>JACTTY020000023.1:3254841-3905809 GCA_014595695.2 Epargyreus clarus clarus | reverse complement strand
CAACACTAAGATGACAGCCAGCAATATTATAATAATACGGCACATGCCGTGCCTGTCAATAATACTGTATAGAAAAATATAATTTTATCTAAAACAACCCATTTGTACCCTTAGTATGAGTATTTACGTTTTTACAAAAAAAAAATACTGTTTTGGTATTTGTTTACGTATTTGTCCATACATTTCCAATCAGTGCCCCTAGGGGATTGTATCAGAACTGATTGAAAATATATGGAAAATACGTAAACGAAAACAAAAACAGTCATTTTCTCAAAACGTAAAAACTCATACTAAGGATACTGGTATAAATGAGCCTTACCACTTTACGCTTGTTTTCAGTAAACCGTCCATATTTGATCACTGTGGCCTAAAGGCTAATCCAAGTACACAGTACAAACAGTACACAAGGCTGCGGTCACAAGGGACTTGATAGCGTCCTCTTCGAATATCTACATGTACAGTCAGCTCCAAAAGTAGATGAACATATTAAGGTTTCAAATATACCTATACTCTCAAGCGTTCATAAGTAGCCGAACGCAACTAGTACCATAATTATATGAACGTCGTAAAGTTAAAGTAGATGAACATTATAGTGTCGAAAGTAGCTGAACAGTGGCATATCATATGAGTGATGTTAGATATTTTTGGACATATTGGTGTACGGCTACTTTTGACGCGCTAGTGTTCATATAATTTTGAAGAATTAATGCATTTTAACGCATCTAATTATGATACTAGGGTTATTCAACTATTTATGAACGCTTGGGTATATAAGTATTTTTGTAGTAAATCTTTAATAGAGTTGACTGTACCTTAACAACGTCCCAAGCGTACTTACCTTTTTTGTTATGTTACTTCGTGATAATTGCAAAAGTTGTTCAGAAACTATTAGAAACTTTCCAAGTATCATAGAATTAATGGACACAACGGAAATTATTTCCACATATTGTAGGATATAGCGCTGTCATCAATCATTCTGATCTCGTACACTGCATTACCTCGTGACCTCATTATGCACCACACTTACTTCCTTAGCCGAGTCACTTCGAGATATAAAATATGCAACTACGTAGGTACCGGATATTCAATGAATACTATTTACAGTCAACTGACGTGTAAGTTAAATATTAGATGTTTTAAGAGCTCAAAATGTAATAAGGAGATGTGTCCGTACATGCTTAATAGTTCTTCGTTGCATGTAGAACGATGTGTGAAGTTTACTAATTCGTTTTGGGATACCTACTATTTGCATAGATGCCTTGATGTCCAACAAGGAAAGGCCGCCAACTATACCTTACGCGGATGGATATTTAATAATAATTTCTTTTTTATTATCTTATTGTGTGTGTATGTAAAAAATCTTGTAGGAAACATTGAATTATTATACTTATAGGTAACTATTTTGTTTTTCTTTTTCTTGATTTTTGTATCATATTATTATGTGTCAAATAAAAAAAACTTTTGAAAATAAGTAGATAACGTGTCTTGAGAGAAGATCCGACAGTGAGTCAATAATAGTTTCTTAATGATGTTCTTAACATGAAAATATTTTATCTTTGATGTGACGTATCATAATGAAATTGACTAACAAAATTTTATGAAATGTGTATTTTAAAAATTATTACTAGAATCTTGTAGTATATGAAAATGAATTATTATATGCATGAATATGTATTAGGTTTTGTAACCAAAGTTTAAAACAAAACTTTTACGAACGGAGAATTTAAATAGATAGAACAAAGATATGTTTAGAATAATGTGTGGTCAACTAGGGTCCAAGAGAATTTGTTTTGCATTAATAATTTTGAGGATTGCTTAGCTAGATATTAATTAAATTTTTTATATTATTCTGTATTTTGGATATATATTTTTATTTCGTGTATTATTTAAACTCGTATTTATCATTTCCATATTAATTATTTATCTATATGGTATCACGTTACGAAACGTTCGAAAAAAATATAAGCAACATTTCGTCACGTTTGTTGATACAAGATTAAATGATGTTTATATTTTTACTAATTGCAAATGAATAATATGCGATGTTAAGAAACAACGAGACCCAGTCATTTGGAATTTATGTATGCTCAAAAAGCCCTCATCAATCATTTTGACAAACATTAAATTGACTGTGACCCGATGATCTGATGATAATAACGGTCACCTTTTACATTCAAAAAATTGTTGACATTATGTCAAAATCTTCTTTACCTAATGCGCGATATTAATAATCAATCTATCTAACTTTTGCCTATCTAAGATTGAAATTTGACAATGTCTAGCATGAAAGATTTGTCAAATCTCTCTCTTTAGTAGCAAACCATTTAAAAGATTGATAATGAATACTGAAAGAAATTAATTAAAAGAAGTTCAATTTAATTAAAAAAATTAAATTGTTGTTGATAGCATTTAGAATATATTGCCTACATGTTATTATGTCAAAAGTACGAGTTACATTATAAGGCTGCTAATTCTTATATTTTATGATTTTGCAACGAAACTGTAAACGCATTTTCAAATGCGGTCTATTGGAACTCGGGCGAGCGCTGCAGTGCATTTATCAATAATTCTGATACGATGAAAGACATCAATTGTATAATAGTAATAGACCGGTTATGGGAAGGAAAAGTTTCATGCCACGACTTCTTATCAATCTGTAATTAGTTTTTTTTAAATATATCATCAAACATCAATAAGATTTTGTCAATGTGAGCAATGAGTCCACATGAACCTCCCCCAAGCCTCCAAACAAATTTTCGATCAAATATCTTCAGTACTTTAGGCACAGGACTTTTTTTCATTTTTAAATTTTTCTACAAGCTTTGTCTAATCGCAAAAACATTATAAATCAAGGCGTAATAAAACTACAATATTGCAAATCCGTCAAATTTTAATAAGCTTATTGTACCTTATTCCTTAAACATAAGGATCACACTTGCAGCAAAAGATTTTAAGTCATGACACTGCGCTGTAGCCGCTCTTATCAAAAATGAGTGAACTGATGTTTATAAATGGCGGTCTATTTCTTACCCCATCATTTATTATTAAATTTGTTTGTTCTTTTTTTAATTCGATGTTAAGTGTTTTTTTAAATTGAAGGTGTCCACCCTGTATATATAAAAATCTGCTCTTTATATTTAATCTTTGAATACGCCGCTTCATAGAATTAATTGTGACTAGTTCAAGCAATTCCATAGCGAAAATTCATTCATCAGAGCATGCTTCTAAGTAGTTAATCCAAGTAGATAATATATACATGGTGCAAAGAGATGCGGTCAACCGAGGCTCGGCCGCCGCTGTCCCCTCATTAATCATCCCGATACTGCGTTAAGCATCACATGAAATCAACTGTGGTTCCCTGACGCATCGTGACGCCTCTATTTGCATGCTTCTAGTAATTCGATGTCTATTCTGTTACTACGTCATCGAAGTTCGCATGCGTTCGAAAATTATCTACTGTAAAACTTACCTTACGATAATTGTCAAGTTTCAATAATTCGGACGGACTTAGTTTTTTACTTGTCACGCAAGCATTCACACTCTTATCCAATTAACTTACGTAACTATATCCACCGTAGTCTCTTCGCAATTTTCGTATGTAGCACACATGACAAGAAAAGTATCAATTAAACAATAGGTTGCAAATGGTACGCATGCGGACCAGATCCGCGCATCTGCGTGACAGGAAATATGCCCTTTTATAATATAGGAGTAGCAGACGAGCATGCAGTCCACCTGATGGTAAGTGGCTACTGTCGCCCATGGACATCTGTAATCAACCCCAGATAGGATTACATATTCCTACCTGAGGTCGGCCACAGATGCGTCGCCACCCCTGGGGACCAAGCTGGAATGACTCGGAAAAGTATATCTCCCTTACCACACCTTTCTAACTATAGAGAGTAAGTTCAGCTGTTAAATTGTTTATTCTTAGCCAATGACGGGCATTTCAAAGTGTATTAAAGTCGAAAATTCCTGTAACTTTAGCCAAAAACAATGATTTCGTGCATCCTAGCAGACTGTCTAGTGTACTAAGCCGTAACTGAAGTAAATGTAATTTGAACAGAGCCCATTGTTTGATACGTCAATCTGGTAATCTCATAGGTGTTCCAATTTAATCCAGAATCCTGAATGGAGATATTCCTGAATGAAATCCCCTACATTTTGAGGCTGGTTATAGGTAAATTTTGCCTGAGTAACTTAATAGTACTTAAAGTTTAGTTTAGTCTTGATTAGAAAAGCTTCGTGGATAGCTCATTTGAAATTGAAAAAAGATAGAGTTAGTATGGTTCGACCGGAGAGGTACCACAGCCATTTGTACCATTTGTACTACACCCATTTGTAGTGTGAAGCAATCCTTGCTTTTTGATAGTATGGGCGATGAACTTACATATTAGGTGACCATATCGGTTCTCAGTTTCTCACGAGTGGCAAAGCATTTGTGATCGGCTGCAGGTAGAACCTGTATTATAGTTAGTAGTTACACATTTACACAGGCGGCAGTGACCACGTACCAACATGTGGACTACAGCTCCTATCTTATAAAACCAAATAAACATAGGATCAATTATCACACGGGAATAAAAATAAATAAACGCGTATATATTTTTAAAACATATTTTTAGTGCAAAATATTCAAAAGGCTTTCTTAAAGCCGCAGCTTTTACGAGATGTTATAGGCGGCACAAAACAAACATCTTAAAATACGAACAAAAACCCGTCCGAAACTTGGAGCAGTATTTGTTTCTCATCAGACGAAATTGTGGGAGCTCTTGGCGTGGTAGTAGTGGAATTCAAATAAATCGTTAGCAGCCAAATATCACTATACGTAAGGCGATTGTATTCTTGTATAATTGGATAAGATGTGCGTAGATAGGAAGGGCGATATGTTGTTTGGTTTTATGTAATGGGAAAAATAGATAGGGCAAAAATTTAAATAATTTTAAATAAATAGCATATGGAAATATAGTCTACCTGATGAAATGTGTAAGCATAGGCATTTGTTGATTAATTTTGAATCTATGAATGATGCGAAGCTTTTTACAGATTCCCTTTAGGACTAATATAAAATGCCGCATGTCTTCTAAAATTACATCTGTAAAAAAAAACAAAAATAATCTGGAAGACTGGCAAAAAATTGAATAATTGTTTTCTTTTTGTTTTAGTGTCATAATACCGTTCATAGAGGCAGACGTGCTTAGGGACATAACACACGAGCGAAAGCCCCACTGGCATGGGTCATCGCACATATTAGCCCTTAGAGTCTAGTATCGAAATAGAATAAAATCCTCAATTTTATTTTGGTTTGTACATAAATATGTAACAAAGAAACCACACATAATACATGAACATTGGATTCTAAGTCAAATCTCTTTACACAGTTCAAAGCGGCCACTCAAACGGCTTCCGCTAGGTACTTCACAATATAATATTATTCTGAATCTGTATTCTGAGCTATTCCATTTGTCGGTGCGGAGCCGGCCGTCAATTTCGCTATAGAAATGGTCAATTCGTGCAGACTATTACAACCATTATCTATCTATAACTTAGACGAAGTTATAGATAGAATACCTCGTATACAAATTGATAGGATTATAGTGCATAATGTCCTTTAACTGCTATTGAATTTTACAAGTTCAAGTAACACAATGTTAATTTTACAAATGTGTCACACATTCACAATTTAGCAAATCTATAAGTTTAAGCATAAGCTATTGTAACATTTGTTTCTATAAATATGTATTGAATGTAAATAACAATTTGTTCTCAAGCATAGATTAGTATCTCACCGCCTTGTAATTGAAGGCAGTCACAAATGGCAAAATGGCTGACAAACAGTCAGCCACTTTCCCATTACGTCTCTGACTGTCATGGTGCAATGAACAATACTTACGCGGAACAATGCCGACATGTGCAGTAAAGTGGTGCAAAAACAACACGATATCGAAGAAAAAGTGCGGAGAAATGACGTTTCATTCGTAAATGCTCTTAAAACTACATTTTATTTTATATTTTTCAAACACGAAAATAGCTGACAGTGACAAGTTCGATTGTCAAAACTGGTTACACTTTCTTGTTAAGAAGGAGTAATATTTACTAATCTATGTTCTCAAGTAATATTATATTCATATTTTTATCTTTCTTTTTATTTGGCCTAGTTCGTGACATTCCATTTTACAAATGATTCCTAGTATCAAAACGCTGATTTATTTTAATATAATGTGTAATTTATATTTATTGTTTATTTGTATGAATAAATATTCAATAATGATATGTTTTATCGGTAAACTTCGCTAAAAGTTCTCTATATATTTTAAAAAGTGAAAAATTATCCATTAGACTGTTTAGTTAGAGCGGTGGACTATAACCTCAACCTTTTTGAATTTCAGAAGAAATACGGCCGCAGTAATTGATAGGTAAAGGCTTAATTGTATAGGACGAAAACACGTTATTGGAACACTAAGCCTATATTATACATTTTGAAGGTGGTAGAACTGTTTGCAAGTCGACTCCGGCCGCAGCAGTGTTAGGCGCTGTTCTGGTTTGAAGGGTGTGGTAAGGGAGACATACTAATTCGAGGCGTTCCAGCTTAGGTTTCTCAGGGGTGGCGGTGCATCTGTGGCCGACCTCAGGTAGAAATATCTAATCGTATCTGGGGTTGATTTCAGATGTCCATGAGCGGCAGTAGCCACTTACCATCAGGTGGACTGCATGCTCATCTGCTATTCCTATATTATAAAAAATACAAAACATAATAATATTTTAGACATACATCCATATTATAAAGAGAAACGACAAGCTATCTTCAACAATAAACGGGAAGGAAATTCAAATATATGCCGATGGAACGATCGGGGAAACGTTTTGATTTGTTTTAGGGAATGTAGACCGGCTCGAGTATATTTGACATATAAGAGCAATGTTTAGGAATAAAATTACGAAGATTATTACATTTTTTGCTTCGTTATTTAATCATTGAAGAGAAGACATTGTTTATTTTCTTAGTGATTAATATGTGTTTCAAATTATCTCGTGTTCAGTTTTATATTTCATATCGTCTTCCGCGTATTATTATTGTTCCTGTGCTAGACTCGGGTCTCCTCAAAACTGAGAGGAATTTAGATGCCAGTCCACCGCATTAACCAAGTGTGAATTGGTAGTCTTTAGGTTGGACTATAAACCTGTAGTTCCGGGACTAGAATAGGGCTACGGTATCCCCTGCCTGTCGCTAGCTGGATGCCTCGAACCATCCAGCTAGCGACCCCGGGAAGGACGGCGGTATGTGTGGTCGCATACCGTCGTAAACACTACATGGTGTGGGAGGCGCGAAAACTGCTCCCCCAGGGTAGAGCCCGATCGGAGCATCGCGCTTGGAGGGCTTCGGTTGTTTTCCGTCGGAGATCCTGGAGTTCTCCAACAAGCGTTGAGGACGGCCACCGGGGGGGTTTTAGTGCGGTAAAAATCCCACATAACCCGGCGTCGCTCCCACGTCGTCGGGTACCTTTTGAAGGTTTCCCCCTCGAGAAAAAAAAAAAAAAAAAAAAAAAAAAAAAGGTTGGCCTATAAAATATGTTAACTAATCTACAAATATCAAATTTTACTCTATCCTGCTGCTTTATTGAATGGGGCATTAAACTTGTACTTAATTCTTTTTGTAACTCATTTACTATATTTTTATCTAAGTAATAAAACTTTTACGATATTTCATAGAAAGCGAATGCAATTTAGAACTAGTTTTTAGCGTGGCAAAGACGAAGGAATATTATTTTAAAGACAAATAAATCGTCTGATATTTTTATGATGCAAATGAATTTAATATTCCTCTTTTATCAGCGCAAACAAATCATGCTAATTCAGTTCTTTATTTACGCTGTTAGTACAATGAATTTGATTAATTCCAACAGTGGTATCAGGCAATCTTGCCCTCGAAATATTGTACGGAATTAATAAGGACTAAGGGCCAATCACTTTTGGATGGATATTGTTTGTAATTTTTCACAGAGGCTTTCGTTTTATAAATATGACGCTTCGTTTTTGCAATCACGCTTTAAAAGGCTATTTAATTTAAAAGTTTTAGTAAACATAAAGCTAACGTTTTTTTTATTACTTATTGCATTGCATTGTTTATTAGAAGAAAGTCAAACTCTACTCCAAACTCATTTCTAAAATTGCATGCACAGTTCTTAGGAATATTTTTTGGGAAACTATCTATTAAATAATACTTAATTAAAGATGGGCTGTATAATTATAGTACTATGTGAAGTTGAGCAATTGTGTACTTGGATATACCTTTTTAATAGACTACGTGCCCTAAAAGAGACTGAGCACTACCTAACAATTTATATGAGCACTAGAAAACGTTTTTAGTTAGTCATTTCACAGTTACGAAATAGCGTAACCTGCAGCTATAATATAATTTTGTAGTGTTCGCACTTTATAGAGTTCAACAGTGGCATCTGGTCTGTCATAACAATTTTAGCCGTATATTCGCTACTCTCGCTCTACTGATCCTACTCTGACCGCAAGACATATTATTTATGTATCCTTCCAACTTCAACCTCAGGAATAATGTCTAAACTGCTTTACTTTGATGACCTTTCTACTGCAGTAATTACTAAACCTGAATAGATTGCACGTATAAACTATTTTTTCTACAAAATGTAACAATGAAAGCTAATCTTCATATAATATAAATTCGAATCTTATTGTGCTCAAAGCAGTATCAGTAGGTTGCTTAGAGCACGGATTGTATAAAGGGACATGTTGCAAAGGAAATAAAATTGAATGTAGTACGATAAACTGGAACAGAAAAGCCGCTTTGCGTTC
Source organism: Epargyreus clarus clarus (assembly GCA_014595695.2). Lineage (NCBI taxonomy): Eukaryota > Metazoa > Arthropoda > Insecta > Lepidoptera > Hesperiidae > Epargyreus > Epargyreus clarus. The sequence continues at coordinate 3,896,983 of JACTTY020000023.1, read as the reverse complement.
TTCTACTTGTAAATGCATGGAAAATGTTTGTAATAAAACTCTATACCTACTATTGTAAGGTCACTTGACACACTTTCTTCTGATACAGTGCTTTATCAAGGTTTATTCTCCTACGATAGGCTTACAGGGTATGTCGACCTATATATTTAAGGAGGTTATTAATTAGGTCATTACTGACGGATTTGACCCTATAATATGCTATCCAAAAGTTTACTGTTTTTGACTACTTTAAAGATTCAATTACTTTTAATAATTTTTCACTTATATTTAACCTCAAAAAAAAAAACCTGGGATCCTAGTTTTTTTTGCTGTATTTAGGTAGAGCGCATTACAATTGATAGAAAAATATTGATTGATGAATTTAAAAACGTTTATTAAATTTTGGCACAAATGCTAACAATGGCTGTTCAATAACTATTTAAGCTTCGAATTTTTCACTAAGTGGTTCCAGCTTTTTAAGTCTTTAAAAGTGTTTGGGTATTTCATGAATAGGTATGAATGACAACAAGTAAGTAATGACACATATGAATAATACAATTTAAAGTAATTTCCGAAAATTTAGCGTTCTGAATAAGAGTAAACTACTACTGACTAATTAGTAATGACTTTTTAACTTGCTTCTTCATTATAACTTAACACTATGATTCTTCGTATTATTATTTTTGTAACATTTTAATCATAGTACATACCACTACTGTAATAAAACCATAACTGCCTATTTTTACCTAACATTTACTTCCTTTGAAACAAAAATTGCTATGTCAGTGCACGTTTGAATATTTTAGTAGCTGATTCATTAACATTAAACCACCATTTAATCGTAGCATAATTTACCATTATGTTTTATTTTTAATTTGACCAGATCATAATCAAGATTATCTTATACTTACTAGTTGAACGTAAAAGTATTTTGAGGGTAAAATGTGGGTAAAAAAATCCTTTCATTATTTATATCACTTTCAAAAGATTGAAAATTAATAATGTCTTTATGAATAAATTTTCAAACGTCCATCTTTTGGACGCAAAACATTAGATAGATTGATTATTAACAACAAGCCTATATTGCACATTACTTAAACGTATAGAATAAGGATCATAATAAGGAAAAATATAACACTAATACGTACCATACAATCCTTACTATTGTAGAGCAAAAAGTTCATATACGAGTGAATGAACGCAGGCTCTATTCACATTACCTGTCAGCGCTCAGTGATTGGCGATAAGAAATATTGTGTTGTTATGGTGGCGCTACGGACTTTGCTTTATAGTAGTTTAGTGATATATGTATTTTGTTATCCAACTTGTTATGTTGTACCAAATAGACAAGGATTGCAATGGGAAATAAAACTTTTCGTTTCTCACCTGTATACTACCGGAGTATAAACTCAAATGTCTTATCATTATTTGGATTGTTACATTGTTGGACTCGAATCTCTCTTTGCCATATATTAGCTTAGTCATAGAGTATAAAATGTCATTGAGCTAAGTACGTAATTTTATCAAACTGCCATGAAACACAGTGACAGTCAGTTGAAGTTGAGTGCGATGTTCAAATCCCAGTGACACACACATGTGATTTTTCAAAGCAATATACTTACAATAATTCATTATTTTCAATTGGTGTAACAGTGAAAGAAAACATCATATTATTGTACCTACCTAGCCATCCCCGAGAATTCATAAGAATATTCAAAGTGATATGTACCATTCGCACTGGGCCAGCGAGAAAGGAAATAGATAGGACGGTAATGTCCCTAGAGTAGAGTCGAACCACAAATAATTCTACCACCTTCATATAATGTAACGTAAATACAAATAAGTATATTTGCCATAAAACAAACTCAAACACCAGATTAAGTTTTCTCAAAATTCGTCCGTAAAAATTACAGCAAAATAAACTGGGGCTTATCTTGCTCGGGGGACCTACTTATTATGACTGGGAGTCTCAAGTTCATCTCGCTGCATGCATATTTTACTCAAGTCATTTTTACTGAACGTTATTATGTAGGTTAAATATGAGTTTTCGTATTTTTATTTCATAGTTGTGAGTAGTTTGTTTATGAGTTGTAGTAAAGTTTTTCAAATTTTATTTCACACATATTAAGTCGCCTGTCAAGTATTAGGAATAATGAACTAATTAAAACTATTTTGTGATTAAGTGCCAAGTCTAGCCATTGCAGCAGCAGTGATAGCCTAGTGGTTAAGAAACGCGGCCTCTCGATCGAGGGGTCTGAGGTTCAAATCCCAGGCACGCACCTCTGATTTTCAAATTTATGTGCGTATTAGAAATTAATTATCACTTGCTTAAACGGTGAAGGAAAACATCGTGAGGAAACCTGCATACCTGAGAGATTTATAAAAAATCTTAAAGGTATGTGAAGTCTACCAATACGCACTTGGCCAGCGCGGTGGACTATGGCCTAATCCTTCTCATTCTGAGAGGAGACCCGTGCCCAGCAGTGGGACAGTAATGGGTTGATGATGATGATAGCCATTAGCTTTGCAAAACAATATTTTCTTATTTACTATATTTTAAACCGAATCTTCTAATATTTATAATGTATGTTTGGATAATAATCTTGAAGTACGACTGAAAGGAAAGTAACTTACTCGTATATAAGATATGCCACGGTAAAGGATACAGGATAATTTTATTCCGGAAAATGTAAAGATCCCGCGGGTATAGAGTAATTAGGAATTATAAAGACCACGCAAACGAAAGGAAAAGAAACTGAACGTAAAGTACAAAGGAGATATATTTTTAAATTAGTAAGGCATATTTTTTATAGTAAAAACTTTTGTAGTTATCGACTATGCAATCCGTCGTCATCATAATTGTGCCGCTGGGGGGCACGTGTCTCCTCCCAGAATCAAAAGGGTTAGGCCATAGTTCACTTTACTGGCCAAGTGCATATTGGTAGACTATATTTATAAAGTTATATTGTTAGACTATATTTATATTTGAAAACATTTTTAAAGATTTTTCAGGTATGCAGGTTTCCTAAAGATTTTTCCCCTTGCAATTGAAGTAAGTAATAATAAATTTTACCAAGCTAAAAAAACATGTCCCTGTAGTTCCGGGACCAGAATAGGGCTTCTGGGGTCGCGCGTAACAAGAGTGGGAGCTCAAGCTCACCTGGGCGGAGCCCGACTGGGCAACGCGCTAAGAGGACTCTGGTTGCGTTCCTTTGGAGACCCTCTACGCAGCGACGAGGACGGCCATCGGGGGACGTTTTAGTGGGGTAAGAATCCCACATAACTCTGAGTCGTTCCCACGCACCGGGTACCTTTTGAAGGTTTCCCCCTCGTAAAAAAAAAGCTAAATAGTACAGTTATTGTATTATACGTAACTTACTTGTAAAGTCTTTACCAAGAAATTCTTATCACTGATTTCTCGGAAACGGTCTTAACGATATACATGTGTAGACTAATTATTTTTGAAAGACTATTTTATATAATAAAAGAATAAATAACAACTCCATTCATTATTTTCTGTCAAACTCCATTCTATGACATCTAATTCTTAAAAAAAAAATAACCTTCTTTCTTTTTATATAGTTTCCCACTAGACTCATCAGCAATTAAATAGACCCGTATTAACATAAAATAATTAAAAAAGTATTATAATGAAAATATAAAATATATGTATTTTTTATTCTAATTATCCATAAATCAAATCTGTGTTATAAGAAAATTAAAAATTAATCATTACTTAAAATTACTTGATTGGCCAATTACAATAATGTAGAGTAGATGACGTTTTTTCAAATATTGCAATTTATATTATAAACTCAATCCTTTAGTTAGTCATACCATGGATTAACGCTTTAATTAAAAATTTAAATCAGTTCATTTTCATCGATATTGCTGTATACTTACAAACAGAAAGGAATAAAAACACACCTTATAACTAGCAATCAAAATGGTGTATAATGCTCGTATGGTTAAAATCATATTCTTTATTTTCTGCTTTTAACGTGGGGGAGTGAGAAATGGGTTCTCCCCTTTCAAATCAAACGCTAAGCATTGTGAGCACTGGACTAACGGACAATCGCCATACATGACGTGACCTGCGGATAAACACACACTGACGGGGCGCACACATAGTACATTTTTGAAGGAATAACTGAATGAATTCATCATTTTTCATGAAGGCGGGTCGAGGTCGTGTGTATGTATGTGTCTATGTATGTGTTTACGTATGTACGCATGTATATAGTTAAGTATATCTTATTCTTTGCCACTCCTTTATATATGTGTAATCTGTTATGAAAATAATTATTATTTGAGAAGAAAATTAATTGACAAATGCGCTGTAAAATGGTATGTAACACTGTTTATAGAAAATAATTCCATAACGAAATCCGCATCGCGTGAACATGTTCCAACGCAAAAAAAATCTTAAAAAGTATAAAATTAATAATAAATTCATTAGATACCTTACATTATTGAAATTAGTAATTAAAGAAACATTATTCTTGTATCTCATTATTGTATATCAAACACAGGAACGAAGTAACTTTCGAACTTTATAACACCATGCATATTAATAGATTTATTCGTTGTTTTTCGTGTCCGTGTGTCAGTGTACCCAGTAGGCGCATTAGCAACTTGACAGTTCATTCATCTTGTTTGTTACTCGGTTAATTAAGTCCTCCTCGGCGAGGTGTCGTAATTTCCTTGTTCATTTGTTAATTTTCGACAAATTGTAAACATTTTTGCAAATAAATGTCGACAGGCTCCCCTGATTTTACAAGAGCTACGAAAACTTGGGTTATTTTCTTAGTGTGGTGAGATTTTACAACTTTGTAATTTTGTTAACCTTATATTAAAAAGAGCTGTTATTTTTTTATTTTAAAGGGATAGCAATAAGTACTTTTCTATTTCTAGCCTAGATTGTAAAAATGGGACAACTCTTTCACTACTGCTGCCCTTAAGCCATAGCACTGGTATCACGCTATCGCATAAAAGTCACGTGGTATCCAATCCCACGTGACTTTTATATCATGTTTTAATTTACTTTTTACCATTTATTTATGTCATGAAGTACAATGCTCATGAACCTATTTTATCAAAGAAGATTAACTTAAAATCATTAACAGATGCTTTACTACTCATTAGTATTCGTACCTATATCTACCTTACTATATAGAAACCAGAGCATAGCAGTTTTACGCTATGATATTCGCGATAGACATTTTCATTCAATTATGTATGAAAGCAAACTAATTATTAGCATTACATTGTCAATTTCGATTCGGTCCCTAGCCGGAGTTAAACGTTTGTGAAATAGACAATTTAATGTGAGTTTGTGAAGCGCAAATATGGATTATGTTGGGAATATTCAGTAATAAACACGCGGCAGTTCATAGTGAAGTTTCTTTATCATTGAATACTTGCTATATTCACATAAGTATTTTTGAAGGCTTTTTTTAAACGCTTTATACATCATCACCACATCATCATCATATCATCATCATTTTATACATCATCAACAACCCATTACTGTCCCACTGCCGGGCACGGGTCACATAAAGAGAAGGATTAGGCCATAGTCCACCGCGCTGGCCAAGACTTCACATACCTTTGAATTTTTTTTTTATAAATTTCTCAGGTTTCCTGACGATGTTTTTCTTCACCGTTTAGCAAATGATAATTAATTTTTAATACGCACATAACTTTGAAAAATCAGAGGTGCATGCCTGGGATTTGAACCTCGATCCAGAGGCCGAGTTTCTTAACCACTAGGCTACCACTACTTTTTTGCTTTTAATATGTATGACTATATTGCATGTACGTACACATGATAGATGTAAAATTACTTTGTCGATCTAATCCTAGATTTTAGCATGCAGTCGGCGATAAGCGTTAGAAAAAAGACGAGATATTTAAAATAAAAAGAAAGTAAAAATATACACGGAAGACAACAAAATTATAATATTTTAATGTACCTAATTGATCTATACAGATAATAATCTTAATTACTTGAATATTATAATTAGTAATCTTAATACAAAAAGGGTATCCCACAAGATTTGGAACTAAATTCTCACAACGTATACTTCTTGCTATTTCTTTTCTATTCAAATCATAGTAGCGAAAAAAATCTAAGTCTATGATTCAAATTCCTATTTCCATCCTTTTACTATTCGTTCAGAATTAAATTTTAGTTAGGTAACTTAAGATCCTAAAAATCTACTACCTCCTACACATATAAACATAGTAAATAACGTAATTGTACGTATATTTAAAACTTAATATAGATTTCAACGATAAAAAATTCTCTACTTTGTGACTTATTCAATCGCACCGTTTCCACCGGTGGTCCGCAACCCGAACGTTCATTAATTATGTGAATCCAAGCCGCAGTCTAAACCTCTCATTAAACCATAATTACATTCGCTAATTGCATATTTGATAATCTATGAGAAAAGAGAATTGAATATTATATTCAGAGGAATTTTAAAGCTACGGTTAACTTACCAGATTTTCACTTTAATACAGAATTAAAATTATAGTACTTTATTAAGAAGGTCTAAGCCTGTGGGCCTTTGATAAAGATAAGTAACAAGTGATCAAATCTTATCTTAATAAAACCGTCTCTTAATTAGGAAACTTCCAATGTATCAGAAAAAGATGAAACCGTAGTCTACGACTTAATAAGACACCATTTTTTTTAAGTTTCATAAATATGCTTTTGTTTGTACGAGTGTACGTACAAAATCATATGTAAAATACGAAGTAACTGCTGAGATAGATATAGTCCGCGTAAAAGTGCTAGTCCGCTCTGAATATAGAAACGAATCGTGTCGCCATAGCAAATTGTATGACTTCACCTGCTCACAACAAGCAGCGGACTAGCAGTTTGGCGCGGACTGTCCCCACTTCAAGTTTTTCAGCATGTAAGTAAAATATATTCAAACAGTATTAAGTTAAAATGATTGATGCAATAAGAGATAAATAAAGTGTATAATCCCAGACAAGATTATATTCTTACCTGAGGTCGACCAGAATGTCTCGTAAAAGTATATCTCCCTTACCACACCCCCACACCCACATAAAATTAGAACACAGTAGCGCTTAACACTGCTGGTATAGGCAGTAATAGATATGGCGGTGGTGCCGCCAGAGTCAAACCACTGAGGGTTTCATCACCAAAAAGAGTCACCGGAAACCAGAAATACAATGCAGATAAATAATATAATTAATCAGAAGTTCTGGTCTATATTATATTAAGTTTTATTACAGTAACATTACTGTTTGTAATATTTAGATATACTTATATATACTTATATATTATATTAGACGATATACTTTATAAGTATAAAATTAACGTGAAAATATGAGTACTTATATTTTCATATAAATTATAAGTGAAGTTGGAATTGCGTTGGAAATGTGTGACGTAGGCGTGACCTTAGATTACAAAGATAATGGACAGTAAATGTCAGGAAAGTTCCCATCCTCCCACGCTACCTCTCCACTCCGCGTATCCATTTAAATAAATATTAAGATAAACAAACTGATATTAATTTAGAAAATGTGACGCCGTAAACCACTGTATTATAATTACACCCTTGTGAGCTAAGTAGGGGGTTCTTAAATATTATCACATTATGACATTACCCTAACAATTTAACACGAGTCCAACTTAAGTACATAAATTAAAATAAAATGAGCAGTCCTCATTTATTATCTTGTGTAGGTTTTATACGTTTATGTGAAGATAGTTTAATGTGTGAGCTACGAGTTGCCCACGCGTAAATGTTTTGTAACAAAACGAATTGCGTACTAACCACCGTTTACCCGAACTATGTACCCGTAGAATGAGTTTGTACGTTTTTACAAAAATGACTGTTTTTGTATTTGTTTACGTATTTCTCATACATTTCGAATCAGTTCTGATATGATACAGTCCATAGGGGCGCTGATTGGAAATGTATGGGCAAATACGTAAACAAATACTAAAACAGTCATTTTTGCAAAAACGTAAAATCTCATACTAACCCTTAGTAACTGTTGATAATTTTCAATTAACAGATGACTAATTTCATAAAAAAGAATAAAATCAATAATTTTTCTGTTTCATGTTGTTGATTATCTTCGTATTTCATGTTTTTGACTCAACTTTTTACAATATATTTTAAAATATATTATGTATCTCGGTAAGATATATAATCTGTAGCGTATAACAAAACAAATATAGGTATCTGTGATATATACGATACCTTACTTTTATTGTGGGGTTAAATTAATTTAGCATTGTGGGTTTTGTGGGCAAAAATTCCGAGACTTAGTAAACTTTATTCAAATGAGTTTCAATAAGTTTATAAACTTACGTAAGTAGTTATAGATGTAATTTACTTTAGCTTGACTGAAATAGTCATGAAACAATGTTAATATTTGTGATAGTCTAAAATTAATGGAATTGTGTTAGACTTTTTATAAATACTTAAGTAAAATAGTCTTTTATAAATAAAAATATCAAGTTGTGGCAGTGATAACCTAGTGGATAAGAAACTCTGCCTCTCGATCGAGGAGTCCAAGGTTCAAATCCTAGGCACCTCTGATTTTTCAAAGTTATGTGCGTATTAGAAATTAATTATTACTTGCTAAACGGTGAAGGAAAACATCGTCAGGAGAGAATTATAAAAAAAAATCTCAAAGTTATGTGAAGTATACTAATACGCGCTTGGCCAGCCTAATCCTTCTCATCCTAATCCTTCTCATCATGAGAGGAGACCCGTGCCCAGCAGTGGGACGTTAATCGGTTGATGTTGATGAAATAAAGATAACTTCATCGTCTTAATTTCTTTTTTTCAAAGAACCGTCCGTAGTATTTTTCTTAAAAAATTGATATAACATAATAGCCCCAGCAACAAATACATATTAGGAAACCTGATAATCTAATACTAAATCACGTTCTTCACTTAATATCCTCAATAATAAAGATTATTTGTGATATTAGTACAATACATAGTAATACATACAATGATAAATACCAAAATTACCTCTTTTTTACTAATCTATTACTACTACTCTTTTGCGGAGGGTTGTTTTTCGTTCGTGGGTACCTATGTGTAGAGTTTTAGGTCGCTGGTTTCTAATCCGATATATAATTTGGAACCCTTGTGCGCTAGTGACGATAGTGTAGGTGAATAAATGTATAAATACCGTAGAACTGTGCGGTGCTCCCTTCGGCGACCGATCGACCGTGATGCACACACACTCGCGACTCCCAAATAGGTCCCCAGGACCCCCGTAATAAATATAAATTATATTATACGTCCCGTGACGAAATCTGAATACCGACTGTCCGTACAAATGTGTGTTATGACAGAAACGTCAACCTTTTAAATTTTGTATTTACTCCTTTTATTTATAATCAGTATTTCGACCAGTTCTAAATACTGAACATACCCCCGCCCGAGAAAGGCCAAGCCTTTATCAACCAAAATCTAAAAAATAAAACCTTACACCGATCATAAATAAACATAAAATAACACAAATAAGTTTGTGACAACCCTATTCCGAAGGCAGCCTACAAAACTTAAGCATAGGCCGAATAAATATAACCGATGTTGTTTTCAGTTTATCCGAATAATATAATCTTTCTCAGGCAGTAACACAAAATCCACACTAATTTCCATTTTTAAAGAAGGCAAGTTCTCTTCTTTTAATAAGACTAAATCTCCAATTTTAAGTGATCCTCCAGGTTAAGTCCATTTACTTCTAGTTTGAAGCGAGTGAAGATATTGACTACTCCATTTTTTCCAAAATCTTTGATGAAGAGCTTGCACCAATTGATATCTCTTCAATCGATTATTTGATACCTCTGTCAAGTCATATTCCGGCACCGATAATAAGGATTTTCCTACCAGAAAATGAGCTGGCGGTAACGTCAAAACCATGTGGATCTTCCGTTACCGTACATAATGGTGTAAAGTTGAGAACTGCTTCCACCCTGGTAAATACAGTTTCAAGCTCTTCATAACTTAAAACAAGTTCACCGATTACTCGTTTCAACAAAGTTATTGCTGACTTTACAGCCGCTTCCAATAAACCACCAACATGAGGTGCCGAAGGTATAATAAATAACCATGTTATATCCTTTACAGCAGCATCATTAATCAGTACTTCTCGATCTAATAATGTTTGTTCTTCATCTAGATGTCTTCTTGCAGCTATATAATTTGTTCCACAGTCAAACCGAATGACATGTGAAAGACCTAACCGAAAAGTTAATGTAGTTAAAGTTGCAAGAAAAGCTCCCGTCGTCAAATCGCTAACTAGATGTACATTGTACAACCTTTGCACAAGAACAAACAAAAACCTACAAAAGATAAAACCCTAATGTTCTAGGGTTCATTAACCGCGAAACCCCAATAATAAAAGAAAATCTTTAAAATAAAGGAAAGCAAAATCCGTTTGAAATAGCCCGGTGGCATTCACCCTATCCGTAGGTAACGAAACCATTAAATGTGTCAATCCATTTGACCAAAAAACAAAATATTCTACAATGAAAACAATAGACCTTTCCCAATAAAAAATAATAATAGAACTAAAGCCATAAAAAATATAACTAAAATAAAACCGTAAAACCGCTAAATTAAATTTACAACTTTTTTCCGAAATTTATTTACCGTACGTCGTTTTTCCATATCAGAGAACCGTTTTCTCACTGATGAAAAAGAATTATTTACCGTAAACGTATCTGGTAAATATGGCGAAGCTACCGCATATCGCCGTGTATCTTCCCGGTGATGATAATTTTTATTATAAATTTTATGATCCAAATGTCTTGGATCCGCAATGACGCTAGGATTATCGTTAGTGTCCCTAACTTTATGTACAAAATTGACCGATTCAACGTTTGTGAATGTTTGACAAACGTTAATATTCTGGGCACCTTCATCATTATTTACCGCGTATGAAAAAGGCCCCGACAATACATAACCGAAGATAGTTTCCATAGCACAAGGCAAATCATTGTTTATTTTAATAATATCCCCGAGCATAACCTCTCCTAATAAATCCGCACCGATTAATATATCAACCTCCCGACTGAGGTAAAAATATTCATCCGCAAGAGGCAAATCTTTGTAATGACTACAAATATGTTGAGGTAAATTATAATTAGGCAACTGATTAGTTATTTTATTTAAAATAGTAGCGGTAGTTACCAATAACGGTCGACATGAAAACCGCGGTCGAATCGTTAAATTAACCCCATTTCTACCACTATCCACTGGTATGCCACTCAGTCCCGTGACTGTAGAAGCATTTGTTTTAAACCGTCTTAAACCTAACCTATTAGCACAACTCTCCGAAATAAAACTGCCTTGACTACCGTTGTCCAATAACGCACGCGCTTCTTGATAGTGACCATGTTCATCCTTAATATGCACCATGGCCGTAGACAAAAGAACCGTACGATTAAACATGTTACCTTCAATCATGTTAGAAGTCAACGAAGCACCACCTTGATGCGAAACCGTAATATTTGCCCTGTTAGATCCGCTAACAGATGCAGTACATGGATTATCCTCCACCCTATCCGTGACAACATTAGAAGCATGTGCCCTACTGTTACCGGTCACAGTAGGTGTCGCCGCCGACCTTGCACTGCTCGATGCTGTCTGGTAGTGAGGTAAATCCATGTGAATAAGATGATGATGCTTAGGTGACTTACACTTAAAGCAAACCCATGAAGATTGACAGTCCGCTATCTTATGAGAGTTAAAACACCTAAAACACAGTTTATTTTCTTTAATAAAGTCTTTCCTAAGACCCACCCTTAAAGATAAAAATTTATTACATTTGGAAAGATGGTGTATTCCCTTTTTACAACATTTGCAGCCTACCTGCCTACTTTCCTGAAATGCCGCATGAGTTTTAGTAGTGCCACATGTCCGATGTGAATCACCACTTGACTCCAAAATCCTCAGTTCATTTTCCAAAAACTTTATTAAATCCTTAAATTCCGGAAAGTCCTTTCCTGTAAACCGTTCTTCAAAACCTTTTTTTAGACTATTATCTAATTTTTGAAAATTAATGTAAAATAATAAATGAGTCCACTGATCAACCGGAAAATTCATCTTTTCTAGCGCTTTCGTATTTTCTAATAATGTATTTAAAAATAATTTAATAGAACTTAAATGTTTGGTGACATGTGAAATATAAAACAAATTATAAAATAGTTTATCTGCTAACAATCTTTTATTATTATATCTATTGTTCAATAGATCCATAGCAACCGAAAAATTATCTCCCGAAATAGATAAGTGTTGCAATAAAACCTTTGGTTCTCCAGCCAATGAACCTAATAAGTAATACATTTTCTCCGAATCAGATAAAGCATTATCTTCACATATCAAAGAATTAAATAAATCCATAAATGAAACAAATTCTTCTATTTTTCCCGAAAATGTAGGAATTTGTATTCGTGGTAAAACCACCCGCTTCCGCTTGTCACCTTCATCCATTGACCTGAACTCCGAACCATGTTCAGTCTCCGAAGATGATATTTCTAAAAACTTCCTCTTGATATCATAATATATTCCATTATATTTTTTAAAATCGTCCGAATAATCCACATCAGAGCCTTCGTCCAATTCCGATTGCAGTTCCAAAAACATCGACGTAAATTCTTCATAATTACGATCCAAATCATGATACCGTATTTTAAAATTATTTTTATCTATTTCAGATTTAGGTTCCCGCTGAGAAAGATCGTAAATAGAATCCAAATTATGGATTGCTAAATCGTATTTTAATTTATTCAACCTTTGTTTACATTTAGGAGCCATTTCAAAAAAAATTGAAATAAGAAAAAATAAAATTAAATTTAAACCGATAGAACGCTGTCACAAAATTATATGTCAACCGACTTGACAAATATGAAAGCACAAAATATTACCGAATGTAAATTATAATCCGCAATAATAAAAATCCAAACCGAAATAAAACCGACCGAAATAATAGAGTAAACAACGACCATGCAGTCCACCTCCACCTGGTGTAAATGACCACACGTGCGCTGTTACTCTTGAGGACTAAGTTGGAACGCCTCGATTAAGTATATCTCCCTTACCACACCTTTTTCAAACCAAAATACAGCAGCTCCAAACACTGCTGTAATGGCAGAAATAGATGTGGCGGTGGTGCTGCCGGAGTCGAACCACGTAGAGTTCTACCACCTTCAACCGACACAACCCGAAACAGGAGAATGCTCAATACAAGCCCGACCGAAACACTAATAATAGTCCGAAAGAACGCCTAAAACCGTTGACGTTTCTTGTAGTACCCGATGTACATAAATAAAATAGTAACCGAAATAAATACGTGTATCCCTACGTAATAATTGTAGAGTACACAGTTTTTTGAATTTGTCCAGCCGCTGTAAATACTTATAATCCGGCAAAGTATTTACAAACGACGTGGACGTGTACCGATGTCTACACTACTGTTCACCAACACACAAGAATATACTTGCGAGCACGGAAACCCGAATCCCGACTCGAAGTGACCAAAATGTAGAGTTTTAGGTCGCTGGTTTCTAATCCGATATATAATTTGGAACCCTTGTGCGCTAGAAACAATAATGTAGGTGAATATATGTATAAATACCGTAGAACTGTGCGGTGCTCCCTTCGGCGACCGATCGACCGTGATGCACACACACTCGCGACTCCCAAATAGGTCCCCAGGACCCCCGTAATAAATATAAATTATATTATACGTCCCGTGACGAAATCTGAATACCGACTGTCCGTACAAATGTGTGTTATGACAGAAACGTCAACCTTTTAAATTTTGTATTTACTCCTTTTATTTATAATCAGTATTTCGACCAGTTCTAAATACTGAACACTATGTATTTATGTATGTCACATTTTTAGCCCTCCAGTCCAAAGGGCTAGAAGGATTTTAACATATGAGGTGTTGGACATCTGTAATCAACCCTTGATAAAATAAGATTACTACCTAAAGTCGACCACAGATTCCTTGTCAAAAGACTAAGGAACACCTCGGACAAGTAGGTACCCCTTACCACGCCTGTCAAACCAGAACACAACAGCGCTTAACACCACTAAATATTTGTCTATACGTCGAGTATACGACGCTGCATAATATATAGAGTGAATTTTTCATGTGAGCGTGGATTGTCAAATCCAAAAGCAGATTTCGCCATACACGCACACTTGAAAATATCACCCTATATACAATATCCTCAGCTATTCCAAAAGTATTTTTAATCAATCTGTTATTTATACGTTATTCTAAAACGAACTCTATCGGGGTAAATCCAATACGAAGAGGATAGAGGAATTTATTTAATTATACACTATCAAAATCTCTATAATAATACGATACTGCATTGTTATCAAAGTTACAAACAGGTAATTAGGATAATTGTGGAAATAAAAAGAAAAAAAAATACGTAAAATAGTTATTAAAAATTAAAGCTTATTATTTAAAAAGAAGAACTCTGTTAATAAAATTTTCCTGCATTTATAACATAATTTTCTTCGACCCTATGAGAGTAAAACTTTAGCGCATCTGATAGAAGGTACAATTTATACAGAACTTGAAGAAGACTAATTAAGGCACTTCTTCGAGCACACCGCGATCCGCGTTCAATACGGTTTCCGGCTTCCTTGTTGTTGACTTCCAATTATCAGTTATTACTTTAAATTAATATACGCTAAGAATATGGAAAAAATCTTCGTAGTTTTACCGCAGCTATTAATATTTCGTTATTATATTAGTTATCTAAAACCGTGATGGCCTAGTGGCTATGAAACTCTGCCTCAAGTCCCAGGCCAGACCTCTAATTGTTCAGTTATATTACTTAATTTACTTATATTACTATTACAGTATTAGAAATTAATTATCACGTGCTTGAACGGTAAGGAAAAACATCGTGAGTAAACCTGCATACCTGAGAAATTTAAAAACAGAAACAGAAGTTTTCTTAGGTATGTGAAGTCTACCAATGCTCACTTGGCCATTGCGGTGGACAATGGCCTAATTCTTCGCATTCTAAGAGGAGACCCGTGCCCAGTCCCAGCAGTGATAATGATGATGTTAGTTATCTAATTCGAAAAAGGTATAAATCAAAGGAAAATAACAGGTGGACGATGGACAAATGGAAGGAACCATGCCACACCTATTTAAGCGTGAAGCAATTCTTGCGTTCCATTGGTAGAGTGTGAATGCTGACTTACATACTCGTATGAGGTAAGCATTTTAGTCCTTAGAAGAAACAACGCATTTGTGGTTGACTTTAGACAAAGCCCCTATTCCATGTGCAGTATTTTTCAGATATTCATGGGTAGCAATGACGACTTACCATCACTGAATACTCGTTTGCTGGAATGTAAGCGGGCCTTTATAGGTGGAATATTTATTCATTAGACACGTAATTGACTTATCTAACAAAAGTACTTATTGAATCCAGTTTAATATTACCAAAGACATTTTGTAAGATAATTAGATAAAAAAATTTATTATTAAGAAATACTTATTATTTAGCTAGCCTATTTCCGTAACGTCTTATGGTCGTAGTAATATCATAAAGGAAAATTATTATTCCCCATTTAGACAAAATGTAAACCAAGAAGCAGAATAACTAATTAAACCGTGTACATACATGCTGTCACTTCCGAGAAGCTCGGGAACATTGTTTCGCTTCTTACCCCAAGATGAGGAAGTATCCTCATTTGTGATCCTACTTATATTACTTATTATGGAAAATTTCTTAATTATTTTTGTTATTTGATATAATCACTTAATATATTTGTCATTTATGAATACTTGTACGATTATGTATATGTTTTGATTCTATTCCATGATGCTTTACAGTGCAGCAGCGCTACAACTACAATAAAAAACTAGACGAATTATTGCAAAAACTAAAAACCCAACTGCTTTAAAATATGATCCACGTTACCTATTTTGGAAATAATTAAGACAAATCGAACAACACCTCATATCTTAAAATCCGTTAAGCCGTTTGGGCTGAACGGCCAAAGAATGAAACATACTTACGTACATACGCTCGAAAAACCTTATCCTCTGCGCTCATGTAAAAATAAGTTATCAAGAGTGTTGTCTACCAATTCACGCATAGCCAACGTATTGGTCTATAGCCTATACCCCTCTCCCTATTACAACAGACCTGTCTCTAACAGTAATGCAGTAATGGGTCGACGACTACGACGACATAATCAGATTTAATCAGATTGAGATAGAACATCTGTGGGCTAAAATGATTCACTTAAGAAAGCATTTTTATTCCTCATAAAATGCAGCGAATGCTGTACCTAAAATAAATGTGATCTTCAGTAATATTTGCATTAAGCTCGCTCCGTGAGGTCGCGCTTTGATTAAATTTTGTTGGCTTGTAATGCATCATTCAGCGGCTTGGAACCGTATTTATCATATCGTGCTAGAATGTTGGTGACACGTGGAAAATTGTTGCCGTGAGTAATGGAGTCAGATGACATGTTGTGAGTTGTGAGGGCGAAGCTGCGGTGTGACCCGGCCGTGATCTCAGGATCCGCTAAATTAAAATCAACTGTCAGAGGGATTTAGAAGGATTAAATATAATGTTACTAAATTATGTAAGTCAAGTAGTTATTAGGCTTTTCAATCGGAGGGATTGAATCCCAGGCACCTCTAATTTTTCAAAGTGTTTTGCGTATTAGGAATATAACTTGTTATTATAACTGAGAGAAAACCCGAAGAAAACACCTGAGATTTTATGAAAAATGTTCTGAAGGGTGTGTGAAGTCTAGCACTTCGCAATGAAAATATTTTGAAGGAACCGGACAAATTTAAAAGTTTTGAGTGTAGTCTACCTATTAGCTGTAACCTATCCATATAGAACAGGGGCTCTTCCTGAAGTCGATCACAGATGTGTTACGACATCTTACGACTAATGTGTCGCCTTACATTATGTAAGTCAGCATCCTCACACGTTACGACATCTTACGACTAATGTGTCGCCTTACATTATGTAAGTCAGCATCCTCACACGTTACGACATCTTACGACTAATGTGTCGCCTTAAATTATGTAAGTCAGCATCCTCACCCTTCTATCATAATGCAAAAACAACTTTACGCTAGAAATAGGCACGACGGTGGTACTTCCCTGATTAAACACTGCTATTTTACCACATTTTGTAAACATTATAATGTCCTCAAATTCTTTTTTATTTGACTATTCGATGTTTAAACATTGATAACATAAATTTACTTTATCAAGAAGCACCACTTACCCGCTTAGGTTAGATAAGAAACCCTCCACAATGTTTTTCAATTTAGAATAGTTTTAACCTGACCTTATCTTAGACCGTCGGCAATTTCCATAGAAGTTTTCTAATTTATCTCCTTAAGATTATTTTTTTAACGTTCAGAAGTCACATAGCATTTTTAAATTTAGAATAATTTTTGCTCATTTGTCATCACAATTCATCATAGACTAATTATTTATTTAAGAGTTTTGAAAGAAGATCTTCTCGAAAAGATATTTATTTAAAGCGTAATTATGTAGAGTCCTCCATAACTACACTTCATCATAATCCATATATATTTCATGGCTATAAGGTTTCTCTCAACAGCGCCAATTCAATGCGTGATTCCATTGTTTAGTTTATCAATCTAACTTGTCTCGTTTGCCTTTGCGTTCATGTTATCGATAGTCGAGAACCTTTCTAGCCCAATCGTTATCGCTCCTTCGAGCGTCACCTCAACTTCGTAATTCTTAGAGATATATGACCTAGCTTTATTTGTCTACAGACTCCATATTTGTAAAATTATTTTTTAATACTTCTTATAAATCTTATCATAAGTAACTCTAAATTCTCTAAATAAATACTCTTAATAATCTAATACTATTTTAATTATATAGATAACTCAAATTATCATTCCTGCAGAAACACACCTAAATCTCATTTACTTGTGACGCTTCAGTAGTGAGATTTACAAATCTCACTACTGAAGCACGCATTTATAAATCTGTATTTATCATTTAACACCAGAATGCTGATGACACGTGGAAAATTATTGCTATGAATAATGATATTTGATGACAAGTTGTCAGCGGACGGTGCGGTGTGATGCGCGCCCGTTCAAATGACAAATATATTAGAGCGTCGTGACCTTACAAAGCGAACTTTAAGCCTCAGCGCACACTGCGATATTCATAATAGTTAATTTTAAAATCCTTGATACAAGAGTATATGATAAAATTATTTGCGGTGTAGTTGTACCACCATTATAACTATAGCCATTGAAGTACGAGTAGTGTTATGTTCTAATTTGATGATGATAAATTAAAGCGGAGTATATACATTACACACATTAGTCCTCAGGGGTGGCAAATTGACAGATCAGATGTAAAATACTCAATCCTATAAAGTGTTCATTATTATAGACATCTGTGGATGACGGTGAAGATTCATAATTTAAAAAAAATAACAAAAAAAACAACTGACTTCTATGTCACTACAAAGTAAAAGATAATTGAAATAAATTTTGGTTTAGTACATATTTCTGAAGTCGGCGCTCAATATATTTCGTTGGATAACGATGTAAACAGCGTGTCTAATATGAGCGCCTTATGCTCGCTTAGTTTTATATTGTTTTATATGTTCCAACCTAACCTAACTAAATAGTCAATGATGAACTAGCTATGCATTTTCATTAGAACCTGCACCAAATATCTTCAAACACACCTCAATTATTCCCATCGGTTGAGGAGTTACATATTTTGTCTCCGAGCCACGTTATCAGACCCTTAAATAGTCAATGATAAACTGGCTTTGCAATTTCATTAGAACTTACACCAAATATCTTCAAACACAACTCAATTATACCCATCGGTTGAGGAGTTACATATTTTGTTTCCAGAACCCACTCTGATCCTCATCATATTTAAATGGGACCAACTTGTAGCAATTGTACACACACGAAATTAAAGGCAATAAAATAGGTTCATAAACGGCGAAGTTATGGCTGGTATATTTACATGGGTGGTGGAGTTCCCCTCATTTTCTCCAGAACCCATCGATGGATCCTAACCATATTTAAATGGGACCAACTTCCAGCTCGTCTCTATACAATAAAAAAAGAATTATTAAAATCGGTCCACTAACGGCGGAGTAATTCGTGTACATACATAAAAAAAAACATACCGGCCGAATTGATAACAACCTCCTTTTTGAAGTCGGTTAATGAGCTTCAAATTCGTTAGCTACTTCACTTTCATTAAAAAATCCTAACACACATACCTAAATATGTGTAATTCAGAAAATGGCCAATCTCTAATCTTGTCCAACATAATTATAAAATTATACCAATCAAATACTAAACCAAGTTCACTTCCAAGCTCCAACAAACCGCAGTACCGTTAATAAACTACTTTCTAAAGTCCCGGTCAAATAATAACTCCTTGTCGGGAAACGGTACAATATGTCCAAGGCTTGTTGTTCGAACGATTTATTTAACAATTTATGGCGGCTCGAGAATCTGAGTCGAACTAGATTTATTAAGGTAAACTCTGGACCAATTTATTAAGCTTCCCGTTTGAGCGTTTGTAAAGAAATCGGGTTCGCATAACTGAATTTAATAGTATCCGACCGTCGCTCGTTATAAATTATTTTGTGATAAACAATAATTCAATTTTCCACAATAAACTCGAAACCTTCAACAGTCTTAATAAATGGAATTGTAATAATCTGCGAGTAGATTTAACTGCTGTTGTTTTAAGCTGTTGCAACAGAAATTACAAGTAAAAAATATGTCGTTTATTTTTTAAATTATTATCAATTTATTGATGTGGATCCATCTTAGAAAATCCGAAACATATATTGATAAACATGCCACTTATACACAGAGTGAGTTGTTTTCCTTTTTTTGTCAATATCTAGGATTCAGTCTTTAAAAAACGTGCTTGGTTTTTATTAGGGGTCAGTAGGGTGGGCAATGAAACTCGTTGGCACAACCGAATTCACTCTCGTTAGGACATCGCTCGTTTTGAACAATCATTCAATTTTCTGCAATAAACACGAAGCCGATTTAATAATAAAATGGAATTCAAATAACCAGTGTCTGTGTATAAATAAATAAAATTGCAAAAAGCCGTGGTTTTCATCGCTTATTTAAAGGGCGTAAAAAATCGTTTTTAAAGGATTATATATGACATATATAGAGGTGTGAAGCGTAAATGACTAAAAGCTTCTAGATATATCAATGAATATAAAATTGAATCCAAGAATTGTAACCAAATCACCATTTAACAAAAAATTGGCACTTTTGGCCCTGGCCGCCTGGTGGTCCCTATTTTTTACAATCAAGAAATAGGCAACTATTTCTGCCTTATAACAGCAGTGTTAAGCGCTGCTGTGCTCTAATTTGAAGGGTGTGGTAAGGGAAATTTTTCCAAGGCATTCCAGCTTAATCCTCAGGGGTAGCAGCGCATCTGTAACCGATCTCAGGTAGGAATATACAGATGTCCATGGGTAGCACTAGCCACTTACCATCAGATAAACAGCATGCTCGTCTGCTACTCCTATTCTATTATATAAAAGGCACGAAATATATGTGTTAATAATGTATGTGTGTTAATTCTAATATAAATAAGTAGATAAATAAGTTACAAGGATATATCACATTTGTATTATGTTGTGGAGTTTCAACGAAAGCATGATTTCACTTCAATACAGTAGTATCACTTATAATTTACTGAGCCAAGCAGGAAATTAAGAGCACCCTACATAGTAATAAACCTAATGTAAGAACAGATTCGTTTCGTATTTTTGCAATTAAGAACTTAATTGTTTCATGTGTTGTTGTTTCATGGAGTAAAAACTTGAACCAAATGTTTTGTTGTAAATCAAACCTATTGGTAAATTTTAATTCCGATTTTGCAACAAATGTGTAGTAGTTTAACTTGTAGCCTATTAACATCTCTCCGTGTTTAATTTACTCGGAAATGACAATAAACTTTACTATGGTTAACCATACTGAGGTAAATGTCGTTTTTACAAAAAAGGATGCGTTTATAAAGCCTAAATGTTACCTTTATTTAAACGTAATTTAGTACTAGTATCCAAAGCCATATATGTAATTTCAATACGCGTGTTACTCTAATATAATTCGTGGAAACTAACTTATTAAACTATATACAAAAGAATCAATTATTTCCTTTGGGCAGACGGTTGAGTTCTCACAGTTACCGTGATATAAAAGCTTTCTACACTCACAGCCCCACACCAGGATTCCCTGTGTCGTGGGTGCCATGGACACATGCATAGAGAAATACACAAACACCCAGACCCAGAAACAGAAATCTAAATTCATCATTTAGATATCTGTCTGGCCGGGGTTCGAACCCGGGACCCTTTGCGCGTCAGACCGGTAAGATGACCGCTCCGCCACGCAGGTCGTCAAATTAAAATTAAAATTAAAATTCATAGAAAAGTAGCATGCATTAAAAAGCTTATTATGTATAAGTAGTTGAGACACAAGAAATAATCACTCTTCTGCAAAATTAAAACCTAAAACATTTGTTGGTGGGTTTTATTAGTTCAACTGTGGAAAGCTAGTACTGCGAAAATTTTGCTACAATTTGTACGAACTTCTAATATCGCGTTCTATCGTACTTCTTCCGTGAAGAATGTCACGAACACCTAATTAACCACATTCTTGGTTCTAAAAAACATTAACCTTTGGGAATGTTAACGGGATCTTTTACAACTGTTAATCTTATCACAATAATTTCATCGTTATATTTAATGAAGGACTTAAATATTATTAGCACAATAATGAGGCATAATAATAAGGTACCTTTAACTTGTATCCGGACTAGAAGCGTGGGTGACAATAATCATCTCATTGACATATCATTTTACATATCTATACTAATATTATAAGAGGAAACCTTTGTTTGTTTGTTTGATTGTATTGAATAGGCTCAAAAACTACTGGAACGTTTTTAAAAATTCTTTCACCATTCGAAAGCTACATTATCCACGAGTAGCATAGGCCCGCGTTTCCCAACCTGTGGTCCGCGGACCCCTGGGGATCCGCGAGTATATGTATGGGGGTCCACGGTGTCATCTCTGGACCATATTTAAATCGCTCATTAAATGCAAAAGGGCTGGTTTACAGCTTTTTTTATACCACATACCTATGTGAAAAGGCATTATCTGCTCTTGTTTATACAAAAAACAAATACAGAAACAGATTACAAGTAGAATCTGATTTGAGATTACAGCTTAGTAGCAACATCAACCCGAATATCCCTGATTTAGTTGCAAAAAAGCAACACCAACCTTCACATTTTTCTTTTTCATATTTTTCATAATAAACCGTTATAATTACCTTCTATATTTGTTTTATTTATCTGTAATAACTAAAATAAATACCTAATCCGTTTTTTGCAGTTTATTTTATTAACGGGGTCCGTGAAAACTGTGCTTGATTTCCTAAGGGTCCGTGGACTGAAAAATGCTGGGAAACACTGACATAGGCTATATTTTATATGAAATATATTTGGTAAATAGATTTTGAGGCGGTACAAAGTTTGCCGGGTCAGCTAGTCTATTAATAATTATGAAAATTAAATCCTAGCTGACTGATTTATCATCATAGAGCCTAAATTATATTGTAGGCAGAAATGTAAAATTTTGATTTTGAGTAGGTTACTTTTATGATATACGCGCACATTTAGGAAGAATCTTTTGATATTTCAGGAAGGAGGTTAAATAGAATATTGAAAATCCGCCAAATTTAAAGCAAGCTCAATAAAACTTAGTATTTGAATTTCTGATTAGAAATAATGGAACCTATTCACTATTTCATAAAAAACAATCGTAAGGGGGTAAAAAAGGGGCTTAAACTGTGTATTATAAGCAAACACTAGTATAGGATATTCCGAATCGATCTTCTTTTCTTTGCTTTATACAATTTCATTGTAAGTAATACGGTAACAAATAAAAATGTCGACAAATTCATATTATAAAGAACTAATCAAAACTAAGAATATCAGCATCGACGAAGTTATTAAATTTGTACTTAATTAGTGTAATTACTCGAATACGTTTTATTACAAAAATATAATAACTTCTGTCAAATGAAGTTGTGCTACGATTAAATCATTTTAATTACACCAAGTATACTAATTACCAGGTAATACAATTTTTTACCTAACTCCGGAGGGTTTCTTATATTTTTCTATTGGTGAGTATGTGAAGTCCCTCCATCTCCACTTTGTGGCCCATTGTGATTCTACCTTAACCTTTATATTCGGAGAAAAGATACGTATCATTAGTACGAATTGTTTATGAAAACAACAAAGATACTAGGTAATTATAGAAAGGTATAGTATGTATTAACGTAGTAATTTTGTACAGGCTAATTCTTACTCTGTATGATCAAATTAATTTTAAAAATAACTTCCCTTTGGACACGAGAATTTACTCGATTCCACTTAACATTTACATCTTATTCTTTTAAAAGTTAGTCGTCGTGCACTGAGTACATTCTTCCTGAAAACACTGCTAAATTAGTTACAGTAAAAAGTCGATCGTATGTTTCCTAACTGAGTTTTTAATCATAGTTTACGGAACAAAGTTTTAATTACAGTTCTCAGCTCGAGTGCCGATCGTTTTCACGGTTTTAAATCCTTTAATTGAACTGAATATTTCAGTACTGAATAAAGTGAAACGTTTTAATATAAAATTTCACTACGACTTCGCTAGTATATTTCATTTTGAACTGAATAACGTACATAACTGACTTATAGATCGATAATGACTTCATTACTTATAGTCTACATGTAGCAAACCTTGTCGAATTAGACATAAATATATTAATAATCACATGAGTTTCAGCACAGCTTCAGCCAAAGACCTTCACAGTAAAGTATAATATTTAAAGGTAAAGAAGTTGGTCAGTAATATTCAACATCTTGGTTGGTCCGCCCGACCCAAAGTTATTTACATGTACAATTGTACATACTACGAGTATATTCTAGACCAATCAGGACTCGTAGTCTAATAAATTATTATTATTAGCTTTGTTACACCGTTCAGAATACATTAGTAACAATAAGAAGAGCGCACGTGGTAGAACCTTTCGTGGATTCTCTCCGGAAACATCACCACATTTCTACCTCATAATAATAGCAATGTCACACTTCGCTGTAAGTCTACAGGTTATATTAATAATAATAAAGACAAAGCATTTACCCTTAGTCAGGAACAACGCATCTTTTTTTTATAATATAGGAGTAGCAGACGAGCATGCAGTCCACCTGACGGTAAGTGGATACTGCCGCCCATGGACTTATGTAATCAACTCCAGATAGGATTAGATGTTTCTACCTGATCGGCCATAAATGCGCTGTTACCCCTGAGAACTAAGCTGTAACGCCTCGAAAAAGTTTGTCTCCCTTACCACACCCTTCAAACCAGAACACAGCAGCGCTTAACACTGCTGTTATGAGGCAGAAATAGCAGTGGTGGTGCTGCTGCCGGAATCGATCCGCAAAGGGTTCTTCTACCACCTTCAATTCAAGTTCAATTTAATTTGGAAGTATATGTTTCTATGATTATTTATTGACCTTTGGGTCTATTTATAATAGTTTAATCCATTTTATGTCATTTTTTTTATTTATTTTCTCTCATAAGGTACATTCAAACATATATTATTAGTCTGCCAAACTGTGTAACAGTTTGTCGGCAGTGTTCCCGTGGATAGGGATAGTTGTACACCTTAAAAGATACAATATATATATATAATATATATCATAAAAATCTTCAGTGAAATACGTATAAAGTGACACTTCACGGGCATGAGTTTATATGGATCCCGTAACGGTAGCACCCATCAATATCGATAGGGCCGCAATTAGTTCCCAAGGGTTAAGCCAAAGCGATCCTAACTAGGCTTTTACCCTTTGGGTCATTGGGTGTAAAGGATAGAAATAAAATAACTTTTAATTTAAATTCAATGTTATATTATTACAAAAACTTAAAAAAAAGAATTTAACTTAATCGTGAAGAAAAATAAAACATATTGTAATTCATAATAATTATTTTAACATATAATTATTTGAAAACAAATTTTATCATACAAGATTAAGGAATTAATATCAAGCACAACCTAAATAGAATACATGTATAAGCGTATTCTGTATCTCGTACTGAATTTTCTAATCACGTAGCTTGCAGTTGGAAACTGTAAGATAGCGTTGTCTCCTAAATTTGTTAGTGGTAGTGCGATGCAGTCATTTGTATACTGAGTTTAAATTAACTTTACGTTCCCACTTCTTACTTTTAAGAAATGGTAAGAAAATAGTTTGCCACATTGGTACATAGTCTTTAAAGATAATTTCAGTGGCATCGAAATTCCGCAGTATTTCCCAAGTCCAAAAGGTTTTAAAAATCTATATGAATAAATCTGTTTACAAATCACTTTACATGGAAGGAACAACATAAGATTCCGAAATTATTTACGTAATACCTATATAAGCACTAAGGGTAAGTATCATTTTTAAACAAAATGACCAGTAAAAACTATTTTGTACACCATAGCTATATGCACAACACAGTAGTGTTAAGTATAACTAGAATTTAAATATAAAACGCAGCAGTGATGTACGATAATCGCATTTTGCGGATCAGGGATGGATAATTTACATTGATCCCGCGGCGGTGGCGCCCATCAATACTGATAGGGCTGCAATTAGTTCCCGGGGGATCCCACACGGGATATTTATTTCTTGGCCCATGTTTACGGATTCCTGTACAAATCAAATGAAACTACGATCCCGTATTCATTTGCGGGGAACAAGAATTTAATCTATTAGGGCCGGCCTACGATGGATTGAACCGTTGTCTATTTAAATCTAACTACATTTATTTAAATAAAGGCAAACACCTCATCTTCTTACAATGATATAACATATTTCATAATAATACAAGTATTATTTAATTTTTCAACGAATATAAAAAAGGAAAGGCAGAATAATTTTAAAAATACATTTTATTATATTATTTCCCACGTAAAACAATTCCTTTAATTTCATTATAAAATATATGAAATTTATAATAATTATATTTAGTTTGTAATAAAATAAAATAATTTACAGGCGTAAAATTTTTTAAACTGTTCCAATTAAACTATTCGTAAAAATATGAATTTTCATTGCCTTCAAATAAATTGAATACATTTTAAATGTTCATATTATTTTTATACAATCACCTTTTACTAACATAAATTCGTTTAAAGAACTCGTGGCTCTTCTACACAAAATTAGTAACAAAAGTTGTCTGAAATAATCAATTTCTGTAATCACTGGCGAGTGAAATTATATATATATAAAAGAAAGTCGTGTTAGTTACTCCACTTATAACTCAAGAACGGCTGAACCGATTTGGCTGAAAATTGGTGGAGAGGTAGCTTAGAACCAGGAGACGGACATAGGATACTTTTTATCCCGTTCGACCGCGTTTTCGTGAAGCATTTTATAACTCAACAACGGCTGAACCAATTTGATTGAAAATTGGTGGAGAGGTAGCTTAGAACCAGGAGACGGACATAGGATCCTTTTATCCTGTTCGACCGCGTTTCCGTGAATAAATAAGAGTTGAAAGTTTGTATTAAAGTCCCCCAGTTTTGATGCAAATCTATATGAAAATTGGTATTTGATAGGATTTCGATAGAAAGTAATTAAATATCTATTTTACGATATTTGCAAAATCAACCCTTAAGTTGGTTAAGTAGGGGTTGGAATTTTATATTAAAATCCGTTAATTTGGAAGCAAAAACTGTAAAAATTTGCATTTGGCTTTAGAAGACACTTCTTTTAGAAATCGGCAGATTTTGAAGCAAAGTCTATGAAAATTGGAATTTAGCTTTTTGATTCAAAATAATAGAACACATTTTTCACCGTTTTTGGAAAATCAACCTTTAGGGACATTTAATCGGGTATGGAACTTTAATTTAATATTCGTTAATTTGGAGCACTAAGAAAATTATCATAAGACATAATGAAGCATCTGAGTCACTGTTTGTTTTTTTAGATCAACCCTTAAGACTGTTATAAATCGCCTTTCTATTTACACACCTGTTTCAGCATTTTTAGCTATTCAACAACCCGATTAGAGTACTATAAGTAAATAAACTTTCTTTAAAAAAAACCGTTATTGAAGTTATAGGTACTTCTTTTCGCGTGTTTGTAAAAAAAATAACAAAAAATACAACCGACTTCTATGTCACTACAAAGTAAAAAATAATTCGAACGAAATATATTGAGCGCCGACTTCAGAAATATGTACCAAACCAACATTTATTTGAATTATTTTTTACTATGTAGTGACATAGAATTCGGTTGTATTTTTTGTTAAAATTTTTTTTACCCTTTTTAGTGATGACATAATAACATTTATATTAATACAATATAAAATTGTATAAACGTGATCATGAATTAAGGTACGGTCTGAATTTACATTGATTGGAACCGCCCGCACGCAGGGCGCTGCCGCGCCCTGCCCGCTTAGTTTTATATTGTCTTATGTGTTCCAACCTAACCTAACTAAATAGTCAATGATTTGCAATTTCATTAGAACCTCCTACACCAAATATCTTCAAACAAATTTGAAGGTGGTAGAACCCTTTGTGGTTCGACTCCGGCGGCACCACCGCCACACCTATTTCTACCTAATAACAGCAGTGTTAGACGCTGCTGTGTTCCGGTTTGAAGGGTGTGGTAAGGGAGACAGACTTTTTCGAGGCGTTCCAGCTTAGTCCTCAGGGGTAGCGGCGCATCTGTGGCCGACCTCAGGTAGGAATATCTAATCCTATCTGGGGTTGATTACAGATGTCCATGGGCGGCAGTAGCCACTTACCATCAGGTGGACTGTATGCTCGTCTGCTACTCTTACATCATAAAAAAAAAAAAAAAACACGACTCAATTATTCCCATCGGTTGAGGAGTTACATATTTTGTCTCCGAGCCACATTATCAGACCCTTAAATAGTCAATGATGAACTGACTTTGCAATTTCGTTAGAACTTACACCAAATATCTTCAAACACAACTCAAATATCCCCATCGGTTGAGGAGTTACATATTTTGTCTCCGAGCCACATTATCAGACCCTTAAATAGTCAATGATGCACTGACTTTGTAATTTCATTAGAACCTACAATAAAAAATAACACAATAAAAAAATAATTATTAAAATCGGTTCACTAACGGCGGAGTAATTCGTGTACATACATAAAAAAAAGATACCGGCCGAATTGATAACCACCTCCTTTTTGAAGTCGGTAAAAAAATAACAGAGTGCAGAGAGGTAGAGTGAATTTTATTTAATTGTATTTTTTATTTTCCTGTTCTCCTGTGGCCATTTCCTAATATTTACCAGTAGTTTATGGACATAATACATAAATTACACGAGTGAAACCACGACGTACAGATAGTCACTCATAATTAGGTGGTACGAAGTTCACCGGGTCATCTAGTTTAATATAATATGGAATGACAGTTATTTCAAGTACAACAGACTGTTTTATTCTATGATTGTGTTATAATAATAAATTTCTGAAATAACAGGACGCGAAATTAGCAAAATTCTCTTAGAGATAAATTTTCAGACTAGTTATTTTCAAGTGCCTACAGTTATGTAAAATCTACTGCAATTTTAGTTCTATATCTAGATTTTCTCATTCGTTCAATGATAAAATACCTACTGTGTATAGTGTAAATCTGAATATCGTAAACCACCTACATTTTACCAACCGAATATGACGGAGCGAATGTGAAAAATGATTGATGAATGTTTTTTCAGATTTTTCTTCTATGTGTTAGTTTTTGCCTATTAATAAATAAAACCAAATATAAATGAATGTTGTATTTTTATAAACCACCGCCACATCTAGTTTAATAGATGTTTTATTATCTACCTCACCTACCTGCTTAGGTTAATTCTATTTGAAAGACTTAAAAATATGTTTTGAATCCTATTTACAGTCAAAACTTAAAAAATAGGCAATTATCTTATATATGTAGAATTCTCGTGTCACAGCGTACTCTTACGAAACGGTTTTACCGATTTTCACCAAATTTTATATGCATATTCAATAGGTCTGAGAATCGGCTACTATCTATTTTTCATACCCCTAAGTGATAAGGGTTGTTTACCTTTAACGTTTTTTTTATTTATATGGCAACACAACGTTTTCCGGGTTAACTAGTGTTATATAAACAAACAAATAATAAAGACATGCTTTCTACACTCACAGCTGCACACCAGGATTCCCTGTATCGTGGTTGCTATGGACACACACAAAGATGAATACACTAACAACCAGACCCAGAACAGATATCTAAATTCATCATTCACATATCTGTCTGACCGGGGATCGAATAAGGAACCCTTTGTATGGTGACCGCTCCGTCACGCGGATTGTCGATATTCCACGTTTTTAAAAAGTGAGGTATTAAAAATTGTCATAAATTCAACTCAAAGTTGAGACAGTAGCTACGTTACGATCCAATGAAATCATTTCAGTCGATTACACAACAAAATGATCCGTATTAAAATGATCACGCAGCTTTATTAAATGGTAAAATGCAACTGAGGAGTGCGATAACGACCGAGTTCTCGGTGTCAAACTAGCAAAGTGTGATTTATTACACGAGACTTCCACTCGGTTCCGCTAGCGGTCGACCCTATGGTTTTTGCAATTTTATATAGGAACTAGATATGGTGTCGGAACTAATAACGTAGCCTATGCCATTTTGTAATCATTTAATACGGTTCCATTAAACGATTTCTTGTTACAACTTTTGACAGGCCAAATCGGTACGTTTTAAGAAGTGGTATTTTTAAATATTATTTAATAATTATATTTGTAAATAATTGGGAATTTGCTTATTTTATTAAACGTACACTTAGAATGATTAAATAGACGTTTATTAGTAAAACCAAAATTTCATCAATACTTTAAACCATAACATCCGAATGCCTGATCAATATTTTAAACCTGAATGATGCCCAGAAGGGTCTCGTCTCAGAATGAAAAAGACTATAACTTTACTAGATATACCAAATCAAAAGGTAATATTGACATAATTTAAATAAATAGGTACGTCAAAATTTATTGCAAAGAAATGAAATAAATCTATCTATCTAGAATCTAGAAACTATTCCTCGCCACTCTGAAGACGTAAGTTCCGAGAAGAGAATAGGGTACCTAACTCCGCTAAATCAAATAAAACCAGCTGACCATACGATGACATTGCAGTGAGAAATTGACAATAATCTTATTCATTTTCGCAAATAAACTCGGAGCGTGCAGTTTTCAAAAGCAATCATAAGAGGAAAACGGCGAGAAGGGCAACTGGATAGGGTTGTCAATTGTATACTTATATAAATTATTTACTTAATATATTTTTTTAAACATGAACTATTAATAACTCAATGAACTATTCAAACATTTAAAAAAAGAAAGCTGATTTTCATTGATAATTGTAATTTTAATTGATTGAAAATATAGTACACTAGTAAAAATAAGAAGCTTGTGTCTTCAGAATGAAATGGAAAGCATTTTTTCTGATATTATATTTTTTTATTTGGATTGCCTATCCTTGTCACTCGAAACAAGATACAAAATTAATTATGAAACATTTTTTTTATTACAAATTTTCTTTGCACTATCTTTAGAACACTTCGTCAAGTTTTCTAACAAATATTTTCGAGTGCAGCATATCCCACGAATACAAATCCTTCTAACCTGAAAGCCAGCAACCCTAAAGCTGACCCATAAGATTCAATTATGGCCGCGCTGACACGGCGTCAGAACTTTAACCGACCGTCTGCCCGCTCGCACTTCATAGAAGCAATAATATATCCTGGGATATATTACTGGTCTCACCTTTGATACCCGGTATTGGAAAATGTATATTGAACACGAAATTGGAGCCACGATCGTAACTGGACAAGATTTGGAATTTGGAGTTCATCGATTGTTCCTACATGCGAATAGATTGGTTTGTGGTTTTGAGGTGTTTCAGTGTTATTATAATTACTGGTTTACATTTTGATAATATTTTAGAGTACAATGTATTTATGTATGTCACTGTAAAGTTACTATTAAATGATTTACGTCCGTAATTAATATTCAATCTATCTAATTTTTACCTAACAAAGATCAAAACTTGATAATGTCTAGTATGAAGAACTGATCAAAAATGAACCTTTGGTAGGCAAAACTTTTGATCGATTATTTACTAACAAATGGCGTTAATATAGCTGTGATTAGGTAATCGCAATCTAGAATTTAAATAATTGTGGGACTGAACTCGCGAAAGTATGTACACTCAAAAGTCTGCTATTTTTGAACTTAGCGAATTGTTTGCATTAACACAGCCTGTACCTTTAGTATAAATCAATCGAGGACTCGATCGAGCGCTGTATACTCCAACTACTTTTAGGTTTCTAAATAACCACCAGAGGCGCTGGTTGTGGGTTTGTAGAGGCAGTATAGCTGCTCGACAGCTCATTAATTAAAAAAAATATTCTAAAGGTGCTCGTCTTTATTGTGAAATATGGGAAACCTTGATTGATACATGTAAAATATAAACGAAGGTAGTAATGTATGAGTTCTATGGATGACCAAGCTTTGCTTGGTATTTTTTCTAAAAGGAAGTTTTTTTAAAATTGAAACCTAACTAGGTAGATCAGAAATTATCGCCTCCAAAACTCCCCGCATGCAAAATTACATGAAAATCGTTGGAGCCGTTCCCGAGATCCAGATTATATATATACAAGAATTGTTCGTTTAAATTTATTAGATATAAAGAATGCTGGCTTACTCGACGAGACAGAAATACAGTCAATAAATGTTATATTATTATACGGCCATTTTGTCTGGATTAAATAATTAAATCAGTCTTTAGATAATAATAGTGTCTACTACACACATTTAAACTCTCTATTTTGTATAATATAAATATAAAACGCTCGAGAGTAATCTTTGCATTATTTGTAAAACCTTTTTGCTCTAATTACTATTTGTTTTTCACATCATTTATTATTCACATAAAATCTTTTGTAAGGACAGATTAACATGAGTCATTAACATTTTGCCGGATGTTCCACTTTCTGTATAATATGATCATGTTTTGCGTTTTATTACTTTATATGAGTGCACTAAATGTCAACATTTACACTGTTTTGTGGAATTATCACTGCGAAATTGAGCAGACATGGCTCAACAATCATTACATCGTGGTTAAATAAATTTAAATAAAGTTAACAGGAGATATTCCAATGGTATACATAAACTGCCTTTAACTTATGAGGTAACATGCACAAAATTAAAAAAAAGCTTAGGAAATTTAGTTCAGTGCAGTCACAAAAATTCATGGCCGGGGCAAAAAAAACTAAGAGTTACACAATAAATCAACGAGGAAAATTGTAATCATTGCGTTTCACCCTACGGACCATATCATATTTCTAGGTATCCCACAGTACATTTTCAAATGCTTATCGATGAGTAGGCTTAAGCAGTGATCAATTTTGACGCTATATTTTTAGCACTGGCTCACTCATTCATATGTCGCCTTTTGTTTCAGACGGAAAATCGACAAACACATGATTCCGCCGTCGACAAAGGCGGCCTGGTGGCTGGCGACGTTCCTTAGTGTTATTGTCACAGGTAATTAACAATTTAGTTACTTATTCATAGCCTTGAAACCCTAAAAGGTAGTAGGTGAGACCATTAATGCTCCCTGTAATATTAAGTTGTATTAATGGTTATATTCTACTTGTTTGTCTTTCTCTCTTCATGGACCTTTTATAAGTAATAAAATATTTAATTGAATATAAATAAATTAGTAACAGCCTGAAGTATACATTATTTTTTAGACAAAAAATAATTGGTAAACCCAAAGTTCGATTTTGACCAATTCTAGTCGGCAGAAATCCTTCGTTGACAAAAGTTGAATATATTAAATATAACGTGAAGTAACGTATTTATAATGTGAAGAGTGAGGTTACATAATAAGGCATTATTTTCTTGTAAAGATAAATGTAAATACAAAATGTGTCAAATAAATAATTGCTACATTTAAAACTGACTATTATTATAAATTTAACGGTCATTTAACGCCAAAAAATGTAAAAAATTAAGATCCATTTCCGTGACGATTGTATATACATTTTTTTCAATACTCCTTTTACCGTTTTAAAACATCTTATTTTTAAAGAACGATGCGAATACGATACGAACGATGAAGACTTGAAACTTCTATCACTTTTTCAACATAAAACGACTATACAAACAATTTCCTTTGAAATGTTGTCCATTTGAACTCACAATACAAAATCGGCGAAATCTCGTGAATATTTCACAAATACTTCCCCCTTCTTGCGAAGTTCAGCCAAATATTCCTCTAATCATTCCACAACGACATCGACAAGTTAAGACGTCGACTTCGTGAGGAAAATTGAATATTAATTTATTAGAAAATCTGTCGGAAGTGGATATTCCGGTTCGGAGGATGGCTTTAACAATTTGTGCTTGTAATACAAATGTAACTACTCGTAAATGGTACACAAATAGGATACAGATAAGTTAGAATACGAGTGTGACTTGCTGGGCATATGTGTGATATGATTTGCTGGGCATGTATCTGTTCTTAGAAAAAGAATAGTATAATAATTACGTATTAGAATACATAATTCTTAGATAATAAGGATTTCCAGATGTTTCCCGTTACAAAGCACATTATAACGTATATATTATATTCACGTACCTGACATCGATAAATCAGGTGCAAGATTAACATTGCTCAGACGTGGAAAGCAATTTCTTATACATGTCATGGAGTATGAAATTAGAGTTAAGGTTACCTAAATTAGAACACTTCGTGTATTCTGAACAAAAGTAACGCTGTACATTGCTGGTATAAAGGTACCAGCAAGCATACTATCAAGGATCGACGATTTAGTTGTTTTTCCGACGCTAGATGCGCAGATCAAACGCTATACTCCATACACGTTTGACAGTCGGTCAAAGCTACTTTTGGACGCTCCAAGTAGCAACTGAACGTTAAAAGGACGATGTAGCATTAATGCAGTGGCTATAACGAGCGTTTTCGATACTGCGACCGAAATCAGCAAATCGCTTAAACGTTAAACAGCATCGAAGCAATCGCCAAATCGCCAATCGCCGATACTGAAAAAAGCGTACTTACTCGTAAATAAGCATAAGTCATAAGACAGAAATTTATTAAGCAGAAAATCCTATTTACTCCAACTTAACAATACTTTACGTAATCAAATCAAAATTTGCTTAAATATAACAGTGTCAAAAATAACATTTCAAAACGATTCAAACATAACATTTCAAACGATTACGTCACTAGACCCGAAGTCTCCGTCTAGGCTCTACGGCTATCTATTATTCCATTCTAATATTCAAAGCTTTAAACTGATTTGAGTAAAGCTTAGTTTACTTAAAGTTTGACTTGGGCCTTAGGCTCCTAAGAATAATTTAGAATAATTAAAAATGAATTTCTACGTGAAAATATTTAACAAGTTGAATGATATTTAACTTCTTAGGTTAATAAACTTGAAGTTTGCATTTCTTATTACATGCCTACTTTTTATACAAAAATATACTGTTGTAGGTGAAATGCCGATACAGTCAGAAGCCGAGCCGGAGTTCCTGCAAGCGCTGGAAAACCATACCGTCACACAAGGCCGGGACGTGCATTTCACGTGTGTCGTTAACCACCTCTCAAATTACAGAGTAAGTACCTTTACCTTCTTATATCCTAGTAAGATTTGTGGTTCTCTATTCAAAATTTTGGCAAAGCTGTGGCTACATTAATATCCTACGCTGCGCACAGTTTCCATCTCGGAATAAGTAGTTAGAACATAGTCACCGCGCTGGCCAAGAGCAGGTTGGTAGACTTCACATACTTCACAACGTCTGGGCGTTGTGATTTTTTTAATATTACATGTTTGCTGGTTTTTTGACAATGTTCTCCTTTTCCGTTAAAGCGTGATAAATGCACTTAACTTTGAAAACCATATATGTGTGCCTGGTTTTCAAACGTCTGACCACTAGATAGGGAGGCTGCGTTACAACCAATAGGCGATTAGATGCTTGTAGTTGGTTGGTTGTTATAGCAAGATTATACGTTATTTTAATATCCCTAAAAATATTTCAACTATAGCCCTTTACACCCGAGATGATATGAGCGTGAGTTTCACTTTAAAAAAAATCCCACGTGATAGCTTCTTATTTTTCGAAACGCAACCGATGCCGATCGTTCGTGAGGAGAGTATCGCACGTGCTACCGGCTAAGTGAGCGGGGTGCAGGCGGTCAGTTGTGCTAGGGACTCGTCCAAAGATGGCAGATTTTTTCGACCCGCGCACTGTCACAGGTTTATAATTATTTTTGGTATTAAATGTTTAGTATCTATCATTAACTATAGCTAATTTGAAAGCTAAAAGAACACTAAATACGTGGAATTTAGTAGTTTATTCGATTAACTTGCAATTTAGATACAATTAGGTTGCAAATTTCAACTGTTACGATCGTGTGCCTACGGTTGTTGGTGCAGAATAACGTTTGATGAAAATGCTTTTATTGCTATTACCAGTTATGTGTAAGTTTCGTCAATATCAATTTTGTTTGTTACAATTTTAGGGGTACATTTAAATGACGATCAGATTTTGCCAGTGCGGGGTGAGGAGAAATATATCGGACATTGAAGATCTTCATGAAAGTGAAGAGCTTCAACCAAATAGATTAGAAGAGTTTCAATTTGAAGAATTGTGCCCTGAAACAGATCCAGAAGCACATGCAGACCCTCAAATAGAAACTGACCTAGAATTGAATCTGCAACTTGAGCCTAAACCTCAACCATCTACTTTAAAATCATCCCTAGAAATTTCTCGCCGCCGAGCATCTTCACGTCCAACACATCGAAAAAAAGCTTGGAAAAGAATACGTTTTCTGTCTTGAAAAGGTCTATACATCCCTACCAACATTTCCAGTAAAGTTTCCAAAGAAATATTTTTCTTAATATTTTAATTATGAGGCTCTTGATATGTAACCAGATGCACAAATTTATATTATCTAAGAAGAACCGGTGGAAAAGTTAATTTAATTGCAATAGATATGGCTAAAGTTTTCTCCATCTGCATTATCATTGGATGTATTCCCTACCCAAGAATACCTACGCCTTGGAGACCTGGATTGAAGACGGAGGCAATAACGGAAGAAAGAAGAATGTTGATTTTCATAGAATTACGTAGTTTAGGTTTAATTGCCAAGACAGATTTTTTATAAAGACTAATGAAAATAAAGACAGTGATGTTAAATATCTCCAAATTGTTTTAATTTTCTAATATTTTTTGATAAAAAACTATTTTTTTTTGCAATTTTCACGATCGTGAGTGTGACAGTTCCCACCGGAGACTCACGATCGTGCGGGTCGATTTCTGGATTAAGTATAAACTCTAGATTTTTTTTCGTATTTTTTGTGGATCCCTTAAGCTATATAAAAAGCCGTAATAAACGTTTTGAATCGGAAATTGCGAAAAAAAATCTTCGGGTGTAAAGGGATAGGCGTATATTTCACATAGTGAAGGTATTTTATAAAATAAGTTGCTAACAGTATTTTATTTTTACAATGTTGAATGTGACATAACGAATTTTGTGTATGAAACATAAATTCTCGTTGATTTAGGGTCTCCCATATAGGTCTCGATTTGGGGTCTCCTAAAATCTATTCAGGCTCTTATAAGTACCCAATGCTACGTAATAAATCAAATCTAGCGGACAGTCGAGTTATATATTGTTCGGTTATGTCATGTTACGTTTGATTGCGGTGGCCGCCAGCACTACCTTAACTTAAACCACTTGGAACGCTTGTATGATTTTTATAAATCATAGGCCTATTAGTATGGGTTATGGGACCCTTCTCCCTAGTGTCTTCTTCAAAATAAAACTAAGTTGTTGCAGCAAAAAAATAGGTTTATTAGAGTAATATACATTTTACAACGCTAACAATAAAGTCTTGGTAGTTTTTTCTGTAATTTTTGTTCTCAGCTGCCTGTAGCATTTTATAATATTTTATTTATATTTTACATTAATTTTTATTATATACTATATAAGTAGAAATTACACTCCTCACGCAGTCGAGTAAAACATTATATTCTGTAGTCATTAAGAATTTACAAACAAACATTCAAATTTATTTTATAGGCACTGTGCTTCTCAGATAAAATCACGCACTCAAAACTCGAAACGCCCGCGGTTTGGTAAATACAAAGTCTAATTTTTCGCAGACATCATACGACTTTGAAAATTGTTTCCAAATGTTCAGGGCGTCGTGTTTCAAAGTGCTTTAACGAAATACTGAAGTTTTAGAGAGCTCTTAGATACCTAATATTGTTGATATTTTATGTTATGTAGGCATAAAGCGGTCCGTTTTTCGGGTTTTTGAGCATCATTTAGCTTGAATAAACATTCAAGCACCTTTTCGCGTGTGTAAAGCAACTTTTTGAACTTGAGAAACTGTACTTTCTCTGTGAAACATTTGAAAGGAATAATGTACAGTCAAATTGATGTTAACAATAAACAATATTCTATATTACACTACTACAATATTTTCTATATACTATTTATGTTATCAAAAATGCAGGTTTTGCAGATGTACGATAGATACCCAGCTTTATATCTGTTCTTCACTTTTGTCTATCTTATTTCTATTGTATCTTGTTCTTGAAATTAGTTGCTTAGCCTCTTTACGAGGCGTCTTAAAATATTCACTTATTTCGTGAATAGTTTTATCTTTCGTTTCTGGCAAATATTTGTAAACAAAAATTGTGCAGATACCTCCACAAATACCGTAAATCAAAAATGCGTTGTGTAACCCCAATTTAACAAATATAAGAGGAGAATTTTTTATCACGGTTGCCATTACAAATCCAGTGAAGAACCCCATTGCAAACATGCTGTAAGACATATATTTGGTGGGCGCCATTTCGCTATACATCGAAGACGCTAACATAATCGGTCCGCAACTAATGCTTAGTTGATAAAAAGTCAATAGCAGAATAGACATTACACTACTTTCAGCAATTACACCTTGTTTTATTAGGTACAAGTAAAGAGATAAAATTAACAAGAAAAATACCCCTGAAGTGGAACAACATAACATTAAGGTTCTTCGTTTCAAGAACCTCGATGATATACATCCCATATACATACCGAAAACCGTAACACCGTCCAATATTAACATCCCTTTGTAAGCTGTGGATTCACTGTCTGTTATTTTTTTTATTAATTCTATGGCATATATTGTACATGCCATTTTGCCGGAAGATTGATATAATAACACCAGTAATAAAGACACAAGTGTGGGCTTATAGTACTGTTCATCACGCATAGTCTTTATAAAGTTTTCCACTAACCTGCACTTCCATAATTTGCTATTTTGATTATCTGAAGTAATTTCCAAAGAATCATACTTTTGAGAATCTAGTAATTCCT
Source organism: Epargyreus clarus clarus (assembly GCA_014595695.2). Taxonomy (NCBI): domain Eukaryota; kingdom Metazoa; phylum Arthropoda; class Insecta; order Lepidoptera; family Hesperiidae; genus Epargyreus; species Epargyreus clarus. Next base: position 3,858,379 of record JACTTY020000023.1, on the reverse strand, counting down.
GCAATTCCTTTTCAGCATCAGAACTACAGCCTTTTAATTTGCGATGTGATTCTATACATTCCTTGTAACGTCCTTTAGTAGCGAGCCAGTACGGTGATTCGTACCAGCAAAAGCCGGTTATAAAAACAAATATATTGCAACATATACCAAAATATCCAATGTTCTTCCAGTAAAAAAATGTTCCAATAGCATTCGAAGCCCAAATACCCCAGTAGAAGGACGCAGTTTTGAGCGTTAAAAATATACCTCTGTAGCGTGGTGATGTGTATTCTGTGACGATAATGGGCAATATAGTGTAAGAACTAGTCACAAGCAACCCATACATCGCCAAGCTTAGTAGCAAATCTCGTATAGTTGTGCTGACGAGGAAGATAATAAAGCCCACTAATGAAGTCGATGCTAATATTAAAAATGTCATTCTTCTGCCTGCTAACTGGCTCAATGCAGGTAATATAAAAGAACCTAACATCCCCGAATACGGTATTAGAGATGCTGAAAATTAAAAAAAAGAATCACTATGTATTTGTTTTTCAGTAGGCCAAAAAAGAACGCCATCTCCTCGTGGAACATCGATGGCTGTCAACACCACGATAGATATTGTGAAAGTCGCAAATCTTTATGTAAAGAAACGAGATATTGTACGGATAAGTGCGATTAATTCGTATATCGGCAAAAAATTATATGCTTTAACATAACGTCCGCGAGGTTAATGTCATTATTTTGGCCTGAATACAAAACTAATTAAGTAAATAATAGGGTTTTAATTATTACATAGCCATGATGTCATTTCCTGGTCAATAACATTTGTAGAATTTGCCTCCTTTTTTATTTGCGGAATAAACACAGTTGGAGCGCCCATACTCAAGCCAAGCATAAAATAGGCCACCCAAACGCTACTGCAGACAAGAACCTAAAAAATAATTCTTTATTACTTATTACTTGCATCTGAAATGTTTTCTTTCAACAACTCTATGTTTGTCTGGAACAGATCGCTTTGAAGTGATAAGACCGCCTGTTGTACTTTTATGTTTATGTATATTTTTCATGTATTACTTGGTGTACAATAAAGCATGTTTGTATTGTATTGTACTTGATAATTCCTCATCACTTGAACAATTTTGTGGCTAACTTTAATTAAAACTTATTTAGCATTATCCGATCGTACTTCAGCGATGTTCACATTGTCATCATAACTAATTTTTACTCGTGTATTTCATTGTTTATTTTCTAATAGACATAATGCCATTACCTGTCTCAAAAAGGGTTTCCATTCGATCTTCTTTTCACATATTTCCGAATCATTCGCATGGTTGTGAGTTCTTTCTTTACAAAACTCTCTGATCGTATTTTCGCAAGTACGCTCATTTACTAAATCGTTTTGTTCCATGCTTTTTACGAAGACTAGTTTATTTAACCTGTAACTTGTCCTCTCGGGTCAAATACAAAGGTTAAAGTTCGCTCACATTTATTTCCGAACCTTTTTAAGGACAGTTATGAACTTATTAATGCGAGGCAATGTATCTCTTTCGCAAAATTTTCTTTGTATATTTGCGCTAATCTCTCTCCCCGCTAAAAGTCACAACGAATACTGGCAATATTTTCTCGAAACAAATTAATCGTTGCATTAGTTTTTGTCTCCTTACAACATTATCAATTTGTTAACTAATGTACATTAATTAAAAGGTACATTTGGACAGCTGGATTGATAAACATTATCGTATGTAATTTAATGTAGTTAAAACTTTGATAAATCTAGCAATTCTTGTGTCAGACGACTCATTTATTGTTATTTTATTCCAACGGTGAATTATTATTTTGTACTTCAATTGGCAACATAATGGATTTAGTGGCCAACTTATCTATACTTCTATACATATAAATGGCCTAATCCTTTTCATTCTGAGAGGAAACCCGTGTCCAGCAGTGGGACACTAATGGGTTAATAACGATGACCCGTGCGAAGGCGGGTTAGTGTGTCATATATTTTAAAGCAACACGTAAGGCCTAGGAATATGCTTAACAACTGTTATCTTCACAGCAAACGCTTTACGATTTTAAGATTTTTAAGCAAAAATCGTATTTTATTCGTCCGTAGGTAATCATAGGTAGACGAAATTCACTTCCTTTTTACTTGTATATTTTATATTTTTTGCTTTTCGTCTCTTCTGATTTTTTTGCTTATTGTTTTATCAATAAAAATCCTTAAAATTTCCAAAATTGATTATGATCTAATGTTAGTCACCAGATATTACAGTGTCAATATAAGCAATTAAAAGTCTATATGTGCTATGATTTAATAATATTAATTGCCTTCATACAACTGTGTTAATAATATTTTATTATACAACATGTTTTATCGATATACATTCTAATACAATTATATTTCGTACCTACTGTGTTTCTACAGGTTTAATTTAAAAAAATAACTCAAAGATAATTATAGCGTATCGTTCTCTCTCAATACATTTAACAGGTACAAAGAGCATTATAACATTTTTTAACTAATTCCTACCGGAGAAATAAGACATTGATGCAGGCAAACGCTGTCGGCACGGTACAAATTCAATTCGGTAGATTCTTATACTGTGCTGTCGAGACCGCGGAAGAGTGCTATAGCGTACCTGTCGACCCGAGAGGCGTCCAGAGGAACACAGTAGTGCTTAGCCTTTAGGAATCTGGAATATCCTCTCCGCTGTCGCCAATGCTGATGGAAACCCACACAGGGTTCCCCACGTAAAAAAGAAGAAATAACATAACTTTATTCCATGAAAATCGACAAAATTCCTCTCTAAAAATACAGTAACACGAAAATTAAATAACATCGAACTATAATAAAGTGGCGAGCACTAAACATGATTTCAATATTATCTAAACCGGTTCCAATTTTTTTGTTCTTTATTTTTATTTTTACGCATTTAATATTGCTTATACTTCCAAATACAAGTAAATATTTTTTTATAAGTATAAATATACCTTAGAATTAATTTATTCGATGAACTTAAATTTAACAGAGAATTATACACAACACACACACATTACATACTTAACACACTTGACATACTTAGACGAATAATAGAATTGATATGGGTATTAAAATTTATTTGTTTCATCGTCTGAAGTTATTGTATACAATTTATTTAGATAGAATAAATTTGCATTTGTATATTACACAATATTTTTAACACGTGAATACTGTACGCGGCCCAGAAAACCAATAACTTGTAATAATCCAAGACATTTAGTAAAAATCTTATTGACTTGAGACTCCGCGTGCAATCCCCTGAAAATAGAACGACAAGCATCTATTGATTTCTATTATCACCTGTTTTAATAATTAATTTCCTTGACTCCGAACGAGTTCTAAAATATTCACCTACTTCTTGAAGGGTTTTGTCTTTCGTTTCAGGCAAATATTTATACACAAGAATCAAACATAAACCACCACATGTACCATAAATCAAGAACGCATTATGCAACCCTAAATAATGAAATATTGCAGGAGAAACTTTTATCACAGTTCCCATCAGAAGCACACTAAAGAACGCCATGGCAAACATGCTGTAACTTATGAACTTGATTGGCACCATTTCGCTGTACATAGAACTTGCTAGAATAATCGGGCCGCAACTAATGCTTAGTTGATAAAAAATTAATAACAAAATAGATAAAATACTATGTTCAACAATTATATTTAGTTCTATTAAATACAAATAAAGGGACATTATAAATAAGAATGAAATGCCTGAAGTCGAGCAGTATAACATTAAGGTTCTTCGTTTTAGGAACTTTGCTAAAATACAGCCAATGTACATACCGAAAACCGTAACGCCGTCCAATATCAACATCCCCTTGTACGCGGTTGATTCACTTTGTGTAATTTTTTTGATTAATTCTATAGCATATATCGTACATGCCAGCTTTCCCGAAGACTGATATAATGTCATCAATAGAAAGGATACAAGGGTGGGCTTATAGAACTGTTCGTTACGCATAGTTTCTATAAAGTTATTTACAAAATTGCTACAACATAATACGCTATTTTTATTATCTGAATTAATTTCCAAAGCACGTTTTTGAGAATCCAGTAATTTTTGCAATTCCTCTTCTGCTTCAGCACTAGAGCCTTTGATGTGGCGATGTGAGTCTGTGCATTCCTTGAAACGTCCTTTACTTGCGAGCCAGTACGGCGATTCGTACCAGAAATAACCGGATACAAAAACGTACACATTACAACATATACCAAAATATCCGATGTTCTTCCAGTAAAAAAATGTTCCAATAGCATTCGAGACCCAAATGCCCCAGAACAAAGACGCAGTTTTAAGTGTTAAAAATAAACCTCTATAACGTGGTAAAGTGTACTCGGTGATTATAATGGGTAATAATGTAAAACAACTACTTATAGGCAACCCGAACATCGCTTCACTAATTAGTAAATCTCGTACAGTTGTACTGACGAGGAAAATTATGTAACCTGCTAACGAAGATGATGCTAGTATTAAGAAAGTTATTCTTCTTCCAGCGACATGGGTCAAAGCAGGCAATATAAAAGCAGCAGGTACCCCAGAATACGGTATTGCAGATGCTGAAAATAAAAATAAATCTTATTGAACTTGTGTGCTATAGAGCAGACCAAAAAATGTAGACAACGTCTCTCAAGACTTTGCATTAAAACAGTGTGTTCTTGTATGAATTGTAATGACAATTTTTGTGGAATTAAATTAACCTACTTAACGATACGCGATAGCATCTATTTTTATATCATACATTTGTATAGGACAAATAAAAATAATAAAATAAAATTTTCCCATGTTTCAATATTTTGTTCGAAAGGCAAAATCTATATTTTTTGATCTATGAATGCACTTAATAAAGTAAATTAAATTAAAGGGTTATATTACATAGCCATGATGCCATTTCCTGGTCTATCACATATGTGGAATTCACCTCTCTTCTTATTTGAGGTATGAACACAGTTGGTGCACCGGTACTCAAGCCAAGCATGAAGTACATTACCCAAATACCACTGCTCACAAGAAGCTAAAAAACAATGTAAAATACTCATTATTTCAAGAAGTTATCTTTAATTTGGACCAAAAATAATAAGTACAATATTAAAAATAAAATTAAATGCTGGATACAAATTATATGTATGTTTCATAAACGTTTAAACTTGTTCTTCCTACAGCCTATAAAAAATAAATTGTAGACAATTAAGGGAACAAAATTAATTAAAATATCCGGATATACGGATACCACATAAACGAGAGCTAATAGGACATTAATCCTACTTATCTACATCCGATAAATGCATCTTTTGCATTTTTTTTACTCAACAATTAATAATCATTCTAGGATCGATATCATAATTATCATAACAAGTATTTACACAAGAATTTATTTATTTAATTCTAAATAATATACCTAAAGTGACTTACCTGTCTCATAAAGGGTTTCCATTCAATCGTATATTCACACTTTTCCAACCCCTTTGCATGGTTTCCACTTCTTTGTTTACAAGATTCATTGATCGTATTTTCGCAAGAACACTCATTTAATAAATTGTTTTTTTCCATGTTTTTTTACGGAGAATAGTTTCTTTAACCTGTAACTGCCCTTTAGGACTAAATACAAAGGTTAAAGTTCGCTCACATTTATTTCCGAACCTTTTTCAAGGACAGTCATGAGCTTATTAATGCGGAGCAATTTATCTCTTTCGTGTTACCGCAAAATTTCTTTGTGTATTTTTGCTTATATACTTCTTTCCACTAAAAGTCACAAATAGTACTGGCAATTTATTCAGTAAATTTCACTGTTCCAGTACTTTCTATAGTGGATATTATTAATCTATCTGTTATCTAAAAGGCGTTAATTTAATACATACACTACAGTAAAACTGAACAACATTATCGTATAGGTATATATTAATGTAGTTAAAAGTTTGATAAATACAACAACTGTGTCAACCTACTTATTTATTCATTAATCGCTATTTAATTCAAACAATAAATGTTTGTGTAGTTGCCTTCATCAACAACCCATTACTGTCCCACTGCTGGGCACGGGTCTCCTCTCATAATGAGAAGGATTAGGCCATAGTCCACCGCGCTGGCCAAGTGCGTATTGGTAGACTTCACATACCTTTGAGATTTTTTTTGTCAAATCTCTCAGGTATGCAGGTTTCCTCACGATGTTTTCCTTCACCGTTTAGCAAGTGATAATTAATTTGTAATACGCACATAACTTTGAAAAATCAGAGGTGCGTGCCTGGGATTTGAACCTCAGACCCTCGATTGAGAGGCGGAGTTTCTTAACCACTAGGCTATCACTGCCATTTAGTAGTTTTGTCAAATAGCGGAAAAAATATTCCAAACCATAGATCGGTTTATGAAGATAATTAGTCTAACCTTGGCAATCATTATAAAATTGATGAAGAGTTTATTAAGGGCGCTGAGCCTTTCCTATTACGATGACTTATGTGTCATAAGAATATTGATTTATAGATTTGCATTGAGTGATAATGGGTAGGTTAGGTTAGGTTATGGATGAACAAAAAAATAAGTAAAGATAAAGAGACGAGCGAAACTTAATTTGTTTAAAACTCTTGCAACCTCTAATTTACATTTGATAAGAGGACTACAATAATTGTGATAATGGTATAGTTACCTATTTGCCAAGCTGGTACTCGATGTCAACAAAAAATAAGTATTTCTTTCTTTGTAAATTGTATAACAAAACGTACAAATGTAGTTCTATAGATTAAGTACAAGTCGTACGTGTAATTACGTTTCCTGAGTGCTGACTGAGATAGTACTGTGTCGTCAGACATAGCGGAATTTACATCTTACTTTATTGCCTCTTGGAAGTACCTAACATGATGTTACAGATTTAAAACTTCGTAATTGTAAATTGTACTACAAAATATACAAATGTAGTTCTAAAGATTAAGCACAAGTCGTACGTGTAATTACGTTTCCTGAGTGCTGACTGAGATAGTACTGCGTCGTCAGACTTAGCGGAATTTACTTTTTAGTTTTTTACTCTTGGACTAATGTAATATAACAGATTTAAACTTTTTGATTACTTTGTACATAACATCGTTTTGACTTCGATTTAAATGTAGTAAATAAATGTGATTTAAAAATTGTACATTAAAAAGTACATGTAAATCTAAAGATAAAGTACAAGCCGTACGTGTAATTACGTTTCCTGAGTGCTAACTGAGATAGTACTGTGTCGTCAGACATAGCGGAATTTACATCTTACTTTATTGCCTCTTGGAAGTACCTAACATGATGTTACAGATTAAAAACTTCGTAATTGTAAATTGTACTACAAAACGTACAAATGTAGTTCTAAAGATTCAGCACAAGTCGTACGTGTAATTGCGTTTCCTGAGTGCTGACTGAGATAGTACTGCGTCGTCAGACTTAGCGGAATCTACATCTGACATTATTGCTTCTTGGAAGTACATAATATCATGTTATAGATTTAATCTTTCTAATTAGTTATTATGTGTGTAATATATATTGTCGTCATGCCTAAAATACGAAACAAAAGTAATTATATTTTCAACAGTGCTATTCGCTCTCAGTCCTCGAAGTGCAGAACGTAAAATGTTATTGCCTCTCGCAAGCGCCAATGTTGTCTCGCCTTATGTCTCGAAGTTTAACTGAAGCCATTCCTGTTTAAGATGACTAATTATTTTAAATACTTTAAGATAATCTCTTCGAGTAAATAATGCTCGCCGCTCTTTGTTACGATTGAGATTCTTGTTGAGATAAATTATTTATTTTGTTATAAAAGAAAAATGAAGATATAGTGCTACTTTCGTTTATTACTGCGTATGGTATTCAACCCCTTACTATCCAACTGCTGGGCACGGATCTCCTCTCCAAGTTTAGCCCTTAGTCCATCGAGCTGGCCTAATGCAAATTGGTAGACAGTGCGTAAGTCGAAAGACAATTTTCTATTTTTTCGAAATATAATATCAGGTATTTATAACTATAAAAGAGTTAAATCATTAAAAGTTTAATATCCATTAATTCTTACAAACAATTCAAAACCACATAAGTATCTTTAAGTATCCCTTACAAACAATCCAATACCATATTTTACGTATCTTCACAGATACCTAAATGAAAAATGATTATTCTCTAAAATGTATCCAATTTTAACCACAACATCATGTGCACATTTGCGGATATTAATAATACAGCTTTACATTTCCGTGACCTACAAACGTTGGAGTACTTTGCAAATATAACATTCTATCTGACAAAGTAGATTTCGAGATTGTAAGTAACAGATAGGAGCTTGTTTCTGCAAACGCTACTTTTGACGTCGTACGACAAACTGAGCGCACGACGTGCTTGCTAGAAATGTAACGTTGGCACCGCACGACGGAAATAATTCTCGCAAACAATGAAATTGTTACTAATTTATTTTCCAACCGCAACAAAGCGAGATGTCACATGAAAAATGCGCGAGCGCGATACGGATGAGACTTGCTACATTCCTCGGATGAAACTCCCTACAATTTAACGTGTCGTTCCCCAGTTTTACCTACATTCACCGCAGTAACAACGTTTAAGTCACATTAAGTTTCGTCTCCGCAGTGAACAATACAAACGATTTAAAACTTGGAGGAGCGCCGGCGAAATGGCGAGCAATTTATGACATTAATCCAGGACATAAAATGAAATTTCACGCTCGTATGCAATCCGCCATGAGAGTGTTTTGTTTTGTAGACACCCGCCCTAATTGCTTTCTTAAATTAGACGCGTTCCGCCTCTGCGGCAACTTGCCGGGGTTTGCTTTTGTACTTAATTATTGGCATTATTACGTGTTCTTTATTTAGAACTGCCGTTTAAGGACAATTTAACGTTAATGCAGAGGCATTGTGTGTTTTATACAAATTAGCCTAAATAAAAAGTCAAACAATTCACAAAATCCCATTTCATCAGCGTTGCGGATTATAGTTTCAGACCTCCTGGTTCTAGGGAAAGACCCAAATGAGTTTTTACACGTTAAACTAATAACAGCTAAATTAAAGAAATATAAAACTAATCTACTTTGTCCATTATAAAAATATGTTACCTCATTTAAAAGTAGATATTTAATAATATTAATTTAGAACAATTGATATGTAACAAGAACAGGAACAAGGAAATTCGGGTCTAAAAATGTTACCTTAACATTTCATAGGTGTCCATTATTTTGTTATTCTATGAAATTATGACTGATCGAACTCGAGTATTCCCGAGGGAGCGCTCGGAACAAGATAGTTAAGTGGCTCCACAAACTTTATTAATACTCAGCGATAAGCAATAGTAATAGGGGAGTTAGTTCTGCTCTAAGATCGATGATTGGAAACCACTTTTTGTTGTGAAACATCCAATATGAGGATAGCAAATTGCTACTGCTTAATTGCGGTTTATAATTAACTAGTTTTTGCCCGCGGCTTCGCCCGCGTTTAAAAGATAATAATATGACATACTAACATACATAAACCTGAAAATTCGTACCTTCATTGCAATGATAGTGGCGCCATCTGGCGAAAATTGGACCAACTCTGAAACCTTCGTGGGCTCATGGATAACAACTTTGCTAAAGATCATCACTTGATCAAATGCATAGTTTACGATTCAATCCTTACTAATTCCCCCTATCCCTATATTAATATTATCCCCACTTCCCGTGGGACTTTCGGGATAAAAACTATCCTATGTCCTTTCTCGGGTCTCAGACTATCTTTGTACAAAATTTTATTAAAATCGGTTCAGTGGTTTAGGCGTGAAAAAGAGACAAACAGACAGACAGACAGAGTTACTTTCGGATGTATAATATTAGTAAAGATAGTAATATAATTAAAAAAGAAAATGTATGAAATTGATTACTTATACGGATACTTATGCGTATGATTCAAATAAATAGGTATACATTTTAATATTTTTTTATTTGGCAGTCATTTTGGTTGTTTATTTACATTAGCCCCTTTGAAAAAAGTTATTAACTAAGGCAAAATAGAATTATGTAGTATTTTTTAAAATCAGTTTTTATTGTGTTATAACGTGGTAATTGTGTATTCATAGTAAATTTTGAACACACAAAATACCTCAATTACTTTTAAATCTTAAAAGCTGTACGTAGAAATAATAAACCAGTTAAATTGTATCAGTCGAAATGTTTGAAAAATAGAACTATTTTTCGCCGTATTTTATGGGCTATACGTCGTTTTGGAGAAAATAAATTTAACTTACTCCGCAATCGAGACCGTTGCCAGAAGGCAGTTCGATAAAATAAGCGTAAACCTGTCGGGTAAATACTTTCTACTGAATGCGACATAAATGCTCGCTTACACTGTAACTAAGAATTAGAGATAAGTCTGAACCTCTTATTTTAAGGAGCCTTCTGTAAGAACGGGCTTTTAACGAAATTTGTATATTAAAGTAAGTTCTTACACTGTATCTCTCATCTTGTATAAATGGTATATTTTTTATCAGGGTTTTTTCTGTGTGTAAAACACGTCAAGCTACTTTATCAAATTTATCTACGTACTGACTGACTGAATAAATCGTTTTGCCGCCGGCCGTTAAGTGCGAAATTTTTCACACGAAATAAACATTTAATTTAGATGAGAAAATTCATCCCTAAGAGCTAAATAGTCAATGTAAGCTTGTATCGCAATAATTCTACTAAGAGACGATCCACGTATTCGAAAGAGTTCTCACCGTGATTCAAAAGTTTCGAATTTGATTTCCAAAAAAAAAACAATAAGACAAATCCATTTTATACTCTCGTGAAAAAATATTTTTCCCAAAACTGATATCACATATCTGCTATTTAAATATTTGCCTGGCTAGGAATCGAATTCGACACTCTATGCGCAAGTTCAAACAATTTAATTATTACGTATATTCAGCATTATATCTCACATAAGCTTCCGACATGCCAATAGAAGCTTGTTGAAGGAAGCTGTCAGCTTAAGCTTAGTGTACTATTACAGAGTTCCGTGTCTTACGTACCGTGTAAGACTTTACAATATTGCTTGCTCCACTGATATAAACGTTGAAAACCATGAGAATTAAAACAATACATAACTCAGCATTGTACTTGTTAAAAGTGTTTACTTACGCTCATTATTAATAAATATTCAATCTGACTAAGATTTTGCAAACTAAAGATCAATATTGGCAAACATAACATACCAAATTCCGGTACTTAGTAGGCGTTAATGATCCAAAAACTATATTTTTTAATAATTTTCAAACACGAAAATAGATGACAGTGACAATTTCAATTGTCAAAACTGGTAACATTTTCTTGTTAGTAAGTAATCCTAACTAATCTATGTTTAAAGCATAAATAATATAATTACTGTTGTTTTACAGCTTTATAAGTCTGAATACTACGAATTCCAGTAAATCAACATGAAAACTAGACTTAAACAAGAGCGGAATCACATTTAAGATTTACGGCACTTGTTACAATACTTGACGAAATTTAATAAAAACGATAAGAAAATTGTCGCTAAGTTTCGCTTTAGTGTTTATAAATTTTTTATTACTTCGTTTTAAATACTGTGGCATTTTCTTTTCTGGTGTTTTAGGATTTGTAATAAGATGAAACTTCAATAACTTATATTTTAAGTACAATACAAATACAATAAGTATTGTATTATTTGAGTCGTATCATTGTAAAGACAAATCTTGGAGACTCCAAATAAATAATACAAGGTACATTTCCATGTCACAGAATATGTTAATTATTTTGACGTTTGTTCCAGGTGGCCTGGATAAAATCAGATTCCAAAGCAATTCTGGCAATCCACACGAACATGGTGGCTCTAAACCCACGTCTTTCGGTCACATACAATAACCACAACACGTGGAAACTGCACGTGAGTAATGTGCAGGCGAACGACTCTGGCACTTACATGTGTCAAGTGAATACAGATCCTATGAAAAGTCAGGTAAGGATGACTCAGTTTTATTTTATAATATAGGAGTAGCAGCCGAGCATGCGGTACAGCAACATGCACTTACAGGTACGAGTAAACAGCTATTGCCGCCAATAGATCTGTTATTGTATCCAACTCCAGATAAGATTGGATTCCTACCTAAGGTCGGCCTCAGATGCACCGCAACGTTAGATACCTCGATAGTGTGTCTCCCTTATCACACTCTTCAACTAAGAAAACAGCAGCGTAACACTGCTGTTATTACGCAGAAATAAGTGTTGCGGTTCTGCCGCCGATGTCGAACCACATAGGGTTCTACAATCTTAGAAACTATAATTAACACTATTGATTTCTCATTTTGTCGTCGTCGTCGTCGTCGTCGTCGTCGTAAATATGTTAAAAAAAATCTGTTCAAAAAGCACAAAAAGATAAGGGTGTGGTAAGGGAGATAGACTTTTCCGAGGCGTTCCAGCTTAGTCCTCAGGGGTAGCGGCGCATCTGTGGCCGACCTCAGGTAGGAATATCTAATCCTATCTGGGGTTGATTACAGATGTCCATGGGCGGCAGTAGCCTCTTACCATCAGGTGGACTGCATGCTCGTCTGCTACTCTCATATTATAAAAAAAAGAAAAAAAAAGATGCATGATTGAGATTCGAGTTTCGGAACCCAAATTGCTAACCACTAGGCTCACTGCTTACTACTGGTACTAATAATGCGTACCCAAGGTATTAACGTCTTTCTATCTATACAGATGGGTCACCTAACCGTGATGATACCAGCCGACATTGTGGACACGGCGACAGAGGGTAGTTCAGCGCGGGAGGGCGGCAGCGTCAGACTAACGTGCAGTGCGACTGGCGTCCCACCTCCAACTGTCCTGTGGCGACGAGAACACAACCGACCTATCGTGTTCAGGCATGATGGCGGGAGGGAAAAGAAAGGTAAGAAAAATTCAAAGCTGTACCCTTACCATGAGTTTTCAAATTTATCTCACAATTTTACGTTACGTTTAATCTATCCATTATTCTGTTCCGTTTGCTTCAGTAGACTGAGTAAACGTAACATAAGTAAGTGCTCAAGTGATCTACCTCATGATCGCAAAAAAGAGAGACAAAACATAAAGCGCCATTTTGTCAATTTAGACATTTAATGTTACGTTACTGACTCTATAGTTCTGATACAATCCGCTACGGGCGCTGATTGGAAATTGTATGGGCAAATACGTAAACAAATACCAAAACAGTCATATTTTGCGAAACGTAAAAACGCATGGTAAGGGTACTGTTCTATTGAAACGGTATATGGTAAACGGGCATGCAGTCCATCGGATTGTAAATCGCGTGCTCCAAATACAAAAGGAGACCTACTTAAGATTTAATACATATATTATACGAAGGCTAATGGCACTTGGTTAATATAATAAAGAAGTAAAGTATGTATGTTTATAAAACGTAAATTTCAGATGGACTGATCTGATTCCAAAAAAACTTTTACTCATACAAAACAATACATACGTTCTAAGTATTTTAATTTTTAAAAAGATTTTTTTTATTTTTTATCTGTGGATTTTAAATCCCAAAACGGCGACAGTGCTGCCTCAAATGTCATGTGACGTCACTACATCGAAACCAAACAAGACAAATAATAATTAAATCGTTTGCTGTTAGAGTTGGTTGAATTTATGTTGTGAACCGAAATGAAGCCATACTATATTAAAGCTGATAGCGTGAACCTGCTTAAAGAAGATCCATAAATGCAGTGCAATAAATCAAAATGGATACAAAAACTTCCGTGAGATAACCTATGGAAATATCAAATAAACAACGTAAGTAAAACATTCTTTATATTTACATTTAATCATATCGGACAATTAAAACATTTCTTAACTGACTTCAGACAGAAAAAACCTTTCTTCTGTCTGAAGTCTTCAAGTGATTATTAAGATTTTTTTAAATATACTTATATTCTTATGTGAACTGTTTTAAGGTTATTAATTGGTTATATTTATATTTACAGATCTTCCCGACAATCGTATAGTGAGGACGTTATAGAGTATGTGCAGTTTAAGAGGAAGGCAAGTTTGTGTTTCATGAAAAGTAAAAGTTGTCCTGAACACAAGGTACATCAATGAAAATGAAAATGTGATGACTGTCCTGCCTAGAATAAGTGAGGAGTCAAAAGTTTCGAAAGTAGGCACCAGTCTGAAATACATAAAGTAAAGTACACGGGAAATAGTACTTCTTTACTTGCGTTACCTACCCAAAAAGATGAAGGAAGAAAAGTGACCATACAGTTCCTATTATTGCATTGCAATTTAATTCTGAAAATGACAGTGATAAAAATATATATCCATTTGTTACGGAAAATAATTTTAGTAATGAAGAAAAGCAGACACGCAAGCAGCACAAAAATTTAGCTTAGGTGATCTGTAGTAATTATTGTAACTGTAACATATGATAAATATATACAAAAGTTCTACTGTGTGTACTCACTAATAGAACCATATAAACCAAATAAACAAAAAAATCGGTTAATAAAATACTAATATTAGCAAATCATGTATTTTTAATTATACAGTCCTGTAACTTAATCAGTGCACATGCACCATCAATAATAACACAGTCATAAATATTTTAATTGTGTCCTATTAATTACAGAATGGGCCCTTAAAATAGAATTCTTATAGACGTCTTATAATTCTATTCTTATCATAGACATCTATATATTATATTAAATATATGAATACTTCCACTTGCTGTTTTGTTTTGATTATGTCCCGTTCCAATGATTTGGAATTGACGAATCACTCGAGAGTTCCTTTTTTTCAATAATACTTCTCTTATATAGATAGTATAAAATGTCATTGCTTGCAAACAGAGGATTTAAACATATAAGAATCTGCAAGTTCTTTAACGTTTATGAGATTTGGGTTTAGGAACTTGTATAAGCAAATTTGTTAGGATATTTAGCGATCGTACTTGTACACATCGTCACTGCACACGCCTTGTAATTTGACATTATTGCAATTGTACTAATAAAAGTTAAATAATTCCCAAGATTTCCCCTGAAGTATGTGTAGCGTCGAAGTTTATTTCTATATTTTCAATGTGTTGACGTCACGCTACGAAATGACACTTGACTGCCTGTTTTGGCGTAACGTTCCGTTTACCGTAATAAAAATATGTTTTTTATTAATAACTAGCCCTTATTTCGAAAAAAATATCAATGAAAGGCATATATAATACGTATATGAATTCATTAAAACAGTTTCCCAAAAAGTGTCAAGTAGCCAATTACTACATTTATATTTAAAGTGTAAGAAAAATGAGTTAACTTGTTCGAGGAATTTTAATTTTATTATAAACTAGCTGTGCCCCGCGGCTTCATCCGCGCTAAAAAGAAATAAAGCGAGTGAAACCGCGGAGCACAGTTAAGGTACTTCATATTACATCAGCTACCTGCCAATAAAAGTCCCGTCAAAATCGGTTCAGCCATTTCACAAATTAGCCAGAACAAGCAGACAGACAGACAATAAATTTAAAAAATGTTATTTTGGTGTATGTATATTCATATGCATGTAGTATAAAGCGGCGGTCAGTATTAAAAACAGACACTCCAATTTTATTTATATGTATAGATTAACATATTGCAATAATGGTAGTATATAATGGTTATACAATACATCAACAGTTCTTTCATGTAAAATGCATATAAACATAGGCTAAATACGAGTTTTCCAATCTAAAACTTACGTAAATGAAGTTGCAGGGTGCAGCTAGTAATTAATAAAGCAGGATGTATAAGCAGCCTCTAATGTATTATGTGTACATTATGAGCTCGTCGCCTGACGCTCTAATGAACAACTGAGTACATGGTTGCATATGATGTCCTGGTATTTAGTTCAAGATGCAGTTATATGAATAGTTCAGAAACAAGACTACGTATTGGTTGTCGTATATGAATATTATTAATTATTAAATTATTAATATTCACAAAGTTTCTAAAACGTATTGTTTTCGAAGGTAAAAATAAAAAACAAAGGGTTGCACTCCGGGAGTGCCGGCAGAAGTGAAATCTTTCGAAACCTAACCTGAATAATAAAATATCTTACAAATTTTCGATCACGCCACGTGTTCTGACGCGAGTTTAACATTTTTTACCCATTACAAAAAGTGCACAACGCCGCTAAAGAAGGTTTTACTTCAAAAATCGAAGATTTATTCTTTATCATGTTTATCCGACTGCAATGGGTAATGTTTTTCTAGCATATATATGTATGTATGTATGTATGTATGTATGTATGTATGTATGTATGTATGTATGTATGTAATTAATTAATGTACTATATATCTCATTCTTTGGTATTTCTCTGCACAACAGTTTTAAAAAAATAGGTGTCGTTTGGTTCGTTCAAATTGTGTAGTAACATAGGCTATATTAAATTATCAGCGTTTTTGTTCTTAAAATATTGTTCTAGCTAATTAATATGAAATTAGTTTTACATCAAGTGATTACTGGTATTACTTCCACGAAGATTGAAAAGCAGTTCTTTTCCTTTTTAAAAAGCCACATAACTTAATTGTAAAGATTTTCTTAGAAAAAGGTTTATTCGAAATCTATGAATTTCTTTAAATAATGATTAGTTGAGCTAAGGGAATACTTATAGTTTATATTCTCACAGCCTCACAAACGGTAAAAAAGTCTATGCATACCAAAAATAACTCATCTTTTTTAATGTATAGGAGTAGCAAACGAGCATGCAGTCCACCTGATGATAAGTGGCTACTGCCGCCCATGCGCATCTGTAATCAACCCCAGATAGCATTAGATATTCCTACCTGAAGTCGGCTACAGACGCACCCCTACCAGTGAGAACTAACCTGGAACACCTTAGAAAAGTATGTCTCCACTATCACATCGTTAAAACTAGAACACATATCATTATAAGGCAGAAATAGGTATAGCGGTGATGCCACCGGAGTCGAACCACAAAGGGTCCTTCATCTAATACATGTTTTTTATAATTAAAAAAATCGAATATAATATTTAATGTATACTAGTAAGCATTAAAAAAATATACAAACTTATGTGCTGTTGTATTTTATCGTGAGTACGGTAGTAACTTTAACATAATTAAGCAAATATCATATTCATATTCGTCATATTCGTATACTTAATTCAATTTTTCATATTATTAAAATTCCAAAATATTAGCTATGTACGCCCCAGAATAAATTCTACTTGATCTATGACTTGTGAAATTTATCGTTCTCATTATATATTTCTAGGAAACGTAACGACGGTAATATTTTATCTAGATTTTCAGGCGTGAAAATTCAAAACGCCCGACGCCCACCTGTTCCTTAAGAAATGACTAGAATTATACAAGCAATCAATACGTGAGATTGTAAGAGAACTTTGTTATACATTTTCGGAATTAAAATTAGATTACGTTACATACGTCAATAATACATCAATAGTAGTTAAGTGGTTGAAAGGTGACTCCTCAATATGGAGGTCCAATATTCAAACTCCATCCATGCATCTCTGATTTTCATTTATATGCGTTTAAGAAATAAATTATCAATTGTTATAACGGCGAAATAAACCACGTTGAGGTTATGTTACGTTAGTTAAAAAAAAGTTCTCAAAATTATGAAACCTAACAATCCGTATTTGGCCAGTGCGGTGAATAATGGTCTAAACGGAAACGGCCAGAACATAGCCTTTGTTTATTATGTTGTAGTAGGATTCGCACTTGACCGATTTTGATATAATTACCATTGACATTTTATAAACATATACTCGCAAACGAATATTTATTCTACGGGCTTTTTCTAACTCAAATAAGCCTTTTTGCTAGCAAACAATGTATAAATTGCATTCAGCTAGGCTAGTTCATTCTTATATGTTGGCTATGTAATATTACTGAACGGCTCGGATTCGTACAAGGTTATTATGAAATAATATATCACACAATGCTTTCGACTTATACTCGTATAAGCAGAACATATTAAATGTGCCCTTGTTGGCTCTACATAATGCTTCAGAGAGAGCTTAGATAACTATTCTCTTTTAGTCATTTCTGCCGCTAAGCATGCGCTATTGTATTCATACTTTAGCTTTTAAAGTTTACATTTGTTAAAGTACATTTAGTTCAGTATATAGAATAGAGATAAGAGGAAATAAGTTCTAAGGCGGCATACGCTATTATAGTTTGAGCAACTGGCAACTTTAGTGATGTGGTGAATGAGACTGTTGTTCAACAGTTGCTCGGCGACTATTTAGTATACTTAACACTCATAGAATACCACTCCTTGATCGGCCAAACAATAAACTGGATGCCGCAGTGACAACGGAATAAACGGCTGCTCAGTAGCTAAAGCGACAATTTAGTAGCCTTCGTTCATGCAATAGTAGTCAATGGGAGATCAGCCAAAGTAATAGTTTAATATTAAAAATAATAATAATAGGAATAAGAACGTTAGAAATTTCAATTTTACCTTATTTTGTAATTGAATTACCTAAAACTTACACTTACGCTCTATTTTCAGGAATAATTAGTATTTTTTCAGCTAAATTAAGACTTTGATACAAGTTACATACACGATTATGTTTAATAACGTTTAATGTTTCATTATCGTGTTAACAAATACAGTTTCTAATTAAAAACGAGAGTAGAGGGACATAATTAGGTTTTTGTAGGTGGAAATATAGTGACGTACGAAAACCAGGAATTGTATTCCGAAGTGGGTGTCGCAATTCCGGGCAGATTGGTATTTGGTTGTGAATATTTTAGTATCACGTGAGGTGCACTCTCTCAATCTATTGGATGGCATGGACATAGCTAAAACGATTAATTGTTAATCGGGATACAAAAATTCCTTGTGTATCGAAGGGGAAGTAAACTACGTTAAGTATGTGATTTTTTTTAACAAAAAAGCAGTAGATTTTTAACACTACTTTAGCAATAAACATTTGTAACAACGTAGGTATTAGTTTCCACGTAAGCTTTAAGAAATGAAATTCCCGCAAAATGGGATCTCCTGTGAATCTAGCTGCGTATAATGACTTTCGAACTAAGTTAATCGGATACATAAGGAAATATATAAGCAACAAATAAATGACCTCTACCCTTTGGAAGTCTGTTAAAAATAATGTTTCGGGTTATTTAGGCACGTATGTTTCAATTGAAATGAAATAAATTATATAAGAAATGTATTTCCATAATTTAATTTTATTATAAGTGCTTAAATATAACTGCACCAGCAAGCTATACTGAAAAATCTTTATTTCTTCAACAATTTATTTCAAGTAAATTTTCGGTTTTTTTAAATTTGTGTAGACGAATAGTATTGAGGCTAAAATCATTTTGAAAATCGAACACTTTTAAATACAAGGCAGATCGAACACAGTGGTCAAAGCGTTTTAAAAATGGCCACAATATTTTTATTTCTATTGTCTCCTTACAGCTGCCAGCGCTTAGAATAAAAATTTTGAAAAGTCGCAGAGAATCCACCTAGAGGGAAATAGCCAGCGGCGATTTATTCCGTTTCAGAATGACAAAGGTGTGCATCTGGTGAAAAATGAATGGTTAAAAAATATCTTGAATTCCAACGCTACGTTATTTTATTCAGAGTTACATACTATTTTATAACTTTTTATGTATTAGTGGTTACTGAGTTTTATTGGAAGCACATTTGTAAGACATTACATTACACATATTTGTAGCAGTCAGTGCCTAATTAGGTACTAC
This sequence comes from Epargyreus clarus clarus, assembly GCA_014595695.2. NCBI lineage: Eukaryota > Metazoa > Arthropoda > Insecta > Lepidoptera > Hesperiidae > Epargyreus > Epargyreus clarus. The sequence continues at coordinate 3,838,660 of JACTTY020000023.1, read as the reverse complement.
TATAACCCGAACACACAAAACCTTATGCGTTCGGGTTACTATAGTAATTAGGCACTGACTGCTACTAATGTTTTGATAAAAAATCAAAATATTGGAATACCAAACAATTTTATATTCCTAAACTTATTTTATTATAGTAGTAGTACTATAGTAGTTTGATATAATGGCGTCATTGTGATTAAAAGAAATATGAATATTTTACATTATGTTGAGCGTAAAGTTTTAGAAAGGGCTCTTAATTATTAATGTAGGTAAATGCAACGTTTAATTTTAACAATAATGAATACTTTTGTCAGGTCAAGTAATTCTTGGAAGAAAGAGTGTAACAGTTAAAAATTAATTTCTTTTCAGCAAATTAAACACGCCACAATCACGGGACACAATGATCTCATTCCGCACAACACAAATATTGAAATTCACTGTCTGGAAGTATTCACAAAATATTTGGTCAAATAAATTGCACGGCTATATAAATGTTTGCGCAGTTGTAATTTGTATCTGAAGAGTATTCACTGATGCCAAAATTATGCAAAATTTATTTCTTAGTACTTGTTACCATGATTTTATAAATAAAACAACGTAGGTATTAGTTTCCACGTAAGCTTTAAGAAATGAAATTCCTGGAAAATGGGATCTCCTGTGAATCTTGCTGCGTACAATGATTTTCGAACTAAATTAATCGGATATGTAAGAAAATATATAACCACTAAATAAATTAACTCTACCTTTTGGGAAGTAGGTTAAAAAATAATATTTCGGATTATTTAGGCACGTATATTTCAATTGAAATGAAATAAATTATATTAAGAATGCATTTCCATAATTTTATTTTATTTTAAGTGCACCAGTCAGCTATTTAATTTACTGAAAAAATATTATTTCTTCATTAATTTATTTCAAATAAATTTTCGGCGTTTTGAACTTCAAAATCATTTTGAAAATCGAACACTTTTAAATACAAGATTTTATAAATAAAATCATACAATACGTTGAAAACAATCGCTTTTTAAAAAGTCTAACTAAGAGCCGATACATATAAAAGTGTTGCGCTGCCGCACCGCCAAAATCAACGTCACCCATCCCAAGCTACAAATTACCAAATTTGTGGCGTAGAACTCGCCGCGTATTCTGGCATTTTCTTGAAAAAAGGCCTCTATAGCAACACACATTGACTCGCAGTCCTGCAACGTTCAACGCTTAGTGGCGTTACGTTGGGGCACTGCACCGAACTTTTTTATATCTGTCGATCCTTTAACCGGTTTTATGTGTGCCAGTCCTTAAGTGTCCGTTCAAAAAACAAACCCTCATATTTAACGTACACAACAATTCAAGCTCAATATTAAATAAAACACAATATCTAAAACAAAATGGTGTTTAATAAAAAACACACAGGCTCTTACGGGAATTCAGCTACTCCAGTTATATTAACAACGTAACTACACAAAGTGGGGCCCCCTTTTCCTTATAGGGCCCCCAATATACTTTTTGTTAATAATAATGGAGGTGTTTCTTTACGGCAGTTGCAAGAGCCCCCTAGCGTCTATCCGGAAATTTATTGTTACACCATTATACGTTGTACAAATGTATTGTTACATACAATTACATTTTAAACTTCAAATAAATTCGATACACATTGCAATAGATTTAAACCGCAACCGATATAATAGTATCAAAGCATTGCATGAAAGGATCGCCTCTTAAATGGTATATGTAACTCGATAGCACAAAATTCCGTCTGTTACCACAAATAATACTATTTCCCAAAATCAGACTTTGTTAGTTTTAGGAATGTTGCACAGTCAGTTCGCATTTTGATTTCATTATCGATATCGTTCATATGGGTCAGTTATCAAAAGTTCTATTTGTCCAGTCAAATGATTTTGCATTTAGTTGTCGTCGTTATCCACCGGGTACTGTCCCACTGCTGGGCAGAGGTATACTTTTAGAATAATACTAGCTGACCCAGAAAATGTTTTGCCATATAAATAAAAAAAATGTTAAGGGTGAACAACCCTTATCACTTAGGGGTATGAAAAATAGATAATAGCCGATTCTCAGACCTACTGAATAAGCATATAAAATTTGGTGAAAATCGGTAAAGCCGTTTCGAAGGAGTACGGTAACTAACATTGTGACACGAGAATTTTATATATAAGATGGTTTCTAACTGTAGTATATCACTCACGCTAAATAAGCAATTGTAGATGTTACATACCCTTCAAAACAGTAATATTATTTTAAAACTGAAAAAGCCGAGATGCCTGAGATTTTGACCTTGGATTTCGTCAATCGAATGACAAAATAATTTTAATATAACTTGGTATCTGAATAAATGTAATTCCAAAATGTATAACTTTAAAGGGTTTGATAGACAACACTTTAAGTATCCTATTAATAAAAAAATTTTTAACAAAAAAATAAAACCGACTTCTATGTCACTACAAAGTAAAAAATAATTGAAATAAATGTTGGTTTAGTACATATTTCTGAAGTCGGCGCTCAATATATTTCGTTTGATAACAGCGTAAACAGCGTGTCCAATATGAGCGCCGACTTCAGAAATATGTACTAAACCAACATTTATTTCAATTATTTTTTACTTTGTAGTGACATAGAAGTCGGTTTTTTTTTTTTGTTAAATTTTTTTTTTTCACCCTTTTTAGTGATGATATGCTAACGTTTGTATTAATATTATGTAAAATTGTATAAGGGTGATCATGAATAAAGGTAAGGTCTGAATAGATACGGATTGGACCCACCCGCTCGCAGGGCGCTGCCGCGCCCTTCTCGCTTAGTTTTATATTGTCTTATATGTTCCAACCTAACCTTACCAATTCTTTAAGCTTTATGAGATACTAATTATTGGCTAGGTTAGGTACTAACAGATAAGTAAATAAATCAAACTAGGTGGTAAAACTCTGCGAGTGAACCGGTCCAATTTACCTTAATTCAATAGTTAAGAAAAGAAAAAGGAGTTGATGGTCAAATTTTTCATCATATATCTCTGTCTAGCTACTTCATTACAACAAATGTCTAATCTATATACTTTACATGGGAGGCACCTCTGCATCATCAGGATTGAAGAATTGAAGGTCATATCTTCCATCATATGTCTCTACTCAAAGACCTTATCATATATTCGTAAGCTCCAAATGTCTAATTTGTATGGTTGAGGCAGGAGGCACTTCTGCATTATCAGAGTTGAAGAGTAGAAGGTCAAATTTTCCATCATATATCTCTACCTATCAACCTTATTGAATATTCATAAGCATCAAATGCCTAACTTGTATGGCTGAGGCAGGAGGCACCTCTGCATTATCAGAGTTGAAGAGTGGAAGGTCAAGCTTTCCATCATATATCTCAACTTATTGACTTTATTAAATATCCATAAGTTCCAAATGCCTAACTTGTATGGTTGAGGCAGGAGGCACTTCTGCATTACCAGGGTTGAAGAGTTGAAGGTCAAATTTTCCATCATATCATGATAACCTAGACACTCAATGTTCATTTTAAGTTTCATGAGAATTGAGTGGGCAGAAGGTAAGTTGTCATAAAATATGTAAAAAGCAGGGGTAGTGATGATGAGTTCCACCCCATAACTTAAATTCTAATCATCAGAGCGTACTAATATTAAGGTAGGAAAGTACCGCAACGAAACTCTCTTTCATATGAAAAAAAGAAAATTAAAATTGGTTAAGAAATACTCGACTTATTCAAGTTTATATGTTCCAACCTAACCTTACCAATTCTTTAAGCTTTATGAGATACTAATTATTGGCTAGGTTAGGTACTAACAGATAAGTAAATAAATCAAACTAGGTGGTAAAACTCTGCGAGTGAACCGGTCCAATTTACCTTAATTCAATAGTTAAGAAAAGAAAAAGGAGTTGATGGTCAAATTTTTCATCATATATCTCTGTCTAGCTACTTCATTACAACAAATGTCTAATCTATATACTTTACATGGGAGGCACCTCTGCATCATCAGGATTGAAGAATTGAAGGTCATATCTTCCATCATATGTCTCTACTCAAAGACCTTATCATATATTCGTAAGCTCCAAATGTCTAATTTGTATGGTTGAGGCAGGAGGCACTTCTGCATTATCAGAGTTGAAGAGTAGAAGGTCAAATTTTCCATCATATATCTCTACCTATCAACCTTATTGAATATTCATAAGCATCAAATGCCTAACTTGTATGGCTGAGGCAGGAGGCACCTCTGCATTATCAGAGTTGAAGAGTGGAAGGTCAAGCTTTCCATCATATATCTCAACTTATTGACTTTATTAAATATCCATAAGTTCCAAATGCCTAACTTGTATGGTTGAGGCAGGAGGCACTTCTGCATTACCAGGGTTGAAGAGTTGAAGGTCAAATTTTCCATCATATCATGATAACCTAGACACTCAATGTTCATTTTAAGTTTCATGAGAATTGAGTGGGCAGAAGGTAAGTTGTCATAAAATATGTAAAAAGCAGGGGTAGTGATGATGAGTTCCACCCCATAACTTAAATTCTAATCATCAGAGCGTACTAATATTAAGGTAGGAAAGTACCGCAACGAAACTCTCTTTCATATGAAAAAAAGAAAATTAAAATTGGTTAAGAAATACTCGACTTATTCAAGTTTATATGAAATCGGGTTTTTCCAATTTTCCGGGAAAACTGGCGGAAATTTTCAAATTTCCTCGAAATGGGACCCCCTGTGAAACTAGCCGCATACAATGGTGTATGAATCATGTCGATCGGTCGCGGCATCGCGAAAAAATCGCCGAACAAACATAAAAAAAAAAAAAAAAAAAAAATATATATATATACGGTCGAATTGAGTAACCTCCTCCTTTTTCGAAGTCGGTTAAAAAATGAAGGAAGCCACATACATATCATTATCCAATTAGCGTTCGCCTATGACTTCAAACCATACAAGCATTTGCTAACGAAATGGTCCTTCAGAATATAACAGCACGTAAGAGCGCAATCTGTCTGAAGCGTTGTAAACGGAAGCTGATTTTCAGTACAAATCACGCGGTTCTCAAAAACATGTTATATTACTCCGTAGCAAGGCGGAAAATGGCTTGTTGTGGTATAATAATACCATTCAGTACCACTTATGACCTTTATGTTAAATTGTAAAATAAAAACATGCAAACAAAAGATATAAAGGCATAAAAATTTAAGGCTCGTTTAAGATATGAGTAGTTTAGTGTTTAGTAGTAGTAGTTAAATCTGGGCTTGGGTCAGGGGTCCAAAGTTCGGTCAAAGACGTACCTATGATTTTTCAAAGTTATATGAGTAGAAATAAATTATCACTTGCTATCTTGAAGGAAAATATCGTGAGGACAACTTCGCGCCTGAAAATCCTTTAAGAAAAAGTTCTCAAAGGTTTGTGAATTGACCAATTCGCACTTAGCTAGTACGGTGGACTATGGTCTAAACCCATCTCACTCTGAAAGGAGACTCTTACCCAGCAGTGGGAATGTAATGCGTTGACAACTATAGGATACAAAACGTACTACCTAACTTCAAATTAGCCTAAATTAGCCGTTACACCCATTTGCAATTAACTGAACAGTATCTGAAATTGTGGCTACAATTGCAGGTACCAAAGTATGTTGCGATACGTGGAATATTTTAATTCCGTTCAGTTCTATTCAGTAAACATAAAATTAAGTTCAAATATTAATTATGATGATTAAAATCAAATATACTTATATACAATGTATTCGACCTACATAGTTAAAATAGTTTGAAAGTTGAAATATCTTTATATCTCACGTGCATTATTTTCTCGCCTCTGTACAGATTGCTTTACAACTCAACATTCCTTTAAAAGTTTAAAACGGGAAGAATTTTTCATTTCAGTCCAACTATCCAATGCAACATTTTCAAAATAGTCGGCCACTTCAAATGCTCACTTACGCTTCTAACGAGAAATTAACTGGAGCAATGAGCTGAAGCAAATAGAAAATGCTAAAATTTCCTTTGTATTTCTTAACTGCGTATTTTTGCCGCAAAAAACACAAGTGCTCGAAAGCTATGGTCATAATGGATAATTTCAAGATAAACCTGTGTATTGTTTATAGTAGGTAAATAGCAAAATTTATTTTTTGAGTATATTCATTTTCTGATGAAACATCAAATTGGTCAATCGCGTAATTTGTAATTTTAAAACTTGTTAGAATTTTATCCATTGCTGTACCTAAATAATTATTTTCTAGTCGAATTTACTAACAACTAAAAAGTATTTAGATCACATATTACATTGTATTTTGAATCTTTTAATACCTTATTGACATCAAAAGATTAAAAAAAACATTATTTTAATTATAACTTACTTAACATAATATATTAATACCCTAATATACATATTTCGGGAATCTGTAATTATATAAGCAGTAGGAACTGTAAACTATAAATGACATTAAATATATTACAATCACAAAAATATCAAAGCTTTTATACTTTTTCGTTTTTACTACTGAAATAGTAAGGGATGTTTGAGGTAGCAGCTTGTTTTTAAACTTTGGCAATTTTTAGGGTTCAGTAGCTTGCATTACTTTATACTTAAATTTTAGGTAAGTAATTTACTTAAACTCGTTGTTTCTTAATTATTTAAATAGTAGATAGAACCGTTATTATTTGTATTTTCTGGTATATTTTTACTTAAATTTGGTGTACAGACAATAAGGCGAAGAAAACAGCGTGAGGAATCCTGTACGCCTGAGAGATCTTACGAAAAAAGTTTTCAAGTTTACTTATCCGCTCTAGGCCAGTGCGGTACTCAGACTCGTGCCCAGAAGCAGGATTGTAAACGATTGATGACGTACAATAAAAATATATTTTATCCTATCTTCTTGTAAGTAACTTTTTTTCAAGATTGAAGTAAGAAATATATTTAAATGTACCAGAAAAATATATAAGAGCACTAACATTCTAATTTAGTGATATCTGACCACGGTAACATCATTAAAACACAGGGATTAACAATTGTAATTTACCACGTTAAACAATCCAAAGGCGAAATGTAAATAAATAAAAAAACTGTCAACGTTTAAACACTAAGTCGCCTACAGAACCCTTAAGCAATACGCCTTTAATTATTTCATCTGACATCTGTTAAAGGCATTACACGAAAGCGCAAATAAAAGCTTGAACATTTTTCACTCATTTTCTAAGTACTCTATTAAATGCTGTAGTCCAAGAGTTGAGACTGAACAAAAAATAAGCTCCACTCTGCTCAATAAAATTTTTATTTCACAAATAAGTCCTGAGATAAATGCTGGAACATCAAAGCCATAATAAAAATAATGACTTAACCGTTCTCCGCCGTTTCTCGACGTAAAACACTTTGATCACAGTTATTGCTTTTCTATATTATTATGCTTTCATTGGTGTTACATGCTGTATTATAACAAAAAAGGTTTTTGTAATTTTATCTTTGTAGAATAATTAACACTGTGACCAACTTGTTAGAATCTATTAAAAAGCTTTTATAATTATATGACGGGTCATAGTATTTAGGGAGATTTGTGGTATTCACCACACTTCCTTGTTCGTACTCGATAACCATACTCGTTCTGTAACATTTCCGAATTCAACTACAGCCATACAACCAAATTAGGGAAATATTGCTTAATTTTATCGAAACATAACATACGTATGCACTTCTGTGAACATTCATTGATTCATTATTTTCAGATGTAATGTATTTTTTGGCATTAAAGATTTTTATTTCAACAGAACATCCAACATGAAGTTTAATCTAACGTTAAGCGGCCTGCAACCAATGGGCTAACATAACCAACTTCAAATATATTAGTCTCGTCTGGAGGCAATTAAGTTGCTACATTTATAGATGTCTTCTAGTGTAGTCTAGATAAAGATAGAACGATTAGACGACAAAAAAATATAAAAAATACACGTAGTAGACATAATTGCAGTAGTACACGTAAGTACTTGCATTATTTAAAGAATGAAATGTGCATGGAACTATCAAAACGAAAAATTATAACAATTTTTTGTATTTATTAAATGACTTCATTACCACCTAAGGCTCTTTCTTTCAAATTCCATTTGACGCCTGTCAAATTCTAAAGTATTAAAAATATACGTTTTCTATTAGCACAAAAAGGCCTACGAAAATAAAACAAGAATTCACAATTAAATCGTCCTTTAGGGTTACAAAGAAAGGAACCGGCAGTTGAAAAATAAACCCCAAGCAAAATTATCTCCAAATTGAAGTGGAATTTCGCATCGAGATACAAAAGTACTCTCCATGGACGTTGTTCTTATTGTTAACTCTATGGAGTGAGTTTCCCTTTTCCCGGGAGCCCCGAAAGCCGCCGTTCGAGTGAGACTTTTTCCAATTCAATCTACTTTGCATTGTGCTTGACACTCACATGAAGCATTACACCTAGACTCACCCCTGCACTTTGAGCAAGCACTTCTCTTTCCAATGGATTTTATTTACGCAAGAGAAAGCAAGCTTTAATACATATATCGCTGAGACAATAAGGCGCCTCGCAACGAGATATAAAAGCTTTGAGTTCTCTCCCGTTCCTTTTAGTAGGATTCCTTTGAAATGAATCGAATAATTTGTGGACTTTATGCTTATAGCTCGGTTTTTTATTTGCGAACACTGTGTTAAAATTGTATAAATAATGATCCTCGCTTCAAATGGCTGCGGCTTTCTACTTGAATGTAAAGTTGATTTGCTTTGAAATATTTTATAAAACAAAAGCTACTTGTTATAAATTTAATTAATTTTTATGTTGGTTATTACTTACTACAATATTTTAACTGAATTTAATATATTTAGCTAATTAATAACGGCCCTCTATCGATGGTACTTTTAACATCGGTGATTCATGTTTTTGCGATTGCATCGTGGTTGCATTAATTTCCGGTGGCTTGCAGCGTTTAGTCACGGTATATTAAATGATTCAGTATAATAAGCAATATATTTAGCGATTGTTTTTGGTTTAACACCCTTAATCTTCCATCGTCATCATCATCCCATTACTGTCCCACAGCTAGGCACGGGTCTCCTCTCAGATTGAGAAGGATTAGGCCATAGTCCACCGCGCTGGCCCAGTGCGTATTGGTAGACTTCACATATTTTTAAAAGATTTTTTTTATATATCCCTCAGGCATGCAGGTTTCCACGATGTTTTCCTTCACCGTTTTTAGCAAGTGATAATTAATTTGTAATACACACATAACTTTGAAAAATCAGAGGTGCGTGGCTGGGGTTTGAACCTCGGGCCCCTCGATCGACAGGTCGAGTTTCTTAACCACTAGGCTATCACTGCCTGAGGTTTCCATACTGAGTGTATACTGAAAAAGGGGTGTCACCGTAATCAGCACTATTCAGTACAGTATTGGATATAATAGTAGATGAAAAACATAACTAAAATGCGCTGCAACTCATCTCCTATATTGAACATCTCGTTAATATCTTGCTTATCAACATCTTGAACCATACATACGAATGATTTGCTAGACTTCCTCCAATAATAAGTAATTTTCGAAGCTACCTCCCTCATACAAATTACTGCCCAATATGCGAGTAGCACACCGAGCAATATATTACATTCGATATTGGACACGGATTGGTAAATTGTTCAGTTTACATTTGTGTATTCAAGCGATAAGCAATATCTATGCTGTGGCCCTTTGAGCCTCTAAGACGCTATTAATTCTGTTTAACATACACAGATCGAATTATGGTTAACGATAATTGACATTTGCTTATCTGAATGATCACGTGGTTTACTGATCTTCCGATTCTGTACTAGAAGGATACGTAAACAGTACCGATTTTAGTCCTAATATTAGTTTGCCTGTATGTCAATTTATAACAAGGAGGTAAAATTTAATTTAATCTTTCTATCTAACTGTCTAATAATAATTGAAGACTTAGTTCGTTTGTCCACCGCCACCGTCGAGTAGGTGGTTATAATGTAATTCTAATAATATTTTATTATATTTTCTCTCTTTCTTAATAAATCCGTCATCCACACCCTTCTACCGAAATAAAAGAACTATTCATTTATTCATCAACACTAGAAATAAATGCGGAGATAATTGTACCCTTACCATGAGTTTACAAAACATCCCACAATTTTACGTACGTTTACTAAATCCATTATTCTGATCCGTTTGCTTCAGTAGACTGAGTAAACGTAACAATAAGTAAGTGCTCAAGTCTTTTCGTCTGCCTCACATGTTCGCAAAAAAGAGAGACAAAACATAAAGCGCCATTTCGTCAATTTAGACATTTAATGTTACGTTACTGATACTATAGTTCTGATACAATCCGCTAGGGGCGCTGATTGGAAATTGTATGGGAAAATACGTAAACAAATACCAAAACGTAAAAGAGTTTTTACGTTTTGACAAATATGTTGTCAAAACGTAAAAACTCATGGTAAGGATACTGTAGCATAACCCTGTTTTCTAGAGAAATAATATACCTATGCCTTTCAGTACATACCCAGTAAACTTCAATGTACTGGCATTTATATATATTTAAATTGATACTACAATATATCCTGTTTTTTTTCCGTCAATATTCTTTAGTAAGATAACAAACTTATAAAATATACTTCCGAGTCTTTAAAAACGTAATTTGAATACTCCCCTTTTCCTAACTTAAATCGACTTCCGCGAAAAACTTTGTCTCTCACGTCGACCGACGACCAAAAAAGGACACCGGCGCTCTTTTGACTGAATTTTTATGAATTTTTTGTTAGTCTGTTTAGGACGAAGTATATTGTGAGTGTGAATCTAGTGTGTTGTAAGTAGGAATCACTTGGCTTTGGGAAAATTATATAAAGTTTTTTGGTATGTTAATTTTGTGGCCGTTAAAGTAATTGATAATTAATTTGTAATAATCACGTTAATTGGAAGAATCAGTTGTTATTATACTATTTAGTAGTTATATCCATTATACATAATATTAAATACTTTTCTCCTTTTTCATAAAAAATAAACAGTTTAGAGCTAGCACAATAAATATTGCATATAAAAATTTGGCGCATTTATTTATTGTACATAAAAATATTATATTAGAGTGCAGTTAAAATATTCAGCGCTTTTCAATTAATTTCACGCACAAACGTTTATTGTTTATTTATTTATTGCAGAAAACTTTGAATCAAAACATTGTTTACAGTCAATTAAATAGTTTAAATCACAAATATTTGAAATCTGTTAGCGTAATAAATACTCCAGATGCATAAAACTATACGCGCATTAATTTATCGCCCCTAAAAGTACTATTATATTAGATTGCAGTTAAAATATTCAGCGCTTTTCAATTAATTTCACGCACAAACGTTTATTATTTATTGCTTTATTGCCGCAAACTTTATACCAAAACATTTTTAAAGTCAATTAAAGAGTTTAAATTACGCATATTAAAAAATTGCAAGCATAATTAATACTGCCGATACATAAAACTATAAGCGAATTAATTTATTGCCCGTAAAAGTCCTATTATATTTATTAGAGTGCAGTTAAAATATTCAGCGCTTTTCAATTAATTTCACGCACATACGTTTATTGTTTGTTCGTTTATTGCCGCAAACGGCCGGTTGCCGTGTGCCGCTGCAATGTGTACGGAACTCGTTATCTTGTCAATGCACACATAACGATGTTGTTTAGACAATAGCGCTAACCAAACAATTGACTAATAATTCCGCTCAGCAAACTGCCATACCAAATGGAAATTTCACGTAACACCGAAACCACGTTCTATTGGTTTCCTTAATGTAAATGTGGTGTCACGGTGTGTGTACGTAAATTCTAAATTGCTTGTTTGTTTTGTTTAAACACGCTTTTATTTGGAATCGAATTAAACATTCGTACCTGCAATTAACTGAATCGGTTCAACTTGTTTAACAAATGTTTGTCGCTTAGTAGGTTCCGGAATAGATTTTCATTGTGCTGGTTTTAGTTGTGCCATCTGCTATTTTGGGTTTCTGGGTCTATTTTAGTTGGTACTATAAATGCCTAAAATACAACAAAATTCTTTTAAAATACTAGCTGACCCGGCAAATGTTGTGTTGCCATATAAATAAAAAAATATTAAGCGTGAACAACCCTTATCATTTAGGGGTATGAAAAATAGATAGTAGCCGATTCTCAGATGTACTGAATATGCATATAAAATTTAGTGAAAATCGGTAAAGTCGTTTCGGAGGAGTACGGTAACTAACATTGTGACATGAGAATTTTATATATAAGATTTTTAAATGGAGCAACAAAGAAACAACATTTCAATAATACGATGTTTTCTTTAACGATAACTATCTAGTAAACAGTTAATTTGTTTGTCTAAGCAAGCTTTAACATTTATTCATATTATTAACACATACGAATGTATTTGTCTGTCCTATTATGAACATTGTTGTTGCCTCAAGACAATACAGCAAAGTAGTATTTAGCGTTATTCTCAAGCATCTCTTTTGAGTTATAACAATATACTAACTGGTATAATAGAGTACTACGTGGTAGGGGGCATAACTCCTTGCAACCGAAGGCTTAGTTCAAGTCTCAATAATTATGATTTACCACAATTCTTAGGTTATTTATAACATTCTAAATGTTTTAATATCCCGTATAACAACAATTGCTGCTTGTTATGTTATAATAAGTTACCGATAATATACGCGATAAAAAACCTAACTTGTGTAGTTCATGTGAAACATTAGTTTTTAACATAGAGTAAAAAAAATGGCAATATTCTCGTAAACTAAGGCGGACTAACGTAAAAGACATATTTTTATGTTTTATTACACTTTTACCTTGTAAGACCTTCATCGTTACTACATACATACATAATATAACATTGCATATACCTGCTGAACACTGATAACACAAAAAGGTTCTCGTTAAAATAGAAAACGTCTTACAATAAAACCTCCGTATATAATAATTACACATAATTTATCGGTTATCCGAGAAGGTCGGCCATTGCTGGGGAATCACCAATTTTATAAGTTAGGTATCCGTGCAAATGTCACCGCAGTAACCATAACCTTTTAGTGGCAGTTTACTCCTCGTTGGAACAGTCCGTATTTTTAATAAAAAACGCAATATAGTTTTCCCGAGCTAGAAATGGAGAAGAGCGGAGCCTTGGAATTTCCAATTTTTAAAATTAAATTGCTTTAAACAATCGTACTTAGCTAAGGGTTAAAGTTCAAACTTTCAGTCTAATTTATTGTGTTTAGAAATGTTCGTCTTGTGATTTGTTTTGGTGAATTATTTTATTTATTGTATTAATCTAAGCCCAAGGTATAGAAATATGGTTTCATCTGTTTTATTTAAAGTGGACATTTGTTGCGGTTATCATTATTGGTAATATTTAACTCCATAAATGTATATCATAAGTAATGTTTACTTTAGGTATGGAACAATGTGTATAACAATACAAAAAGACAAATTTCATATGGTGATTAGAGATTATGTATGGTGAACATGTACAAATATTCGTTTCTTACTAAAACTTCAGAACATTATTAAGTGTCTAATGATCCTAATTACCAAATTATTTACAATTACTATCTATTTACATTTTTACTAAAAAATATTATTAATGATCCCGGTAGTAAACATAAAGAATAAGCCATACTCAACACCCTTGACAGTAAAATGGAACATTATCTGTCTCATATAACAGTAAAAATAAATTAGATAAAAGCTCGCAATGAAACTTTACCCATTAGTCCACGCGTAAAACATACAATTACATGACTTCATCACATTTCATTATTACACAATTAAATACCTATCTGTTGAATGTCTAAACTCATTAAACTTTTGAACAACTGGCTGACTGTAGTTTTTCTATACTCTTTCTACAACGGTTCTATAATATTTGTTGTTTTCAATTCCGTCTCTGTACAAGGACGCTTCGCTTTAAAAAAAAATTTAAAGAAAGAACAATATTTTTCATACAAACGCCTTTAACGTGAAACGAATATTCCAGAAATATGACAATTGTATACTTATTGATTAAAACGTATAGGAAAACCCTTACCACAATTACATATTTATGTAGAGTAGGGAAAAGAAGAAAGAAAAACTTTTATATCAGGGCACACGAAAATTAACAAGTTGACAGAAATTAAACACAATCTCTCTAGTAGCCACAAAATAATTTTCTTCTTCAGGTTACCAATGCCAATTATTCATAAAATCAATGTATCAGTTTCCTACATTCTAGTATCATCAATTTCTACTAGACAGAGATTGTAAATTATTTTTTATCTTTTGCAAGCAAGCACTGCATACATTGATTCATTATTAATATCTACTCTATACACGCGTTTGTAACATTATATATTGTAGAAGCCACAAGCTTTTAAATTTTAATGCATCTCATGAACTCCTAAGGACTCACTCAACAATTCAAAAGATTAAGTCTTCAAGAAATTAATAATATTCTAACATGGTAATAATATTAATGGTCTGAATTCTGACTAAATAACTTCAGTACAAATTTCTCAGAACAGTTGAACGTTCCCAAATTTAATTAATTGGAAATACCTTCGCTACTGAAGCATTTCTTGTTAGTTCTAATTGTATATAAATGTTTAATTCTTGCAAACTTACTCGAAAAAATATTAGCGTATCAATTTATTAGCGAATGTAGTTTCATTTTTCCTCTCTTAAAGAACAAATTTGTTTAAATATTCGTTGCATGAAACTCTTTGTTTGTCAATTTGCCTAATACACTTACCAAATTAACAAACAAAAATGTACAAAAACGTTGAATAAATTCTTCGCTTGTATATTTAGCCATTACTTAAATCCAGATATTTAGTATTATCAGTGCTACTTTTAAAAAATATTTACGATTTAAATAACCCACAACATTTTAAACATTTAATATTGTCACATCTTAACCTAATTTATACTCCCCCACTCCTGTAATAAATTAATAAATATGATATCTTATTCATATGAAATACATAGAGCGTACTGGATCAAACTACTGTAGTAGGCAAAGTTTGGCGAGAAACATACTCTATAAATACATAATATACAAAATATTATTTTATCGTTAACGATTAATGTAAAACTAGCAAATTAAGATTTTAGGCAAGTCACTCCAACAATTTAGATGAGTCCACCTCATCATGTATCAGTATGTTAAAATTCCTCCATGAGTTTTCAAAACATCCCACAATTTTACGTTACGTTTATTCAATCTAATATTCTGTTCCGTTTGTTTCAGTAGACTGAGTAAACGTAACAATAAGTAAGTGCTCAAGTCTTTTTGTCTGCCTCACATGTTCCCAAAAAAGAGAGACAAAACATAAAGCGCCATTTTGTCAATTTAGACATTGATGTAACGTTAGTGACACTATAGTTCTGATACAATCCGCTAGAGGCGCTGATTGGAAATTGTATGGGCAAATACGTAAACAAATACTAAAACAGTAATATTTGTCAAAACGTAAAAACTCATGGTAAGAGTACTGTAGTGTGGACGGCAGGGCGTACATACATTATGCTCGGAAAACATTACCCTCTGCAGTGGAGTAAAAAACTAGTGTAAACGGCGACGGCGGCCGGTTAACAAATTGTTGCAGTCACGGTAATTAAAACTTACTGCTGTACTAGCTTAATTTTAATCGCCATTAACTTAAATTTACGACTTTAGTTTATCATGTGTTACATTTTAAACAAGTGTATGGTTGTAAATAAAAATAATAAGGACTTTTGTAATGCGAGGTAAGTATATTCATCATCATTATCCACCCGTTACTGTCCCTCTGACGGGACTCCTCTCATAATGAGAAGGTTAAGGCTGTAGTCCACCACGCTGGCCAAGTGCGTATTGGTAGATTTCATATACCATAGAAAACATTTTTTTTAATTTCGCAGATATGCAGGTTTCCTCACGTTTTCCTTCACCGTTTAAGCAAGTGATAATAATTAAACTGTAATACACACAACTTTGAAAAATCATAGACGCGTGCCTGGAATTTGAACCTAAGACTCTTCGATCAAGAGGCCGAGTTTCTTAAACACTAGGCTATCAATGCCGAATACATTTTTATCCTTTAATGTTCCACCGCTGGGCACGGGTTTTCTCTCGGAAAGAGAAAGATTTAGAAGAACGCTCAACAAATCGTATCGGTAGACTTCCCATACGCAAATAGAGGATTTTATAGAAAATTCCTAGGGATGGTTTCTTTATGATGTTATCCTTCACTGAATAGAGAAACTGATATCTAATATTCGTGGCATACTGAACGTTATTTTGATAATATCTCTCTGGCAATTAAACTTATCAAACATAAATAACAAATATGATTTTCATATACACATATGGCAGACATCTTGAAAATCAGAGACAATGAAATTGTGATATTTATTTTATTACTTTGTTATTATTATTTTTAATGGCAATAAACATACAATTACGCTAACGAGCATTCCTTTATTACGCAATTCCAAATAATGCGAAACAAATTTCATCCACTTACATGAAAATTTACACACAAAGCTTTTCTTTTATGTAATGAGGTACTTAAAGTATCACCTGGGCCCGTGCCTTATCTTCGATTATATAAAACAGTGGATCGCGCAGTTTTTCCGATTTCCCATGGGAACTCTAAATCATTTCGGCATGCCTGGTGGCTTCCGTGTGACAATAAATAATTAAGGTGTGGTGGAATAATAATGTTTTTTTTTCCATATAACATTGATGAGTTATTTAAATGTACTTTTAAGGTACATTTTAAAAAGAACAGTTAAGTATTTGTAAAATGTTATATTTTATAGGTTTTTTTTTATAAAAATTATGTATTTTAAATTACTTCATTATTTTTGTAATAAATAATCAAACAGTGATTTTTAAATGAGCAGTGATAGCCCAGTAGTTAAGAAACTCGGCCTCTCAATCGAGGGGTCTGAGGTTCAAACCCCAAGCACGCACCTCTGATTTTTCAAAATTACGTACCTATTAGACATTAATTATCACTTGCTAGGCGAGAGATTTATAAAAAAAAATTCAAAGATATGTGAAGTCTACCAATACGCACTTGGTCAGCGCGGTGGACTATGGCCTAATCCTTCTCATTATGAGAGGAGACCCGTGCCCAGCAGTGGGACAGTAATGGGTTGATGATGATTTTCAAATATGTTTTAAATTTTGACAGCAACAAAATGGTATATGACCACAGAACATCGCATAAAAGCTTTTCAAACAGTGAAATCCTTTAAAGATGGACTGAACTGACTAAAATAAATAGGTGCTTCAGTGAAGATTTTCAATAGAGTTAATATAAAGTTAGAAAACTGTCGAGCTAGCAACTTGTGTGACTTCAAAGCATATAATAAAGTGGCGGTCCGAGTCAATAATTGCGAGAATAATAGGAAAACTATTCCGACGTTCCATTTTGTATAGAGAAATATCACCGCTTATTAAAGAGAGTCCAAGCGTTATGTTATGAGAGGATGAAGATTTAGATACGGTTCTATAAACTGTTATTATTTTTATTCTATTTTCAACGAACTCGCTGAGTCGCTTTTGAAATGTATGAAACGTTACAGATAACAATGACATATGAAATATGTTGCACTTTTAATCTTTTATGTTTTAAACTAAATAGAAAGACTTTGTAATTTGACTACGGGAATACTTTCGCTGCACTTATTTATATTAAAGTGGCAATTAAAATCAGAATATTTGGGGTTTTGGTTAGCATTTAATGTCAGGCTTTTGAATGAACCCAAGAGGAATGACAGTTTGCAGGCAAACTCATTCTATAGTTGAAAAAGCTGAACATAGTCATTTATTAATAACACTGGCCAATCGTTTAAACCAACCAAGTGAGAATTTTAATATAATATATTTAGGTTTAGTATTGACATAAAAGAATAATAATAGCAATATCACCCCGCACACTTAACACAAAAGTGCAAAAATTTCTGAATAAATATATTGGTAAAATCTCTTCAATTCTACCCGAGAGAAGCATTAATAATATGTTTTTAAAGGATATAATAGAGTATAATAAATAAACGCTTTCTACAATCACAGTCCCACACTAGGATTCCCTGTGTTGTGGGTGCCGTGGACACACACAAAGACGAATACACAAACACCCAGACCCAGAACTGAAATCTAAATTCGTCATTCAGATATCTGTCTGGCCGGGGACCGAACCCGGGACCCTCTGCTTATCAGACCGGTACGGTGACCGCTCCGCCACGCGGGTCGTCGTAGAAAAATAAAGAATAATAAAACAGAATTCCACTTAAAACGAGTTGTTAAAATTTGTACACTTCCTTTATTTTAGGGTCTGAAATATAAAACTTGTACCGTTGAAAAGATCTTTGACTTTTTATATCGTATTATTCTTTCTTCAAGTAAAATATTTTTTGTCAAATATTTTCGGCAAAGTACACATAAACCACGAAGTTTTATCTATCAGACTTAAATATTCAGAAATAAACCTAGAATGGAATTAATTTACTATTTTTTCATGTCTTGTTCTTTTGTCTCTATTGTTTTACTATTATTTATGTGTCATTTCCAGTAATTTTCTAAACCATACTCTTATTTGGTTTAGAAAATTTACATAATGCGCTAAAAACTGAAGTAGTATTCCATACTTCACATATCATCTGACCCAGAGTAATATTAACTTTTAAAATATATCGAGTGTGCACATATTCTCCAACTTCTTCATGTACTAATGGAGAATAGTGTACAGTAATAACGTACGAGCTACTGCGACTTCAAGTTAATTTATATTAGAAGCGGCCGTAGCGACGTTACGACGAAGCGCTACGACGATGCGCTACGACGTAGCAAAGGACACCTTAGTGCGCAAACTATTAATTTCCTTAATTAATGCATTATTTTTTTAAACTTAAAACTTCTTTTAAGCTTAAAACTCGACGACCCGCGTGGCGGAGCGGTTACCATGCCGGTCTGACGCGCTGAGGGTCCCGGGTTCGATCCCCGGCCAGACAGATTTCTAAATGATGAATTTAGATTTCTGTTTCTGGATCTGGGTGTTTGTAAATTTGTCTCTGTGTCTGTCCATAGCACCCACTATACAGGGAATCCTAGTGTGGGGCTGTGAGTGTAGAAAGAGTTTTTGGAGTTTACTCCTTAAAAAACGATTTGAGTTACTCGTATAAGGCCCGGTACGGAAATTTTATGAGGAGTAAAATCAAGTGTAACACGAAAAGTTGAGGCGTAACGGTAACCAAAATATGAATCAAGAGTGCTTTTATTAATTTAAAATACAGTAAGTTCAAATCCCATATGAAAGTAATTATTACAATAAAAATAATTAGCAATATATAAAACATTAAAACGTCAGTAACTAATTTGTTTACATTTTTGCATAAATTAAGTTATAGGTTTGATCATTTATAAACACTGTGAAAAATATGAACATTGGCGCCATAATATGATTAACAATCTTTTATGAACGTTTTTAAAGAAGAGTAACATATAAAATCAGTAAGCAATTGAATAAGATATAATATTAGCAAAATAAGTTTTTAACATAAAGAGGCTTTTGTAAGTTACTGATATATTAATTTAACTTATAAAAATGGATGCATTATTGATCAGCACCATCTATCAACGATAAACGGGCAAAATCAAAACAGTATTGTTTAATATTTATTACAGAATTATTGCTAATGAATTATGTTCAAAATAAGTTATATAAAATTAGCAATACGTTTTAAATGAATTCTAGAATTATAAAACATTCAGAAACAATCCAAATTACATATAAAAACATGTTTATTGAGTCTCATATAAATTTCATACGTAAATTGCAACAAGGATATTTTATAGATGGCAAAGAAATTATAATTATTAAGTTTTAAGTTATAAAACGTTTAACATTGTTTTAAATATAAATAATTATATTATATTAAAATTTACTTTAATATAAACAATTATATTAAGTTACCATTATAATATTTGGAACCAAAATACATAGATTGATAAACTTGCAAACTTACAATTTATAAAACTTGCCACTAGATGGCGCTATTTTATATTATTTTGTAACATACTTTATGTAATACGCATTATTGAAGTAATATAAATAATCCGAATAATTACAGATATATGTTTGTTTCTCTTATCATTTTAGCTGATGTGTTCATTTACCTACCCTTTTTTCTATTCGATATATATCATAATTATCATTCGTAAGGAGTAAACTCCAATCGTGCGTCGTAGCTGACACACACACACTTTTTTTTTTTCTTTAGCGCCGTTGTGCACTTTTTGTGCATACGTGACCTGATCAAAAATTCGTAAGACGGCAAAGCCAACTGCACAAGTCAAGATGTCATTCAGTGTCGGCATATCATTCAATACCAAATGTGAATTGAGGAAAATCTCAAGGATAACGATTTCTTGCTAAATTCTTATTAGAAGCCTACACGTGTTTTATTAAACTGTTATCATGTTCAATATTTATTGAATCGCTATAATTATTTAATTGAGTATTAAATTTCTTTTCATGCTTATTATGCAATGTATTTTCTAATAATAATATCTTCCGCTAATAGGAGTAGAAGGTAGTGTGGAGTTGGAAGGTGGTAGAGCCTTTTGTGGTTCGGCTCTGGCGGCACCACCGCCACACTTATTTCTGCCTCATAACAGCAGTGTTAAACGCTGCTGTGTTCTGTTTTGAAGGGTGTGGTAAGGGAGACATACCTTTCCGAGGCAATTCAGCTTAGTCCTTAGGGGTAACGGCGCATCTGTGGCCGATCTCAAGTAGGAATATCTAATCCTATATGGGGTTGATCAGAGATGTCCATGAGCGGCAGTCGCCACTTACCATCAGGTAGACTGCATGCTCGTCTACTACTGCTATATTATAAAAAAGTAATGCTCTGTACCTTTACCATGAGTTTACAAAACATCACACAATTTTACGTTTCGTTTACTCGATCCATTATTCTGTTCCGTTTGCTTCAGTAGATTGAGTTATCGAAAGCGTACCACTGAGTAAACGTAACAATAAGTAAGTGCTCAAACGACGATGAACTTCTTGTCTCCCTCACATGTACACAAAAAAGAGAGACAAAACATAAAGCGCCATTTTGTCAATTAAGACATTTAATGTTACGTTACTGACACTATAGGTCTGATACAATCCGCTAGGGGCGCTGATTGGAAATTGTATGAGCAAATATGTAATCAAATACCAAAACCGTCATATTTGTCAAAACGTAAAAACTCATGGTAAGGGTACTGTTGTAGATGCTCACGAATGGTAGAATTTCAGTGCATTCAGGGCGTTATTTTTCATTAAAAACGGACACCGGTGCTCCGAACAATCGCGCTCTGTTATCATCATATACGCTCGCTCAAACGATTAATTTCTTTTGACGCTCGTAATGTAGGGTTATTGTATAAAATATTGTATGCTTAACTACTTTGAGCAGGTATGCAATTATATAAGAACTTTTTTTAATACATATTTATAGTAGAACACGCTTCGGTTGCTTTTTTAGAAGTAGAGTAAAGTAGTTGCGTATTTAGTTCAACTCCAGCGGTACCACCGTAACGCCTATTTATGTCTGATAAGAGCAGTGTTAAATGCTGCTGTGTTCTGGTTTGAAGGGTGTGATTAGGGAGACACACTTCTCCGAAGCATTCCACTTTAGTCCTTAGGAGTACCGGCGTATATTTGCTCATTCATGGAAGGTAGTACTTAAAATCACTTACCACCAGATGGACTGCATGCTCGTCTGTTACTACTATATTACAAGAAAAACTACTTTGTCTATGTGATAATTTTTTTGTAGACTGAAGTCTGAAATAACACATACGAAGCCGCGGGTTTTCGCTAGTGTACCAAAAATAAATTCCGTATCATAAAAACATAACATTATTGATCATAATAGTTTAGTGAGCCAACAACAGAATAATATTTTAAAACCCTTTATTGCTATCATACAATATTATCGTTGTAATATTTGAAATTGAGGCAACAAATTTATGTACCTCATTTTCCAATCGCTAATTAAATGATAAGCTAATTGACAAAATGATTATTGAAATAATAGCACTGATTAACCTCTATTTTAATTTTACTGATTGCAAAATGGCTTACAATTTACGGACACCATTGCTGCAGTACCAACTATACTCTATATATAGTGACTGTGTAGATTTTACTCCTTTGATATACTTATTGATGAAATTAACTGAAATGAAAATTATTTATATCATCATAGTCACCAACAATTAACATTTCAACGGAAAGCCTTTTTGTGTCAGAAGAGTTTTAGCTCAAGCCAACTTTCTAGGCAAGTGTAGATTAAGACTTTACACACATTCGAACATTCTAATAGATATTTTAGGCATTATTCATATTTTCATACATCAAGTAATAACTAATACAAAACAAAACGTTAAAAATTAGAAATATGTTGTGAAATTCGACCGGAACTTCAGAGGGTGGCCTAATATAGATCGCAGCCTCATACCTTTGCACCCTAGTATATGGTTCTTGATTCTTGATCATTTGTAACTCAAGGTTTTTTTGCAATTAAAAATTACCCCCTGCATTCGGGCAAAAACTTGAAATACACATATGTGTACGAGTATCATATCAATTATACATGTAGCACTAGGTTATTTTTTGATGTGAAACATCTATAGCCGCACGTAAAACCGATTGCTGGCGTGGCGACGCATGCCGTGGCCACGCTATACGATGGTATATATATACAGTCTATATGCAGTAGTGTGTACGGTGTGGCGACGTGTCGCCATGCGGATCGTAATATTTTATTTTATCATTATGACATATTTAGTTCCTATCACAATATGTTCTTTTCTGCATATTACTTTTACAAAATAATGTCGATGTTTCACATCTGCCAGGCGTCCCGTGACGGCTCACATTTTTTTTGGAGTTTACTCCTTAAGAAACGATTTGAGTTATAAGGCCCGGTACGGAAATTTTATGAGGAGTAAAATCAAGTGTAACACGAAAAGTTGAGGCGTAACGGTAACCAAAATATGAATCAAGAGTGCTTTTATTAATTTAAAATACAGTAAGTTCAAATCCCATATGAAAGTAATTATTACAATAAAAATAATTAGCAATATATAAAACATTAAAACGTCATTAACTAATTTGTTTACATTTTTGCATAAATTAAGTTATAGGTTTGATCATTTATAAACACTGTGAAAAATATGAACATTGGCGCCATAATATGATTAACAATCTTTTATGAACGTTTTTAAAGAAGAGTAACATATAAAATCAGTAAGCAATTGAATAAGATATAATATTAGCAAAATAAGTTTTTAACATAAAGAGGCTTTTGTAAGTTACTGATATATTAATTTAACTTATAAAAATGGATGCATTATTGATCAGCACCATCTATCAACGATAAACGGGCAAAATCAAAACAGTATTATTTAATATTTATTACAGAATTATTGCTAATGAATTATGTTCAAAATAAGTTATATAAAATTAGCAATACGTTTTAAATGAATTCTAGAATTATAAAACATTCAGAAACAATCCAAATTACATATAATAACATGTTTATTGAGTCTCATATAAATTTCATCCGTAAATTGCAACAAGGATATTTTATAGATGGCAAAGAAATTATAATTATTAAGTTTTAAGTTATAAAACGTTTAACATTGTTTTAAATATAAATAATTATATTATATTAAAATTTACTTTAATATAAACAATTATATTAAGTTACCATTATAATATTTGGAACCAAAATACATAGATTGATAAACTTGCAAACTTACAATTTATAAAACTTGCCACTAGATGGCGCTATTTTATATTATTTTGTAACATACTTTATGTAATACGCATTATTGAAGTAATATAAATAATCCGAATAATTACAGATATATGTTTGTTTCTCTTATCATTTTAGCAGATGCGTTCATTTACCCTTTTTTCTATTCGATATATATCATAATTATCGTTCGTAAGGAGTAAACTCCAATCGTGCGTCGTAGCTGACACACACACACTTTTTTTTAATTTTAACTATATGTAAAGCAAATATATGTATATAACAAAATTACTGTACTTATTATATTAATCATAAAAATAAAAGTTGTGCACATATATACTTAGTGTGATAGGGTTGTTTTGATCTTTGATTGAGTCGTTAAGTTGATTGCTGTACTTTAGAAATTCAGTACTAAAAGTTAAGCAAAGTGTTTTAATTAACGTCTTGACTGGTGGGAGCGCGGGGAATAGTATAAAGTTTAGGAATTAAATAAAATTATTCACTTTTCACTTTATTTAACTCTGCGACGAATCTACCGTGTGGTAAATGAATAAATATATTTACTTTATAACCTGGATATGTGAATAGTAGAAATTTTGTATTTTGTTAAGTATATATTTCATATTCATATAATTTCAAAATCGAATTGAAAACATCAAAACGACTTAATTTTTAATTATGAATGGATTTTAAAATTAAACTTCCTTTTTAATACTTCCTTTTTCCATTGTTAATATTATTATAAATATTATTAATTAATTTATTTAAAGAATAGGGTAATATTGTGTTTATATTGGTAATATTGTTACTAAAAAATAAGACGTACTTAAAACATAGATTAGTAAAGATTACTCACCCCTAACAAGAAAATATACCCAGTTTTGAGAATTGAAATAGTTGCGTAAAAAAGTTTTGCCACGTCTCCGTGCTAAAATGTCCCTAAAATATTTGAAATAATTATTTATTTATTACGTAAATTACGTAAATTAGTCATTTATTCGTAAATTTTCTCTAAAAATGATTTTATTAGTCAAGGATTCAAAAAAAGAACTTACTAAAATAAGCCATTTGTGGCTTCATTCAATTTCAAGGCGGCAAAGTATCTTTACTAATCTATGACTTAAAACAACAATATTCCTAAAAATAGCCCTTTATACATTTCAATGCCTTCACCTGTAGATATGCGGAGACATAAGCCGCTCATGATCAAATCCATGTCAAACCTTAATCTGACGTGTTATGACGTCACAAATAAGATATACACATATCATTTGACAACAGGGCACGGCAACACTTACGACGTGACAGGAATGTAATAATGTATAATGTAATGTATGTGTCAGTTAAGGCCACATTTAATAATATGAGCTCAGAATCTGAGCCCTGTCACTTTGTGTTCCTTGTATCTATACAACGTTATTATCATAAAGAACGTCTTTGTAAGATACGATTTTTAATTTGACGTTACGTCAAATTGATACATACGTGATATTTAAAATGTCGAGTAAATATAATCATTAAGAAATTACTGTGTTACTTCCGGGTATGACTTTCATTTTAAAATAAATATAAAGAACTTTGAATTCACTATGCTGGTGAAAGGTTGGTAGAAGCTTTACATACCTTCGAAAATGTTGTTGAGAGCTTTTAGGTATATAGGTTTCATCATAATATTTTCCCCTAAGCAAGCCTCAAATTAGATTTATAATACACATATAATTTCAAACATTCATAACTGCCAAGATTTCGAATACATTTCCAACCAAAGTGGCGATGTGATAGTGTTGCATAAGTTACAATTATAGATATAACGATGAACCTGCCTCGGTCAAATATCTTCGTCCTTACAATTTATTTTTTCGGGACTGTTTAACTATAAATAGCTAACTAAAGTGTGTTAACTAGTTTGTATACCACGATGTGATACTCTATTCTTTAAAATACATGATCATAAAAGGTACAAAATTTATCACGACAATATTCCTTTACATAGAAGCATAAGAATCTTACAAAAATGTTTATGCACAGACTACAAAAAACTTTATGAATTAAATATTGCGAGGCTCTCGTCGCAAATTACAGAGAAAAGAAAATCTCTTTTTTATTATTTTTCCACGGATGAATACATTTTAGGCGTGTGAGTATAATGCTAATGGATTTAACGTGTAAGTTTCATTTAGGAATTTTCATAATCATTCCTTATTACCCGTTCCTACTTTTATCCCTACAAACAACGTTCTTGCATCGTTTATTTTAAAAACTCCACTTAACTGGCCCGTGTGTATCCCCGTATTCATTTTATAAAGCATATTCAACATAAAATGAATCAAGCGAAGCAAAAACATCATTCCATTAAAACTAATCCGCCTTTACGTTGAACGTAATAATGGCACCGTGCGCATTTCATGCGAGCGTGAAGTTCGTTAATAATGGCCGAATAGCACATGCAACTGCAGGGCTTATGCCGGATTGTTGGTTATTATGTAGATTGAAGAAAAAGCAGGGTTCTATCGAGCGAATCAACGGATGCGCTTCCAAAGCGTTCATTAACATAATTTATTCGCGCTGTCAGTACCGGTCTTAAATTTGTGGAGGGCTGTTTTTCAACGGGGAAAAATTGTGTAAAACGGTCACGTATTTTTTAGCGTCAGTGGATCCGTGCGGTCGAGTTTAATAATGTCATAACCGCGAGACGATAAGATCGCACATACATCGCCGCTCGGATTTCCAGCGATAATTTACTTTGCGCTCAGGGTTTCAGCTGGATGTTTCATGCAACGTATCTTCATTTTATGTAGATTTTATTAGATACTAGATACACGGTTACCTCGTTGTATGAATATTAATTTTTTTATTAAGTTTCTCCCGCGTACACGACTTAATATAATTTGTAGGTTAACCGCATGCAGATATAATTAGTTTTAAACATTTTTTTTTAATTTTTTAATCATTTTTATACTGCTTATATAATAAAATGAAAATGGTATATGTATGAATTTTGATCCAAATAAAAATATAACTATTTTATTATGTAGAGAGTAACAGATCGCCTGTTAAAAAAGATAAATCGTAAATAATTATCGTAACTGAAACAACACTTAATTCGAGGATTAAAGGTTTCAACACTTCTAACAAAAACAGATCATTTATTAGTCTTTATCATTACCAAGTTTATCTGACGTTACGATCCAATTTAACTGTAGTTTAAAGTTAATTCGATACAGCAAAAACGCGATGAAACATTTTCGTTAACGTTCGCAGTTTTAAAACGAGCACTAAATTTTGTGCAGTAATTACTCGCAGTTCCATAAATATTGCTTTCGCAGTCATAATTAAAATGTTTTCTTCGCTACTAAAATAGATAAATGCTGAAGCACAAATTTGCCACTTGAGCTAATTGTTGCTTTCATTACCATTCTACCACAAATAGGGCTGGGTGAATATTTTTAAAGTCACGTCATCAACCCATTATTGTTCCACTGCTGGGTACAGGTCTCCTCTAAGAATGAGAAGGATTAGGCCATAGTCCACCGCGCTGGCCAAGTGCCTATTGGTATCACATACATTTGATTTTTTTTTATATAAATCCCTCAGGTATGCAGGTTTCCTTACTATGTTTTCCTTCACCGTTTTACACAAGTGGTAATTAATTTCTTATACGCACATAACTTTGAAAAAAACAGAGGTAGGAGGTGCGTAGGATTTAAACCCCTCGTTCGAGACGCCGAGTTTCTAAACCATTAATTAGGCTATCACAGCTTTTGCAAATTTTTTAAAGTAATTTTAATAAAATTTCGGAAATATAATTTATCACCATCATGCAGTTTATTTTTATTTGTATGAATAAATTATGACATAGAATTAACACGATATTTATAATATTTAGGTTGTCTGTTTATTTTAAAATTCAAATTCGAGGTTCAACTCTCATTACATAGCGTTTTGAATTTTAACTTCTATTTATAGCAAATCGGCAAGCAATTAATATATGATATCAAATTGTCGCCTTAATACGAATAAATGAGAGTTCTATTTGAGAAATAAGTTCAAATAGTTCATGTGACAAAAATAGGTGTGACTTTTGGGCCGCTGCTATTGATTAACCTTCAACCTTTTATTACGATCTTCGTCCTTATGTTTTTTATATTCACCTTTAAGCATCAGGTTAGAAAATAAGCCTCAGGTAAAAGAATCTTACGATGTTTACTCAAAATATATAGAAAAGATTTTTCTACGACGTTTTTCAACATAAAGCTTGTCATTAATTTGCAAACACTACGAATCTATAACTGGTATACTTTTATCCTCTATTATGACTCGATGACAATTAATATGACAATAGCTGACCCGGCATACTTTGTGTTGCCATATAAATAAAAAATGTTAAGGGTGAACAACCCTTATCACTTAAGGGTTAGAAAAATACATAGTAGCCGATTCTCAGACGTACTGAATATGCAAATAAAATTTGATGAAAATCGGTAACGCCGTTTCGGAGGAGTACGGTAACTAACATTGTGATACGAGAATTTTATATATAAGATTATAAATATAATGAAATTATACCTATAACGTGATGTAAAATTAATGTTCAAAGATGAAATTTTGGCAAACGTTCTACATATTTTCGTTAGATAACAACAGTTGTATACATAAACTAAATTTTCGAGAACCCTTGGTATTAACGGAGCCTAGGATTAGGAACTTTAGCGAGAACTAAGTTCTTAATAGCGATTCCAATTGGTACTTATCATTTTCAGAAACTTTATAATAACTAGGTATCTGTTCTTCAAAAATAGGTTATTACATAGATAAATTAAATCTCTCTCGTTCAGTTTTCAGGCAGAATTAAATGGTCGTGCTAGCCAGTGTTCCAGCTCATTTGTGATGTGTCAAACAATACTAGCATATTAGGCATTAGAAATTGATCTTGCGGGGTATTATGAGATAAATTATATTTAAAACTTGGCAGGATACCTTTTTTTTCTGTTTACGAGGGGGAAACCTTCAAAAATACCCGACGACGTGGGAGCGACGCCGGGTCATGTGGGATTTTTACCGCACTAAAACCCCCCCGTTGGCCGTCCTCGGCGCTTGGTGGAGAACTCCGGGATCTAAGATGGAACACAATCGGAGTCCTCCGAGCGCGATGCCCCAATCGGGCTCTTCCCTGGGGGAGCAGTTTACGCTCCTCCCACACACCTAGTGTTTACAACGGTATGCGGCCACACACACCGTCGTCCTTCCCGAGGTTACTTGCTGGACGGTTCGAGCTCCCACTTTAGCCGCCCGTAACCCCGGAAGCCCCCTTTTAGTCGCCTCATACGACAGGCAGGGGATACCGTAGCCCAATTCTAGTCCCGAGACTACAGGGATATTGGCAGGATACCTATCAATCCTATCATATTTCAGGATGATAAACTACCTAATTTATACTCATATTTCTGTGCGGTATGCCTTTTAGATTGTGGAAGGTAGGTACATTAAATAACACATATATACCGTAAAAACGCTTTAAAAACCAACCCTAAACATTCGCTAAAATGCTCCATTTCATATAGATTCATAATCGAAATTCGAACCTCCAACACATATATTAAGGTATCCACCGGCGGATAGCTCGTAATCCAGTGTTATTGGCGAGTTGAAATAAAATTTCTCCTCACGTTTGCCATCGTGTGCGCTATAAGTTGCTACTGACGAAATCTCTCAATTAGAGAGAGATTGTTGGTTGGTTATAGACGGAGCGAAGCGCGTACGGAATGCCGGATATTGTTGGCATTGTAAATCTATTAGTTAGAATCTATTGTATTTATGTTATACAATTGTAATAAAAATTTTGTGTGTAGCCTATTAGGGTTATTTTACATATACAGATGTGTCAGACGAGTGTCGTAGTTGACAAAAAGTATTTTCCTACAAAATGTGTTTTTGGCGTTTTTATTTCTGCTATAACACAGCTGTGCGCTGACAGTTGTATGAAATTATTTTACAGAAAAAAATACCTGTTTCTGCCACGATCCGTGTCTGACACGTTCAATGTCTGTTGATAATGTTTATAGTCCTAATACTGACATACATAATAGTGTTCAAGTACGAACCCCACAAATGATCAAGACAACAGTCCTAATCTCCAAACTACTATAAGGTTACATTTATTATTATACTTTGTTGCGTTATTTCAACATTAGAAAAATAAATAAAATTAATAATAGTTTAAAATCTCGAAAAATAGTGCTGGCTACATATTTAATTGGCTGTAACTCTGTATTCGCGAGAAAAAAAAAACAAAAGGGGATTATGGCGGGAAACGGCAGATGTCAAGGATGATGTATGTAGAGGTCTTGGAATTAATTAAAAATAACTAGCTGGATCATAGATTAGTAAAGATACTTTGCCGCCTTGCAATTGCATGAAGCCACAAACGGCTTATTAGTAAGTTCTTTTTTTGAATTCTTGACAAATAAAAACATTTTTAGAGAAAATTTACGAATAAATAACTAATACTGCGTAATTTACATAATAAATAATTATTTCAAATATTTTAGGGACATTTTAGCACGGAGAAGTGGCAAAACTTTTTTACGCAACTATTTCAATTCTCAAAACTGGTTACATTTTCTTGTTAGGAGTGAGTAATCTTTACTAATCTATGAACTGGATTCAAGATTTTCATTGGAGATACCCCCAACACTAATTTTATTGCCTTAATATTCGCCTACAAATAACAATAAAATAAAATAATATATCACTAACAGCATAGATGTTATTCATATAAGCTCCATATTTCAATTTATAATTACTTATTTAAAAACCTTTCCGATGACCCCAATTCTTATCACTCCGTTTGTTACCCCTGAAATGGGGTTGAAAGGTGACACAATCATTATATTATGTCATATCCATCATATGATGGTACCAAAGTGGAACGCGTAAGTATATTAGTGAAATGTTCTTTATCATTAGATAAGAAAACCATTTAAAATGTCACAAGCCCATAAATAAGTGCTTATCTATAGCACAAATATAAGTATTTATTCCCAATAGGGCTTGCAATGTAAATTAATTTAATCAATGTGGCACTATCAATGTTTTTTTTACTTTCAATATCATTAAAATTTTACAAATAAATAGGTATCAATTAGTAGAACAAAAAAGATTATATTTTTTTGCTCTGATGGAAAATACCTATATTGTATTTGTTTTAAACTCCAGACCCAAAGATTTAAAACGGGGACCTATTAATAAGCCTCTTCTGTTTGTCCGTCTGTTACAAGGGTCTTAGTCTTGAAGCGTTATAAGTCATAGATTAGTAAAGATACTTCGCCGCCTTGAAATTGAATGAAGCCACAAACGGCTTATTAGTAAGTTATTTTTTTTAATTCTTGACAAATAAAAACATTTTTAGAGAAAATTTACGAATAAATAACGAATACTGCGTAATTTACGTAATAAATTAATAATTATTTCAAATATTTTAGGGACATTTTAGCACGGAGACGTGGCAAAACTTTTTTACGCAACTATTTAAATTCTCAAAACTGGGTTCATTTTCTTGTTAGGAGCGAGTAATCTTTACTTATCTATGTTATAAGTAGACACTTTAAATTAAACAATGCATGCATATTTCTGAAATTTCTTATATGAAAACAAATACTAAAAATACTATTTTAAAGTAATATGATTTCAGACACTTTAAGATGGTACGGAACCCTTCGAACCTACGCAAGTTCAATTCGCATTTGGCCATATATTTGAACAATTATTATATAAACTTTTATCCCAATTTTGCGAATTTTCGAATTCGTGTTGTATGATAGCGGATAATGAAATATACGTAGTGTTATAATAAAATACTCCCGGGAAGAAACAGTTCAGCAATTGAAAAAATCTCTTTAAAGAATCCTTCATAGAGACGTTCGGTTCATTTACTGTCGTAACAGAAAGCGACCTTAATTACTTTTTGTTCGGACTTCGGGAAATGTAAAGGAGCTAAAAGAAATTAAATAAAATGAAGACGCAGAAATAGTTTTAGTGTCTTTAAGATTGAATACGAAATAATATTTTATTGCAAATTCTCCAATACTTAATAGTCGCCATATAGGATCCTGGGTTCTAACTCGGGTAGCTGGACAGCTAAATAAAGAATACCTTCAATATATTTTATTTATACACACACTAGGATTTTTTGTGTCCTGGCTTTCATGGACACACACAAAGACGAATGGGTAATCGCCCAGATCTGTAAATTGTAATGAAATTTATCATTTAGCCAGTCAGATATATAAATTCATCATTTATATATCTGACTGGCTGGAATCAAACCCGGTATCCTCTTCGTGTTAGACCGGCATGGTCATGGTAAACAATGTAAATATGCAGGCATATTTCTTATACAATACTGTCAATAAAACACTCAATCTTTGTATAAAAGTATTTTCTTTCAAATTATTTTCGTAGTTATCCGAATAAAGCTGAATTAGGTTATATTCTTTTATTTCGGTCACGTACGACTTTATAGTCGGCAGGGAGGCCCTCTTTTTCGGATTAAAATGTCAGTAACAGATGAATTCCAGAAGTAGGATCTTAAGTACACGCACAAAAAATGTAAATTAATTCAGAAGAAAAATGAAAACTATACGTGCGTGGTGTAAGATCAAATTTTCATTGGAAATTTACTTTTTTTATTAAGACTTATTTGTCATTACCAGATTTATTTATTCTATTAATGGAATAAAATAAGGAGCCGATTCAACGTTAAGTAGTCAATGAAACCTTTGTATATCTTGAAGGTAGTCCATAGAAAACAGCTCTTCCTCCGATGATTTATAGTAAAGCACAATTAAGTTGATACTCTCATGTCTAATATACCATGATTTGTACATCTCGACGTTTAAATTCCACATGCAATTACGATTGCATTACATTTATATCAGCTATTTCAATGCTGAAGATGAATAAATAAAAATATACATTGCGAAAAACCTTATATTGAAGATTTTAAGGGCTCGCTTTCATTTCAAGGCTAAATTCCCAAGTAACTTATAATTGCCATATCCGTATTTTTTCTTACGTAAATTACCTTTCGTAACTCTTATAAACAAAATAACAAAAATAAAATATTTTCTTTTCTAAGAATGGTGCGAGTAAGATAACATTCTCATACTCCTTACCTTTATTTATTCAAATTGTTAATGACTTTTTTGGCGTACGTAAATGTCTACATTTATTTTTCTTATCTCGAACATTCGACTAGGAAATAAAAATATGTAATCAAATTCAACATAGTAATACATTATCTCATGGCAAATATATGCTTTTCTAAATAAACAAGATAATATACTGTATGTACATCACGCCGTCATTTGGCTTGGATATTAGCTACCTCTTATTACAAAAACAAGAGTTTGTATCTATTTTGGTACAATAACAGGAAATGTGACAAAATTACATTAAACATTACGACCCGGAAAGACAACAACAACGGACATACGAAGGCAGTTAATAGACTCTATAAATACAATTCTTTGGCGCTTTTAGGGTTCCATGCGTCAATATGGAAAAACGGGACTCAAAAGATCACTTAAAGATCAAGACTTAAAAGATGTGTCTGTATATCCGTCGCTTATGTAATTGAAGCCTTCTTGAAGGTAGTCATGTATAAATATAGTCACATATACGGTACAGAGTAACTATATTACAATTACACGTAAGTAGGTACACACTAGTGATTAGAGGTATTATAACTATTCCCGTTATTAAACTGTTCTTGTTGAAGTCTCCGACCAGAATGTCGCTCTCTGTTAACTCGAGCGCCGCCATGATATCATCCCCACTTGACATCCCCACGGCATCTATGTTTGAAGTGTAGTGTCAAATGAGTGACTTATTATTATTTTAAAGTGCTTTTATAAAAATGTGATATCGTTAATATTCAAGCTTCGTATTAATGACGATAACACTTATAACCAAATTGCTCAGAATCTTATGGTCCAATTAAGCTAACATTTTGTACGTATTTTAATCATTACATTCAGACGTTTACTACTCGTCAGTATTATCCATTATTATTAACCAAAACAAGACGTGTAGCATCTCGTAAATTAAATTTGGTTGCAGAAAATGCGTTCATGATGCAAATTAGGTAATTCATTATTTTTTCAGACTGTATCGTATGGCATTTTAAATGAAAGGACTTGTTATGAGAGATCTTCGTAAATACTGTACTTCGTAAATAATTATTATTTAACACACATCATTTACAAAATAGTCATAAAACTTGTGGTTTCTTTAGTTTTATGTAAACCAAGTTTTAAGTAACAATCTCTATAAGTTTTATTTTTAATTTTACATCCGGAACCTACCGTGTGAAACTCCGACTCGCACTTAGCCGGTTTTTTATGTATAATAAACGTGCAAGCATCATTAGTTGTTCAGCCACTAATCGTCCCATTTTACGCCTCGCCGGCCGCTAAATTATACCGTCTGATTAAGTGGTAAACAAAATTTCCCGTAAAATACTTTGTTGTTAATTTTGCCTTTTGTTGTAGATCCCATAATAGTAAAAGGTAAATGATAATGTAATATCAAGGTTCTGGTTCTACTCAAAATTGTGATAACACAAGCTTCCTCTTGTGAGATACAATTTCCTGAAACGTCAATGTTAATGATAATCTCAGTATTATTTTCATTACAGTAAATTATTTGTCAATTGAACCGTTTTTTTTTAAATATCCTTGTTTATTTTAATATCTGTCTTTATTTATACCAACGTTTTTTTAATAATCTTATTGTGAGAGAACTTTGAGATTAAATAGACACAATCACAGTTTATTAAATAAGTAATTACTTATTCAATTAAATATCCAACGTTATTTTCATGTCAGGTATTACGTATTACAAAATACGAGTAATCTTCTTGAAGTCTTGTTAACAATCTTGTTTCTTAGACTATTTTAACATTAAAGTGATAGAATTTAATTACTTCGTACTACTTACCTTTTACAATTAAAATAAACAATCACACTTATTCATTTTGATTTGCATTTTATATATCTATCTATCTTATATCGAATAACTGGTTAAATTATTTTGATTAAATCAATCAGTATACCTATTTAAAAGTGCTTGTTAAGTTTCACAATATTACAAGCTATTTTCATCTCAAAGTATTTCAATTTATAATACAACAAAGGATTATTCCTATAGTTAGTTCGTTCACCCATGTTATATGCACTTAGGAATAATAATGTTGAAGACGAGAACATTCATCAATGATCATTATTCAAATCTTTTCCGAAATCAATTCAAACAAAAATCCAGACGGCAATATTTTAAACCGTTACATTAACATAATTGACGAAGAACAAAACTGTGCAACTTACAATAGATGTCAAACTGTCATTTTTAGAGGAACGTACCTATAAAATTATGAAAATGAATTTCAATACAAAACCACTCGTCGTAAAACTCGTAATTTCGCTCCCTTTCATCATTTCATAGCTCTTTTACCCGTTCATTTTTTAAAATACGTTGTTCGACAAATTCACTTAATGCCGCGTTAAATGAACCGTGTTCGCATAATAAAAGATTTTATACTCAAAAGCGATTTCAGAATGGACGATATTTCCGTGGAACGAGAAACGGCGCACTCGACGTCGACGCTTCATCTCGTCTTTACCCTACCAACGTTGGAATATTTTTTCGCGCTCGAACGACTACGGATTCCAAAGTACTGAACTTACGAACGCCACACAAACATTCGGCTTAGTAATAGGGCTGTATGATTAAAAGGATACGATCAAAGTAAAATTGATTGGTTGTTCGCTAGAAAGAAATTGCGACACCTAATATTATGTTGATGATCAAAGTATGTAAATAAAGTACTTAGCTTTGTTTATGGAATTGAAGTAGAAATCGCGTTCGTGAGTAACTTGATGTTAAAAATCCTCCCCAACATATTATATCATTAACCCGAAATATATAGAATAGTATATTTGAGGACAGTAAGATATGCGTTGCTATTTGCTTCCTATAAATACTTAAATTACTTGGAATGTCCCATTAAGCTACTAATTAATCGTATGTTATAACTTCACAATTAGTAGTTCTACGCTTTTAAGATTCGAATTTATGAGTACAGGGGATAACTTAAATACTATTGGTAAATTTCCACTCAACACCTATTTTGAACGTTGAACATTTGTTGCGTGATTCGGAGAGACAACTTCCTATTAAAAAAAAACAAACTATTTAAAATCATTACATTAATCATTTACCCTTGACTTCACATATCTTGCGAAACGGAAGTATTTATAAAACTAGAAACCTTTTAATTTTTTATTCTAAATTTTCGAGATAACTAAATATTTCAGTACGATCGTTCTGCCGATTTTGGTGTGGCCTGGTTCATTTGTCAAAGTGAAGGACATTACGGGTGAGGTAATGGCAGATTTATTTTAGTGTCTTCGGGTTTGTTAAGTGCATTCCGTTGTATCGACATACCCAAAAGTAAGCCTCCATTAACCGCATTGAATATTCAGGTATGTTTTATTTCTGTAACATTTTTAGGAGCTATCGGTAAGAATGAATATTTAACTCGTCCCCACGTTTGTAACCCTATTTTTATTCGCCAAATTTGATATTAAATTGGAGAAGCGCCCCAGACGACTGTAACATAATATCGCCTGTAAAAGTTTAGAGATATTCCCCTACGTAAGGGTTTTACATGAAGCCTTTGACTAAACTTTTTATATCATTTACCTAATATAAACGCTTCAACCTAAAGACAAAAATTGTTTTATGAATGATTAATGGATTTTTATATATCTCGCTAAATGTTAACACAAATAAATGTATTAGTTTAAAACACTCTTTAAAACCATCAAATCTAAGTACTGTTCAATTGTAAATCTTATTAAAAATGTAGCTTTTTTTTTTAAATTTTCATACGAAATATTTAAAATCAGTATTTATGTCTAAAAAAAACAAAACCAGAATGGAATGAACGTCCCAGTCTTATTTAGGCTGCGAACATCGCTAGTAAGCATACATCCCATTCAAACGCATCTTCCGTCACAGAACCAAAAAAGACGTCTCGTTATTTACGGCTTTGACATACAAAAATCCTCTTTGCACCAGCATAAAGCACGATGTACTTTGATTCTGATATACAACTATAAGTTGACAAACAGTGTTATAGCAATTTCGTTTTTACGAAGATCAACGACCTGTTAACCCCAGTTTTTCATCTCATCCCTTTTTTCTCTTGGGTAACATTCATAGGTTTTCGATTTTACTATGCCCGTTACAATGTAGGACTTAGGATCTTCAATATGAATAGCAATTTACTTGTTAGGTATATAGCTTTCCTTTTGTAAGCCTGTGAAAAAATGGCAAGAAGTTATAAAACCTTTGCTGTTGAAGGTTATCCTTGGTCTTGTTTCATAAAGGTCGTATGTAATTCATACAACTTTTTATTTCACTGAAAACTGTTGCTATATATTTTTTAATTAAAAAAAGGAATAATTAAGTAGATCCATTGTATATTTCTGCGTGTATCCAATTAACCAAGAGCCTACTATTTTATTGATTTTTTCAATGAATTATAGAAACTTAACACCATAATCATAATTATTAAGTAGTGGACCGAAACTTCATTATTTATGACAACTGTATTGTATTCCGTCAAGAAATATGGATAATTATAGGCATGTAAACGTCAAATTGAAGGTAATATAGTGGGCGAGGTACAATGTCGTTACGTGCTAAATAGCAATACATTATAATTACGAAATACATTATTCTATTACTGTAATTACTATATTTAAATCATATTATATAATGTTTAAAGGAGCCTGAAGGAGTTTCCTCAATTGTAGAATCCATTTGAATGTGGTAGGGCCTTATATCCTTCTTCTCCGAAGGCACTGTGCCTATTTCTGCGCGGTAACAGCAGCATTAAACACTGCTGTGTTCTAGTTTGAAAGGAGTGGTAAGGGAAAGACGTTTCATACGGGATGATACGTTTCAACTTAAACCTTAGGAATAGCAAAGAATCTGTGGCATATTACTGATTATAGGGCTGTGGGTACTTATCATTAGGTGGACTGCTTGCTTGTTTGCAAATTCTATATTGTAAAGAACAGTTTTAAAACATATTTTCTCATTGTTTCAGTTGTAGACATCTACAAAGGGGAAAGTTTGGAGTTATCCCACGTTCAGCGAACCGATATGGGCGCGTACTATTGCATAGCTAGGAACGGCGTGCCACCCACTATCAGTCGCCGTTACCACGTGCAAGTGCATTGTAAGTTAATATCTAACTTATTATTATGGCCCGTAATGAGCATAATCGTAAATCGTACTATGGCCTAGAAGTTTAGTAAAGACGTATAGAGGAGAGTAGTTTAGTAGTTAGTAGAAGTACAAAACGCCCTCTTTCTATTGATTGAGAATATGAGGTACCATGATATGTGAAACTGTTGTTTAAAGTAATGCTTAAATATGTATTTAACAATTTTACATCTTCACAGTTTTATACTATTACATAATATAAAAGTTTATGAAAGTTTTCGTTTAATAAAAGTGTTAAAACAATATATAAGAAAAATCAAACATAATATTAAACATATTATAATTGTTAAAGCTAAAATGCATCAGAATAATTAATTTGAACTTAACGTCGTAATTAAGAGACTCCACATTAATGCACAATTTGGCACAAGTGCGTTAAATTTGAGAATAATTTTTGGTGAAAATTCTAGGAAATTTAATTATTTACTGTTCTATGAAACTTGCATGCGAATATTAATTTACCATATTCGTACTTAATTATACTCGATAACACAATTAAAATCATGAAAGATTTTTATTGAACATTTTTTATATTTTTTCTTTATATTTACTCGTTTACTTATGAAAATGCTGTGAATTATGTAAAAATAATCTAATTTATTATTTTTAAAGATGTTTTGAAAGAAGTTCTAAAATATTTCTTATCCTCAGTCATTCCTCAAGTGAAAGTGACGAATCAACTAGTTGGCGCACCTCTCGGGAGCGATGTGGAACTCCAATGCTATATCGAAGCTTCACCTAAGGCCATGAACTCCTGGTACCGGGAAGATTGTAAGTCAAAAATATTATGAACAAAAATATATTTTTTGTACTTATAGCCTTATTTTAATCCCATATTTTAGGTATTATATACACATACACAAATGAAAACGTAACACCCAGACCCAGAACATAAATCTAAATTCAAAATTTAAATAAAAAAATAAGCATAGTTATTAATATTCATATAATGTTTTTCATTACACAATATTTAACATTGACTTACATACGAGGTAATTTAGACAACCTCAGTCACAATGATCTGTAATTTGATCCGGTAGAACACTTATTCTATTTCCATTTCCATGCAGCAGTGACCACATGATAATTATTTTCGTAATTCTCACCCTAATTTTATAAAAAAAGCTAACAATAATCTATCGCCGGTGCGTTGCTACGAGTACATCTATGAATTAACATCTATCACAAAATTTTACTGATCGTACCATGCTTAGTGATCATACCCATCCCAGAGGATACTAGCTCCCTAATATTATCCATGTCATGAGTACGCACATATGACATTAATGTTGAATAAATAAATAAATATAGTTCAAAAAACTAAAAAACACGCTTTTATGATAAAATTAACTAAAAAGTAGAAAATCTATATGAATCTAGGAATCAATTAAGGAACAGTAAATAGTATAATTGTGAAATAAATCTACAAAGTTTGAACGAAATCTGGCCGTTTAAAGTGGGTCAAAATCGCGCCTAAAGAAGTCGGTTACAAACATACAAACAAACATACAAACATACAGGTGAAGCTAATAAAAAGCGTGTAATGACAAATGTTTTTACTAGTCTTAAAAACAATTTCTTTTCACAGCCCTAGTTAGCGACAAACTGATGGAAAACCCAAAATTCCGTATAACGGAAACGGCGATGAACGAATACTCTTTATGGATGAACCTAACGATAAAATCTCTGGCGCCGGGCGATTATGGGACTTATGTCTGCGCTTCTGTCAATGCATTGGGGAAAATGGAGAGCCAAGTCAGCTTGCATAGTAAGTTTTTATTTTATATGGTATGGGTATGTAGAAAATACGATGATATCCGCGATGGAAGTGCTTTAGTGCAAATATTTTCATACGAAGTAGTATTAGAACATGCCTACTTACGTCTTTGAAAAAAGTTGTGGGTTTTCCAAAATAATATATTGGATTCATTTGAATTCAAGGATTAACGCAATATATTAATTGTTACCAAATTAATTAGAATAGTTGATGCGATATCAATAAAAATCAAGGAACAGTTTATGTATCAAATACTGTTTTAAAAGAATAATTTACCGTAGTTACCTGCAGGAATTAAAGATTCATTGGATTTATAAAGAATTAATATATATTGCAAAAATTGTTTCGATCGTGATTCAGATACACTTTTGAAGTTTTATGGAGAAATGATTTTTCATTTTTAACTGAAATTGATGAAAAATGAAACAATTTTCTTTATTCAATAGCCGTTCGTTTTCTGTCACACTTAAATAATATTTTGCTCACTACAAATTCTGACACTTCGATAAATACAATAGCTCTATTTCGTGCTCTTGTGTAATTATCGTTTGAATTTGCCTTTTAAAATAGTCAGGCAAATGGGTTATGTCTGCATACTGATTTCACATTCAGAAATGCTAGGCTAGAATAAATTTAATATCTTGAAATAAATTCCTTAATAGAAACTTGTAGATTTTTGCTAAACCAGACAGTAATATTTTTAAACTTAGAAATGTGAATGAATTATCTGTCTGCATTTCAAAAGAGCTCCATTAAAACTTTTCATTCGTTTCTATTTCAAGGTTATACCAAGTCGTTGCCACAACGAGATCAATTTTCATAAAATATAAATCAATCTTTACTTATAATATTTTTGCCTAAATGATACGCAGAATGAACTTCCGAATAGCCCACACCTCGAATTAATAGGAATTTATGTAAACCAAAATTCCGAAATTCAGACCATATAGGTAATTGATGGTTACTCTACAACAACAGCCAATAACACGTTTATCTAAATTTGACCTTGAAAATGAATTTAATTGATTTTACCTTCTAACAGGATTAGAACTCAGCATGAACGGGTTTGCAGAGGAGCCTATGGTGTCAGGCGCGGCGTGGCAGGGCGCGCGCAACCTACCCACGCGCGTACGCCCGGCAGCGTCGCACGCGCACCAGTACCTCACGCATCACCTACCGCCGCAACTGTACGCTTTGTTGCTGACTGTACTCCGATACTTACGTGTATTTTAGTTTAGAATCTTATCAATCATGTTTGTATTTGAAAGGATAACGCGCGTCACATCGTTAAACATAAAAATTTATATAATGCTACTTATAGTTTTGGAGTATATATATTGTGTTTTTATCTGATTGATATGTAAGTGAACTTTTTTAACAGTTTTTGGTTATCTGTACTAATTTCATTTCATTCAAAATTAAATATATTTGACTCGGAATTGATTCATAAGTACGCATTGATATTAGTGTATAAAAATGTGGGTACTTTATTTCAAAGATGTAATCTAATTAATAATAATATTATTCGTTTGAAATAATATAATTAATATTTTTTGTATAAAGAAAATACCAAATATCGTTTGTCTAGGTCTGTTTTTTATTATTATTATTATTCTTATTGTGTCTCTTTGCTATTATATACCTTCCATGTGTAAAAATAAATCATAAAAATATGACAAAAGTATGCAACAACGTAATAATGAAATATACATTTATAAAATTTCGTTCCATTTTAACTCAATTCATTACAATAATTTTAATAACACAATCATTTATTCTGATGTAGAATTATTGAAATAAAGGTAGCTCTACATCACGTGGATTGTATCGCCGAAATTTTATTACATTTGTACGTGATGAAACTTTAAAACGGCAATTGTGATGTGACGTGCTGATAATTATAATTTTGTAAATACCTTTGTCCATATTTAATCGTGTAATTATAGAAATTTACCGTGTCATGTTTCTTATGTTAAGTTACAATAAGTATATTGCGTTACAAATCGTAAACATTACATTTCATCAGTATGAAACACATATAATTGTCTGAAAAAATAAAGTATATAATACTATAATAGATGCTGTCATAGGAATTTACCGTGGCATATTTCATATGGTAAGTTACAATAAGTAAGTTTCGTTACAGATCGTTACATTACATTACATCAGTATGAAACACGTATTTTTGGCCGAAAACCAATAAAGTATAAAATACGTTCATAGACGCTGTGATAAAATTATTTTATTGCGAAAAAAGGTTCGTAAAAGTATCTCTTGTATTTATGTTGCGGAATAGAATCACTTTACGACTGTGAAAACCACAAGACAATAATTCTTTATTCTTTCTAAAGGAGAAAATACATAATTAATAAGTTACAATTTCAAAAGCTGTGTATTGGTTTTATTAAACAAAACGCGAATATTTTATGTAACCCTATCTGTTCTTATCTATTCAGTTATTACTATAAACTTGAAAATGTGTTTAGCGGTAGATTAAAATTGTAAATTGTAATACTTATAAAGAAAATTCTAAATTTTCATAGACGTCTGTCCTATGCAAACGAGGCAATTTTTCCTAAATTTCAAAATTAACATTATTTTTTATTCCAGAAATGAATGATAAGATAATCTGTTAAATCTTAATTCTATAATAAAATAACATATTTAACTGATAGATTAAGCTAACTTAGATACAAATAACATACATACATGTAAACGGAATCTTATAGTTCTTCTGATCGTCTCCAACATATTGTGCTAATAAATATGTTATGTTGACTTTGACAATAAATGTAAAATTTACAAATATTGACGCGTTTATTATTATTTTGTTAAAAAAACCTTCCGGTATCACTTCATTCAGCCTTTTATCAAACATTTCCTTAGTAGCATACATTTAATTACCTCTATCGATGACCTCGGTATACATTACATTACGTTAGAGAATATAACTAAATAGTGTAATAAATTTGAGTTTGTCAACATTTCACAGCCTAGATTGTACAGAGTATCGAATAGTGACGTCATAAGCCTCTTAAAATAATATACTTTAACGGACACGTCAATATCGCACTAAGTCAACCGCCCTAAGAGACAGCAGGACAATGATTCACATTACCTTA
Source organism: Epargyreus clarus clarus (assembly GCA_014595695.2). Classification (NCBI taxonomy): domain Eukaryota; kingdom Metazoa; phylum Arthropoda; class Insecta; order Lepidoptera; family Hesperiidae; genus Epargyreus; species Epargyreus clarus. The sequence goes on along the minus strand of JACTTY020000023.1, from coordinate 3,795,601 downwards.
CATTACACGGCCTATTTTTACAAAAGTCCCTTAAAGTAACTTACCAACTAGTGACGTCATAAACCTCTTAAAGCGATATATTTTAACGTACACGTCAATATCGCACTAGGTCAACCGCCCTAAGAGACAGCAGGACAATGATAAACGAGCAACTCGGTCCACTAATGCATTTTTCGTGTTGCACTTGAATTAATGCGTCTCAGCGTTCCGAGTTGGAAAGACTTAATAACCGTGAAAACGTATAACGTTAATCGTTTTCAGCGTACAGCCGGTCATTTTCACTTTAAGAATACAATTACTGCTGTGTAATGGCGAAATATCTGCGGTTTTGGCGTGTACGATTAAATTTAAATTAATCGTTCTTTAAATTACTGGTTTACGATGCGTATGTATTGATATGTATGTATTGATCGATAGGTGGTAGAACCCTTTGTGGTTCGACTCCGGCGGCACCACCGCCACACCTATTTCTATCTAATAACAGCAGTGTTAGGCGCTGCTGTGTTCCGGTTTGAAGGGTATGGTAAGGGAGACGGACTTTTCCGAGGCGTTCCAGCTTAGTCCTCAGGGGTAGCGGCACATCTGTGGCCGATCTCAGGTAGGAATATCTAATCTTATCTGGGGTTGATTACAGGTGTCCATGGGCGGCACTAGCTACTTACCATCAGGTGGACTGTATGCTCGTCTGCTACTCTTATATTATAAAAAAAAATGAACATACATCAGATGGTAAGTGATTACAGTCTATGTACATAGGGGTTACGATACCAGCAACAAATGCGTTTCTCCCCTTAACTGAGTTCTATTAAATCTAAAAACCTTAATTAAAAAAGAAACAATTTATTCTACTTTTGTTACTAAAGAAAACGTTGTTTACTCAAAGATTTTACTAATTTATCAAGTTTAAAAGGTCACGTTTTTTAAATTTATTTACAGGTAAATTGATGTAGTAGTTTTATCGATGATATATTTTTTGCTCTAAGTTTTATGCTATCAATGGTATCGATGATACCGATTGTTTTAATTCAATGGCATTAATATTACCAGCGAAAGAATACTCGGATGTCTGAGTACACTAAATAATAACTTAATCACACACATGATATGAATAGTTTTAAGCTTCTCCATTTTCCCCACACGTATTGGATACGTACAAAATTGTAGTGGTACTCAACGCAACTTTGAATATATATTGAATCGATACGCGGCAAAACGGCCACCATGCACGCGATAATAATACTCCAACTAAGAGTTTCATCAACATAATTTATGCGGGACACTCGCAAAGTGGCCCGTGTGGACGATATTTTTTTCTTTATTCACTCAGGGTCCGCGCAGAATTTTGGTACGGACGATTTTTCAGGGAGAAAAGTTCAATTGTGCAACGCAGTCACGTAGTTTTTAGCGTCTACGGGAAAGATGCGCTTGAGTTTAATAATGTCATAGGCATCCCAGCATTCTTATGGCCCAGAATAGCGGTAGCTCTATCTTACAACGTGACTCGATAAGGACACTTTACCTTTTTTAAATTGGAAATTTTATCCTTATTTAAATAACAGCGCCCGGCCACGATAGCTATGTTAATAATATGCGCGGATTATGTACGCTTTACACGGCGATTGTGGCGTTTTATTCTACCAAGTCCAAGTGTTATCTTGCTTCGTTCTTACCGAAATATAACTGAAGTATCACTATTTCATTTAAAAACAAATTAATGCGTTAAACGTTTAGTACGTACTATTTGAGATATCATATTTTGATGAATGATGAATGAATAAGTCTGAAATTTATTTGTCTATCTTAAGCAATCGCAAAGTTAACGAAATCTCACACAAACGATACTTTTTTGGAAAGACAAAAGTTTTTTTGGTATTTGCTGTAACACTCGTCTGGGCGCGAAGTGATGCGACAATAATTCTTACAAACGCTCTTGTCAGTCAACTCGCTGAATGGGATTAACGCTGTCATACAAACGTCGACACGTTTGCGTTTTCTATTTTAGTTAAAAATTCTAACTGACTTCTTCTATTTAAATTTAGTTCCAACGTTGTGATGTCAGCATCAACCCATCACTATTTCACTGCTGGGCACGGGTCTCCTTTCAGAATGTCCAGGATTAGGCCATAGTCTACCGCCTAGCTTAGTGGTTGAAAATGGGTTTCTCAGTCCAAGGTTCACCTTTCAAAAATATGTGCGTATTAGAAATTAATTATCATTTGCTATAACGATGAAGGAAAACATCGAAGAAAACCGTTACACATGAGAGATCCCAAAAAAGTTAAGAAAGCTATGGGAAGTCTACCAATTCGCACTTGGTTATGATGATGCAGTAAACGTAATATATATTTACCGTTATAGCTAATGACCCGATGAATCAAACTGTACCACTATTTGATTTGGTATTTATGACTGCAATATCAGTTCTACAGTCTCTATAATATACCAACTGTCAGCGATATGTCAGTAATTTAAAAACTCCAGACCGAACTGTCGGTCCATTCGCTGAAAGGGATTTAATACGTCCTCCTCCGTCTGTCGGTAAGTCTGACGAGACTCGTAAAGACTATTCGAATAATTCTTGAAATATTTAAATTTTAAATTTATACTCAGAGCTTTCAATAGTACGAGTGTTTGGTACGAAAATATATTGAAGAGACAATACTGTTTCTAGTACTTTCAATAGCATGCGATGCACTATAATTAAGCTGTTTGGGCTATTTATAATAGGATTCTTAGTTTATCTGTAGTGATAAAAACACGTTTGTCAAACTGTATTATATATTTATTACATATACTGCAATACCAACCAGTTACCTACTGCCGATCTCATGCATTTATATTAATAAGTAGTATCAAATCTTAGTTTATGTACACAAATAATATAGGTTAGGAATTCGCAACCTTTTGTAATGGCTAAGTTATTGATCAAAACGGTGTCATTGTATCTTGAATGTATCTTTTATTTTATCCGCATGTATCTTAAATTAGTTACAAATTCAAGATATAAGACATTTCTGAAGGTTAAACAGGGGCTTAGTTTCACCTCTACAACTAAAACTTCGTCGAATATTCATTCAATAAAAACTGAAACTTATTGTTAGTTTACAAGTTAAAAACTAAAAGTTGATAGATTGTTGAAACAGAAAATAGCTCTCTTTCATTTTTCCAATACAAAATACGTAAATAAAAACAATCCCTATTGTCATCAACAGCTGACAATTTGGGCGCAGAGCAAACAATAAACATCGGGAACAATCTGCGACCAGATAAACAGCGAGTTAAAGGCGAAAAGCGGCATAAATAAAGGAATAAGTAAGGCCTTGTTTTTGACTTTTATATTTATTGTTATTGAACTATTATTGTACCACTACTTATCACGATCTTCTTTAGGTAATGAGATGATTTTGAGTAAGTAAGTAAGCGTGGTGGAACGCTGACCAAATGAAAATTTGTACATTTCATATAGATATACTAGCTGACCCGGCAAACGTTGTGTTGCCATATATATAAAAAAATGTTAAGGTTGAATAACCCTTATCACTTAGGGGTATAAAAATAGATAGTACACAATTCTCAGATCTACTGAATGTGCATATAAAATTTGGTAAAAATCGGTAAAGCCGTTTCGGAGGAGTACGGTAACTAACATTGTGACACGATAATTTTATATATAAGATATAAGAATACGCCGCTCGATGTTATTTCTTCTTATATTTCTGATATACAAGCTTTTAAAAAATACTTTTTTTCGAGTAATTGATTATTAAGAAGAAACACGCTTTTTAACCAAACAGGAAGTCTCATGGAGGAACAGTAGCGGTCACGGTACCTGTCAAAGTAAAAGAATACTGAAAAAATAAAGATTAAAATCGACGAGCGTTTAAAACAGCGGAACGACAACCGACGCTACGACACAATTAAAAATACACGCTCTCTTAAACAATTTTTAAATATTTCACCTTCCATCAAAGAAATGTTTATCACCTTTTAAACAATGCCGTCTTAAGAAAGCTCTTGACAATCTTAAAATAGAAATGCGGCGTGAATAAGTTTATATTATATTTGTTGTTTCATATGATCTATGTTATATTTAATGATTCTTAATCTAATTGGAATATTAAAAAATATTATTTTAGGTCGCATTTATAAAGGTGTTTATTTTTTACCATAACAGTACATAAATATATTTTTTATAATCTTCAATTTTATCAATAGTATCGCGTAAGCCCTCCGTTTTTAAATCTTTTCTGAATACGGTTAGAGATACAAAATAAACTTTTAATGTGAGATAAGCAATATGTTTAAGGATACGTATTGATTCGTTTAATTGATTTAATTGCCTGCCATAAGCGAGTTCTACATTCCTCAAATCGTGAGATAGCAGCGCTACACTGTTGCTATTTCACAAAATTTAGATAACTGAATCCGTCGTTTTTAAAACCGTTATAGCACAATTCTAAAATTTAAGGGATAGCAGTACTGTATTATTGGGGTTTCACACAATTTAGACGCGTGAAACCTCCATTTTTAAAACGGTTACTGAATACGGTTAGACATATAAAATAAATAGCGAGTTTTGGAAAAGGAAAGTGGGCGGAATCCGCCCGTCATTCCGAGCGGTGATCAATCTGCCGGCCGGAGTGACGCGACGGATACCACGATATATCGATGACCCAACTTTTAATGTGAGATAAGCAATATGTTTAAGGACATATCCGTTTTATTAAATTCACATTTACTTGCCTGCCATAAGTCTGTTCAAAAATTCTTTAAATCAAGAGACAGGAGCGCTGCGATGTCGCTGTTTTACACAATTATTAAACAATCCTTTAAATTGAGAGACGTCAGTGCTATTGCTTTTTCACACAATTTAGACACGTGAAACCTCCATTTTAAAACGGTTACTGAATACGGTTAGACATATAAAATAAATAGCGCCTTTTGGAAAAGGAAAGTGGGCGGAATCCGCCCGTCATTCTGAGCGGTGATCAATCTGCCGGCCGGAGTGACGCGACGGACACCACGATATATCGATGACCCAAGTTTTACTGTGAGATAAGCAATATGTTTAAGGATACGCATACATACAATAAATTAATTATTCATTTACTTGCAATTGAAATTTAGCTTACTTGCCATTTGTCGTAAGTATTTGAAATCAAGCGATCATAAAATTGACTCTTCATTATTAAGCAGTTATTACTGGCTATAACAATTTATAAGTTCAGGTCTTAAAAAAATATTTTTGTAATTTTAAGATTTTTTAAAAACTATATTAAAACAGCTCATATGTCTCTCCGGAAGATACCAGCAATATACCGTTGTTGTCATATATAACTCCTGGTATAACTTTGATAACAGTGTGAGCAACTATGTAACGTGACACCGATCTCGACGGAAACACATAATTATTGCAAAAACCCGACTGCTCAAAAATAGCCTACGTTACTCTCACAATTTAGACTTATCTAACATCACCGCACATGCTAAAATCCGGTAAACCATTTAAACAGTAAGGCATACCAAAGAATAAGATACTTAAATACATACGAAAAACATTACCCTCTGCAATCGGGTAATAAAATCGGGCGCGGCGAGAACTTTCAAGGTCACGGCTCTTATTATTACGACACACGACAGTTGTTAAACCTATTCAAAGATTTTATAGGCTTAAAGACATCCAGATATAGTCCAGACGTCCTCCTTTGCTTTTTAGAAGAGAGTTGTAATCACAGCCACTCAAAAATATCATCATCACCATTAACAGAACAGACTTTTTTTGCCAATGTCATTGTATGGTATTCTTAAGTGCTTAACGATAATGGAGCAAGATTTTTTTTACAATAATTACGTTCCAAAATGAAAATATTAAGTGCCTTTGAATCAAACTGTTGCCTCCAACGAGAAAGGCAGAAATTCTTATTATTTTCATAATTTATTAATTTTACTCCTATAGTATTTCAAAACATAAGTGCAAAGCAACTAAGCCGAATATACGCAGAAATAAAAATTAAGTAGTACATTTCGTGCAAGCGGATGTCCTTCCCGAGGTGATCAATCTGTCGCCGGCGAGTTGACGGATCGACAGCGCAATATCGATATATTGGCGATCCAACTTTAAATGTGAGTAAATAAATGTGGTAATATTTACTCAGCTTTATTGCAACCTTCTATTTCTGGGTTATTTGTAGTTATACTATTATGACCATTTTAGACAAACAATACACATTACAACTGATTCAGTTATAAATATGTGTTGTAATTGCGATTTTGCGTACCTTTATAAATTACAAGATACAGGCTTTATTATAAAATTTTAAGACTTATTGCATCACCTCTAAGAAGAAATGTACAAAAGGGCAAACATGATGGCATTCTCTACCGGTCAATCCTGGGTTGATGTAGAGAATTTGTAGCAGATATTATACTCATTCTATTATAGTAATCATCAAATTATGTCTTATTCAATGGCTAAGAATATATACATACCTATCCTAGGTCAGTAAGGATTTTACCACATATCAAGAATTTTCAGAAATAAGAAAGTCGCACGTGCCCGTAAATCGAAGCTCAATTGATTGCTCAGAATATTCAACCTGTTATTAATCATAAAAAAATGTTCGAGGGCTCGTGGTCTATATTATCTTGAAAGTAATTTATACTTTAGTATGCTTATTCATACTACTAAAATACGTTTTTTTACCATTCACGTACTTACATTGATAGAGGCATAGAGGTCATTTATAAAACATGAATAAACAATATAAATTATTCACGTTTGATAATATCTCAGGAATATTAAAATTGCGAGCGTAATGAACGAATAAAAATAATCAAAAGCTTTACGTAAATAAAGATCTTGTAGGACATTTGGAAAGTAAAAAGCCGGTCGACTGCAAATATTTAGGGGCTCAGCGCAAACGGCTCAATAAAAGGCGGTCGTCCCGTTAGTAAACAGAACTGCCAGTCATTAGACTGAGCGGACGAAACATTCGGTCCAATTATCTCGAGCGTTTGGGAAAAACGTTAGACGGCCCAAACCTAATGACGTTGTCAGTGGACTCATCAATCTATTAGGACCTAAAAACTTAGGACGCGTTTTATAATTTAAATTGGGATCGTAAGTCAAGGTAAGGGATCAAGGTGGTAGAAACCTTCGTGGTTCGACTCCGGCGGCACCACCGCCACACCTATTTCTACCTAATAACAGCAGTGTTAGGCGCTGCTGTGTTCCGATTTGAAGGGTGTGGTAAGGGACACAGACTTTTCCGAGGCGTTCCAGCTTAGTCCTCAGGGGTAGCGGCGCATCTGTGGCCGACCTCAGGTAGGAATATCTAATCCTATCTAGGGTTGATTACAGATGTCCATGAGCAGCAGTAGCCACTTACCATCAGGTGGACTGTATGCTCGTCTGCTACCCCTATATTGTAAAAAAAGTGATATAGTGACTTTATGGGGCTCAATGGTTGCCAAAGCAATCCATGTAATCATTCGGAGATATGATATGTATTTAAATCCTAGTCAGCTATATTTAGAAAGCAATTATATTGACTTAAGTAGTTAAACACGACGAGATAGTCATTAGCCAATTAATTAATACTATTTGACACGAAGCGCTCCTTACAGATATCGAATTTGTATTTGAAGTAGTTATTGTCGGCAATATTCATCGATGTAGTAATAAGCAACTAAGAGCCTTGAAGCATGCGATCAAGCTATCAATATTGCTATGATCTCTGCTAAGACAGAAAATGTTAGTTAGTAACGGGTAGTAGTTAGTTATTAAAGTTTTTTATGTTAAAATACAAATAACGTAATTTTTATTTTAATATTAAAAAACCCGTTCTAATAATTCTCATCGTCCAATAGTCTAGTCCAGTGGTCGGCAATCCTCGGCCCGCGACCCTATTCCTGAAGCCCGCGGATATCAAGAATTATACTAAACTAAGTTCTCGACCGTGTTATTTCAAATAAGGAGTATGTATTCTACACGACCTCTTTTCGCCGTCAAATTTAGACTTTTTATGTTTTTCCCGTATGCGGTCCGCCATTGCCTCATATAAATGTGGCCCGTGTTGCCAAAAAGGTTGCCGACCCCTGCTCTTGGCCTTACCCGTTCGTGAGGTATGACCAGTATCCAATAGTGGAATATGAAAAAACAATTGATGCGAAATAGATATAAAGAATGTATCTAAATACGCAAGTACAGTATAAATTTCAAAACATTTTATTATGAGTAGGTACTTACATTGTAATGCTCTTCTTTCTCATTATTTTTGTTGAGAGTATTTTAAATGGACGGTTCATAAAGTTTTCGTAAACGTTCACAAATTACATTTCATAAAGTTTCTCTTTCAAACACGAAATATTTATATAACCTTACAGTGTGTACGTAAATTATTACGATTTCAATTTCAAAACTTAAACAAATGCAAATTGAATGAAAATGTTTAGAAAAGCCGAAAAATCTATTGTGATTAAAACAAAACTGTTCTCTCTCCTTTTTCAATTTTTGCGCTGTGGATTTCAAATATTCAAATTTGTGAATAAACGTTTTTATTGACTGCGGCGCATTCATTGCCTTTTCTATTAGTTTTGTTTTTAAAAGCTACTAGTATCGATATATCACTAAAACAAAAATATATCTGTCTGGTTAAAAATATAATAATATTTACTTAGGGTATTTGACTCATCTATGTGAAGGTTAGGACGGTTTTAAAGAAGTTTGAAGAAATTTTGCGTTTCGGTAGAAATCATAGATTAGTAAAGATTACTCACTCCTAACAAGAAAATGTACCTAGTTTTGAGAATTGAAATAGTTGCGTAAAAAAGTTTTGCCATGTATCCGTGATAAAATGACTCTGAAATATTTGAAATAATTATTTATTTATTATGTAATTTATTTAGTATTTATTATTTATTCGTAAATTTTCTCTAAAAATGTTTTTATTTGTCAATAATTCAAACAAGTAATTAATTTAAAAAATCAAAAAACCCGACTGCCAAAAAGGCTGAAGTAGAATTTCCAAAAGCAGTGAAATAGGCATTTCATTATTTTTATCCAGAAAGCCAAATACAAAGTTTCATAGTAGGTGTTTGCTTCAAAAACAAAAGATCTTCAAACAATATTATCATATTTCATCCTCGTAGTGCTCATTTACGCTATATAAAGAACCTATGTGTAAAATTCCAACACGCTTAAGTTCAGCGGTTTCCCTTTGCGTTGATCTCTGGCACAGCAACTCTCTCATTTAGTCAGACAGTCATCTCGATGTGTATATACGAGTATATATGTACTAGCTAACCCGGCAAACATTGTGTTACCATATAAATAAAAAAATGTTAAGGGTGAACAACCCTTATCACTTAGGGGTAAAAAATATAGATAGTGGCCGATTCTCAGACCCACTGAATATGAATATAAAATTTGGTGAAAATCGGTGAAACCGTTTCGGAGGAGTACGGTAACTTAAACGAGAATTTTATATAAAAGATATATTATATAAAGTATGTGTAATCTCTTCTTAATTTCCTTTGTTTTGACATCCTACTCGATAGGTTTGATGAACTTTTTTTAAAACGTGTTACTATTTCGTGAAAAGGTCCACCATTTCCGGTCTATAATATATTATATATATGTATATATATATAACTTCAGTAATTCAAAGTTACGGTCATTATTTTACCTCGTTAGAGGTAGAATTTCATTATTTTTATCCAACAAGCCTGATACAAAATTTCATAGTGTTTGCTTCAAAATTGACGGTTGTTCAAATGTACTTTTAACCCTTATTTTACCCTCTACAGGGTTGATTTTTCGGATGAGGATAAATAAGTGCGTCCTTGTTCCTATCCAGAAAGCCAAATACAAAAATTTATAGTAGTTGCTTCAAAATTTAAGGATTTCAAAAAAACTGTTTTCCCCTATTTTACCCTCTTAAGGGTAAAATTTCCAAAAGGCTTTTCTTAGTACTTATTCACGCTATATAGAGAACCTATGTGCAAAATTTCAGAACTGTAGGGTGCTTAGTTTAGGGTGTACGTTGATTTCTGAAAAATGAAAAAGTCATTTAGTTAGTCAGTCAATCAGTCACCTTGCTGTTTTATATATATACAAATATGTTTTTATAATCTCCGTTTAATTTCCTTTCATTTGATACCCTACTTGATAGGTTCGGTTAACTTTTTTTTTTAAATGTGTTACTATTTCGCGCCAAAAATCCGCCATTTTGTTTTTTTTTTACTAAGACCTATCTAAGGACACTCGGGTCATTGAGACAAATATAATGACACCTTAACTGTTGAAATTCATCCAGCCGTTTGTTAGATCGGATTAAATAAAGAAAGACAAACATACAAGATACGCGCGAAAAACATAACCCTTCCTTGGCAGTCGGGTAAAAAAGAACTTACTAATAAGCCGTTAGTGGCTTCATTCAATTTCAAAGCGGCGAAGTATCTTTACTAATCTATGGTAGAAAAGTGTAGATTCCAGAAAACTTCCTTTTAAGGCTACCATCTTACTCCTTAGGAGTGGCAACGCATCCGTGGTCGGCTTCAGAACCCATGTGAACCTTAGAATGTTCTCCACCACATTTGAGTCCAATGTATATTTCTGGAAATGGAACGGGTGAGCGGGTAACCCATTTCGGATGAATTCTATCCTCGCTACGTCTTACTATTACGTATGTATCTTAAGCACGGATGTGCGCATGAAATTTTCACCACTACTGGTCACCCATTCAATTCCCGACCACGCTCCCTGTTTCTTAACTTTACAGATCGTTTACAATAAGCCCAGAGGCTTAAAGGCTTTAAAGGCGCTTTAAAGTAGTAAATAATTTATAACGAAACATCTTTTTTTAGCTAATTTACAGTAATGAACACAGTAGACACCTAAAAGAGCATTAATTCAGAACTATTCAAACTCAAAGTGTTAAGAGGGATTAATTAAAAAAGTAGGTAGCAAATTAGGTGGGCAGTTCATTTACGAGTCTATTAAATCTATAGCAAAAAGGAATTCTTAATGGACATTATTTCTGAGCTGCACGCTAGTGAGTAGGGCTAGCTCGAACGGGTATCGAAACCGAATATTCAATTAATTGACTATGTGAATCGTATAATGTAATGGTCGATATAATTTATTTAACGTAATAATTCTCCTTCTTTATTCAATTGCCTGCTGTAACAATCAGTAATGTCTAAATTCCTTTCGTGTTTCGCTTCAAAAGGGATTACCGCGCCGTCACGATTTTTACTGTTTAATAACAAGTGATAAGTGATAAGAAATGGGAAGATATTTTACGAGGTATTCTTATTTAGTCCTGAGGGATATCAACGTATTTGTTGAGGGATTGAAAGAAATCTGCTGGACTATACATTTCAATCCAATCCGAGTTTTTTTTTATATAGGAGTAGTAGACGAGCATGCAGTCCACCTGATGGTAAGTGGCTACTGCCGCCCATGGACATCTGTAATCAACCCCAGATAGGATTAGATATTCCTACCTGAGGTCGGCCACAGATGCGCCGCTACCCATGAGGACTAAGCTGGAGCGCCACGGAAAAGTATGTCTCCCTTCAACCACACCCTTCAAAACGGAAAACAGCAGCGCCTAACACGGTCGTTATTAGGTATTTCTGCCTGGTGGCGGTGGTGCCGCAGGAGCCGAACCACGGAGGGTTCTACCACATTGGGTATTACAAATTGTTCATCGGCGACTGTAGCCACCAACCTTTAGGTGGGTTGCATATATTTTGGTACTTTACATTCATAAAAATATATTATTGTAAAGTTTTCAGAGACATTCAAGTGTCTATTAATTTCTGCGCCCTTATTTATGCGGTCGGTAAACAAAGAGAAAGGTTAGTGAAACATCGAATAGTAACGCTCTCGCAAATCGTCTATATATTAAGTGTCTTATAAGTGAGAAATCGTTGCCAAGCAGTGCTACATAAACATAGTGTTGAAAACGAGAATATAATTCCAATCGAAAATTGCAAAATACGATACGATAACCAAAACCTATTTCTGCAAGCCCTACAAACCTCCGCTTCCACTCTTTAACTTACAACTTCAAATGGGAAAATTATTTTTCATTAACGCTCGGCTGCATTTCAACGTACTGCCAGCGGAATTAAAATCAATTACTTCCGTTAGAACATTACAAACTTCTAGAGAATTCCTTCAATCGAGATTCTGTTACGAGTTTTCCACAATGCCGGCTCGTTCTAAAAGGGCTTAAACTGATTGTTGAGCGATAATTGTTCTTAAAAACGGAGACTTAATAAAACTGACAATATTTGGCGGAACTGTCGAAATTGTAGCGGCTGTAATATCGCTATTGTTACTTAAACGTTTTGTGGAGGAGGAATGAAAAAATACTGTCATCTTAAATCAACATAATAATAGAGATAAAATAGTTACAATAAATACACTTTAATCTAAATTAAAACAAAAAAAACGGCATTCTAGCGGCGCATCTGTGGCCGTCATCAGGTACGAATATTTAAACCTACCTGGGATTGATCACGGGCCATGTCCATGGGCGGCAGTAGCCACTTACCATCAGGTGGACTGCATGCTGGTCTGCTACTCCTATATTATAAAAAGTAACCGGATAATAAGTGGCTACTGCCGCTCATGGACATTAATATTCAACCCCAAATAAAAATTACATGTTACACTACATTACGTTATATGCCATATAATCGTATTGGTATGTATGTTATAACTGATTTTATTTAGTCATTTTTATTGGATTACATACACTTACAGATATGATATTTTCTGAAATTTGCTTTAAATACACTTTGCTGTGTGAATCAAATTTAATCTTCGGGTCATGGGAAGTTAGTTAAACCTCAATAACAGGCACCCAACAACAATTAAATGAAAGCTTCAAACTAAATGAAAGCTTGTATAACCATCGACACAGATATCATAAACTGAAGTTGACCACAAACGCTTGACGAAAAACGCTTCACAAAAAACAATTGCAACGAAAAAGTATAACACAGAGTTATTGCTTTTATGCAATAGAAACATTTAATTACATTTGAAACACGTGCACATGTATAAAAGGCCAATTGTAGACAGTAACGACACGAAAAACCGACGGGTTGGTCGGAAACTAGGAATTTAGGTGCGGTACCCTTTTCACGAGGAAATTCAATAAGCAAGTACGCCGACCCTTCCCGATGGTTTCTGCCTGGTTATGATATTGTTAAAGACCAAGCCTCCGAAGTCACTGACACTAAAAAATACGTGACTGTTTTATACGATCTTATCTTATCCCCGAGAAAATCGGTGTTTCGCGATATAGAGATTCGAGCCTCTCCGTAAGCTGGATCAACTCGAACTCCGTATAAAAGATTACTCTGTTACATTCACTTTCGTTTATAACTCGGATTTTGATAGGTAACATTGAATGTATTAAATATTTCTCGTTATTATTCAGTCATGCACTGAATCGTATATTTTAGACTAAAACTTAGTAAATAAAATCTCTACGTGAGTGCTTATAAACCCATCGTCATGAGACATAGATAAGAATATAGTTTTTTTTTTTCAGAAAGTGCCGAATTATTTGGTAGTTATACAAAGAATATTAGGATTGACATTTGTTAATAAATAAATAAACCCATCTGCTTGAAACTAAGCCATGTCACTACACTAAAGACCAGTCTAACATCACCTCCTGCAAAAATACCCGTCGTGCCGATTGAGCTAATAGAGTGCCAGAGTATGAGACATATCGTACAGGTACTTAAAAAACTTTCAGTTGAGTATAAATACAGTCTTGCACTTATAAGTGCTCATGGCCGATGCCGCGCGCGGTACCCCTCCCTTAATTTATACCTATACTAGTGGTGCCCGCGGCTTCGCCCGCATTTTAAAGAAATAATATGACATACATAAAACGGAAAATTTGTACCTGCATTGGAATGACAGTGGTGCCATCTGTCGAAAATTGGTCTTGAAAACGATCCTCGTGGGCTCTTGGGCAACAACTTTGCTAAAGATCTTTGATCAAATGCATAGTTTCCGATTTTATAACTACTTACGAATTACAAATTAATTAAAAAACCTTTTCCCACGGACTAAATTGTGAATCTAAACCATTTTCAAGTCCCCTTGAACACACACAACAAATTTCATCAAAATCAGTCCAGTCGTTTAGGAGGAGTTCAGTGACATACACACGCACATAAGAAATCTATATATATAAAAGAAAGTCGTGTTAGTTACTCCACTTATAACTCAAGAACGGCTGAACCGATTTGGCTGAAAATTGGTGGAGAGGTAGCTTAGAACCAGGAGACGGACATAGGATACTTTTTATCCCGTTCGACCGCGTTTCCTTGAAGTCATTTTATAACTCAAGAACGGTTGAACCGATTTAGCTGAAAATTGGTAAAGAGGTAGATTAGAACCAGGAAACGGACATAGGATACTTTTTATCCCGTTCGACCGCGTTTCCGTGAAGTCATTTTATAACTCAAGAACGGCTGAACCAATTTGACTGAAAATTAATCGAGAGGTAGCTTAGAAGCAGGAAAAGGACATAGGATACTTTTTATCCCGTTCGACCGCGTTTTCGTGAAGCATTTTATAACTCAACAACGGCTGAACCAATTTGACTGAAAATTGGTGGAGAGGTAGCTTAGAACCAGGAGACGGACATAGGATACTTTTTATCCTGTTCGACCGCGTTTCCGTGAATAAATAAGAGTTGAAAGTTTGTATTAAAGTCCCCCAGTTTTGATGCAAATCTATATGAAAATTGGTATTTGATAGGATTTCGATAGAAAGTAATTAAATATCTATTTTACGATATTTGCAAAATCAACCCTTAAGTTGGTTAAGTAGGGGTTGGAATTTTATATTAAAATCCGTTAATTTGGAAGCAAAAACTGTAAAAATTTGCATTTGGCTTTAGAAGACACTTCGTTTAGAAATCGGCAGATTTTGAAGCAAAGTCTATGAAAATTGGAATTTAGCTTTTTGATTCAAAATAATAGAACACATTTTTCACCGTTTTTGGAAAATCAACCTTTAGGGTCGTTTAATCGGGTATGGAACTTTAATTTAATATCCGTTAATTTGGAGCACTAAGAAAATTATCATAAGACATAATGAAGCATCTGAGTCACTGTTTGTTTTTTTAGATCAACCCTTAAGACTGTTATAAATAAATTATGTAGACTGTTATAAATCGCCTTTCTATTTACACACCTGTTTCAGCATTTTTAGCTATTCAACAACCCGATTAGAGTACTATAAGTAAATAAACTTTCTTTAAAAAAACCGTTATTGAAGTTATAGGTACTTCTTTTCGCGTGTTTGTAAAAAAAATAACAAAAAATACAACAAAATACAGTAGAGTGAATTTTATTTAATTGTATTTTTTACTAGATGACCCGGTGAACTTCGTACCACCTAATTATGAGTGACTATCTGTACCTCGTGGTTTCATTCGTGTAATTTATGTATTATGTCCATAAACTACTGGTAAATATTAGGAAATGGCCACAGGAGAACAGGAAAATAAAAAATACAATTAAATAAAATTCACTCTACCTCTCTGCACTCTGTTATTTTTTTACCGACTTCAAAAAGGAGGTGGTTATCAATTCGGCCGGTTTCCTTTTTTTATGTATGTACACGAATTACTCCGCTGTTAGTGAACCGATTTTAATAATTATTTTTTTATTGTGTTATTTTTTATTGTAGGTTCTAATGAAATTACAAAGTCAGTTCATCATTGACTATTTAAGGGTCTGATAATGTGGCTCGGAGACAAAATATGTAACTCCTCAACCGATGGGGATATTTGAGTTGTGTTTGAAGATATTTGGTGTAAGTTCTAACGAAATTGCAAAGTCAGTTCATCATTGACTATTTAAGGGTCTGATAATGTGGCTCGGAGACAAAATATGTAACTTCTCAACCGATGGGAATAATTGAGTCGTGTTTGAAGATATTTGGTGTAGGAGGTTCTAATGAAATTGTAAATCATTGACTATTTAGTTAGGTTAGGTTGGAACACATAAGACAATATAAAACTAAGCGGGCAGGGCGCGGCAGCGCCCTGCGAGCGGGCGGTTCCAATCAATGTAAATTCAGACCGTACCTTAATTCATGATCACGTTTATACAATTTTATATTGTATTAATATAAATGTTATTATGTCATCACTAAAAAGGGTAAAAAAAATTTTAACAAAAAATACAACCGACTTCTATGTCACTACATAGTAAAAAATAATTCAAATAAATGTTGGTTTAGTACATATTTCTGAAGTCGGCGCTCAATATATTTCGTTTGAATTATTTTTTACTTTGTAGTGACATAGAAGTCGGTTGTATTTTTTGTTATTTTTTTTACAAACACGCGAAAAGAAGTACCTATAACTTCAATAACGGTTTTTTTTTAAAGAAAGTTTATTTACTTATAGTACTCTAAATAAGTTTGAATTCCTTAGTAACTGTATATCTTTTCAAGTCATAAATTAACAAAACTTTTCACGCAATCCTATTATGAGGCACGAATAGGCGTGGTAGAGGTACTTATACTGTAGTTCTACGAAGAATTTACCCACAACCCATGGGGAAAAATGCAAAAAATTATACCAAGACTAGCTGACCCGGCAAACCCTTGTGTTGCCATATAAATAAAAAAATGTTAAGGGTGAGCAACCCTTATCACTTAGGGGTATGAAAAATATATAGTAGCCGATTCTCAGACCTACTGAATATGCATATAAAATTTGGTGAAAATCGGTAAAGTCGTTTCGGAGGAGTACGGTAACTAACATTGTGACACGAGAATTGTATATATAAGATAAATTGTATTATTTATCTTGATCTTCGAAATCAGAATTGGTTACCCTTTATACTGAGTTAACAGTTAGTTTGTGTTACGTATATGTTTATTTTTTCCAACACTAGGGTGAAATTATTATTAATTGAATATTGCAAAACATGTATTTTCTTATGTAGAAATCAAGTACAGGATATCTCCTCAACGTCAACAAAACACTCATAAAGATTTATCTATTATCTTATTTACGATCCCAAAATAGAATTTGAATGAAATAATCATATAATCATCCTCCCACATGGTACAAAGCAGTATTTCTTAAAGGGCAATACTTACGTAACGCCGTCTGCACATAAATACAAATTAATAAAAAACTGTATAATGTATACAGTTATGTGAGTGCTATTATGGAATACCCACACTTCATTGTAATTGTCAAACATAGTGTATATTTTGTTTTTGTGATAGCCGACTTACTTGTACATATGAGACAAGCAACTTAGTTATTAAGAGTAGAAATGCATCTATGATCGGCTTCAATGAATGCCGAACGCCTATTAGTAATAACCAATCTTAGCCAATTTTGCCTTCCACGATTCAAAATTTGACAATGAAGGTAGGCAATCATTGTCAAGTAAGAATTTTTTTTTTATAATATAGGAGTAGCAGACGAGCATGCATTCCACCTCATGGTAAGTGGCTACTGCCGCCTATGGACAATTGTAATCAACCCCAGCTAGCATTAGATATTCCTACCTGAGGTCGGGCACAGATACGCCGCTACCCTCAAGGACTAAGCTGGAACGCCTCGGAAAAGTCTGTCTCCCTTACCGCATCCTTCAAAACGGAACACAGCAGCGCCTAACACTGCTGTTATTAGGTAGAAATAGGTGTGGCGGTGGTGCCGCCGAAGTCGAACCACAAAGGGTTCTACCACCTTCAAGTTACTACTAAACAACTGTTATTAATAAATCAATTGACATTTCAATCTTTGGTAATCAAAAGATAAGATAAACTGATAAGTAATAACGGGCTTAAGATTGATTATTGTCAATATGCCTTAGTTGGATAGCCTTGTACGACGTGATGAAATATCAAATACTTTATCGAATAGAATCAAACTGCACATTCAGGGGTTTATTGTCACTAGAGGGCGGCAGATGGCGACCATTACCAAACACGAACGATCGCTGTTATCGGCTGTTCTCACTTTTCGGGATTTACGGATGTTTCATTTCAACCTTACGAGATTTTTGTCTATAACCGCACTAATGGTATAGCTATAGAAATAAATGAAACTGAAGTTTCTGTTCACAATTGCCCAATAGATTTTTTCAAAAATGAATGTGATTGTCTTTTGCAAGCTTTTATTTTTATAATGTAGAAGTAGCAAACGAAAATGCACTCCACCTAATGGTACGACACTGCACATGTACTCGTATAATCATCACTACCATCATCCATCATTGTCACATAATATTAGTCCTACCTGAGGTCATAGATAAGTATAGATATCTTTGTAATTGAAGGAAGCCATTAAATGATTTAAACGGCTGACAATTCTGTCAGCCATTTAATGGCTATCATGGTGTAATTTACACGGAACAATGCCGACATGCGCAGTTAAGACACGAAATCGAAAAAAAAGTGCGGAGAAATATCGTTTCATTCGCAAATGATCTACAAACTATATTTTTTTAAATATTTTTCAAACACGATAATAGATGACAGTGACAATTGTCAAAAGGTTACATTTGTTCGGAGCGAGTAATCTTTACTAATCTATGCCTGAGATAGGCCACAGATGTGTTGCTATCCCTGAGGACTAAACTGTAGTGCTTCGTACTCGTATATGCATGTTTCTCTTAACACACCCCTCAAGCAAGAACACAGCAGCACTTAACATTGCTGTTATTAGGCGCAAACTACAAAAATTAATTGTCTACACTAAAAAGATTTGGAAATTACTATGACGGTTAAAACAGGCCTCTTACACAAAGATAAAAACTAATTTTACCACGAAAATATTTAGACTTTGTACATAAAATTTTAAAGCGCATCGTACTAAAAACCTCACATAAGTTTCAATTTATTGGCACTACCGACCAGCGCCACCTATCATCAAATATCCAATATTGGCTGTTATCGCTCCTGCTGTCATTTCATCAGATTTATTGTTCAAGACCTCTTATGATTCGAGCTCTAGTTTTTGCGACTCGTGTGGCGGAACGGTCATCATAATGGTCTGATATGCAGAGCTGTCGAATGTCGATGCAGAGATTTCGTAGTTCTAGGCAAACAGCAATTTAAATAAAGGATTTCAACGTTTATTTTTGTAAAACCTTGCGACGGTCTGACGACGCCAATGTGGTAGATGTCAAAATATATTAAGTTTCCATATGATTTGTTTTGTTACGTCGCTGTTAAATCACTGAAATTTATGTGTCCATCTAATTTTGATGCTTAACCACGTTCATCTAATTATGGTGCTAGTTGTGTTCAGCTACTTATGATCGTTTCAGTGTATAAGTATTTTTGAAGTCTTAATCTGTTCATTTACTTTTAAAGCTGACTGTACCTATAGGTCCAAATACAACTATTTTATCAAATAATAATTACAATTAAACAAATTATTCCACAGGTATATAATGTAAAGGTCTAGATCATATTAAGCTAGCCTAAGACGGGGATAAAGTAGCAAGTAATCCTAGAACTTGAAATAGTGTCGAAAGTGGTCCCTAGAAGCAGTGGTGTGAAAGTTCATTTAACTTTCCACCGACCGTCAACTTGCCTAATTTTGGGCAGAGCTCAATCGGAACTTTAGTTTCTCAAGTTGTTAAGTATAAAAAGGTCCTTAGTAAGGTACCCACAAGAGGTTCAGGCGCAAGGAATAATCTTCACTAAAGATATATTCATCATAAAATGTCGAAAAATCTTGTCAAAAAGACGTATTGTGTGCACAAATCGTGGTATTTTACGTAGAGAAGGCGCAGTAAATAATTAACAAAAATACTATCAGTTTGCTTAATTCGAATTTTGTTGTACTACATACATAACAGATCTATAGTAAAGCGGAAATGTTAATAATAAGTATCTTTTAGCTCTTTTTTATATAATATAGGAGTAGCAGACGAGCATGCAGTCCACCTGATGGTAAGTTGTTACTGCCGCCCATGGCTACGCATACGCCCATGGAACGCCTCGGAAAAAGTACAGACATTTAAATTATAAAGATAGAATTCTCCTTTTTTATTCGCTAAAATGTACCACAAATATTTTTAAGCCTCCCTCATTCCTAAATTTACGCTAATAATAGACTGAAAAAGTAATAATCGAAGTCTTAAGTAGTTTTTTGTATAAAAATATCTTAATATTTAAGACGCGTAGGTGTAGCCAGTATCGTAAATATGAGCGAGTAGTTTGAATATTATTCTAGAGACATCCAAGCCGGTAAGAACTTTTCACGTTAGGTGAATTCGCTCCCTTTTCCTGTATACATAACCGGAGCACCTATAAATTTGTATTATATTATATGCGAGTCAGGAATTTACTCAACTAGAATGTATATTCATAGGAGTATGTGTTACTGTATAAAATGTATGCCAAATTGACGACCTGGTCGAATTTTTTTGAGTTATCTATGCAAACTTGCCTATAACTTGTATTATTATCTGATTCTTGCAATTAATACAGTTATGTTTATTATGGACAGAAAATATACAAAAAAAATCTATTTTTTATTTGTTGTATATTTTTCAATAAATACGTATAGTACACATAAACGGGTATTATGCATTTATACAGAAATTCGTGTTTTCCTTTCATAGAAAATAATTTTGTGTATGTCAATTTATACACAATGGGCCCGACCTACAAGCGTCCTTTACGGCCGTGACAAATTTCGCAACAGTAAATAAATACAAATAAACGTAGACAATTTTGAATGTTGCTTTGCATCAGAATATACGGCACCGAAAAAGTAATAATATACAATTTATGGGGCACTTAAGCGCGTAGAAAACCATTGGCCATGAATAAAGGCACAAAGAAATGAGAAATATAGTCGATAGTTATATAACTGCAGTAAGATACGACTGGAGAACTACCTGGCCGGAATTTCTTACGCTTGAATAAAGATGGAATAAAAATTCGTTTCCTTTTATTTTTATTTTATTTTTACGAGCTGCCCCGCGACTGTCCTTCTGCTTACCGTTCGCCGTTTATTGACTTTCACCGAAGAACCCTATAAGGGCAGCGATGTTCATCAGTAAAGAGCTAGAAAAGCATTCGTAATCCATACATTCAATGTAATAAAAATTCTTCTTGGAATAAAAAAATGTCTCAATATTTTACATTGCGTGGAAAATTTCAAATTTCATCGGCATACATACGTCCATTATATTCTTTCTATAAAATTATTTCTTATTAATTATACCAGACACAACATGTCCTTTTAGTCCTTAACCCTCTTTTTTTTACGTTGTCGGTGTATAAGAATTACGAATAAATTTTAGCTCGACTGGGGTAAGCGTAGGAATTATTGGAATTTTATTTAAATAAAAACTATTGCCATCAGAGTACTCCCGTTGGAATGCCGTACAAAGACGTGCTTGAACGAGAGTATTCGGCACATTTATATCGTGTTATTAAATTCTTTTCCTTGAGACTGGTGATAGCAATCGTCTCATTCAATTACATGCCAAAGAACGCATGGAAATGGGTTACAATGAGTTTAGGGTGGAGAATGTCGACATTGAAAGTGCCAAGTTTATTTTATTTCATTTCGCGCTGACAATTGATACCAGTGAATTATTACGATCAAATTATATATGGTATAACAACTGAGCCTTAATTGGTATGTTGTGCATCAATACACCAAAAATCCATTACTGTCCCACTGCTGGGCACGGGTCTCCTCTCATCATGAGAAGGATTAGGCCATAGTCCACCGCGTTGGCCAAGTGCGTATTGGTAGACTTCACATACCTTTGATTTTTTTTTCATAAATCTCTCAGGTATGCAGGTTTCCTCACGATGTTTTCCTTTACCGTTTAGCAAGTGATAATTAATTTCTAATACGCACATAACTTTGAAAAATCAGAGGTGCGTGCCTGGGATTTGAACCTCGGACCCCTCGGTAGAGAGGCCGAGTTTCTTAACCACTAGGCTATCACTGCTTCAATACATCAATAAAGATTTAAAGTGATTTTCACATTCTGAATAAATATGAATTATTGTTTACATAAAACAGCAGGGTATGTTATCACAAACGATATTACAAAAACGAAAGCTCCCTGAATTTCACTAAAGCGTTAATATGTCTTTAAAAAGTTTACAAATTGGAACTAACTTAGTTCTCGTTACGGGTGTGTCTTGGACATCTTTGAAATTCTGAGTGTTTCACAAAACTTTAACTGATAAAATAGTTAGTCGCTAAGCGCAATCTGGATAAACAAAGCAATATAATTATCCCGAAAAACACAACTAAAATCGGTTTTATAAAAGGAGTTTTATTTTCTAGTTACTTTATTTGCTAGTATAGTCGCTAGTAACTCTGGATGATGCGATATCTTCCTAGCTGGTTAATAACATGTACGATTTTAAAGGGAGCATTAATCATTGTCTGTTAAATAACCCATTTTGTATACCACAATAAATATTTTTTTGTCATTTTTATTTTCAAAGGTGGTAGAGCCAGGACGGTCCTACCGGAGAAGTACCGCTCCCATACCTATTTCTAGCCTTAAGCATTGCGTTTCGGTGGAAGGGTTTTGATGCCGGCTGTCTTAAATATGAGGCGACATTGTATATTGAGTTGGTCACAGATTTAAATGGATGCGCTGTAGTAGTGACCACTCAGTCCACCTAAGTGGAAGCTTGTTTACTTTTTCAATCTAATAAAAAACTGGTTTTCACACAAGGCACTTCTCGAGGTAAGTACAGGCCTACTTTACAATAAGTAGCTGTTGGCTACTACATAACATTAAGCTCTAAAGTCTTATGACAATTATTTCAAATAAAATCCGTTTGTTACATTAAAGTTAAGTCGTTTTTATTTCTTTCTATTCCTTCTGCCCGTATTTTGCGATTAAGGAGGGTAAATAAAGGGTATAAGTCTTTTTCGTAACCAATCTGTGTTTGACGTATCTCGCAGTTTTGATCAGTCGACCGAATCTGCAGACTGCCCTGGCCTTTTCGCAACCGCAAAATCCGTTTCATTTCTTTTTGGCAGAAATCTCACAGCTTCAACTAGAAAATTTTATTCGTACACGATTATCGTTTGCACTGGAATAACTATAAGTCTTTGAGAGAACTCAAGGTGGAAAGATGTTTGTATATTCCCTTTTTGCGCTCGTCTGAAAAATTTAATTTCAGAAATGTATTTAGATTTAAGTTACTTTACCGAAAAATATCATGTAAATTGAACCCATTTTAATCTGAGATTACTAAATTCTAGGAATAAGATCGTTGTCTTTCTAAGCGAAATTAGGTAAAGGTAAAGGAAAAGTAATCTACTTTTAAAGGTGGTAAATCTATTTGTCGTTTCATTTCTATACTACGTCCACACATAATCGCCTAAAATTCTATATGGTTTGATGAGTATAGTGAAGCAGAAGTACCATTTTCTTGCACTTCAACTAAGCTACCTGTTTTAATGTTAATGACCAGTTCTTACAGAAAATACATAATATTATGGTCTACTTCTGTGGTCCACTTACTAATTAGTCATCGCCATAGAATTTACCTGGTACAGAATTGTTATTACGATATTCAGTTATTTAATCCGCTATTGTCATACAATTTTGCAAACTTAGATTAGCTACAATATATGAATTAAAGACATGGAAGGATCAAGCATATATTGAGTTTAACTAAATGACGTCACAAACGACCTAAAACTATCGAATTACGTACATGCGAACACCAGCAAATATTTGAGTCTGCCTATAACGATATGATAATTTAATTGCCTTCTGTGTATCGGTCGGCACGGTCTCGCTCCCAAGGGAGTATAAATTTTCAAAGGTAAATACGCAAAAGGTATCGCGGACCTTTTTATGACTCGATTGTGTGAGAAGCGGTTCCCGTAGTATTGTCGCTTTGACTTCCATAGATATGATTCTGACCATAATAAAAGATAATTTGAAAGGAACTTATTCGGAGTATATTATACATTTTGTGGGGATCAAGGCAATAATAGTAATAGTTTTTGTTAACGAGGGGGAAACCTGAAGGTTTCAAAAGGTACCCGACGACGTGGGAACAACAACGGGTTATGTGGGATTTTTACCGCACTAAAACCCCCCGGTGGCCGTCCTCAACGCTTGTTGGAGAACTCCGGGATCTCCGACGGACACAACCGGAGTCCTCCAAGCGCGATGCCCCGATCGGGCTCTGCCCTGGGGGAGCACTTTTCGCTCCTCCACACCATCTGGTGTTTACGACGGGATGCGACCACACATACTGCCGTCCTTCCCGGGGTTGCTTGCTGGACGCTTCGAGCTCCAACTCTTGCCGCCTGCAACCCCGGAAGCCCCCTTTTAGTCGCTTCTTACAACAGACAGGGGAAACTGTAACCCTATTCCTGTAAGGCCTAGTGGTTGAAATTTGGTCCGATGTTGAAATCCTAAGCTTATCCCTAATTAATGCTAAGTAAGAAAACCAATACACCTGAGAGTTCTTTAAAAAAAGTGCTCAAGAAAGGCACATGGGGCAGCAGTGGTACAATAAATAATAGGTGAAAAACGACTACTATCCCAGAGGCCGTCATTAAACCGCGTATGACTTACAACTTACATTAAAATAACAGCGTACCAAACCAAAAACGTACTTACAAATAAAAAACTAAACAACTCTAGCACAAAGTACACAAACAGCAGCGAGTATCGGCTCCCGTCTAACGATATGATAATGCGATTGCTCGCTGTGTATCGGGCGGTCCCGAGCTCACTCCTGCGGGAGTATAAATAAATTTACAGACGCAAATACGCAAAAGGTATTGCCCCGTGAATCTTTATGACGCAATTGTATGAATAGTGGTTGTAGAGATGATTTGATATTAACATACTTCCGTATGGTTTCTAAACTGCTTATGACTAATATAACATGATTGTAATATACTTTTTGCGGTCAAAATATATCCATATATTTTTTTCAAATACAACATTCTAAAATCCAAAATATATAGGTGTGAATTATATGAACAACATTAATATATTTACAAGAATACGATTGGCGACTCTCACCGTATTACCGTAATTACGCCACCGCTTATTGCTTATTATTTACTTTTAAATACCACCGTAATACCATGGTGTAACAAAAACGCACTTACAAGTAAAAACTAAACAACTTTAGCACAAAGTACACAAACAGCAGCGAGTATCGGCTCCCGTCTAACGATATGATAATGCGATTGCTCGCTGTGTATCGGGCGGTCCCGAGCTCACTCCTGCGGGAGTATAAATAAATTTTCAGGCGCAAATACGCAAAAGGCGCAAAAGGTATTTCCCCGTGAATCTTTATGACGCAATTGTATGAAAAGTGGATTTGTGTAGATGATATGATGTACTCCACTGGAGTTCTGTGATCTCGTTCCTATAAGTATATAGGTATAAAATATACTTTATAAGATTAACATGTTTTATAATATAACGGTAGGAATAAAAAATAAACAAAATTAACGTTTGTGCATTAATATAATCTTATTCGAATTAAAATTATTCTATTCTCCATAAATACTTAGAAAGAAAATTGGATTTTTCTTTGTTGAACTATGTTGACTTCTGATTTCTGTTACGGCCAATATTACGATCAATATTTACCAATTTAATAACACTCATTACACGAACTCAATGAGCTTAACATTTTTTTTCTGTTCCAAGAATTCAATATAACATCTCCTGTATACGTCGGCAAATATCGCCAGCTTCCGTGCAATGATATGATAATGCCCGCTCACTGTGTACGCTAGGTCTCGGGTTCCCTCTAAAGTAGGTAAACTAAATGGAAATACACGTACAATATAAACATGAATCATTTTATGAGCGATTATACTAAAGGTTATCATTCAACGAGGCGCTATCATCCAATTAACACGTAGATTTTAATTAAAGATCCTATCAAACGATCTTTGTTATATATGTGCTTGAATACGCCATTTATATTACAGACAGTGGAAGATAAAATGTCTCAAGGGCCTGTACTAACACTTACGTTAACATATAAAAGTAGGTCATTGAAATTAAAATCCTTACAAGTTCTATTAATAAAAAAAAATATAAACTTAATATTAAATAAGCAGTCTCCTTCTACATGTCTATGAATATCTATAAACTGTAACGATACAATTCCGTGCATTCCCGGAATTTGGTGGACGCACTCCCATGCGTCTAAATTGACGTAAGGTTACTAATAACAACCTTTTATATAAAGTTTCATTGTCCCGAAATAATACTCACCGAATAATAGGTTTGTATTGAGTCACAAACTTCGTAAGCACGAATTGTTTTCATGTCTCACTTTAGGGAGCTACCTTATCTTCTACAAACATTTCTATTGATTCAATAATTCTACATTTCATTTGTATCCAAGTTGTATATTTTTAGATGTGTATCTATAGAAATGTATCTGAATATATGTTTGTAATATTCAAATATATACGCCCTGAACTAAATTTATATAAAAGTATTGTAACAAGTATAAAGTTATTCAATTTTTTCTTATCTGTCTGTCGTTCTGTGTGTTTTGGCTTATCTCCGCAACACCCGGAACGAATTTAACGGGACTTCTTCAGCAATTAGCTGATGCTGTAAAAAGTAAATTGGAAATTATTTATTTTAGAAAAAGAATTAGTATTCATGAAATTTTGCTATCATTTTCTCTTTTAAATCTGGGTAAAACCGCGGGGCCCAACTCCTCTGTGACTCTTTGTGTCTCATCTGTGGCTCACCTTTAACTTACTTATTTCAATTAAACCTGTATAAAAACAGAAAACTTGCAAAGTAAAGTAAAGAAAAGAAAATAATGTTCATACTTGTAAACCGCGCGCAAATCCACGAGTATTCTAATACCACCAGCTCGTCTTCATAACAAGGCGACATTCAAATTTGAAATTGAATAACGGAACGGCGAGGCTCCAACAAAAGGTGACGAAATGATACGGTTCCTTTGTAAAAGTTTCAATGTACGTGACAAATCTTCTAGTTTCTCAACCCGGATTGAAAACTACGATAGACTGGGTGCGACGTGCTCCGAATTTATTATTAGTTTCGCATTTAAGAGTAAGAGCTCGCCTTTATAGGCGCTGTATTGGGAATGGATTTATTTTATTTAACGCTAACGCTTAACGCGAATCGGAAACGTAGACAGGAATATAGTGGAAGAATTATTTAATGATTCGTGAGCCCGCGGCGACGGTGCTTGTAGACTTTGTCGATAAGTTAATTAAATAATAGCTGAGTGGGTTTATTTAGTGTCTGTTTCTTGTCCTCGCTGGAAAATAATAAACAAATAACTAAGAATAAGATACATCCTAACCTTTCTGAGCGCTGTTCTGGCTTCAAATATAAAATAATCACTACGAGTATCTTTCACAACTATCTTGTTTATCTCTTGCTTATTGTACAGTGTGACCTTACAAAATATTTTATTATTAATTATAACTACAAATGAATACTCCGGCCTTATTTTAATGAGGGGAGGTGTCACTTTCATTTCAATACAAGAAAACCTTTCTGAGAATTATTTATACTAATTGCCTTCGATATTATGTAAAATTGCCACCACACAGTAGTACTGTACACCTTCATTTTGTAGGACTTTATAGTTAAGATGAAAGACAAGAATCTGGCGGTACTAAAATCCTTACGACAAAAAACCAAAATACTCTCACCGTTTAACACTACTGCCTTTAGTAGTAATCTTATCGCAGACTCCATTTCTTCTACAATGCACTTATAATCTGATTTATAGCGAATACTACGGCCAGTCGACCGTGAACTGCTAATTGAATTCTTGTTAAACGAAAGCACTTGGAACCGGGATTTCGTTTCTGTATAGCCAACTTTTTTATGTGTTAGAAATAGGAAATAAGGAAGAACTTTAATTCTCATAATCTGATTTTTTGAAAACGAATGGAAGACGATTGAGTCAGAATATCTGCTATATTGTGAAATGAAAGCGTGATGACGGAGTAAATATATTGTATTTATAAATTGAAGATGAACATATATTCTACTTTTAGTTTAAGTTTATTCCGTTATTTAATGGCATTTATTTTATGATGAATACTTTAATTCTTATTATTAATTAGTGTAATGGTAAATATAATACTTTTCTAATTATATAAACAAATAAAATAAAACAAATCCTATACTAATATAATAATACTAGCTGACCCGGCAAACGTTGTGTTGCCATATAAATAAAAAAAATAAGGGTGAACAACCCTTATCACTTAGGGGTATGAAAAATAAATAGTAGACGATTCTCAGACCTACTGAATATGTAACTAACATTGTGACACGAGAATTTTATATATAAGATATTTGTAAGATGTGACGTGGCCGACATAGACATTACAAGTCATATAAAGTGGTTCAAGATAGTCTTTATAAGTGCGATTGACTTTATTACCGTCCGTCATTATTACAATATAAACCAGTCATTCGTTATTTCCTATTTCTATTTGAGCTGTGACTGCTGCCGACATATTAGCAATGAAGTCAATCACACTTATAAAGACTAAATTGAAACATCTTAAATGTATGTGTAATGTGTATATCATCTACATCACATCTCACAAATGTATGCTTGTATATCTTATTACGAGTATAATAGTCGATTTAGTTTCTATAGTTACTATTTCAATTAGTTATTTTAAATTGTGATTGGAGTAGCAAATGAGCATATGGTTTTCTGCAGTCTACACAAAATAGGATTTGAGGCCTACTTGATGTCAAGTACAAGTGCGTTGAAACGTTTCTCTTAACACTGCTGCTACATCGCATCGCAAAATAGCACCATAACTACATTTATTGTGCAAAAAGTAAAGGGTGCTAGAAGTAGGAAATCATGAGATATGTAGATGCCTCATTCTTACGAATACATCACAGAAAGTAACCATCAAATTTAAAATAGCAACGCCGCAATAAAATTATTACTGACCCAATTCGGAGTAGGTACACGTACACAGTAAATACATAAATCATCCCATTAACTAAACTAGCCCCAGTCATATATCATGTTAGCGAGTTAGTTGGAGAAGATGAAATGGTTTTTTACGCTGTAAATGTTCCACTGAAGCGAGGACCGCCAAACACAGAAAACCTTTGAAAAAATGTAAGCTGATTTACCGTGGCCGGGCAAGGGGCCTCTTGTGCCCGCTCAGCCGGCAAATAAAGGCGACCAGACAAATGCTCGCAAATTGACTCGACGTTTTTCACAGTATTCCATATTTTTTAGGTAAGACGAAGCCTATTTGATGAGACGTGCCCGGCAATATTAACCGGATCTTAATTTATTTTTAGCTATATGTAAACGGACTGCCGGATGTTATATTCTTATGTATGTAATAATACGGATATATAAGTACGTAGTTCTTCAGTATCTTAATAAAAGTTAGAAGCATTATAAAAGGCTTACTTAAACTCTAATCCTATACTAAAGTTATGTCTACGATATTATAACTACTATTCAAATGTTTTTCAAAAGTACGTTAAAAATATGTTAAATAATCAATGAATAAATCAATGGAAGTAAAAAAGTCATCCACTTCAACAAAACCACGGTCAAATACTTCCGATCGTCGATAACAGAAACTGTAAAATCATTGTCAGAGGCAGCCCATAAAAACGGTTCATTACCAAACCCGAACGTATTAAGATGCTACAACGACCAAATAAAGCTAAGATTACAAGCTAACCTCATGTTGGTCGGAAACCCCAATGATAAAGCATCTCAGGAAAATCGAGCCCGAAGAGGGTACACTAATCCCTCTTTAGCAAAAACGTTTCGTTCCAAAAAGTGATGGGTGGCTCACGAGGGAAGGATCTTCATTATCCAACCGTGTTTGCAGTTAAGCCAAAGGCGAGATTACTTGCTTAATAAAAGTTAAAAAATTGGACACACATGAACTGACCTCTACAAGCAAGGCTCGCTTGTTACTTAAATCTTTAGATCTCGGATTAGGATTCTCGTAAAAAATAGGATGCCACGTTGACATTGATAAGTCTACAAGCAATATAGGATAGTCTTACTTTTAAAAATTTTATTCGACGGCAATTTTCAAGTTTTATTTTATACTAATGGACATAACAATTACTTTAACAGGATGTATTGTATGGTTTCAACAAAACTCACTTCAATCCAAAACACTTTAAAAGGTCAAAGAGTTAAATTGTATCTTCCTTTTAGAACGTGCTTCTCAGAATACTTTTAAATAGGAGTTTGTAAAAAGGTTTAAGAAGACCCAAAGGCACATATGAGAACTTCTAGTGTTTAATGTTTAAAGGAAACGATAACCGATTATCATTAAGCCTTTTAATATAACAAGTAACATTTGTGTGGTAAGGGAGATTTTTTTTCCGAGGCGTTCCAGCTTAGTCCTCAGGCGTAGCGGCGCATCTATAGCCAACCTCAGGTAAGAATACCTAATCCTATCTGCGGTTGATTACAGATATCCATGGGCGGCACAAGCCTGATACCATTAGGTAGACTGCATGTTCGTCTGCTACTCCTATATTATAAAAAACAATCCGTATTTTACTGCAGTGGTACACGGAGTAAATAACTGTTTTTTTGGCACGAGACTTATACTCAGAAGTGCGTTAAAAATAATTCAATTATATTATCATTTATCAGTCATTTATTGACTACATAAAGTAATACGTTTACTTAAAAAATATACTTTGGTATTTACATCATATTGAAAATAAAACTCGTAACTGCTCCATTTCACAGACGCACGCATCTTAAAGCACAAAGGGCCCGAAATGTTCCCTGAAATATTTTATGCGTGACGCAATACACTGAATAAATTTCTAAGGCACGCGTAAAGGTGACATTATTTTATGTGATATTAAGAAGTCCTTTAACGTGGTCGTTTCAAAATGTTACTTTGCAAAATAATTAAGAGTAGTTATATTGACGTAACGTCACCTTAGTACATTAAATATAAGATTACATAAAATTTTAGATATTACATTTAATTACGAATATGAAAAAATCAATAACTCCGATTGCTAAAAAATAAAACCTATGTCACTCCTACAATTGGACGAAGTTATGCAAAATGGATTCAAACCTCAAAAAACGTTTTTTTAGTTACTATCACAAATGACATCTCATCATCATCAACTTTCGTATATGCATGGTACATTTTTTTCTTTTGAAATAGGTATACCAGTGATACTAACCATTTTTGGTATGGCAATTTAACTTTTATTAAAAGGCCTATTTTCTCAAAAACTAATTTTTGTGGTTGGATCTATTTTGCATAACTACGTCCAATTAAGAGAAATCTACCTACATCTCATATATTATGTTAAAATCCCTCATGCCGTCTGGACTGTGGGACGTACCAAAAAAGAATCATACATACATACTTTACACACTCGAAAAACATTTCTCTCGGCAGTCGGGTAAAAAACCGATGTATCAAACAAGAATTTAATATTTTATTAATTTCAACTGAGTTGCAGAGCGACACTTTCAAAGTAATACGTTTTCAAAGCGTTGGAACGGCGGGCGATCTATCGCGAAACTAAATGACCAACGCTATATGATCAACGAGGTATTCGATCACAATCCATCAAGCGGAGTCGGTGTTCAGCGCCTTGCCTAGGTTCGCAAGAATCCGGAAAGCATACCATTAGAAGTTTGTGGCACTGACGTTGTAAAATGTTACCTAGGAAATACCTACGGATAAGCTGTAGGGAAGTTACAGACCAGTCATTTCTAGGTAGTCCAAAAGGCATACAGGAATACTAAATAAAATATTTACTACTCCTATATTCTAGAACGTTTAAATAAAATTACGAATTATTTAGTATATTCTCGAACACGTAAATAAAATTACGGATTCTGAATTGGAATAACAATGTTTTCGTTTTTTTTTTAACTTTAGTATTCAGATTATAATCATAATGATAACTAAAATCGATTATAAGTATTAAGTAGCCGCCTACTATGCGCGATTATTTATTCGATTTACTCTCGACGTCAACGGGTATTATACGACAGAATTATACCTTTGTTTATATTAATAAAACGTCTTAGTATATGTAAGAGTTAAGTTGAGAGTATTAATTGCAAATTCTATTTGCAACGGTTTTTTCATACCAGTTACGTTTTTTTATATCGAGTTTCTTGTAATAATAAGTACAAATTGTTTTCCACCATTGTACTCATATATAGGAATATAGAAGAGTATGTTTCCGAATTTTATTTCGTAAAAATGTATACAGCTCTTATTTACTAGCATCGTCAATCATCGCTTACTCCCACGTAGTGGAGCAAGGCGGCTTAAGTGGTTGGATTTTATTCCACGCCGTGACAATGGAGGAAAACCTGACGAAAAAATAAGAAGGTCAGAGTACCCTACTCCAGACAAAGGTTCTTTCAGTGTAAGCCACTCAAGGTGACACTTTACCCGGATTAAAGTTATCGTAGTCTGCCAAACTGAATACAAAATGCAGGAGCTTGCTTTCACTCCACAACGCCCCGCGGTATTGATACTTCACTGCTGTTTGGCTTTTAGCTCTTGGCTTTTTATATCCGAAATCAAATAACGGGTTTCACGGCTAAGTTATAAATTGTTTAGAATAAAGTCAGGTGTTAAAAACTTTGTGGTTTGACTATGGAAGACTATGGAATCCGAAATCAAATAACGGGTTTCACTTGTTAAGTTAGAAATTGTTTGGAATAAAGTGACTATATTTGACTATGGGAGTATTTTTGCCACTATGTCCGTTACATGAACATTATTTCAATATCCTGTATATTTTTATTGCATTCAAATAGCAAGAGCGTTGAGTACATCTGATAAGTAAGTGCTGCAAGTAAGTAAGTAACTGCCAAGTATGGACATCTGTAACTCTATATAGAACAGGGGTTCTCTTTGAATTGGACCACAAACGTATTGTCACTTCTTTAAACTAAGATGTTTGCCTAATATGTTGGAGCAGAATGTAACATAGCACTGAAGAGTAGCGATGTGTCTGTAAATGTAGTATTTGACTGTTTTTTATACCTAAGCTTTTATAATCGCCTCTACGAAGGAGACTAATCGCCTTTCTTTCTTGGCGTTCAAAACTTTAGCATTTTTATAATTACCCTGTGCTTTTCCGTTATCTATGTCACTAGTAAAAACAAACTTAAAAGTTGGTCGTTAAATAAGAAAATCTTTATATTTTCTTGTGTATGTGTTGTTATTTACCAACGAACAGTTTCGGCATTTAAAATACCCATAAAACTGGTCCGAGTATTGAGTGCATCGCGGTATGTGTTTTGAATACCAGAAAAATAAAATTATAATAACCCTATGTCAAATAAAAGGTCGATTTTTAATATTTTTTCTATGATGCTGCAAACAAAAAAAGTTTCATGAAATTATTACAACAATTAAGAAAGTGCTATCTGAAATCACATTTATTGTATGTTAAATTAAAAATAAAACACTTATTTACAAAAAAAAATAGACTAAAAACCAATAACATGAATTGCATAATGATAATATTTAATTTGGTAGTAATAAACCTTCGTATTTCGTAATATACTTACAGAAACATATTATAGTAGTAGTAATTCTTAAGAAAATTGCTGGCTATTTATTATTTTGCAATCTCACGATCTAACTTGCAAGGCGACCTATTCGTTTCTCTGCGATATTAAAAATCACTGCGTGATTTACATATCAATTGTGGGTTGATAAAAGGGACGTATTTTTGACCCTGAGCTTGACTTAAATGTGACCGTGACTGGGAAAATTAATGGGACTTCTAACTGGTGAAAGGCATATACAATATTTTTTATAATATGTGGGAGAATGCTTCATTTCATATATATAAATATTCCGTTTTTAAAATCACATGATATTAATTTCGAACTACCGCTCCGTATTAACAATTGGCTACCCGTATCATGGTATAAAAAAGGGGCGCGCAACTGTCAACGGATCAGAAGTTGTCCAATAGTGGGCACGGCACGGTGGTGCTCTGAACTGTTTGGTATTTTGCTTGGGTGTTATTGTTACTGTGGTGGCATTAACGCTTATTCGTTTAAATATTTTAACTATAATTTTTATAAATATTGGTTAAATTAGTTGAATCGAAATACCATTGTAGATCTACCTACCGGCGCGCCCACATCAGAATCGGGATAGGATACGCCCTTTTATTACGTAATAGTTTTAAAGTAACGGTAACAGAAGATAAATCAACCGCGTGTATAGGAAGTGTTCTACTGAAGAATTTATCGTGGCTGTACTCCTGACGACAGTTTGGGACGCGCAATGGAGGCGATATGGACAAGGCTTTCGACATTGGAGGAGCTGTGTGTGAAACACATGATGAAACCGGTTGCGTGAGTAACGTGTACGGTTTGTCTAAATATTGTAATAATTTTATGTGCATTATTTTAGCAAGCGTGTGAAAGCAACCGCAAGCTTGGGTACCGCAAGCTTGGGTATGAAAATTGAGGAGGTGGAAGGTGGTTAGCATCATCCATGTTAACTGTCTACGTAATTAAGACTCATTTGCGCCGAGATTCATTGGCGAACGATTGGCGCTCCGGTATGATCAAACCAATGGTTTTTATATTTTCGATTGTTAAACTTGCTATTTTTTGCTTTTTGAAAGTTGTTAAAGATTATAAGAATCACTAATATGAAAATGTTTGGTTATGCGCGAAGAAATTAACAATCATACGTGTAGGTACCGACATTTTTTTAGAAATGTTTTGGCTTTTTAAAATATTCGAGTAATTTCAACTATGCTTTTCACAGTTTCGTTACTTATAGCAACGCTTTAATAGGCGATGCTCAATAAGTAGATGAACAATGATCATATTGTTTTAAATTATTGCGCTGCAAAAAAATATTTTACGATTGTGAATACAAGTTCTGATATCTACCCTTTTGTATGTACCTATTCGTTGTAATGCATTTAACATTTTTAAATAAACTCCGTCTTAAAATAAAACTAGTCACAATGAAGATTATTATTGAAGTAAAAGGTTTGATAAATCAGGTAGCATACTTTTTGCCATCGCAATTCCATGGCCGTAAATTTCGTAAGTTTTATTTCTAGTTTCACCTGGAACACCGTGATAGTGAGATATGTATTGTGCTCATTGAAAGGTGTACTCTCAACCAGCGCTTGTCATTTTTAGTAGGATGCTATCTAATAATATTTACCTAGCGCTTGTTCCCAGAATCTGTAACTAAAATGAAAGCTGCTTATTGGGGGTTTTGTAACAACACTTGACTTGTGATGGCCGTAGACGTGGACCAAAATTGAATGAAAATGTAACATTTAGATTCTGGTGGTGAGTCAGTAAGTTGTTTATCGGTAAGCGACTTTGTGCTCTTACAAATTTGTGTATTTAAAGTTATTGGTTATTGGTTTATAAAGGTTACAAGTTGCGAAGGATACATTAAGGTAAAGCTGAAGAAAAGGAGTTTGGTAACGTTCGCATCACCCCAAATGGTGTATTGGACTAGGCAAAAAAAAACGGTGAATTAAGTTATAACTTATTAATAAACATTTAGTCTTCTGTGTTTTTAACATTGTTTTGTGACATAATGTGTAACTATTACTTGCTATTCGCTTTAAAAATTGCAGAAGTAAAGAGAATCGAAGCTTAGCTGACTGTAGAAAAAAAAAAACAGTTACTATAATGGTGCAAAGCTGTAAGCATTTTGATCGGTCAAATGTGTTTAAAGGTTTAATTTAATAAAGACAATTCATTAGCCTCGCTCGGAGTCGATCAAGTATTTTTAGTAATAACTTAAAGTTTGAACTTGTTTTACAGTAGTTTAAATTGTTATTGGATCTTATTTCTTATTTTGTGTCATAGTAAATAATACCTTTCGAGATGACGTACATCACGATCCTAGACTTTACGTGTGAAATTATATTATGTTGGTACCTTTAGTGAATACTTTAACAGTGGTAAGTCAACTATACCATCATGTAATCTAGCTAACAATCTAAATGTTTTAATTATTCATTGACATAAGGAGTTTATTGTTATTTTATTTAGTTTTGTAACTGTGTAGATGACGACATTACGTCTAGATATACGGCTGTGGATATAACAAATTCAGAATATTCACGCACGCAATGTTTATATTATACGAAACAATTCGGCGTGTTTTTCTCCTATTCATAATTTTGTCGTCGTTACACTCAAGCAGATAAAGGTTATAAAGGTGGTAGAAACTTTTAGGGTCCGGCAATACCAATACCATACAGCAGTGTTAGGCTCTGCTGTGTTGAAGATATTGATGGGCCTCAGTAGCCACTTACCATCAGGTGGACTGCATGCTTGTCTGCTACTTCTAAAATTTGGTTTAAAGTTTTTGTGTGTGAGCGAATATTATGTATAAATCAATACGGGACGAAATAACGGTATTTGTAGGTATACTTATTATTCAAATGGTTAATTACAATAACTTTTGGAAGTTATTCACAATTTCTGGTGATAACAGTTACTTAACGTATGTGTTATATTAAATTGAAGTAGGTAATTCTATTATTATCAGATATTGTATTGGAACTCGCGGTTCATACCAGAAAATATTCGTTATTATTTTGTGTTCATACTGTTTCGACCGCTGTTTGTTATTCTACTAATTAAAATGTATATCTTTGCAGATTTATAAGTCAAAGTCAGGTTCGGACGAGCAATTATATACCTACTGCAAGTTCTGATAAAATTCGAAAAATCGAATACTGCAAAAAGAAACAGAGACAAGAGTACATACACTACTGTCAAATTGGACTCTGCAATGTGTGATCATTATTGTGTGGTAAAGACTTTGTTTGCAGCAATGCCTATCGCACAAACGAAGGTAATTGTAAAATTCAAGGTAAAAGTAAAATGATATAAGGTAAATAATATAATGAAGGTAGGATGACTCCAATAACTTTTTACGTTTAATGACCTGGTTTTCGTTGTAATGTAACTGTGGACTTCAGAGTGTTATTTCGTTGGCATTTAACGTCATCACATGAACGGTGCGAACTATAGCTCATGTTATGGTAAGGCAATAGTATTTTAAATATTTTATTAAGAATAACGACCACGGAGTACTTGCTGCTCTGATATTTTCTTTACTGTATGTAAAGTTGACATTAAAACTGTTTTGAACGTGACAATTCACTTTATTATTATTTTCACACATTTGTGTTGTAGACATCAGGTTTTTCGGTTTGAAATTAACTTTTACTTTTTTATTTTTATGCTTGTTACAGCTTATTTGTTTACAGTTCTAAATAAGAAAAGCACTCGTGCATGGTTTTGAGCAGGTCTCGAATAGTTTCTTATAAAATTCTGTCATAGTCAAATGAGCTGACTTAAAAGGCATTAATGATTTTCAAGAAATCCTGTCTAAGATAGTCAGACACATTATAACAAATTCAGTAAAGGAAGACATCGTGAAGAACTACACATCGGGAAATATATTCTCAAGGGTATCTGGAGTCTCTACCCAGTGTACGTTTGGCGATGCAGAAGACTATGCCATAGATTTAAGCGAGCCAAACGAAAAGATCTGTAGATTTTACTCTCAAACCATGAACGAAACGCGGAGCTCTCTCGTTATATCGTATATAATTATTGACTATACATATAATGTAATGTGTTTTCAGACTACGAGAACATGTGCTATGGAAAGTAAACTATTTAAACATGTCAGATGACTGTGAACCCTGTGAAGCAATGACAGTATCGACAGTCAAAAATCTGGTAAAAACTTTGTGTTTCTCTTGAGTACCTGCGAACTTTGGAACGGTATGTGGATTGTAAGTTCAGTGTTATCGGGATTGTCTTGCATATCGATGATTGTCTGGCCAACAGTCATGTTTATGTTTGATAATAACCCGAGTGCCATGTGACTTGGCAATTCTTTTCAGGGAATAATCAATTATGTACGTACGTTATGTGACTTAACGAATGTTTTTGATGTCATGTGACTTGACATCAGCCATGTGACTTGGCAATTCTTTTCAGGAAATAATCAATTATGTACGTACGTTATGTGACTTAATGAATGTTTTTGATGTCATGTGACTTGACATCAGCCATGTGACTTGGCAATTCTTTTCAGAAAATAATCAATTATGTACGTACGCTATGTGACTTAGCGAATTTATGATGTCATGTGACTTGACATCAGCCATGTGATTTGGCAATTCTTTTCAGATAATAATCAATTACGTACGTAAGCTATGTGACTTAGCGAATTTATGATGTCATGTGACTTGACATTAGCCATGTGATTTGGCAATTCTTTTCAGGAAATAATCAATTATGTACGTACGCTATGTGACTTAGCGAATTTATGATGTCATGTGACTTGACATCAGCCATGTGATTTGGCAATTATTTTCAGATAATAATCAATTACGTACGTAAGCTATGTGACTTAGCGAATTTATGATGTCATGTGACTTGACATTAGCCATGTGATTTGGCAATTCTTTTCAGGAAATAATCAATTATGTACGTACGCTATGTGACTTAGCGAATTATGATGTCATGTGACTTGACATCAGCCATGTGATTTGGCAATTCTTTTCAGATAATAATCAATTACGTACGTAAGCTATGTGACTTAGCGAATTTATGATGTCATGTGACCTTGACATTAGCCATGTGATTTGGCAATTCTTTTCAGGAAATAATCAATTATGTACGTACGCTATGTGACTTAGCGAATTTATGATGTCATGTGACTTGACATCAGCCATGTGATTTGGCAATTCTTTTCAGATAATAATCAATTATGTACGTAAGCTATGTGACTTAGCGAATTTATGATGTCATGTGACTTGACATCAGCCATGTGATTTGGCAATTCTTTTCAGATAATAATCAATTATGTACGTAAGCTATGTGACTTAGCGAATTTATGATGTCATGTGACTTGACATCAGCCATGTGATTTGGCAGTTCTTTTCATGTGACACGACCATTTATTTACACTATTAGACACCGGTTATGGGGTTAACCAATTAAAGTTACGTGTTTTGTGTACCATGAGATTTGGCTTCTGTGGTTAAAATTGAGACTATATTATCCGCGAATCTAAAGTAGTTTATCCACTTCTTTAATATTATTGAATTTGATTTTTTTAAACTTTTGTTCGCGAGCCGTAACGGCTGCTCGTCAGAATGGCCGTGTGGGAGAATGCTTCATTTCATATATATGTCGGAGGAAGAGTCAGAGTTATTTAATATAGCTTTAGCTATACTGTTACTTTAGTATTTTAGTAATGTTATTGGTACTTGATCAATCGAAGTCATTGTATAGCTTTCGTATTAGAATCAGAGCAGAGACTTAAAAGGTCTCTAGTGGGGTCGAGGTATGTGGCGGCGCGGTGGGGAAACTTTGATAAGAACTGATGTGAGTGATCGAGGTGGATCATTATTTCGTTGTGCTTTGGAGCGTGTAGTCACTACCTTGAACCTGCTGCTCAAATCCTTTGTTTGTAAAGTAATAGTAGTATTATAGTATAGTTATTTTGTAAATCCGAAGTTATCATGTAAAGAGAACAATAAATACTGTGATTACTGTATTTGTGCCTGCATCTACCCTATGACAACGCCCACAAAACCCATAGATCCCACTTCTGATGTCGGGAACTCGCGCTTGTTAAATGTAATAAGAACCAGTCATTGTTTAAGTATAAGGGTAAAGTGGCTAGGTAAGAATCGTCACAACATAACATTCTTAATTTTATAACGTAGAGGGTCATAGAGAGCAAATTTATAGCCACTTATGTCTTGAAAGGAAGAAATTCCCAAGAATTTTTAACACATTGGCATTTGACACCTCATAATACAAAAATGCCACTTGAAAACCAAGTTGGGTTTAGTTTATGACTTTGGCTAAGTTCCATGACAGATTTCGAGTGATATGGCGTCCTGTTTTTAACGTTTGAGAATTTCTTAATCATTAACATTTTAGGACCCCACTTAAGATTACACTTTAACTGCAATATTTTTGTTTTTAATTGGTCAAATGTATGGGTGCCAATAAATCAACAAAGGGTGAAGGGTGAAAGCATTGCTTAATGTGACTGAGTGTCGTGAGACTCGTTATTTAATATTTAACCATACAACTCTCCAACCATCCATCTATCAGCCTTGAAAGTCCACTGCTGGACATAGGCCTACCCAAATCCGCGCGACCTGGTCGGGGGATACTTTGGTCTCCTTTTGATCAGATGTGGTCCCCGTTCGAGGTCATTCCTACCATACAGTTTTACCAAAATAAATATGTTTCATTTCAGATAACAATTGCACTCATCCTTCAAGGTCACACGAGGACGTGTGAAGCGTCAGGATGGCCGTGTCGGAGGAAGAGTCAGAGTTATTTAATATAGCTTTAGCTATACTGTTACTTTAGTATTTTAGTAATGTTATTGGTACTTGATCAATCGAAGTCATTGTATAGCTTTCGTATTAGAATCAGAGCAGAGACTTAAAAGGTCTCTAGTGGGGTCGAGGTATGTGGCGGCGCGGTGGGGAAACTTTGATAAGAACTGATGTGAGTGATCGAGGTGGATCATTATTTCGTTGTGCTTTGGAGCGTGTAGTCACTACCTTGAACCTGCTGCTCAAATCCTTTGTTTGTAAAGTAATAGTAGTATTATAGTATAGTTATTTTGTAAATCCGAAGTTATCATGTAAAGAGAACAATAAATACTGTGATTACTGTATTTGTGCCTGCATCTACCCTATGACAACGCCCACAAAACCCATAGATTCTATCAATGATGTCGATGAGAGCCGTCCTTCTCCGACATATATAAATATTCCGTTTTTAAAATCACATGATATTAATTTCGAACTACCGCTCCGTATTAACAATTGGCTACCCGTATCATGGTATAAAAAAGGGGCGCGCAACTGTCAACGGATCAGAAGTTGTCCAATAGTGGGCACGGCACGGTGGTGCTCTGAACTGTTTGGTATTTTGCTTGGGTGTTATTGTTACTGTGGTGGCATTAACGCTTATTCGTTTAATTATTTTAACTATAATTTTTATAAATATTGGTTAAATTAGTTGAATCGAAATACCATTGTAGATCTACCTACCGGCGCGCCCACAAATATAGGAGTAACAGACGAGCATGCAGTCCACCTGATAGTAAGTGGCTACTGCCGCCCATGGACATCTGTAATCAACCCCAGATAGGATTAGATATTTCTACCTGAGGTCGGCCACAGATGCGCCGCTACCCCTGAGGACTAAGCTATATCTCCTCGGAAAAGTATGTCTCCCTTACCACACCCTTCAAAACGGAACACAGCAGCGCCTAACACTGCTGTCATTAGGCAGAAATAGGTGTGGCGGTGGTGCCGCCGGAGTCGAACCGCAAAGGGTTCCACAGCAGTATTAAACACTGCTGTGTTCTGGTTTGAAAAGTGTGGTAAATATATATAATTATGCGAGACGTTCCAACTAAGTCCTTACGTAGGATTCTACTCCTATCTAGGGTTGTTTATATATGTCCACGCGCGTTTTGCTACTTCTATAAAAAAGGTTAAAACACAGGTTAATAGAAATTTACTTATTAACAATACTGTAAAATCGATTGGTTTAAGTACCTACAAATGAGGAGACCCCGACCATTGTCTGCCGTGCAACTATATTACGTATTGGTAAAGGAATTAAATACACAACAAACATCATACTAGAAGTTAAAATTAATTTTCCAATGCACAAATATTAATTATTGAGCAATTACAGTTGTGTTGAAAACCTTGTATTTACTTTAAAAATCCGTTGAACCAACAACCGTAATAGTCCAGAGGGAAAAATGTACACACGTGGCTTTGTAAACAGTAGAAGAGTTAAAGCTTCGTGTACAAAAAACGTTTGCGTTGTTTATTAAAAGGTAGTTCGTTTAGTTACGTACATATAACTGTAGTCCCAATTCCCCTGACACGAACGCGTCTGTTCATTCAAATGAATCTGCCACCATCTTCATCTACCTATTATTGTCCCACTGCTGGGCACGTGCTGTCAGAATGGGAAGGATTAGGCCATAGTTCACCGCGCTGGCCAAGTGCATATTGGTAGACTTCACATACCTTTGAATTTTTTTTTATAAATGCCTCAGGTATGCAGGTTTCCTCACGATGATTTTCTTTACCGTTTAAGCAAGTGACAATTAAATTCAATTAATTTCTAAGACGAACGTAACTATGAAATTGAACCCCTTGAAATTGAAACCCTTCGAACAAGAGGCCGATTTTCTTAACCACTACCTATCACTGCTGTTAGCTATTAGTTACATCAATATAACCGTATTCCCCATCCCCGAACGAACGCGTGTTCATTCAAATGACACAAGAGAAAAACCTAGAAGCCAAATATGAGTCAGTCATTCGATATTTCTCCATCGTCTGTCAAATAGACGAGCACAATAAATGTTTATTGTCCTCGAATTACTCAAGTGAGAAACGGTATAAAGAGAAAAGAATGGAGCGTACGGAAGGGACTACGACAAAGGCGATCTTTCTTCGGACCACCAGCCGTGACGGCGCTTACATTAAGGTTATCGTCATCCGCCAAACTGAATACAAAGCCTTGCCTCCAAGAGCCAGTGATTCACGTTACCGACTCGACCTATTATCATAACGTAATTGTGTATCGACACAACGCTGAATTTGGACGTTTTTACCCATTTTGCGGTGGTTTAATGTATGATGAGCGTATACCATGATTTCATACCTAAATTTGTCTTATAGTAGTTGCGTGGCGCTGCTATATTCAGGTATGATATGACGGATATACGACGGCCATCTTTTGGACGTCTTGTTTTCGTAACTTAGGTACCTGAAATAAACATCTGAATGATCATATTCCACCTACATACACATAAGTATGATCCAATAAAATTATTAAGCATGCTAGAGAATGTTGTAATAAATACGTTTATGATAGCTTT
Source organism: Epargyreus clarus clarus (assembly GCA_014595695.2). Taxonomy (NCBI): domain Eukaryota; kingdom Metazoa; phylum Arthropoda; class Insecta; order Lepidoptera; family Hesperiidae; genus Epargyreus; species Epargyreus clarus. The sequence goes on along the minus strand of JACTTY020000023.1, from coordinate 3,752,591 downwards.
CTTGCGCTATAATTGTGTGAAAAGCAGATTATTTACTTTATGAAGCTTTCAAAATCAGGCATCAAGAAAGACAAAATTTTGATGACAAACTTCAGAATTGTGCAATACGCATAGTTTAAGCATAATTGTTATAAAAGTGGAGTCAGATATTCTTTTGCTCCTTTTTAAGGTATCATTTAAACACCATCAAGTGAAAGGTTCCTCTTTACTTCGTGCCCAATGAAACTTTGTCGATTGACTTGAATGTATTTTACAAATGTAAAACATGAGGTAGAACTCTGCGTGGTTCGACTCCGAAGTTGCCACGCAACACCGTTTCTGCCTAATAATAGGAGAGTTAAGTACTGCTGTATGTCGATTTTAAGGATGTGGTAAGGGATACATACTTATCTAACGCGTACCAACTTAGTCTTCAGGGGTAGCAACATATGAGTGTGGGTTGATTACAGATGTCCATGAGCGGCAGTTGCCTCTTACCATCAGTGGACTTCATGCTCGTTTGCTACTGTACTGTACATTATAAAAAATCTTCATATAACCTATTTTTTTTTCTCGAGGGGGAAACCTTCAAAAGGTACCCGACGACGTGGGAGCGACGCCGGGTTATGTGGGATTTTTACCGCACTAAAACCCCCCCGGTGGCCGTCCTGAACCCTTGTTGGAGAACTCCGGGATCTCCAACGGAAGACAACCGGAGCCCTCCAAGCACGATGCCCAATGGGCTCTACTCTGGGGGAGCATTTTTCGCTCCTCCCACACCATGTAGTGTTTACGACGGTATGCGACCACACATACCACTGTCCTTCCCGGGGTCGCTTGCTGGACGGTTCGGGCTTCCATTCTTGCCGCCCGCAACCCTGGAAGCACCCTTTTAGTCGCCTCCTACGACAGACTGGGGATACCGTAGCCCTATTCTAGTCCCAGAACTACAGGGACAAACCTAACAGTAATGTTTCATTATATTTAAACTTTTCATAACACGCTCATTGTCTGCCTTTAAATGCAACTAGCGTGTTCATGTAATACATGAGTTTATCACGCAAGAAGACAAATCCGAGGTCGCGAGCGGCGCCTTATCTCTGACCTTACACAAGCATAAACAATAACGAAGTGACTTTAATGTAGTATGTAAGATGTGAAATAATGTTTCTTACATTTTATTTACTCTAAAATTATGTAAAGACAAAGGCATTTATTATGAGGAAAATATACAGGCTGAATAAAGTGTAATGTCAATATTGTAAGAGAACCGTATATTCCTACAAAATTTGTTTTAAATTATTTTAAATATTGATCTTTAACTTATACTAAGTATACTCAATTATTATAAATGGAAACTACTACTGTGATGGTAGTGAACTTTAAAGTTGAACGAAATTTCATTGAGTGAAAATCAAATAGTCCTATTATATATCTTTATTCATTATCTAGAGCTTAGCTATCTTTCACATCTCTGACCAAAAAGTATCATCTTCTTGGTATAAACCTAGTATTTGTTAGCTTTGTTATTTCAGGATTTGTATTAATGTAGTTAGAGTAAACTGTACTAAAAGTTTTCGTGTTCTGCCACACGTAACGTAAAGTTACTTTATTATGGTTCGAGATGTTTTGTGAAGCACATATACCAATATGAGGCCTTCTAACTTTATCAATACTATATGAACTATACTATCAACTGTTGTTGATAGCATCAATTTCACCACTAATAGCAATATGTTTATATAACCGTATCTTATAGTACAGTACAGTAGTAGTAGGTTCAGAATAAAAATAATATTTTTCATAACACTTCTAGTTTTATTGTGTACTCATGTGTAGTGCTCCCTGAAGGAAGCATTATCTAAATCCTGCATATCTGCGTCCGTATCTGTTTTCCTTGCTATTCATACAGTAATACAAAGGATACGTGATTATTTCTTTACACTTTTTCGAATTAAAAAAGAGTTGTGTTTCGTACGAGTATATCTTATATAAAAAAAATCACGTGTCACAATGTTAGTTACCGATTTTCACCAAATTTTATATGCATATTTAGTAGGTCTGAACATCGGCTGCTATCTATTTTTCATATCCCTAAGTGATAACGGTTTACCCGTAACATTTTTTATTTATATGGCAACAAAACGTTTGCCGGGTCAGCTAGTTTTATATGAATACTTCCAAAACTCGAAACATATTTTCGGGATTAAATTCAAACGGTATACTGTATATTATTAGACCTTCGGTGTCCCATATTAAAATGCTATTAAACTAACAATAAAATAATCCCTTATAGAAATTTTAAAGACATAAAGATCATTAATGAATTTGAATTATTTGTAGGCTAGGTAAAAAGTTATTATTTTCAAATAATATCATTTACCAAATAATTATTATAATAGATAAATACACAATATCATAAATCTTCAATAATCTGCAACATATATCATCTTCAAACATAAATCTTCAATAATCCCAACTACAAAAAAACATTAGAATTAATAACTTACTATGTATACTGATAGAATATATTAGGTAAGTATTTAAAAAGTTTTCAATAGCAAATATCTGCTATTGATAGAACCCCGCTGTTATTGGAGCTAACGGATGGACTTGATCACATTTTGATTGCTCCAATGTTTTGTGAACCGGAATGTATAAACTGTGTGTGTATATGCAAAATGAATTGAAAACTAAGCCTTTGGTGCATAAGCTTTTTTGTAATAGAAATAGCAAATGTGCATGCAGTTGATCTTATAATTGTACGGTAAATGCAGAAAGTCAAATGTAGTATGTTAAAATTCCAAATGGATAATATTGTTACTAGTAAAACTAAGTAGGTACTAATATCTAGTCCCTGTAGTCTCGGGACTAGAATAGAGCTACGGTATCCCCAGCCTGTCGTAAGAGGCGACAGGCAGGTGCATACCGTAGCCCTATTCTAGTCCAGCAAGTAACCCCGGGAAGGACGACGGTGTGTGTGGCCGCATACCGTTGTAAACACTAGGTGTGTGGGAGGAGCGTAAACTGCTCCCCCAGGGAAGAGCCCGATTGGGGCATCGCGCTCGGAGGACTCCGGTTGTGTTCCATCGGAGATCCCGGAGTTCTCCACCAAGCGCCGAGGACGGCCACCGGGGGGGTTTTAGTGCGGTAAAAATCCCACATAACCCGGCGTCGCTCCCACGTCGTCGGGTACCTTTTGAAGGTTTCCCCCTCGCAAACAAAAAATATATTAATTTATATTAAGCCTAAAGTAGGTGCGGTAAGGGGAAAACACTTAGGTCTCTTATATACGAGCGAGAGGCCGCGATGGGTGTTGCTAACGAAAGTCGGCGTTAGTCGCCGAAGGTTACCGTGGCTACCTATAGCAACAGTCGATAATGATCTTCAACGGTTGTCAGTGACTGTTAGTGACTGCCGCTGATCGTCAACGTCTGTCGACAATAAGTAAGGGAACGCAGCCCCAGAATCGATGCACCTTCTTACACAAGGGAATAATTAATATTTTAATTTACATCAGATGGCGTACAGAAGTATATTCCAGATGTCATCTGGTGACACAAACTTGTAATACGTAGGAATTGTAGTGCACTCATTAGTTCACAAATACCATAAAATATAAAATTAAAAAACTTGAATTTAAAAAAAAATATACAAAATATACGCAAGCTTCCCTCTCTTGTTTTAAAAATAAAGATCCAAGCGTGCCTGGAGAAAAATTTCTTCCGCTATTAGTAGATGGGCCACTCATTTTTCTGAGTTAACTTCGTATTTCCACAGTCATACAGAGCGATAAATTTTCATATTGCAAGACTAACGCAATATCGCGGTAAAGTGTGTTATATATCATCTTCGTGCTCCATACACAGTCTACCTTGTAATTAACGAAGCAATCGTAAAGGCATTTTTGATTTCGCCTTCACCTAGTAAAAATGAGTAAGAATACAGGATAGATTTACAATGCTTAAAATGTATTTATTTACTGTATTAAGGACTAGTTATGATTTATTTATATACATTTATAATATGCAGAATCACATAAAACTTAATGATTAAAAGGCACAATGCAATTTAGGGTTACATTAATAACACCTACGTATTTTTTCAAAAAAAAAATGATTTGAAGCAAAAACACTGCAATATTTAATTAATATAAATCTACACAACACATAACCTTTAACATTATTTTTACATGGGATCATTATCGAAATTTTTGGACAACGAAATACTTACTCTCATACTTATTAAAGAACTTATATTCTCAGAAATATATACAAATATAAAAATCTGCTTCCTTATAAAATAGTAGACATCATTATTTCGGTCACCTGGACACTTTCCTTTATAATAGAATGTATCGCCGATATTGTCTTTATAGTGGGATAATCATTCACTACGGTTCAAAGGCTATGTAATGGGCTATTAAGGTACGGAGTGGAAGCAAGCTCTTCAGTTTGTACGGATTCAGAGGTAATTGATTTGATTCCGCTAATCGGGCGGAACATTAAGACTTAAGACTATGGGTTTTCGTTAATTTCGATTTTGGAAAAGCGTCAAAGTGTATTTTAAAAGGTTTTAAAATAAATTTTAAAGTATGTAAGTACTATATTTATTTCCGCTAATTTATGTCTACACATAAACAAAAGAAGTGGCTTTTCCCGGAAATAATACGTAAAGTAAAATACTGTCTAAAACATACCTCATAGTATTAATACTCTAAAAGAGAAACAAATGGGAGTTTATTTTCGTACACCTTTCAAGTGCAAAACCTTTTGATTACTGAGCGAAAAATGTTAGGAATTTATTGTTTCTTTTGTAAAATTTTTACAAAGAATTAATTAAAAATGAAAACGTTTTGTTACACTTATATTACTTTGGCATTATTTTCCAGGTCCTTATAATATTTACTACGCAACTCTGAGCGCTACGCAGCGAGCTTTAAGTGCTACGACGTAGCCCTGCGTAGCGTGTAATGGCTACAACAAAGTTTGTAGACAACATTTTGTTTCTTTGAATGAACAGTTGCTGTTATTCCCTGTAATAAGCGAGCTTCAGTGGCTTAACTATACAAAATGCAGAGGAAGAATAAATTGGAGAACCTAAATTGAATTAAGTAAGATAATAATTGTAGAGTTGATTTTAGCCATCAAAGGAAAGTCGTAGCCATTTACAATCAAGTGGACTGCAAGCTCATTTGCTACTTCTATTTCGTTTAAAAATAAACTAAAATACCGAATTATTGTTATATAATGTTATTATTACATGTTAATAATAAATGTAAATATAAGGCACACCAACTTCGATTTTTCGGACACCGACACATATCTGACTAGCTTCAGACATCAACTTCTTTATGTCGGATGTGTACATATACACAGCAATCCTAAAGCTTAAAACAAAGGAAAAGTCAATCTTAATTCACAGGTGATAATTTGTAGCATAGTAATATTTTATAAGATAGTAGCTGTCCCGGAAAACGTTGTGTTGCCATATAAATAAAAAAAAATGTTAAGGGTGAACAACCCTTATCACTTTAAGGTATGAAAAATAGATAGTAGCCGATTCTCAGACCTACTGAATATGCATATAAAATTTGGTGAAAATTGGTAAATCCGTTTCGGAGGAGTACGGTAACTAACATTGTAACACGAGAATTTTTAATATAAGATTTATACAATACACTAAAAATAATGCTCTTTAAATTAGTTATGAGGCTAATAATTATGCACGTTCCAATAATTTTATCAATATAATAATCAGACGCACAGAAAAAAAAACAAATACAATGTTTCAATTTATATATTTACTGTAATAACGCACAATACAGGACTTTATCATTACCTCCTTAATCTAAACGCTATACAATACACTTGAAGTTAGGGATGGCAGGTTGAGCTCGATTAATCTTTGCTAAATTTAAAGCTCGCTTGGTATTAGGGTCAAAGTATTTTGAACTACAAAGCACTAAATGGCTGTATTGGTCTTAAAAGTCTTTTATCGTAATAGCTACTTTTAAGTTTCAATATTTGTTCAAAGGTTTTTCACAATTAATGTTAACTTTTTAGTCGACTGTGGAGGGTAATGTTTTAGAGCTATCTGTTAACTTGATGGACTTGTCGTAATTGTGGGAGTGACATATGTTTTATTTAAGCAATCGGGTTTTTGTTCTCATAATATTTCTGTAATAATATTGATTCTTAGGCAAAGGTGTATGAATTCAGATATCGTCGTTTTCAGATTTCCTTTTGTCAAATTTGTTTTTATAATATATGAATAGCAGAAGAGCATGCGGTCCACCTAATGGTAAGTGGCTACGTTCGCCCATGGATATCAGTAAACGACCCCAGATAGGATTAGATAGGATTTCTTCCTGAGGTCGGCTACAGGTGCCCTACTAACCCTGATGACTAAGTTGGAACACCTCGGAAAAGTATGTCTCTCTTACCAGACCCTTCGACCGAAACACAGCTGCACACACTGCTGTTATGAGGCAGAAAGTTATGTTGCGGTGGTGCCGCCGGAGTCGAACCACAAAGGGTTTTACCACTTTCAAAATTAACACATCTCTGCGTTGGATATTCCTAGATTTAATCATAATACGCCATTGGAGCAAGATCCATAAGCCTTTACCGCTTATGAATGTTATGCACGAACGCACAGAACAATCAATCAATCAGCCGTTTCAGATATAATTCGTAATTTAGTGTGGTACTCTGGGGTGAGGAATGGATTTGTGGGAGGTAATATTGAAAGGTAAAGGAATGATGGTTAGTAAATCATGATATTTTAAAATATCTACGTAAGAAAATTTTGACATAAATAGAAGCAAATCACAGCGTAAACTAATAGTAACAAAAACCGTTAAATGATTTCGGATAGCACTAAAAAAGGATTCTTGAATGTTGAAGATTGAAAATATCAAAATCCATCATTACCGTCAATGACAAACAATGGAGAGAGAAAGAGAACACTTTTTTATTTTATTACAAAGATGTACTATGTACTTAAATAATAAAAAAGTGCATTTTTTACAAAATCATGTAGATTTAATATGCATAAAACTAGATTTTTTTATAATATAGAAGTAGCAGACAAGCATACAGTCCACCTGATGGTTAGTAGCTACTGCCGCCCATTGAAATCTATAATCAACCCCAGATCGGATTAGATATTCCTACCTGAGGTCGGCCACAGATGCGCCGCTACCCCTGTGGACTAAGCTGGAAAGCCTCGTAAAAGTCAAATTTACTCAAGTAATTGATAAAAGATTAAATATTCTTAATTATAGAAATTCTGAATTCGACATGATCATTTCCCGTATTACAGTATAATACCTCCAACGTTAAATCGTATGTGCTAATAAATTTGGTTTATTCAGTTCACTTAAGCGCTATTCAAGAATGAATAATTATTACCATAGATTATCTAATTATCCTGTGTAATAGCAATAATCCTAATGCGCAATGTTAACCCGTGTGAATGAAATTTAAACTATTCATGAAATTTCATTTACACAGCCTACGGAACACGTTGCTGGCACCAATTACGCTTTTGTTTTGCGATGATATATGAAATTGTTTGGCTGAAGTCGCGGAGTAGCACTTATGTGGGAATTTTCAATAGGCTAATATATTATTTTAATGTTGATTGTTAATTAAATTGATAATTGAGTTCTTTTGAAGGTACTAGTGGCTTTTGTGGTTCGATTAAGGGGGATGTATGTACTAGGCAAAATACTATATAAATAATAATAGTAATAAGTAGCACTGTTATGCGCTGCAGTGTTGCGAAAAATGTAGTGACGTACCACTTTCATCACTTTGCGGTTCAACTCCGGCGGCACTACAGCAGTGTTAGGCGTTGCTGTGTTCCGTTTCGAAGGGTGTTTTAAGGGAGACAGACTTTTCCGAGGCGTTCCAGCTTAGTCCTCAAGGGTAGCGGCGCATCTGTGGCCGACCTCAGTTAGAAATATCTAATCCTATCTGGGGTTCATTACAGATGTCCGAAAAAAAAAACATACTTAATCGAAGCGTTCAAAGTTAGTCTTCAGTAGTTGTTAAAACCTAATAAATAGTTGACAAGTGGATTAGAGTGTGTATAAAGTAAAGATTTTCCCAAGACTTTTCCCGAATGTCTTTGTATTTGTATGTGTTAAGTCCTTGTTTTGTAATAGTTTTAACACTATTATATCAGTAAGAATAGCATAACTTTCAAAATAGTTTCAGACCTATGAATAAAATAAAACAATTTTCTGTATAACTCTCGTAATTGTTTCGAACACCTAATAGTTTCGCAAATAGGCCGTTAGGGAAAACGATATAGACATAACGTCTGTATAAATATGTTTTTTCCTGACACCAATTTGACATAGGTACCTATTAATTTTTATTCAGGGCAAGTCTGTATTGTTATCGTCGTCAACTTAGTATTGTTCGCTGGGCATGTGTCTCCTGTCAGGGTTCGGCCATAGTCGACTTGATTAGGAAGACTTATACACCTTTGAGAACTTATTTTTTCTTGGAAACGTTTAGCGTTTCTAGTCTTTTTTTAAGTCTGAGTACTATTTTGTTTTTGCATTATTTTGCATTATAGCTCATTGTAATATGTGAAGGTGGGCAAACGTAAATAAAATAAAATTGATTCAATTTGAAAATCAATGGGTATTTGTTGTTTAAACGTTGTGATCAATTAGAAATAAACTAACTTTTCCTCCTATTATAATAATCAGTATCTCTATAAACGCCCTTTAAATAATTAATAGACAAAGCCATAAATTACCCTTCTCGCCCACCTCTTTTGGCATGTCTTAGAAACTATTAAGATTATACAGAGGGGTTGAATCCATATTTGAAGATAATTTGATTAGAATCCCTTTTACCTAAACCTACAAGTACGAAGAGATTTAATTAGAAAATTTAAGGTTTTGTTTCATCATGTATTTAATTATACAAGAATGCCTCATGTAAGAGTAATTAGATAGACATTTATAAGTTTTCTTTCATAGGAACTTATTAGTATGAATACAATATGTGAAAGTAATTAAAAACTAATAAGTATATATACAAAGGGTTTGGGACGAGCCGCTTTGCAGAATAAAACACACCACATTGGTAAACTCAAGTGTCAGTTATAGTTATATAATTATTTTATTATAAGTATTTTTAAAGCCTGTTTCATACATTATTTTAGTATTTTTTTGGTTAATGTTGTAAATAATTAAATGTAAATTATTTCCTAAAAAAAAAAAGAAAAACAAATTAGGATTTTAAATTAATATTCTATGAGAAGGGAGTAGTATTTGGGAGTACATAGATACACTATTCCCTTACTTACCACGAATATAAAAGGCGACTAATGTATCTAAAAAGGGAACGGGCCACAATTACTTCTTGCCCAGTTCATCAGAATGGCTGATCACCAACACGCATATGCAAGAAAGGGGAGTACAAGAAATATCTATTTTATAAAAGACCTACATTAGTATTTTCCATGAATCCATTTGCTCAATTCCCATATCATCAATTTCCATAATGAATGATAAATCATATGAAGTTATGTGATCGCAGAAATGTATGGAAGTTTATTTCCAAAAAAAGTTAAAACCAGAATACGACATAGTAAGCATACATTAAAAGATAAATTTATCTTACAGTTTTATAATATTTAAATTATAGTATAGAGTTTTTGTTTTCCATGACATAAAACTTCTCTATTGTATTTATTTAATTTCAGTTAATATTTTAAAAATATATTAAATGGAAAGATGACATTTATAATCATATGGTATATCTTTCAACCTTATATTAATTGAAGGAAGATTACCGATATTACGATGCAAAGTTAATTGCCTAGAACGTGATTCTCGTTAAGGCAAAATCTCTTGTTACACGTCAATCCAACTGTAACAAATGTTATTGAATACGTGAATCTAACAGTCAGAAGATATACAGAAAATACAAAGCATTTGCTTGCGACCTCATAGTGTTACAACAGTGTTATGAGATTGAAGTGACAACTTGGCGATTTTGCACTGTTCTGATTTGAAGGGTGTACAAGGAAGTGACATATACGAGACATATTACTTAAAAATAGCAATGCAATTAAAATCCATGTCAGGTAGGACTCTAGTCAAATCTAGAATTGATTATATATGTCCAATGTTCATGGATGACAGGGGCCACTTACCATCAGGTGGACTTATCAGTTCACGTTTTTTTGTTCATTAGAATTGTTTCCATCCCCTAAAAAAGGCCCAAAAACAACTTAAAATAAAAGTCAAGAAATTTCTTTAACAAAAATTATTTAAATTTCCGCGGCCGGGTTTTAGCCGGTGTCAAAATCTGTTTTTTTTAGCTAATAAATCAATGTGTGTACCTCCTTTTCTTTGTTACGTAGTATCTTATACAAAACCTAAATACAGTGGTCGGTAAACCTCCCTGTAATTATGCAAAGTCCAGGGAAAAATGTCTACGAATTTGCATAAAATAATTATTATAATGATTTCTATCACACCTATTTCTGTCTGTAGTGTTAAGCGCAGCTGCGTTATCTTTTAAAGGGTGTGGTAAGAGAGACATACTTTTCCGAGGCGATCCAGCTTAGTCCTCAGGAGTTCATCTGCGGTCGATCTCAGGTTGAAATATCTAATCCTATCTGATCTATCCTATTGATTACGTATGCACGCTCGTCTGCTACTCCTATATTATATATAAAAAATATGTCTCATTAAAAAATTAATATTTAACACAAGGTAAAAGTGTAAGTTTTATTTATTGTTTATATTATATTGACCAGGTCAAAAACCTTTTCAATAGGGTAAAAGTATATATTCTACTGTATGCTTGCTTGCTGTTATAAATTGCGATTTTTCAAATATTTTTTGTTATTCATAGTAAGTTAACATGGTATCAATGGTAACAATCCTTTTATATAGACCCTATTGACAGAAATCACTCAGCAAAACGGCTTACCAATAAACCACTACAAAACTTTTTCCACCGTTGGTATGTACAGTCGTAAACAAAACAATACATCCGTAACCCAAAGCAATATGTTTCTACAGCTGCAATCTGTATCTCCCGAATAGCTCGCAGTCGAAGTGAGTAAGAGACTGACATATTTCACAGTTCTTCGTAGCGACTTCCCGAATATTGATCAGCCGAATCTCTCACACCGCAGCGCCAGATGCTCGCCGAATATTACTTTTGAATAAATCTGCTGAACTTGTTACACGTACGTAGTCAATATTCGCCTGTTGTACAGAATGATGATCAGGCTGGAAAATTATGTCATTCTACGAATAGCTACAGTTCTAAATACATATCGATTTAGAAGAAAAACAACTTTAAACAACTGTGGTATTATTTTCGGCCTCACCTTTATATTTATGTAGTGTTGATATCCCACGCAATATAACATATTACTGGCTTTCAATGAAGAAAATTTATCGCGAGCTACTTTGAACGTGTCAGTTCTCAGAAAAGTTTTCAAACGTACGAGTATCTAAATTCTATTACTAAAACAGTAAGTCAAACAATTCTCCGTCTCTGGGTGTACATTTTTATGTATTTATATTTTGTTTCATTGATATATTTTGTCAGCCATGCTCATTGCTCATAGCTTCTTCTTACTTGAATGCCATAAATCGATCGAATAGTTTTACGTGCGATAGTATTGACTAATAATATACCTACATTTGAAATAACGTGGTTTCCATAACTTAAGATAGCCATATCGAACGACTGAATATTTTTTCAAATTAAAGAGTGGATTCATTGTAAAAGAGTTCAGTAGCATATTTTAAAAATTATCTAATGAATATTCTCTGATATTCAATGTTTGAATAAAATTAAGTTCTTTAAACAGTACCTACCGAAATCATTTAAAATTATTTTATTCTCAAATTGAATTCGGTTTGCAATTTTAATCAACGTATATTGTGTTGAATTATTATTCTGTGGCATTTATATACTTTGTGTAAATCTGCCTTTGTTATGGAATTAAGTATAAGTAGTTATAACTATTTTTCGTACTTTGAATTATTTTGTTTCTATAGCATAAGTAGCATAAGTACAAACATCTTAAAAATTATACTACACCATGGTAAGAAAGAGTTACTTAACCGAAGTTTTCCAACTTAGTAATAAAACCGTCAGGGTTAGCAAAGGATTTGTCGCCAACCAAAAATTTAGCTAAAACTAACCTCATCTGGGGTTAAATGCAGATGTACGTGGCAACACCCACTTACTATCAGGTGGATTGCATGCTTATTTGCTACTTGATATTTAAAAAAAAAATATTATGTAAAATATCGTACTGTATGTAATACGTACACTGTATAAATACAAAACTATAGATACAAGATATATTACAATATTTTGAAATATAATGCTTATATTTTAGGGATTAAAGGGTTGCGGTACTTAAGAATTATAAATAAAGCCACGTTTGTTTCCGAATATATTTTTTATTTTAAAATATCATAAAATGATATCAACATCTTAATTTTAACATTGATAAATAGTTATGACATGCTAATAAATGGGTTAAACCTGATATTCAAATATATACATATACATCAGATTGTTGATTTTTATTGTCATTATACATAAGTACCTATATAATACATTTTAGGTTATTATGAAGCGTTCAGTAGCATATTATTTAAGATGACAATGTAAGTAACCTAAGCAAAGTAAATATATAAAATTGTTACATAGTTGTTATTTTTATATTAATATAATTTTTAAAAATTATTAAATATTATTTTTCTTTCATGTAGGTATACGTTTATGTAGGTATTAATGATACTGATTTTCATATTATTGTCTAGGCATAGTTTTATTTAAAATTCGAGTGTGTGAATGTCTTATCTACATGATCATTTTGATTGGTTAGAGTTTTACAAATATTGAGGTGTCTATAATTTAATTCATTTTGGTAAATACATGTGACAAATTATTATACGGTATTTCATTTAAAATACAACGTTTAATTTAAATAAATAGACATCTAAAACTACGGTGTTCAATTTTTAAGACTTTATTAAAATTTTAGTCTTAAAAGACTATAAACATTATTGTCATTTTAGTCCTTATCATATTTACTAGCAAAATTATTAAAATTTAATACACCGTATAATTATTATAAGTTAGAAAAATTATTGCATGCTAACAATGGTAATTAAAATATCAAATATATGAATTTTATACTGTTATAAATTATAAAAAATGTTACACATATTTTTCAATTATCATACAGCGTTCACAGCATTCGTATTTTTTTAATACAACGCAGTACATTAATATATGTAAACAATTTTACTGTAATTAGTAGAGACAATTTTAAATCATAACACTTTATAATGCATACAAAAATTCAGCATTCCAATATTTTACTAGCATAACAATGGAATTATGTTAAGAAGCGGTTGATTATAAAATGCTTTTTATACAATTATACATTAAGTAATACTATATCTACTATAAATTCTTTCTCGTTACTTACACCGTACATTATTGTATCTACGAGTCTGACTTCTCGAAGTCAAAAAACATTCGCTTTCTACTTTTTAACTCGTAAATTAACTTCAATGAGCCGAATATGTTACTTTATACCTATTCGGAAGACAAATTTATTATTCAAATATCAAATATTAGAGCCTAAAATGTTTTAATGTAGTCAACATTAAAATTTTATACATTATAACCAGAGTGAGTTTATAGGGTAATCGATAATTTAGAGTGCAGTTGGGAATATGAAACCCGTTTTAAATTCTATACGTTATCGATTAACCATATTTATATCGTTTACCTATAAACACACTCTTATAGTCTATGAAGATCCCATAAAACTTATTTAGTATTCATGATCTAAAAATAAATTATACAAGTAGATACAAAATTAGGAAAAATACATTTTCGCAGATAAAGCACATCTGTCGTAAATTTGACAAAATGTTCGTTGTAAAATTTAATAAAAAGTGTTTAAAATTTAAAATTACAATTACAAAAAATAAAACAAAAATATTTCAATAATCAATTACAAGATTATGATCTAAGTATACGATAGGATCAGTACAATCGTTATTTATGTTGGTCTGTATTATTATTGTCTTATTATATTGTCATACAAAATATCATTAATAATATATTTTAATCTTACACCTAGTTATAAAACAAATCTCATGTTATTTGACAAAATTAATTTATTATTCGTAGGAGCGAAGTAAATCTTCGGCGTTTAATGAAAATATTTGACATGCGCCAAATTCAAAATTTAGATCTTTAATTAAAATTTTACTGTAAGAATTAAAGTCAGTTAAAATAATTTTAAAATTGAGTATTGCGCCTTAACTTCAAAAATAACGCAAATACCTTAAATACATTTTATACAAAGGTGCCATATGTTGTTTGATATGGTAATAACGATATTCAAATATTTTTTAAACTTTTAAAGGTTGAAATTCTGCATTCACGTATCAAGTTATTATTATTGTCTGTGAATTGAATTTCAACCTTTAAAGTTACTTCATTATTGTCATTATTTACTTAGACTACCTTATTTTAAAGCTGATATTTATTTTTAATTTGGGTTTGATTATGCTTTACATAACAATATCAACATGAGAATGTACCGACTAAATTGTTTACAACAATCTCCAAATACGAAGTTATTTTTAAAAGTTCAACAGCCATGATTCCATCACTACCTACTCCGCTAATAAAAAAATGTAAAAAAACGTTAATAATATAATTCGTTTATACAACGTTTGCTATAAAATTGGCAACGAAAAGGGTAACGAAAGAGGCGATACTCCTCGCTTTGTTGTTGTAAACGACGTAGTGCCGGGGCGGTCCCGACGGGCGAATTTTTTGCTTCTCGGGCCGTTGCGCGTATTCATTATGAGTGTTATTCGCTCCGTGTGCGACGTTGTAATAATTTAACGCGTTGTTGATATGCACTACACGCATGTCGCCATCTATTGAGTTTTGGTGTTGATCCAGCTTTTTCAGGTGTCGTTTTGACGTCCGCGTTGTAGTCGCCGGCGTCGTGGTGGGAGTTTGTGTCGTTGTCGTCGTGGTCGTTGTTGTTGTCGTCGTTGTCTTTATCGGCGTCTCTGTTGAAAATGAAATGAATGATATTAATGCATGGTTATTTACACTGGGTTTAGATGAATAAATAATTAAATTTACGCATTTTCGTAGCTTAATGATTACTAATTATAATCAATTAATCTAATCCACAACATTTAGTGATACGCGTATATTAAAAGTCACCCAAAATAGTAGTTTATGAGAGGTAAAATGTTTTCCATTTAAGACAAGGAACCTTAAAAATCTCAAAACCCACCTTTTAAGGTAACGTAGCCTTCAGCTTTCCCATAAGCGTTGGCAGCCGAACACGTGTAATCCCCGAAGTCGCCTTTCTTGAGCCGAGTGATGGTGAGATTCATCCGTAAGGTGTACTCGTTGACCATCTCATTCGATATGATGTATTTTGAACTGTTTAATAACTTGCCACCTACGCATAAGAAAAATAAAATTAAAAACGGGAACTACGGATGGTGTAATTTAACTAAATTTAAAATAATAATATGTAAAATGCATTTTATCGTTCAAATCTTTATATATGTTTTTCTATTTTCAAGTATAAGATACATGCTACAATCTTTGTAATAAAATCGGATAATATTATTCTTGAATTTTTGCTAATATTAAAAATTACATCAAATATTTATACTTCTATGGCAGATATAAAACATACAAAATACAAAACATGTTAAAAAACCACGTTAAAGTTCTACTATGTTTATTATTAACTCCAAAATAATTTCTATACAATTACAAAAATATCTCACCAAAATCTAGATAATTCAGGGCTTGCGATTTCCCCTTTTCCCAGGATAATAAAGACTTCGGAGACGCTTCAACAATGCAATGCAGTGTTACTTGCATGTCCACCGATCGCATCACAATCGGTTTAGGCACTCGTATGAGCGGCTTAACTAGAGTAATAAAAAAATAATTACAAGTCAATTATACATCGGTCACATCAACGGAACTTAATTTCGTACGGTGTCTGTTTCACATTGTCGGAATGAATACCCAAATAATCTATACCCAAATAACTTGGAAATATTCATTCTTAGGATGATTTTCGATCCCGGACTCGATTAGCCAAGAGCTCGACTGCTCAATCGCTCAAATATATGCAGCGTCTCAAGTGGTAGTTCAGGAATATTTTGTTAATTGTAACTAACAGTTATCGAACTGATTGAAAACTCATACGAAAGATACTTGTGTCGAAATAAACATCGATTGAGTTTTATACTCTTCAAATAGAACAAACATTGTGAAAGACGCCTCAAATGCACAAAACTTAACATAAGGAAAGATGAATTAAGTCATTTATTGTTAATAAGTGAATCGACTATTTTCGTAAGCTAATAAATAATAAATCTATCAATCTAACAATTACTTCATACTTCAAATTGTCAAATTTCAATCTTTAGTGGGTAAAATATTACTTCATTGATAAGGATAGATAGCATATAAATAACGAAAGTGATTCTTTTTATTTGTTTTAAAATAAACCAATTCAAATTTACTTAGATGTATGTGATATGCTGAAAACATTTTGTTAAAGATATTACACAATCTTTACCCTCCGTTTATTTAAGAATTTGTAAAGGCAGATACTTACAAAGGACAGTGACCTCATATTTGCGACTCAAGCTCGGTGGAATTCCGTTCGCCGCAATACATAAGTAGCTACCCATGTCGGCCCGTTGTAGACCTTTGAGCGATAGCACTGATCCGACGTGGCCTTCTACTGCTAAACAACCAAACATATTTATCATTTAATAAGATTAAAATTAAAGAAAAAATATAGCTTAGCTATTCAACGAGGTCATGTCGCCAGCGTTTTGGGGACTCTTCCAAAGGACAGCAATTTGGATGAAGATTATTTAATTATTTTTTCATAAGTATTTTTAAACCTGTTTTATATATTATTTTTGAATTTCTTATTAGGTTAATATTGTTAATTATTTAATATGGAATTAAAAATATGAATAAACTATATGTAAAATAAAATTAATTTAGCTTTGTTTTCGAATTAAATTGTTGTAGCAAACTAGTAGTCCCTTGATGGTATGTGAACACTGCCGCTAATGGACATATGTAACCAACTCCATATAAAACAGGGATTCTACCCAACGCCGATCACAGAAGTGTTGCCACTCCTAAGAGCTACTTAGAACGCAAAGAACTACTTCACACTATAAATAAGTGTATCGGTAGTACTTCCCCATCTGAGCTATACTGATTCTAAATACATTTTAGATAATGATTAGAAACTAATTCAGATGGCTTGCAGCTTCCCTTATTGTTTTTATTACATGAAAGTTACTGACTGACTACCGCGATAATACTTCCATGCCTTGAAACACCAAAGAGAGAAAACTTGCATAACAAAAGATGTTGTAAAATCGCTGCTCAAACTAATAAGGTAAAACTATTTAAACATTGGTAAATTGGTTTCAAAGTCTTTACAAACTGATAGCGTTTGTAATTATGAGCAGACTAAAAGTTTTTATGAGCTCTAAAAAGTTTTGCAGCTGAAAATTGAAAAATAAAACAGAAATTCGTCGTCGTCGAATACTGTTAGGCTAATTTCACTTGAGTCGAATATTATTTGAAAAACTGCCAAAGTTTGTTTTGCTAAATTATATTTTAGTAACTAGGCACATGGATTTAAGAAATGATAAATTGTAAACGTTATTTTTCTGAAATATATATTAAATGCACTTTAGTTTCAACTTGGTTTCAATTAATGTAATTGAATATAAGTATATTACAGATAAATCTGTTATATATGAATCATTAGGTATGTACATATTATATTACCACGAGTATTTATATTATTTAGTCATAATACTTGATAGTGATATTCGATTTTGGCCACATTTGGAACAAGACTATGAATATTACAGCCAATTGTAAATTATGTAAAATGTAGTTTATTACGCCTGAAAACCTAACTTGAGCATAAACGATTCTTATTTAATGTTCAGAAATAGCAACATAACATCCAGCAAAAAAACGCGCAAAACGAATCTACTAAATGATGCAATCCTTTATTCAAAATAAATTGTTACGTGAATCCACAGCAAAAAGCTACTACACAAATAATTATCGCCTCCTTCAATTTCGTCCCAAAAAACTCAATATCGTACACCTGCTCGTATTATCATGTCAGCCCCCATTGTTTCTATACAATATACCACATACCCTGCCGAATAGCACTTCCCATCTCACGCTTAATATACACGTGTATCGGATATCTAATATCCGTTTTTGTTAACTGTCTCTCATTGAAACAATATTATGTCGAATTTATCCTGTAATTGATTGTTATGGTGCGGTTTTCAGCGTAGTAACAAAAATTTAATGATTATAAAAGCAATAATCATAGATAAGTAAAGATTACTCAGTCCTAACACGAAAATGTAACCAGTTTTGACAATTTAAATAGCTGCGTAAAAAAGTGTTGCCACGTCTCCGTGCTAAAATGTCCCCTAAAATATTTGAAATAATTATTTATTTATTATGCAAATTACGCAGTATTAGTTATTTATTCGTAAATTTTCTCAAAAAATGATTTTATTTGTCAAGAATTCAAAAAAAGAACTTACAAATAAGCTGTTTGTGGCTTCATTCAATTTCAAGGTGGCGAAGTATCTTTACTAATCTATTGGCAATAATCTGACTTTTTAAAGTTATAGCTGTATATCGTGCCAAAGAATGAAACATACAAACAAACTCGAAAACCTTTACCCTCCACAGTTGGGTAAAAAGATCTATATGACTTTTTCTATGTGTGTTTATCTGATAATACACATATGTATAAATACATATTAACAAAACAAATTTGAACAAACAAAAAAATCAATTACACCTACACTTTCTCCAATTTAATGAAATTGCCATTTTCTAAACTTTTACAGTTTATCAAAACTTAAAAAATAATTTTAATTTTTTGCCCGTTTGTGCAGACTAAGTTTGACTTTCAAAGTACCTATGTGTATTTTTGTAGAGAATATTTTATCGACACAAGTTAATATTAGTTAATATCGGAGATCCCCATTCATGCATTACTCTTGTTGTGATTAGAAATTCTAAAATTAAGCACCAAAAAAGTATGCTTTATTGGAATGAAAGAAGATATGATATGAATATAATTATTTTTGGCAAAATACATGAAATTAAAAAATGACTGATAGTAGAGAACTCTCAGTACGCAAGTCCAACTCCCAGTTACCCGGTTTCCATTATTTACAGTCTACATATTTACAGCGCCCCATCGTATATTATTATGTAAAACAGTGACAGTTTATTTAGGTTTTTACAGCCATAATATCCATGCACTTAACACACAAACTGCGAGTAATAGCCTATATTTCATAAGCTCCGATACTAAACGCGTGTAAATAATGATTTGTTCGCTTTTCGGCCAGTGGGGCGATAGTAAAAAGTGTTCGGTGGCTGGCACACGCGCCAATAGAGCCCGCGCTGCCAAACAGCTGCAACATTATGATGTTTGTTACTGCGAAAAATTAATAGCTTTCAACTTGTTTTTTATCTTAACACTTGTAACTGTAATTGAATATTACGAGTACTTAACGTAACTTGCATTGATATATTCTACTTCTTTACAATATGCATAATATATTTTTAATTGATTTTCCCAAGGAGAGAGATAATCTATTCGTCGCGTATAGGTATAGTTTTTAAGCTTCAGAATAATATACCAAAACAAATTATATTTAAATTTGTACTTTGTATATTTTTATTATTGTTTAATTAACGAGGGCTGTATTAATTAGGTACATTATTAAATTTATTATTTAATGAATTTTATCTGATTTTCAAATAATTTTAAACATATTTTAGTTATTTATTTACTTAGTAAAAATAACAGCCTAACATAATGACACAGTTAAACCTTTTACAAGAATTGTACACAAAAAGCTATAAAACACTACGAAAGCTGACCGGCAAGTGACCTGTTTTCAAAATGGACTGCGTTAGAGCTGCAATTAAGTGTTTATTTGCAGGTGGCAAAACTTTTCCACTATAATAATCACACACTAAAAACCCTATACACCGTCGTGGCGTTAGTGAGCTTTTGAATAACTATTATTTCTGTAGAAGTGCAAATAAATTCACTATACGATAGTTGTTACTGTTATTGCTTAGAGGTTGGCACAAGCGCGAACCATGCCGCGCTCTGCCAAACTATCATTGCTACAATATTTGTACGCTGACGCAAGAAATTCCAGAGGATATCATCGTGTACATCCTTAAATTATTTAAAAAATATAGTTGATTTTTGATGTGAAACATCTATAGCCGCACGTAAAACCCGATTTCTATACGATGGTATATATATACAGTCTATATGCAGTAGTGTGTACGGTGTGGCGACGCGTCGCCATGCGCAATTGAATTCAATAAATAGTCATCGTTATCTGGAAAAAAATCGTAACATTTTATTTTATCATTATGACATATTTAGTTCCTATCACAATAAGTTATTTTCTGCTTATTACTTTTACAAAATAATGTCGATGTTTCACATCTGCCAGGCGTCCCGTGACGGCTCACATTTTTTTTTTAATATATCAAAAAAATTAACAAGAAACTAAAAATTCATTCGATTCTGAACGTAATCTGATTATAAAAGTAACATAATAATAAATCACGTATGCTAAGCAGAAGCAATTGGCGTTCACTATTTCTTGGATGCTCATACTAAACGCGTACAAACTGATTTGTAAAAGCGATAGTAAAAACCGTTGGTGGTTGGCACGCCAGCCTGTGCCGTGCGCTGCCAAACCACCGGTACATACGCCTATAGCCGCTATAAATTAAAAGGCAGTGATTTTATCATGCCTATTTTAACACAGCAAAATCAAAATCATAATTTATTTAAAAAAAACCTTAACATACTAATAAATTTCGTATGCTATGCAGGAGTGATTAGTGTTCTCTATTTCATGGATGCTCATACTAAACGCGTGCAAACTGTTTTTGTAGTAAAGCGATCCTGTGTCGTGTGCAGCCAAACCACCGCTACATACGCCTATAGCCGCTATAAATTTAAAAGGCAGTGATTTTATTATACCTATTTTAATACAGCAAAATCAAAATCATAACTTATTTAAAACAAAAACCTTAACATACTTATAAATTTCAGCATCACTATCGCATGGATGCTTATTGCTCATACTAAATGCGTGCGAACTGTTTTGTAGTAAAGCGATAGTAAAAACCGCTGGTGGTTGGCACGCCAGCCTGTGCCGTGCGCTGCCAAACCACCGCTACATACGCCTATAGCTGCTATAAATTAAAAGGTCATCATTTTACTACCCCTATTTTAATATTCAAAAAATTACAATGACATATATATTTTTAAAACCATCAAATAGTAATAAACACTGATTCATGTTATCTACACAGTCGTGGGCTTGACAGGTTTTATGCTCAATTACTTTGTTATTAAAAAAAAAAGTTATAGTTTTCAATTCATAATAACAATAATGACAATTTGTATTGGTTATTAATATTTTAACTATGTTTATAATATTTAGAGATTTTGAGCAAAATTACAAACAAATTTTGTTATTAATAAGACTAAAAGTTATGCATGCTAATTGACCGATAAAATGAAAATTTATTTTCTTGACACGTTGATGTTGTGGATTTAAACTGTGTTACTTTGAGGGCTTTTATTTAACATATTTTTACCAATTTTAATATATTGGTTGAAAATAATAAATCTGAAATCGAGATTACACTTTTCTTCCAGTTGTAATTCGAAGTATGTTAATCACCATTCTCATAACAAGTCAGCGCGTCAAGCAGCTAGCGCTCCTGCTTAATTAACACGGCATCGCTAATCTCAGCGCACTTTAATCAAAACATTGCGAGGCAATTCGCCATTTAACGGTTGCTGTCAAATTAAATTTAAATGGAAACAATTTATAACTTTATTATGGCATACGGCCCCCGACCCTAAATCTCGGAGCGGACGTAAAATACTGCGAGAACGCTACGCGTATAATATCAAAAGCGGGGCCTGTATGAAATTGTGTTTTATTAACGGGTTATAAAGTCGAGCTGCGACATGTCGTTACCAACTTGTTACTCCCCAGTTACTCCCCGGTACTCCCAGCTACACCCAGCTACTCCAGCTTCTGCGTCCGCGGCTCGGCATCCGCCTTTATTTCTCGAGCTAATTATATTTTCCGATCCGAACTGTGCTAAATTTTCTTTCAACGACCCCAATTATCCGCAGGCAGACAGTTATATTTTATTTTCTGAGCGAATTAAAATAACTACTTACTGCTACTGCCGTTGCTAAGTACAGTCGACGGCAGTAAAACATTTAAACTACTTTAGAATCCACCACAAAACTAATTTTCTTTAGTACAGAATAACATGCCTATTTTATCTTGAAGACGTATACAAAAATTACGTATATATATTAAGACGACAGTATTATATCAAAGACGGTGCTTACTAATTAAATCGGAAACGAGTGAAGTTTGCACACTTCGTTAAGCTAATTTAGTGATCCTTTTGTATTGTTTTGTAATAAGTAACTTAATTAACTTGGCTAAGACTGCCGCCCATCGCTTCGTCGCACCACGGCGACGGATAACTAATTAACTAATCACACACATATTGTGTAGTTAATGGTATATTTTATACGACCGAAGAATATGTTTCTCATATATTGTAGTGTTAAATAAAAACTGTAAAGTTCGAGTTGATCTTACGATCTAAAGGCTCTGTATAGTCTATATAGTCGACATAACAATTTATTATTTGCTAAAAAAAATTTTCTATGTTAAACTCTAAATAAAACATTGGCCGTTCACTTGTAACAGTAACCACATTACCACTCTTTAAAAATCTATCATATTGAACATATTGAAGTTTATGATTAAGAAAATTAATTGTTTCTACTTTCTCATTCATGGTTATAACAAAAATGTGTTATATATTCGTGTGTAATATTAAAAAAACTGTAATTTAACTTAGCTTGCTTAACATAATAATATCTAATTAAAACAATGTCTAAGCTCAACCGGTTCCACATTGTAACTATTACAACGCCCTCTGTTTACCGCCGGTCGCCAATCTTTTGTTTACGCTTAATGGCTTAAATAAAACGGGTCAAATTCGTAAAACGCAGCTCTGAAAAGGTTTTAAATTGGCCCCCAGGGGACGGCTATTGAGGGCTTAATACATTCGAGTTAGAGTATAAATTAGAACGACGTTACGTACAAACAATTGAACAGACCACTGTTAAAGTAGTCCCCATATTGCCGTATACCCTACTCACCTACTCTAAGGGCGCTTTCACATTAGACGACTTGATTCTGACTGTTCTCGCACGACAATAGGGCAGCCTGTATAGGGACGGGTGTACTTTTCCATACAAAGCACGTTTTTGTTCGACTGCGGAGAGAAATGTTTTGCGTACGTACCTATGTCTCATTCTTTGGCAGTCCTAGAGCCCAAATGATTTTACGGATCTTAACATATAAGGTGTTGTTGGATTTTACTAAACTGAGGAAATGCTATAGACTACATCTTTGAGAAGACGTGTTCTTTGTTTTTTTTTTTTAATAATATCTCATTGCTGTACTAACGGTTCTACTAACGGACATGCCACGGACTGTTTTCGCATCTTCTGGAGTCAAGTGATTTTTTATTTGTGTGTATGTTGTAATTAATTAATTCGAACCCTTTGTGGTTCGACTCCGACGACACCACCGCCACACCTATTTCTACCTAATAACAGCAGTGCTAGGCGCTGCTGTGTTTCGTTTTGAAGGGTGTGGTAAGGGAGACAGACTTTTCCGAGGCGTTCCAGCTTAGTCCTCAGGGGTAGCGGCGCATCTGTGGCCGACCTCAGGTAGGAATATCTAATCCTATCTGGGGTTGATTACAGATGTCCATGGGCGGCAGTAGCCACTTACCATCAGGTGGACTGCATGCTCGTCTGCTACTCCTATATTATAAAAAATAATAATAATAATAACCCAACCGTTCTGAAACCATACGGCAACATTCCGTCTCAAATCGTCTAATTTGAAAGCACCCTTATACCCTACTCACCTACTAAGGGTATGTCATTATAACAGAACTATAAAAGATAACAGCTTCGTCAAGGCCGATTCTCACTTAGCCGTTCATTTAATTTCCTGACCGAAACCCGGATGGCTACATCATTTTGTTTAAGTAGTAATTGAATTCTTTGAGAACGTTCTTTTTCACGGAAATGAATCTCGGCCCTGACCCCGTAGCCCGCTGAATTAAAAATGTTAACAAAATTTCAAAATATAATGTAACTTACTGTTTTTTTTTCGTTCTAGTACAAAGGACTTAAGGTGATCCTGTGTTTTGGTTTGAAGGACTTGGAGTTGAAGGGCTAAGGACTTGAAGGACTAAGGGTGGCATACATACTTATACGTGGGTTTTAATTTAGTCTTCAGAGGTCTTATTTGTGGTTAGCCTTAAGTAGAACTCTAATCCTGTATACTATAAAAAAGATGAGATATTTTTTTGTTTCACAATATAAATGAAAATATAACCTTTATGGCCACAGCTTAACAACAACGTTATATTATAATTAAGACCATATGATCCGATAAAGTCTAGTTGATATTTGACAAATACGATTTATTATATATTTTTCCATCACGTAGGTGGACGATACGAAGCTTGTATGAAGCTCATAAAACATTTATACGCCACATTTACTTATTCCTACTTTTTATGAGACATGTCATGTTAAGCTAAGTTCCGTACGAGACATTTATCTCACTCCACTGGCAATTATTCAAAGAATAGGAAACCAATAATGCCCGAGACGGTATCGACGTTTATTCTACATTCGCTATTCTTTCCGATATCTTAAGGCAATATCTTAATAAATCCCATAAAACTCCAATATTTTAACCGCCCGAGCACCTGCTCCTGTTCGTATCGGGCTTTGAATGCAAAATTGTCTTGTTTCTTTTTACCGCTTAGTCTCAGATATGCATAGAATTCAAAGGAAATCGACGTTTTGTATCGCTCATAGTATAATCGAGACGTAAGTGGATTCTTATTCGCTCTATGGTGGTCTATTTTTATGCTCGGAACTAACAGTGTAATTCATGAGTATCCGAGAGAATATTTTAATTGATTCTTTACTGTAGGAAATGAATGTAAGTGAAAGTTGATTCTCCATTTTATAAGATTTGACTGACAAATGAGTATAAAGTTCATCTGATGGAAAGTTGTCACAGCCGCCCATGGGTATCTACGATCAACTCCATATAGAATAAGTACTCCCTAATGACTAACGACTCCTGACGACTAAGATATGGTTACCTCATTTATAAGCCAGTCGTTATCTAACAAAATGCATAACTATTTCACACTAAAATTGATACGTTTGAAGGTGGTAGAACCCTTTGTGGTTCGACTCAGGCGGCACCACCACCACACCTATTTCTGCCTTATAATAGCAGCGGCTTCTGTGTTCTGATTTTAAGGGTGTGGTAAGGGAGAGATACTTTTACGAGGCATTCCAGCTTAGTCCTCAGGAGTGGTGGCGCATCTGTGGCGGACCTCAGGTAGGAATATCTAATCCTATCTGGGGTTGATTACGGAAGTCCATGGGCGGCAGTAAACACTTACCATCAGGTGGACTGCATGCTCGTCTGCTACTCCTATATTATGAAAAAAAAAAGTGTGTCAGTGGTACCTTACTATACAGGCTCTATTACCTTTAAAATTTAAGATCATTTGAAGATCCCATTTAAAGTATAATATTGTTTATTCTCTGTGCAGCATTAAGTACATGTTCTTATTTCAACGTCTAAAGCAGGCTTAAGAGAACTTAAAGAGCTTATATTTTTTTCCATTCGACAAAAACGTTATACTTTGCGAATACCTTTGCCCTCCTTTTCATTGTTTTACTAAAAATACTGATATTTTCCTGTCCTCGAAGATAAAACAAGTTAAGGGCGGTATATAACTTTTAATGTTAAGCTTTTTATGATAGACGTAGCTATATAATTATATGGAAATTGACATCGTATTGTTTCACTATATCTTTTATTATTTATTGTAAGAATTTACAATGCCTTGACTTTAGAGATTGGACAAGTATTGAATTCAGTCGCGATTGCATGATAGACTTCCTTCGTAGAAATCATGGTCAACCCTTTATGTCCCACTGCTGGGCATGTGTCTCCTCTGAGCGTGAAAGGGATTTAAGCTATTATTCGCCGCAATGGTCAAATGCGAATTGATACAGTTTACACAGCTTTTGAAAATATAATTTAAAGAGCTTCCAGGTGTGTTTCAAGAACTGTTTTCCTTCACCATTACAACAAGTTATAATTAATTTTTAATACGCAAATAACTTTGAAAAATGACATGTGCGTGTTATTAATTTTAACCTCGACCAATTCAAAGGCTGAGTCTTTAACCTATCACCGGTTACAATACAGATTTTTCTAAACAATTGTAAAAGTTTACCTTTGATCTGATTTCCACTTTCATCTCTGAATAGGACAGGTCTTCCACCGTTGCGTCTCCAGTATATAGTAGGTTCTGGAACACCGGTCGCTTTGCAGCGCAGCTCCACGGAACCACCCTCAGGTGCACTAGCCTCAGAACCGTCGTCATCCGCGATGTCTGGTGGTATCACCACTGCCAGATATCCCATCTAAAAATAATTCGAAATTAGATCTAAATAAAGAATTTAAAAATTTAAGTACACCAAAATTAGCAATTAAATTTAAATTATAATAAATTTAATCTAAAGAACCACCTTAGAAGATTCATACAAGAACATTTTAACTAATCTTAGTACCTACTAAATTGGCTTGAAATATTTATAATAATATTTGTTTTGATAAGAATGTGTTGAAGAATATACATATTCTTAGAATCGTAACAAACTCGGAGATCAATATATGAACGGTTATATATTCTATTCGTAGTTACATTAACTGAGAACTCACTGAGCTATAAAGAGTTAACATACTCGTAAGAGTTAAATAAAGATAAAATAAACTATGATAAGACAGAGGTACGTGACTGGTATTTGAATCTCGGTCTCCTCCGATATGAGAGGCCGAGGGGCCGAGGTCCTCCAAAAGACTACTCAACTGATAAAATAATACAAAGACTTGGAATTTAATTTAGTATGATGCCGATATGCCATTAATATCCCCGACTCACCAGAACGTAGTGAAGATAAAGGAAACAGTTATTACAGTGCAGTCGCGAGAAAATAGTCGCTTTCTCCACGTTTAATATCGTTTACTAAATGAACTCGTTTTCTACAAACATTAAGATATCCTTTCTATCGGCTATTGAGTTATTATTATCGCAGATATAACAAAATTAATGAGACGTTGCAGACCGTTCTGGTAAACATTTACCGTGCAGTTTACCGAAGTTACGTCATGTAACATATTAACTTTACATGACGTAACTTCTTCTGAAGAATTATTTGCCTACCTAAATTTACAACCAAACAAAACATGTAGAAATTTTAAAAATGTGATCACAATTATTGTGTTATATTCCGATTATATACTCGTACAATTCAACTAATTAACCTAAAAATATAATAATAATAATAAATTATAAATAAACGCTTTCTACACTCACAGCCCCACACTAGGATTCCCTGAGTCGTGGGTGCCATAGACACACACATAGACAAATACACAAACACCCAGACCCAGAAACAGAAATCTAAATTCATCATTTAGATATCTGTCTGGCCGGGGATCAAACCCGGGACCCTTTGCACGTCAGACCGGTATGGTGGCCGCTCCGCCACGCGGGTCGTCAATATAATACTATGTCTATCCATTCCAATGTCTTATTTCGTTCGTAGCGTACGTAGCGTAGCGTAGCACGATATTATATAAATCATTGTTTAGACTAATTAATTAAACTATGTAACGCCGCCTTATATAGCATCGGTTCGCTCGCGCCTTTACCTACGTCTCCGGCGCCGCGAGTTGCGTTCGCTCGTTCCCCCGTTCGCCGCGCCAGTCCGCTTTACGCCGTCTTTATGAATACACGCTTTTGTGCAAGTACCAACCGACTATCATTTCGTGTCTCCCGCCCTCAGTTGAATATCCGTGGTTGAATCATTTACAGTGGCGTCCCAACTCGTGGCATCTAAAGGATTTTTCGAACGCACATTCGTAAATTAATTAGTGTTAACGATCGTGTTCAACAGTGTTGACACGTCTGTGACTATAGTTTATCGTGTTCGTGTACTTGTGTTAAGTGTTAAGTTTAAACATGCCTCGACCACGTCGTAAGAGACAATCCTTGGACAGTGCAGAGGGCACTGACAAGAACTTGGACTCGTCATACGAGGATCGGCTGGAGCCGTTGTTGTCAGCGTTCGCCAGAGCTCAAGCTCAGTCGAATCGTGAGCTTATTGAATCTATTCTGAACTCGCACACGCTCAACCAGAGCTCTACCAGCCCTACGTCTCCAGGCATGTCATCAATGGTTCAGACTGGAAACTTCGCGAATTGTACCGCTCGTTTCAATGGATCAAAGCAGGACTCAGAAGTCGTAGAAGCATTCGTCGACGCTATATGTGTGTACAAGGAGTGCACTAACATCAGTGACGACCATGCACTACGTGGCCTTCCGATGCTCCTAGAGGGAGAGGCCGCTGTTTGGTTCAGGGGAGTTAAATCATCGATCGCATCGTGGGACGACGCACTCAAGCGCCTACGTTCAATGTATGGAGCTCCTAGGCCTCCGCATAAGATTTTTAGGGACATCTTCGCGTCAGACCAGCGCTCCGAACGTGCAGAGGTCTTCGTGACTCGCCTCCGTGCTCTGATGGCGAAACTACCCTATACCATCGAAGAAAGAATACAGTTAGATATGATTTACGGTTTACTCAACAACATAATTCGTGAACGTGTCAGTAGAGAATCCGTTCACAGCATCGAAGATTTGATAAGTAAAGCCAGACACATAGAGGACACCATCAATGAAGCGCCAGCGTATCCAAGTACTGTCGGTACTTTGCGCGGTTTTCATGTGTATCAAAAGAAAACGCTCCCTTCGTTCGCCGCGCGCGGCTTTGCGGCGCCCGCTTTGAGTACAAGCGTGCCGCCGCCAGCCCTTTGTAGCGCGCCGCCGCCGACTTTGACCGCCGCCGCGCCGTCGCCCGCCCTTTGTGCGAGCGTGCCGCCGCCGCCGGCCGTCGCGTCGGTTAGAAGCGCGGGAAACGCATCAAACGCGCCGGTGCTGACCGCTACTTCTACGAGTGACGACACGACTAAAGTAGTAAGACTTTCGTCGAGTGCAGGTAAACTTTTCTGTGTTTATTGTCGTAAATCGGGACATTCGCGCGATTTGTGTCCGAAAATTAAAAGTAAGAGTGAAGTGTCCGGTTCTCAAATTTCGTGTTACGGTTGCGGTCGAATAGGTGTTATCCGTCCTAACTGCGTAAAATGTAACTCTTTCGCGTCCATTAATGTTTTACAGAACTCTAACTCGGGTTGCAAATGTTCGAGTGATGTTTCTATTTGTAATCGTTTAACTCATGATTCTGTTTATGTTCGTAATGTTACAAAAGATAAAATGTGTAAAAGAAATTTGAAAAAGTGTAAGGTTCAAGGACACTTGTCTTCACGGTCCGAGTCGAAACTCAAACGCATGCCGACAGCGTCCAAGGCTAATGATTTTGAGTCATCAATTTGTGATAACATACCTACTCGCGAACTTTTGCCTCTGGAAGACAAGTTACCTTTCAACGGTTATAGTAATAATGTATCTAAGAATGATGTTGTACCTACTTATGCATGTTTGCCTATGAGCGGAACGGTTTTGCGGACGGGGCGACCGACTGAATCGCGTGTTTCAGATTCTAGTAAGGGCCGTCCCATTCTTTATATCGAGATATGTGGTAATACCGGTACGGGTTTAGTTGACACGGCTGCCAAGCGTTGCATTGCTGGAGCCTCACTTTATGCACTATTCCAAAGGCTAAATTTACCTTTTCGCGATAGTGTCATGTCAGTGAAGCTCGCGGACGGAGTCGTTCAAACACTGGATGTCAAACTAGTACATGTAAAGGTAAGGCTCGATCGAACTGATGTAGTAATACCTACCACCTTCGTTATTTTTCCGCATGCCGTCAACAACGAAACTCTTCTAGGCGTCGATTTCTTGCGCAAAGCGCGCATTACTATTAACATGCATCGTAATACATGGTTCACGGCTGATCGACCTCATGTTACTCACCGCTTGCACTGCGAGTCTTTCCGCAGTCTTATGGGGTGTGCTTCCGCGGATTTTCTGAGGGCAGACGAGGGTACGATGTTGGAACCAGATGAGCGTACAACACTTGCTGAAGTACTTCAGGAGTATGAAGACGTTTTTAAGGAAGGGGGAGGTCCAACACCGTTTGCTGAGCACCGAATAGAAACGGGTGATCATCCTCCCATTGCAGTTCCTCCTTATCGCCTCACTCCAGCTAAGAGGGCTATTATGGAAGCCGAGCTCGAGAAGATGTTACAGCAAGACATTATTGAAGAATGCGAGTCTGCATGGGCTGCGCCAGCATTACTCGTTCCAAAGAAAGACGGAACTTACCGTTTCTGCGTCGATTATCGAAAGCTTAATGCCGTCACCAAGAGTGATTCCTATCCATTGCCGATCATCGACGACCTACTGCAGTACACCGGTAAGAGTTGTTACATGAGCACGATAGACCTTCGCGCCGGGTACTGGCAGGTGTGTGTTCGAGAAGCCGACCAGGATAAAACCGCTTTCGTCACACCTTTTGGGGTTCACCGTTTCAAACGTATGCCCTTTGGCTTACGAAATGCGCCCGCGACGTTTCAACGCCTCGTTGACCGATTTCGTTCGGGTTCTTCTCTCAAAAACACCACAGTCTTAGGTTATATCGATGACCTTATTATAATTTCTGACAGTTTCGTGAAACACCTTGAGGATCTCCGTGCTGTATTTGACCGTCTTAGAGTCTTCAACCTCCGAACCAACCGGGATAAATGTGTTTTTGCTCGGGAGAGTGTGAAATATCTTGGTCACATCATAATGCCTCAAGGAGTATCACCTGATCCTGATAAGATCAAGGCCATAGCTGATATGAAAGAACCTACATCCGTAAAGCATCTCAAGAGCTTCTTGCAGACCTGTTCTTGGTTCCGGAAATTCGTGCCAGAATTTTCCAAGGTCGCACAGCCTCTTACGATGCTCACCAAAAAGGCTCAGTCTTGGATCTGGGGTGACGCACAAGTCAATGCGTTTACAGAACTGAAAAGGTTACTCACCTCAACGCCAATACTCGCCCAACCGGATTATAGTTTGCCGTTTGTTATCCGCACTGATGCCAGCAATTACGCCTTAGGCGCCGCTTTGCTCCAGGGGGAGTCATCACGTGAAGAAAAACCCATTGAGTACGCGAGCCGACTTCTCACGCCAGCAGAACGTAATTATTCAACGACCGAGCGGGAGGCTCTTGCCGTCGTATGGGCTTGTGAGAAGTTCCGAGGATATATTGATGGACATCCAGTTCGTGTTGCCAGCGACCATCAACCGCTCAAGTGGTTACTTACCCTGAAGTCACCAACCGGTAGATTGGTACGATGGGCCATGAAGCTCCAGTCTTTCGATCTTCAAGTCGATTACACACCGGGAAAGGCCAACGTCATCGCGGATACGCTGAGTCGACCGCCCTGCGAAGAGGATACTCGCGAGTCCTGTGGAGTATGTACAGTTATCGTAGAGGTACCTCGATGGGATGCGACGAACGTCCGTCAATCTCAGCTCGATGACCCCGAAGTTTCGAAGATCCTTAAAGACCTGGAAGGAAAAGATGAAGTAGCTCTTAAAACGTGGACCGAAAGAGGATACCACCTTGTTAGAGGAGTGTTGTACAGGTACATCGAGGCTGACACCGAAGAACCGCAGCTCGTCGTTCCTGAAAGCCTTAGGAAACAGGTTATGTTGGAATGTCATGATTCTCCAACTTCCGGTCATGGTGGTATAGAGAGAACTCTTCACCGCATTGCCGAACGTTTTTATTTTCCCGGGATGCGTCGTTATGTAACAGAATATCTCAAGACTTGTGTAGAATGTCAACGCTACAAGCCGAGCAATGTGAAACCAGCTGGGTTGCTCCAAACACCAGTTCCGGCTCAGCGTTTTGAAGTTGTCGCCGTCGATCTCTTTGGGCCTTTACCCAAAGGACCTCTAGGTGAGAGGTGGATCCTGATAGTCGAGGACACCACAAGCAAGTGGGTGGAACTCTTTGCCCTCACCGAGGCCACGGCCATGATCTGTGCGAAAACATTAGTCAATGAAGTCTTCATGAGGTTTGGACTTCCGAGGCGTATGATTTCTGACAACGGTGTGCAATTTGTAGCCGATGTCATGCAGCACGCTATGTTTGTTCTGGGAGTCAAACAAAATCTGATACCTCTGTACCATCCAGAAGCTAATCCCGTGGAACGGAAGAACAGGGATTTGAAAGTCCAACTCGCCATATTAGTTGAGAAGGAGCACCGACAGTGGGCCGAAGCTTTGCCGTTTATCCGGTTCGCTTTGAATACTTCGTTGACCCAAGCAACAAAGCAGACTCCTGCCTTTCTTACTTTTGCCAGGGAATTGCGTTCGCCCATCTCTGTTCAAAGTGACCTTCGAGCGATAGTTGAGACCGAGAATTATGTCCCTCAGATCACGCCTTATTTGCTCAAGCTAGCCGGTATTCTCTCAGATGCTAAGGAAAGCATCGAGAATGAGCAAGATAAGAGGAAACGCGTTAAGGACAAGACTCGTCAAAACGCCGAGGGTTATGTTCCAGGTGACTTAGTCTTGTTACGCGGTCATATATTAAGTAGTACTAGTAAGGGGTTCAGTTCAAAACTCGCCCCACGGCAAGATGGTCCGTATGTTATAACTAAGAAGGTTAGTCCAACTACATACATCTTGTCTCGTTGTGGTAGACCTGACGAAATTTTGGGGAAGTACCACGCTAGGGATCTGCGTCGATACCACGCTCGTCAGGACGATCAGCCGGAGCCTGTATGTCCTAAAAGACCGCGCGGTCGTCCTCGTAAAAACCCTGTCGCGTAAGTTTTACTGGTGTTTGACCTGTCGTGAGGTCACCTGACTAGGTCAAAAGGGGGAGACTGTAACGCCGCCTTATATAGCATCGGTTCGCTCGCGCCTTTACCTACGTCTCCGGCGCCGCGAGTTGCGTTCGCTCGTTCCCCCGTTCGCCGCGCCAGTCCGCTTTACGCCGTCTTTATGAATACACGCTTTTGTGCAAGTACCAACCGACTATCATTCCGTGTCTCCCGCCCTCAGTTGAATCATTTACAACTATTAATAACCAAACCAATATTATTAGTTTCCTGTTTCATGTTCACAATATTCATTTTCTCAATAGACAAGGGTTAATTAATAATAGCAAACTGCTCTTCAAACTTCATGATCTAAATTTGCGGGTTACTAAGTTAATACGATTACTTGGCCACTTGAAACTATTTCAATGGTTCCGACATAAAACAAATTAAGCAAGTCAATAGTAAATAGGGATTAGAAGGGATTATCTTCAGGGCTTAAGTAGCTAAATATAATTAATGACAATACAAAAGTAAATGATATGCATAAATTATTAATAACATAAACTATTTCCTTGGTCTAATTTACAACTTTTATTATTCCCGCGTAAAATACATGTCTTTTTCTTTTTTATGCTAATGCACACAATTGTATAACCCATACAGCCAGTGACTATATAAATGGGCACTTATTTTTATAAAAATAACACATCATGAAAATAATACAAAAGAATACTATAATAATTAAATAATTTGAATATATTGCTAGCAATATAAATTATTATAAGTTTACAAAGTTAAGCAATTTCGGTTGCGGTCAGAACTTGTATGGGTGACCACTAGTGGCTAAATTTATTTTGTGCTTCTGTGCCTGAGTCATTTTATTTGATTAGTCAATTGTGTTAATATTGGATGACATTCAGTAAAGCTTGCATCACCTTTAACCGCAGTTGTGCTTTTCAACTTATAACAAACCTTTCCTTCCATTTGATGAAATAGAAGATCTTTTCAAAAAGACATATCTCGTACAATTTATTAAGAACAATAAAAAATCCAATCTTAATCCCTTGCCCTCTTTTGATTCCATCAAATGAATCGAATCACAAAATGGAAGCCAACTCTCAAAGGAAATCTACACTACGTACATGACTCGAAATCAATGTTGCATGAAGAAGCAAATCAATTGCAGAACACATTGACTTTGACAAAACTCTCGGGCCGCTTGGATGAACGTCCCCATGTGAGTGTTTGTCACGGCACCTGATAGACTGACTCACTGAACATATACTTACGACTACAGAGTAAGCAACCGAATAAACGCCTACGCAAAATTTGATTTTTTTTGATAGAACATGAGATATAGACCTATAAACTAAAGATGAATATTTTTAGATTCTTTTTGTAGTATTGTTTATGGCTTCAATTAAGATTCCATTCAACTAAGAGTATATTCTTACATTAGCTCTATATTTTACCCAACAACATTAAAATAGACAATCAAACAATGAGATAAATTTATATAAATGCTAACTCATCACTAAGACGCGACCTCTAACAGGAAATTACATAGAAATAGTCACTAATAACCACATTATGAAAAAACAGGTATTGTCAAAACAGTACACAGTCATTTTACAAAGAAACTAAACAATAAGACTAATGCATCGAAGATTAAGGTATCGGTTTTAAAAACGACTGACTGCACATTTGCATAACCAATAAACATCAGTAAATAATTTTATAAGCGTATAATTTCTTCACCAGTTAAACGGAATGGAGTAAACAAAGAAAATTGAAAATTCTCTTAATAAGTAAACTATTATATACTGCATACCCAACGCACTTACCGTAAAGCGAAAAAGGGAATGCACAATTGCTATACTTATATATAAGTATATTAGTTAGTCATTATATTAGTTTATTCCGTCCCAGATGAAATGAGATTGCTACTTATAAGATGCCCATAGGTCGTCTTAGGATTCTGTATAATGCAACTGAGAAACATTTGAATATATGATCATTTATTTCATT
The DNA here is from genome assembly GCA_014595695.2 of Epargyreus clarus clarus. Taxonomy (NCBI): domain Eukaryota; kingdom Metazoa; phylum Arthropoda; class Insecta; order Lepidoptera; family Hesperiidae; genus Epargyreus; species Epargyreus clarus. The sequence continues at coordinate 3,717,364 of JACTTY020000023.1, read as the reverse complement.
TTGGGTGTGCGGCTTTGCAATAAGACGTAAGGTAGTTAACAATTGACGAATTTTTGAAAGATAAAAATGCTGATAAATGATTAATTAATATACATATTGACTTCGAATGAGTGAGCCCGTTAATGTTTAATGTTAATATTAATAGTAGTTATAACTTTCTATAATAATATTGTATGCCCATGAGGCCGGAATATGGCGGATAATTACCCAATGTACACCTATGTTTTTAAACCGATGTTCCACAATAAAGTAATTTGATTTGATAACTTTTAAGTCACATTTCCTACCTGAACAACTAATATCCTTACAACCCTGCGGTATGTATTGCACTATATTTAAATAAATCGCTATAAATGACACAGCATCGCGCTGGTTTAAAATATGTACGTGCGTCGTTTATGCATAAATTTGTAGGGAATGCCATTGCACACATTCATACGTGATTTCGCATATAGTTCACCAAACACGAAAATATGAAGAAAATGCATTGATCGCCTCTGCGACCATCTAGCAGAAAATCAGTGAATGCATGCACCTCACTGGTCGTACTTTGACAAAATTCTTGGCGAACGAGGAGCGAGCGAGCCACCGAATGGTTCGCATACCTTCTACAAATATGCAAAAGTTATAATTTTAACGCTATTTCAAACTGAACTCGCTGTATCCAACGTTCGTAGTGACGGTGAACTGGATACAGTTTTACTGCTCAAACAAAATAATCGCCTTACGTATAAACGTTTGATTAAAATTTAAATAGTAGCCCCGAATAGAAAAGAAATTTAGAACATAAATTCACACTGGTTTATTTGTTTTTGTAATAAATACTTTTTTTTTATAATATAAGAGTAGCAGACGAGCATGCAGTCCACCTGATGGTAAGTGGCTACTGCCGCCCATGGACATCTGTAATCAACCCCAGATAGGATTAGATATTCCTACCTGAGGTCGGCCACAGATGCGCCGCTACCCCTGAGGACTAAGCTGGAACGCCTCGGAAAAGTCTGTCTCCCTTACCACACCCTTCAAACCGGAACACAGCAGCGCTTAACACTGCTGTTATTAGGTAGAAATAGGTGTGGCGGTGGTGCCGCCGGAGTCGAACCACAAAGGGTTCTACCACCTTCAAACTTAGATAGGAGTCTACGTTTAATGATTTCAGAATTATGAATTCTATTTATCCTATTAGACGGCATTATCTAGGTAACAATTGTACCCTAAAATATGCATTACTCTTTTATATTCCCTTTTAAAAGTAAAAATAAGGTACTATTTACTTCGACCACAAAATCATTTATACTCAGAGTTTGTGACAGGTGTATTAAAAATGTCATAAGTTGTAAACATGTTGTTGTGTATCCCGATTTTGTTAAAGACTTGTTTACTTGCTAGTGAGTGATAATTCAAGTGATATTAACCGCCGATTTGATCGTTTTCAAGATTAGAAACTTCGACATGAATTCTTCTGAAAAGTTGTGCCCATAATTCTTAAAAATAATGTTTGAGACAATAATTTTGTGTTTTCTTACGTCTTACTTACATACTTCTTAGTATGTAATATTGAGAGCTATAACTAAACAACTAAATGGATTGCCTGTTTCTTATTCCTATGAAATTTTACTGACACTGTTTTTTTAATATTACCGGAACAAACTTAAAAATAACGTTGAAAGGAGTACTTAGAATCTAAACAGCAACATATATGTATTAATTATTATCTATCGCTTAGAATAGTACAGTACATTTAAATATGGTTATATTTTAAGTGATAATACGGCATACTTCGCTCCGTATTGCAGTGTAAATTTTTATATCTTCAGACAGCTCGAAGTCACATGAATTATGCAAATTCCAACACCCGCGAACCGAGTGGATCCGAGATTTACATCCGGAGTGCACATCGTGGACTAACATTATAAAGAAATATGTTGAGGTGTCAGTTTGGAAGTTTAAAGCTTCCTTATTCGATCTGCGCTAAGTAGGTAGTTTGTTGGTAATATTTTATGGAGAAGTTATTTATGAATAAAGTTTTCGCTCATATGTAGCTTTTTTTATTGGAGTAGCAAACAATCTTGAAGTCCATCTGAAGGTTACAACCACCCATGGATATCTGTGACTAATTTCATGTTGAAGCAACCTGAAAGTAACTGACGCTTATTACAGTAGCATTACCATGAGTTGGCATAGAAACGCCACTATCGAAATGGTAAATAGAAAACTATTGTCATTTTGCTAGTGAATAACATAACTACTATCGTTACGGTATTTCTTGACAACGTCTGTCAAATTAATGACTCATGGGACCGAATTTGTATGGCAATAGATCATAATGACATTCACTAGCGATTTGATTTCGATAGGTTTTTTACGTATCGAGTTATGTCACTACGGATTTTAGTTCTACGGGTTACTCGTTACCAGAGGCGCAGTACAATTTTTTATACATTTATTTTACGCAGTCGCTAGCGAGTAATACTTTTGTAAACTCATGGTAGTCCTACAGATACGTTAGATGATCGCGATATACGTAAATTAGTCGACATCCACACACTTCGTTTTTTCACGCTAAATATACCTATTTGTGGCGGTGGAACCTCCTATGCTGGCTCCATCGGCTTTTAAATATACCTCATTGAAATATATATTGAAATATATATATACTCTTCGTGGTTGAACTCTTCATGGTAAAATGTTGTAGCATTGATACCCACTTGTTTCTCATAGTAGCAGTAAAGTGTTGTGATATGTTGTGTAGTCAGAAAACCAGCAATGTATCTATCTCTGACTCCTGTCTTGTTTAGCAATAGTTAATAAATTTTGACTCAAACAGTCAAATTTTACAAGGATTGCCATGCCTTGCATTTTATCTCGAACGTTAGATGTATAAATTTATCTTCAAATGCAGTTCAATGACACTGTATGAGTTTGGAGAACCGTTCTGAAAAGCTCATCTTCATCTCAAACATAAATCTTTTTTTTCAGGTTTCTCCCATTTTTAATTGAAATTTCCTGTACAATTTAATGTTGATCTACGTACCAGTATGTACTTAATGTCACTATTTAAGTTCTGTCTTGCTGTACCTAAAAGTTCACTTAATTACTACGCAATTAAATCTCTTCAATTTGTCTGTACTATTTGCGTCGTCTGTTTTAGTAAGTGCAACAAAGTAAAAACATTTTTAGCGCACTATTTCGAAGTTCTTGGAACTTGTTTCTTTCTATTTTAAAGCTTAAGACTATTTGGAGGACATTCTTAAAAATATTTTTTTTACGTTTTACGAAACGAATATTCCATTTCACCTCAGACTGTTCACGTATAATCGACTTACACTGAATTCTGAAAACCAAACTCGCCATCACTATTTTGAAAAGTATTCTGGCTACAATAATTTTATTTGAAAAAAAAATGCCTAAGTTACATAAGTACAATATTCTGACTATATAAAATCAATCCGGAAACTACACAGTACATGCACGCTCGCGCCCACTTAGCGCTGAAGCCTAATGCCGTCGCAAATCCGAAGCTAATATAATTTATACGGGCCCAATAAAAGAAGTATTACAAATATTATTCCCACCACGATCATTGGCGTGCGTACAAGTATAATAAATACGCAATCATGTGAGGGTCTCAAGTCACGTTCGAGCTTCGCTCACGTTTTAGCGAACCTACGATTTTCCGTAGGCATCAACAGGTAAGTGAGTCATTTGTTTCCCGGGTGAAACATTTCTCTTGAGTCAGGTCATGACGGGAGGCACGAGGCACGCAGACAGACGGTAACTGGAACGTGCAAAAACTCAGCCCATTTTTACACATCAGCTGGGTTTAGCGTTCGTGAGGCTCGACATTCTTTTGTTTCCAACGTAATATTGTAACTATGTTCTCCAACAAACTTTTCCACGTCCGGAAGATAAAACGACCGCACGTCAGGCGTATGCTGAACGCTTTAATGATAGTGCGGTAAGTGTTCTGTACTAGGTTAAAACCTAAAATTATTGCAGTTCTCGAATATAAATCACAATAACAAGCTATTTCAAACATTTTAAAATTACGGTCAACGACAAGTTCCAAAAAGCACCTTTGAGATATTCCAAGCAAACTGATTTACAGTTCATCATCAACCCATTACTGTCCCACTGCTGGGCACGGGTCTCCTCTCAGAATGAGAAGGATTAGGCCATAGTCCACCGCGCTGGCCAAGTGCGTATTGGTAGACATCACATACCTTTGAGATATTTTTTTCTAAATCTCTCAGGCATGCAGGTTTCCTCACGATGTTTTCCTTCACCGTTTAGCAAGTGATAATTAATTTCTAATACGCACATAACTTTGAAAAAATCAGAGGTGCGTGCCTGGGATTAGAACCTCGGACACCTCGATCGAGAAGCCGAGTTTCTTAACTGCGATTTACAGTTATTGACTTGCAAACTACTAGACCTTGGGTCAAAGTAATCAATTAGTTTCCTGACCTAAGCCATACACTTGAGGTCATGACGTAAATCTGTGCTTATGAACATTATTGGTCTCATTATACGACGGGCTTGTCTGACCCAATCAGCCTACAAACCGAGCCAATCAGCTTTCAATTTGAGCCAATTACAGTTTAGTCCTTTGTCATCTTATAGTACTGTAAGTTTACAGACTTCATTAACCCAATACTGTTCTATTTCTGGGCATAGTCTTTTAAATAAAAGGTTTAGTCTGAATTGTTAGACTTCTCATACCTTTGAGAACTTTTTTAAGAACTCCCAGGAGGGCAAATATCCTCGCGATGTTTTCCTTTACCGATACAACAAGTGATTTCTAAGTATAGTAATTTCTAATATGCAACTAACTAAAACTTAAAATAGGAGGTATGTGTCTGTGTATCCCTGTAGTTCCGGGACAAGAATATGGCTACGGTATCCCCTGCCTGTCGTAAGAGGCGACTAAAAGGGGGCGACTAAGGGGGTCGTGGGTGGCAAGAGTGGGAGCTCGAACCGCCCGGCCAACGGCCCCGGGAAGTACGGCGGTATGTGTGGTCGCATACCGTCGTACGCACCAGACGGTGCGGTGAGCGATAAGCTCATCTGGGCGGAGCCCGACGCGGCAATGCGCTAAGAGGACTTCGGTTGCGTTCCTTTGGAGATCCCGGAGTCCTCTACGCAGCGCTGAGGACGGCCACCGGGGGGGTTTTAGTGCGGTAAGAGTCCCACATAACCCTGTGTCGCTCCCAAGGCATCAGGCTTTTGAAGGTTTCCCCCTCGTGAACAAAAAAAAATGTGTCTGTGATTTGAACCTCGAACACTCGATAGAAAGGATGTCAAACAATAGGCTATGATATCGTTTAAACCTCTCTGCTTTTGAAAAGAAGGCTGCAATATAATCGCGATATACTGATTGTGTGAAAGTATAGGTAAAACTAAGTCGAGTTTATCTATTTCGAGTTATTACGAATTATTTATTTATTGAGAGATGAGAAGCGGCTAAGAGTCGCGATATTCATAAATGTATGTCTTTGAGATCTCTGTCAACAGTTATCTACTTATACAGAATATAACAGGTAATGGTATTCTATTCTGCTTTCTTTTACTGTGTCCAATGTGCTTTTTGTTTGTATGAAGTATTCAATTCTTTACACACACAGATTTATTGCTGCAACATGTATATATGTAACGCTAAAACACTATGATATAGAGTTTTTTAAACTGAAAATAGAGCTTTGTTTCACTACGAATCTGCTGAAGGTTCTGATCGAAATAGTGCCATAGATGTCGATAGTTAGTTGTTACCAAATGAATCGATAGTTGCTATCGATCGCCGATAGAAGATCGTGGATCAGTCAGCATTCATCGTCCCTGCCCACGTCAGAAGAGATTCTGAATATGTTATAAAAGACCAACGAATCGATCGTTGTTTAATTTGATCTGTATCTGTCGACCTATATCTATACTAATACTCATAGCGCTACCACATTAATTGGTCGAAAACAATTGAGGGTATTCATGATCAATCGTTTGGTGTATGAGCAAACCTTTAGTGCAACACTACTGGAGATTTTGACAAAAGATCTACATAATAGTGTACATCTTACCCTCAGTTATGTTAGAAAGAGCTCTACGTATAAAAACACTAACACTAATTATCTGACATACAATACACATCTTAAACCCGTAGACTTAGAAATTTTAAATTGCGCTTAGAAGCTTTTCACATAACATAGTAATTATGGTTTCTTAACGATTAATTATTGTTGTACATTTATTTCCTAGCGGGTTAAAAGAGAATTAAAGTGTAAAATTAAAACTTTTAAGTGATGTGCTAATTACAATCCAGCCACATGTGTACCAAAGAACTATTATGTAACCACATTCATATAAAATTAAATAAACGTACATTTTTCCGTTTCCCCGTAATGAGTATCCGTTCAGCAAAACTCGCGACCAATTATTATTTGGGGTGGACGGCTGACAGCCGCCATGATGGACGACCAGCTGTTTATTATATTTTCCGGCTCTTTTAACCCTTACTAGATGCAATTTAAAATTCAACAACGCTCGCTTTTTTATTAATTAAAATAGTTTTAATAACGTATGTGATCTACATTTTTATGGACAAACCATTTGATTGCTGTTGTACAAGTATCGCGTCTCTTGTGAAAGACAAATACCAGATACACCGTAATATTGTGGAGATATTTAGTTGCAATACACTTGCGACCCACCATCAAATTCATGAAAACATTATTATTTAATCCACAAAAGTCTTTGGATTCAAAAATCCTCAAGCATACTCCATCATGCTTCTTCAATGCAATACTGCTGGAGGAAATGACGAATAGTGACCAAACCATATCAAATTTTATCAAGCTTTTAATCTCTCACGCTTTGAATTTAATCACAAATAAGTGATGTAGTGGTAGTTGTATTGACATTCAAAAAGTGCTCTGTAATGAACCTATTTTGAATAAAACATTTTGATTTGATTTGAATATGGGAAACCTAAGTATATAAACAGAAGGATTACAGCTTAATTCATAGAGAACACCAAATACATAGGAAACTCTTCTACAAATTGGGTTTAGTTATTTATGTAAGCGGAAGGTACACTCCACCTTTCTAACATAAAAGAAAAAATAAAAATTTCGCAGCATAAAAGTTTACATTCCTTCGTAAAAAATATCCGGCACCGTATATCGAACGAATAGGTAACGTAAATATTGTTAAGGTAAGCCGCAAAGGCGGAGGTAGCTATAAATACGTCTGTAAATATCATCGGCCCGAATCCGAATTTGGCGTAAAGTGGTAAACCCTTATGAAAAAGCAAATACTTGAGTCGACTCGCACCTGTAGCCCGGTGACGCAACAAAGGAACGCTGAGTAATGCCTGTCGATTTTTCGGCTAAGAAATAATTCACTTGTTGATTCTGCTCTCCAGCCCTCCACTCGTCTTTACGAATAGAATGTATTATTTATTCTCCACCCGGAAACTTTCCTACGTGACAAATATACTCATTATTTCAACAACGCCATCAAAGCTACTTTATCGTGGCTTACTGCCAACAAGAATTTCGGTCATTACAATTTATATCAAATATTTCAATGAAAAGAAATGATTTTTAAGACACAAGCAATGACTATTTAGAAATAAGAAGTCACTTTCTTTTTTTCCAAGTTTCTATAGGCTTACTTATAAGACAAAATTATTTTATATGACATTTCAAGTTATAATTTCATTTTTTTTCATCTGCTATAACTTTAATTAGTCTAGTTTATAGGTGATAGAATTCTTTATGGTTCTTATCTCTGAGCCGTCTTACTATCAGTTGAACTGGATACTCATACCACACTTTTGCAAAAAAGTGGAAATTCAGTTTGAAATAAATTATAGAAGACAAGGTCCATAGCTTAAACCCGGATAGCACAGTAAATCCTACATAGAAAGGTAAGCCGTACCACAATGTTTAGGAATTAGGAACGGTAGAATTTCGCACCGCTTTGTTTGCTTAAAATTATTATGAGGTAATGTAATCGTGTTACACGCGGGTTCAGTATTTTAGTACCTACACGTTCTCGAAGAGCATTCCTTCGAGTAGTTTGACAAATACCAAAGGTGCCGGAGCTGTAACGTTAGTTGCCTCGTCACGACACAACAATGTGTCGAAGAATGTGTTTACGGTGCCAAGAATTAAGCTCTTTAGCGATGCCGAGGATTCTTGGAAATTATGCATCCACTTTACACGTAAAGTCTCTATTTCTAAGCGGAGACGGTTATTCCATATAAAAGCTGCAAGAGTGTGTAATTTTTTTCTTAAGTTTATAAATATGATGAGGTCTACGCACTTATGCTAATTTAAATCTAAATTATTTAAATAAATTTAAATTATTATATTAGTAAAAATAATGTATACGTTAACTTCACTTTTTTATTTAAATATTTAATTTATTCTACGGGAAAAGCCATATAATAAGCTAATGAATTGATAAACAACCAAGAACAACTGCGGCACATATACATATACTGTAGATACATAATAAACTATCTACTCGTAAAATGGAATCATGTCTTTTTTTACCGTTAATCATAAAAGCGGACTAAGGTTAAACATTAGGAAATGAAACATCTTTTTATAAACTTCATGAGCTTTGAACTACAACAGCCTACGATCATCAGTTGAAAGTTATGTAAAAACCACTGACATGCACTATTTACTTATGTCGAGATAAATTAAAAAAATATAAACCTGTTTTAATCACAAAAGACCTGATATTTCGAAAATTAATAAGAAAGTTTTTACAAAGAAATGCTTAGAATGTCATAACTAGTATAAACGATTTGTTTTAAACTCGTGAATTGTTAAAATACTTCGGCCCCTGGAGTTTCAATTATAATATCTTGTTCATTTTAATTCAAAAGGCACCTTTATTTCATTTTCCTTTCTTAGTACTGTTCAAACACTGCTGCTAAGGTATATTTTTATGTAGAATCTTACAGCCCCCTTTATATTCGTTTGAGATATATTATACTAAAACTAGCTGACCCGGCAAACGTTGTGTTGCCATATAAATAAAAAAATGTTAAGGGTAAACAACCCTTATCCCTTAGGGGTATGAAAGATAGATAGTAGCCGATTCTCAGACCTACTGAATATGCATATAAAATGTGGTGAAAATCGGTAAAGCCGTTTTGGAGGAGTACGGTAATAGCTAATACAATAATATTTTTAAATTATCTTATTATTATCTTATAACCGTCAATTAAATTGCTAGCGAGTAGCAGCCTGGCGAGAAACTATATAAAAAGAATATTCTAATGTTTAGAGAATAATATCACAGAATGGCTTGTCAACTAAAATAAATAGTGGAGGTCTTACTGAATATTTTAATATATAAAATAGTCTTAAAGGAATAATATATAATGATCACTGCCAGCCATGAATGTCTGTAAGTAGCAAAAAAGCTTCACATCAGTAGCAGTCCACCATGGTAAGCGGTTACTGCCGCTCACAGATATCTGTAACCGCCTTCATATAGAACAGGGGTGCTTACTGAAGCCAATCACAAATGCGTAGCCAGTCCTAAGGATTAAGATGAAAGCCTCATATGTATGTCGGCAATAACGATGCTGCCATAGAGATCTAAAACAGAATGACTCAGATCTGCATATTAGCCTTTCCCCACCCTTCAAAGCAAAATACAGCGACTTCATACTGCAGTTAGAACTTCTATACTACTTAGAAGTAACGTAACTTAACTTAAAAATAAGCTTAAAAAATATTAATTTTTCAATACATCTGATTCGCAGAGGGTTTTATTAATACAGATCTATTTTGAGTCCGGTCCCCTTCATCCAAATAAATGTGTACTCCTTTTTATTAGTCCTTTGTAACCTCAATGAATCCTAGCAAGTGACTATAAAAAGTATATCAGTTGACACAGTGCTTTAGAATAACATTTTATTCCTATTGTATATTTGAACAACAAAATAAAAAACTATATTTTCCCGCTTTCGTACGCGATCCTATTGTAACAGACATTAATAAATTATTTTGATTTTGTAAAACTCAAAGACTTGTTTATTCTAAAACTTACTCTATTTACCTGTTTTATAAATGAATACAATTATTACGATAATATTAAAGTTTTTATAAAATCAAAATCTGTTAAAACAACCTACTTATTGCCTTTATATACCTTACCTTGTATAAATAAGAAATTTACCAAAAGTTAGTTTCTGTTACAAAGATATCATGGTATATGAAATCGGATATCTATCGTACAAATGGTCCCCGATTTAGGCGCTGTAAACATTCGCAAACGGACTTTAAGCCCGGTCATAAAAGTAATCCGCTCATAAAGTTACGCGACGATGGACAACATAAGGGTAGGGATTTTCTCGCACAAAGATTTCGAAGTAATTAAGATAAAATACCAGGAGTTTTATACGTAACCGGAGCCTGGCTCTACTCGTTTTTCAGCGCTCATACCGAGTTAATCCTCGAGTATGCAATAAAGCAGCTAAAGTATTTGTGTGCCAGGCGAAATTACCCATATTGAAAATACCCTTCGCTAACAGCCGACTAAAGGCTTATTTTAACATATCCGTATATTATATAGAGCCGTCGCGTATCCACGGCAGTGTTAACCTAAGTAACTGCCTACATTAAATTTCCGAGCGCTCCACCGCTAAATCTTTTCGGAGTATTGACTTAGTGTACTTACGGTCGAAGTTCTTTATCGTAGTGATGTTAAATAGAGTAAAATATTGGAAGGTTGGAAGAACAATGCAAGATATATTTTTTAAAATAATTAAACTTAAATATTTTATTTATAGAACATATGATTTGTTAATATGAGTCTAGATTGTTAAAAGCCTTATGTATTGTCCCTGTGGTCTCGGGACCAGAATACTCGGACTCGGGTCCTACCAGAATACTACGGTATCCCCTGCCTGTCGTAAGAGGCGACTAAAAGGGGGCTTCCGGGGTTGCGGGCGGCAAGAGTGGGAGCTTGAACCGCCCAGCCAGCGACCCCGGGAAGGACGGTAGGACGGAAGGCTGGCGGTATGTATGGTCGCATACTATCGTACGCACCAGACGGTGTGGCGAGCCCCAAGCTCACGTGGGCGGAGCCCGACGAGGCAACGCGCTAAGAAGACTCCGGTTGCGTTCCTTTGGAGATCGCTGATCGATGGAGGGCGCTTAGTGCGGTAAGAAAAAAAGATTGTTAAAAGCCAATATAGACACGTATAGGGGATATAACGCTAGAAATAATTTCTAATAGAAATATTGGTTTTAGCACGTAATCTTTTGTTTCGTAACTAAACAGCCTTACATCATTATAGGTACAGAAATATACATAAATTATACAGTATTTTTTGCCTTTATTTATGAATTTTAATTGTAATAAAGCCGATTTCAAGCTTACATTTAATTTCCTACAGTAAATTTATAAGCCTTCCCGTTTTGTTATACCTACTAAAATTCAATAGCGTTCAATAGACTAAGGCGATTGTCTGACCGTAATAAGAGAGTTTGGGTGAGATATGAAGATTCAACGGCATTGTTAATAAATTTAATGTATCAGAAGTCGTAAATGGAAATGGAGATTAACATGTGCCTTCCAATAAGACTCATCTTTTTTAAGTTGTTCAGAGATTTATGAAGTCATGGCATTAAGATGTAATATCCCATTGCTTTGCGTTCATCAGCACCATCAGACTCTTCCATGATTAGTTGTGATTTATGTGAAATATTGTGAAAATGTGATTTAAAGAGCTATATTAATATTTTGATTTTTATTTACATTTGTATTGTGTAGTTAAAAGGTGTATTTCAATTTTAAATAGTATTCATTTCTCCAATCTCCATATATGTATGTTACAAACACGATTAAAATCTAACGCTTAATCATTAAGACAGATATAAATTGATCGCTTACCAGTTACTCGCTATCAATCAGTTACATGACTTACAAAGAACGGTCCCTGTATTGATTTGCAATTATTATAAGATTGGCGCTGTTTAAGTTGACTATGCAAAATATTTGCGATCAAAACTCAATTGTAAGTACACAGAAGTAATAATTTAATTTATAAGCCTTATTAATTTTGTCTTCCAAAACCTGTTCAAACAACTTCCGTTTTCAAAAAGTGTTGTCGTGTTTATTTAGATTGTTTAATATCAATTTTATTACTTTTATTTATTCGAATAAACAACTTTGTTATTTATTCGAATTTAGTAGTTTCTTACAGTCCTGATTGAAAAGTACGTTGGATTTTTAATGACAAAAATGTCATGTGAAATTAACACAACTATTAATATCACAAATTTTTTTATTCTTTTAAAGAAGTTACGAAGCTTTTATGTGTAAAGAATGTATAAGACGGGTTGGTTGTACTAAATTTGTATATAATAATATTCTATAAACAGACTAGCCACAAACAAGGCAGGCGAGTTCCAGAGGCAGCATACCACAACATTGACACTTATTAAGTTATTTACCTTTGTGGGTAGCGTTGTAACAATGTGGTAGTGAGGGGTCGGCTATGGAATTTTGTCAAGGAATGCACGCGCTTGCCAAAGGAACGGAGGAATGCCACCGCGACATCTTCATGCGACGAACAACTTTCCGAATGTGTCGACAACAGTTATGCTGGTTGTTTCTCGTTTGTGCACCACAAAGGCTGTTTTGCTAACATTTCAACTCAAACGTTCACGTTCAGCTTGTAAAGTTTCAGTGTTATGTCTTTGTGGGCATGCTTGTTTTTATTTCGTTTTAATTGGTATGGACAGAAACGTTTAGGGTTATCTTTAAATATTCGCTTTAGAGATACATTTCGGTATAAAAACTACAGACCAATGCTACCTGTACCCTTACCATGAGTTTTCAAAACATCCCACAATTTTACGTAACGTTTACTCAACCCATTATTCTGTTCCGTTTGCTTCAGTAGGCTGAGTAAACGTAACAATAAGTAAGTCAAGTATTTTTGTCTGACTCACATGTTTGCAAAAAAGAGAGACAAAACATAAAGGGCCATTTTGTCAATCTAGACATTTAATGTTACGTTACTTACACTATAGTTCTGATACAACCCGCTAGGGGCGCTGATTGGAATTTGTATGGGCAAATACGTAAACAAATACCAAAACAGTCATATTTGTCAAAACGTAAAAACTTATGGTTAGGTACTGAAGTTCGAACCAGATAAACGTGTAATGTCAAACAAATTACTAAGTTAGAACGCCTAACTCAGGTACCTACCGCGTTAGGTACGTACTCAGGTACACATCTTTACAAAAATCTCAGCAGCTTAAACACGAGTAGTATCATTAACCTCACGTGGTAGTTTTCTCACACTCGAACTCTTTAGAAACAATTACCAACATACAATTGTCCCAAACTGTCTCTTGTTTCAAAATTAAGACCCTAACAAGCAATCTTATCCTTTCTAAATGAGTTGTCCGATTCCCAATTACGTCTTTAGTTCTATTGGAGCATTCAATTTATACTAGGAAAGCGATAAAGCTACCATTGGCCATTAACCTTGCCGGGTCGGTGAGGGCAATCAAATAAATATTGACCTACTAATTGTTTTTGCGGCATCGATGGCCGCGCGTGTTGACAGAGGCTGTGATAGACGACCTTTTTCCGAACCCTTTGATAAAACCAAGCTATTTTAACATATTCGTATCATATTCGGATCTGTGAGTTTTTGCTCTTTATCCCGTTTTATTATTGACGAGATGTCGAAATGGTGATTGTCTTCGGAACGGTCATTTTGACGCGTGTGTCGATCCATTTTCGGAACGTGGATTATGTTGGATATAAAATGTTTGGGATTCACATATGACATTAAATTGTTCATTGAGTCACGTAGAAATAGTTACAGTCAGTAACAAGGAGTAATCGAACTTTACACCTTACCATTAAGCATCTTAATCATCCTTACTATTAATTATTCTTTCTAAGAGTAGTTAGAGTGTTTGAAGGTGGTAGAACCCTTTCTGGTCCGACTCCGGTGGCACCACCGCCACACCTATATCTGCCTTATAACAGCAGTGTTAAACGCTGCTGTGTTCTGGTTTAAAGGGTGTGGTAAGGAAGACATACTTTTCCGAGGCATTCCAGCTTAGTCCTCACAGGTAGCGGCGCATCTGTGGTCGACCTCCGGTACGAATATCAAATTCTATCTGGAGTTGATTACAGATGGGCGGCAGTAGCCACTTACCGTCAGGTGGATTGCATGCTCTACTGCTACTCCGTATTATAAAAAAGTGTTATTATTTTAACTTAATTTAATTTGAAAAAAGTGCTACATATTTTACGGTATTGGTTTCACTTATTTCCTATTACAGACAAAGATTAAATATTACTTGCGTGCATGTGGTATACATGTACTTTTAACCCAAATATAGGGAATTATGCGGGGAAATGTTTATGAACGTGAGAAGCGAATAAATTTTCATATTGTCGAAGAAATACTGGTCTACACAAAGGAGGAAATTCGTATCATATAAACAAAAATCTGATTAAAATATCAAACAACATCGTTATAAAAGTTCCATTCATTTTGTTGACAAAGTCTCACAACTTATTTGCATGGAGGAGATTACAATGGAACTAAGAGTACGGGAATCTCGGAGTTCTCTCTTGTATGTAGAAGTTCGATTATGTAGGCATATTTTAAGATGAAAAGTTTTAAACAATGCCCCGGGACAACGAAACTTTTCTTTTTCGATGTGTTTCAAACAAAACAGATGATAAATGTCTTTGTAGCCATATATTTAGTTTAAAACATAAGATCCTTTGCTGGAATAATTTACCATTATTTTATAAAAGAAGCAATAAAAGTATTATTTAAAACTTAATATAAGTTTCATATCAGAATTATTCAATAATGTGATCTTAAAGTTATTGTTTCAAAAAGTTTTTCTTTTTGTTGTTGGTTTTTCTTTTAAAACTTTTTGTTTTACTTATACTGTCTTATAGTTATGGACTCTATTGACAGTTACTTATAATGTACGTATGTGTGTGTTTTCAATTAAAACTAACATTATTTATTAACACAAATGTATTTACCACACTACTCCCATACAGGTTATTGATGACATACATTACATAATAAAAAAATCAGAGGTTATCTGGGGTTCAAATCTCAAACGTCCCGATTGAGAGACGAAGTTTTTACCACTAGGCTATTACTGCATTATCGGATGTTTTTAAATGAATCATAAGAATTCAGACAAGGATTAACGATTATTCTAATGATATCAAACCAGTTAAGACCAAACATATCATCTAACGGTCACCCATCCATTCCTAGCCGTGCCAACATTACTTAACTTTGTAAATCCGTTACAATCACAATCCACTGAATTATTCCACTTTCCATTTAAAAAAGCAAAAAACAAAAACACTGACATAGACAAATTAAAACAAATAGGTTTTAATCAACCGTACGTAATATACACATAATACCACATTAACCACAGTTTAAATCTCTATATGTCGTTTAATGTACATTCATTTTGCAGTGGCTTTAGATAAACAAAAACAAAACTTATAAGCCGCAGTTTAGCCTCAATATACGGTTTCAAGTTTCATTATTTTCTCATTCGCTAGCATGTACTCATAGTATCTCATCGCCATACAAAGTAGCGGCACAAAAGATCTCATCCAGTTCATGAAACCACGGGTTAGTTCGCTAATAGAAACACTGAAATATATAGAACGTTAAGATAACTTGTTTGTTGGGTAATTTATATGTCTTCACTTAAAATGTTTTTACGTTGATAAAGTAAAAATGGCTAATAATCAACATGATGAAAGATTGATAGGCTATTAGAAGATAAAAAGTGCTACATTAAAAAAGACGGTAAGTAGAGAGAAGATTTTTTTCATAGTCGCAGGAAATTTCACCTTTACAGCAATATGTCACTTATATCTACATGATTTTCTAATATATTTTTGATATGAAGTATTTTGACTTCTCTCAAGAGCCGATCGATCAACTCTGGTACTCATGTCCTATTTTAAATCTATTAAGTAGATGCTGAATTATACATGAGACGGCAATCTTAGTTTGCAGGAATGGTAAAGGTTCTGTGGTCTGCCTCAGATAAACTATTTGGGACAGTGTTCTATCTGCTACATATATCCGCGGGTGGCAATGAATACTCGTACTTCGTTACGTCACCAGTAAGCTCATTTACTGCTTCAATATTAAACGTAACTAATCTAACTAAAAGTAAACGTTAATATTCGGCTTTTTGTTTTTTTTTTTTTGTAATATACGAGTAGTAGACGAGCATGCAGTCCTCCTGATGGTAAGTGGCTACTGCCGCCCGTGGACATCTGCAATCAACCCCAGATAGGTTTAGATATTCCTTCCGGTCGGCCATACATGCGCCGCTACCCTTGAGGACTAAGCTGGAACGCCTCGGAAAAATATGCGTCCCTTACCACACCCTTCAAACCAGAACATAACAGCGCTTAACACTACTGTTAATAGGCAGAAATACATATGTAGAGCTGGTACCGCCGGAGTCGAACCACAAAGGGTTCTACCACCTTCTAAACTCTCATGAGACAGATAGTATTCATATTTGCTAGTTTAAAACACTTTTACTTTTATTTTGCGACACAATAAACTATACCCAAATAGGTATACTTGACACTATGTGTTGCGTTCAGCCCGGAAATTGGAGCCGAATCTCCGCGCCTGAATACGCACACTCGGTCAAATGCACACATGACGATGATGCATACATTTCATGGGTCTCTAATACATGAAACCATTTAAATGATTTATCAATAATTTCATTTGCTCTTTATCAACGATATACGTACTCGTTCATACGAGTAACTTTGATTTATGTTTACTAAAATAGCTATTAATACTATTTTAATGAAGTTTGTTTATGAATACGAATCAGTAATAATAATTGAATATAGACTTGAAACCTGCGGAAATGTTAACAGATATTATGTATTATTGCATGGCTTCTGTACCCGACTATGAAGGGTAATGTTTTTGGGCATATGTATGTAGTCCAAAGATATCCTATCTCGAATGATAGGATATTTTTCGACTATATACTGTAGTATTTAACCCCATTTTGTGAGAAAAATCAATGTAAAACAAATAATAATAATAACTACTAATACTAATACTAATACTATTCTACTATACTAATACTATACTACATCTGTAGCACTACCATGAGTTGGCATAGAAACGCCACTATAGAAATTGTAAATAGAAAACTATTGTCATTTTGCTAGTGAATAACATAACAACTATTGTTACGGTAATTCTTGACAACGTCTGTCAAATTAATGACTCATGGGACCGAATTTGTATGGCAATAGATCATAATGACATTAGCTAGCGATTTGATTTCGATAGGTTTTTTACGTATCGAGTTACGCCACTACGGATTTTAGTTCTACGAGTAACCACCAGAGGCGCTGTACAATTTTTCATACATTTATTTTACGCAGTCGCTAGCGAGTAATACTTTTGTAAACTCATGGTAGTGCTACAGAATACAACTTTTTCTTTGATTTATAAATATGTTTTGTTTTAATTCGTTTGTAATTTGTGTTTATCTACATGCACGCAACGCTTGACTCAGGATAGATGTAAATTGTAGATACTCGTACATTGCTAGAAACCTTCACGGAAGTATGCGTGGCTGAACATTTCTGAGATTCATGCTTTCTACCACCATGAATCCCTTTGTGGTTCGACTCTGTAAGCACCACCGCCACACCTATTTCTGCCTCATAACAGCAGTGTTAAACGCTGCTGTGTTTTGATTTGAAGGGTGTGGTAAGGAAGACATACTTTTCCGAGGCGTTCCAGCTTAGTCCTCCGGGGTAGAGGCGCATCTGTGGCCGACCTCAGGTCCAGATGTCCATGGGCGGACAGTGGCCACTTACCATCAGGTGGACTGCATGCTCGTCTGCTATTCCTATATTATAAAAAAGATAATGCATGAAGAACAGACATATACATCTATATAGTCCCTACTAAATTTCTATTCAAACTTAAAATAAAGGAACATGAACGAAAAAATAAGTTAGTATAAGTGGAAATAAAACAGATCTCATTTAAAACATTAAAGCTATTTTAATGTTGAACAACGCAGTCCCATTTCTTACAACTTTAATTCTATCTACGACGCTACTGGAACTCGGTCTTACTGTCTTAAGGCGCAGTAAGAAGGTGGCCGACGCTAAGTAGTGCTGGCGTCACTGAGTAGTGAGTAGTCTTAGTTAGTGCCATGCCTTAAAGAATTTAGACGGTAGTCCCGTCGGATTATGTTTTGTTTTGTTATATTTTTACCCGACTGCCAAGGAAGGGTTATGTTTTTCGCGCGTATCTTGTATGTTTGTCTTTCTTTATTTGATCCGATCTAACAAACGGCTGGATGAATTTCAACAGTTAAGGTGTCATTATATTTGTCTCAATGACCCGAGTGTCCTTAGATAGGTATTAGTAAAAAAAAATCAAAATGGCGGATCGTTGGCGCGAAATAGTAACACATTTAAAAAAAAAAGTTAACCGAACCTATCGAGTAGGGTATCAAATGAAAGTAAATTAAACGGAGATTATAAAAACATATTTGTATATATATAAAACAGCAAGGTGACTGACTGACTGACTAACTAAATGACTTTTTCATTTTTCAGAAATCAACGTAAAGCCTAAACCAAGGACCTTACAGTTCTGAAATTTTGCACATAGATTCACTATATAGCGTGAATAAGTACTAAGAAAGGCCTTTTGGAAATTCTTCCCTTAAGAGGGTAAAATAGGGGAAAACAGTTTTTTTGAAATCCTTTAATTTTGAAACAACTACTATAAAATATTGTATTTGGCTTTCTGGATAGGAACAAGAACGCACTTATGTATCCCCCTCCGAAAAATCAACCCCGTAGAGGGTAAAATAACGGTTAAAAGTTCATTTGAACAACCGTCAATTTTGAAGCAAACATTATGAAATTTTGTATTAGGCTTGTTGGATAAAAATAATGAAATTCTAGCTATAACGAGGTAAAATAATGACCGAAACTTTGATTTACTGAAGTTATATATTTTATAGACCGTAAATGGTGGATTTTGTCACGAAATAGCTACACGTCTTAAAAAAAAGTTTTAACCAAACCTATCGAGTAGGGTGTCAAAATAAAGGAAGTTAAGAGGAGATTACACATACATTATATAATATATCTTATATATAAAATTCTCGTGTTAGTTACCGTAGTCCTCTGAAACGGCTTCACCGATTTTCACCAAATTTTATATACATATTCAATAGGTCTGAGAATCGGCCACTATCTATTTTTTACCCCTAAGTGATAAGGGTTGTTCACCCTTAACATTTTTTATTTATATCGCAACACAACGTTTGCCGGGTCAGCTAGTACATATATACTCGTATATACACGTCGAGATGACATTCTGACTAAATGAATGAGTTGCTCTGTCAGAGATCAACGCAAAGGGAAACCGCTGAACTTAAGCGTGCTGGAACTTTACACACAGGTTCTTTATATAGCGTAAATGAGCACTACGAGGATAAAATAGGATAATATCTTTTGTTTTTGAAGCAGACACCTACTACGAAACTTTGTATTTGGCTTTCTGGATAAAAATAATGAAATGCCTATTTCACTGCTTTTGGAAATTCTACTCCAGCCTTTTTGGTGCAGTCGGGTTTTTGATTTTTTTAATTAATTTTTACAACATTTTATTACAAGTAATGTTTACGAGGGTATGCATGTGTGTATATATTTTTGTAATAATTGTGTCTGTCGCTTACAATATTGAAATAGCTAGCGAATTTAAGTCTACCTGGTGGTAAATGAGTACTACTAACGACGGGTCACCAACTCGAAAAGGGGTTCTATCTGAAGTTGATCACAGATGCATTGTCACTCTTGAGGACTAAAATGGTCACCAGTTATGATATTGATTGAATGCTGGCATTAACTCACTTTCATCAAAACGCACTACTTCACGTTAAAAAATACGGGTAGCATTTAATCACAATACAATAAAAATAAAAGAGATAAATGAATTGAAATCAGTTGATATCCTACATATAATTACCATAATATGCCGTTATCGTTAATATGGGGATCGTTCAAAGACCGATTTCATATGCAGATAACGGCTGCATAAATTTCAATACAATCGAATGGGTACGAATATTTCGAGGCGGCCGCTCATAAACTACTTCTTTGTTAAACCGCAATTCTGAATATTCTGAATATACGAATTACGTCTACATAACACAAATATACAAAAGTATATAAACCATACGTACATCCTTAGTATTTTTTTTTTTATAATATAGGAGTAATATAGGAGTAGCGTATTATAGTTATAGTATGTTCATTTCTCCTACTAATTAATAAATGTTTAGATACGTAATTGACGAGCACGTATCAAATATTTGCGTGCAATAAATATCACCCTTGGTTTTTGGCCAATTTTCATAACTATTCCAGCACTTTGGTAGCACGTTTACGTCGCCTTCAAATTAACCGCTTTGTATCGTACAGCTTCGTATGTGCAATAGTGCTACGGCAGTGCTACGCGACACACAGCAAGTATTTTGAAGCCTTTCTTTATTTCATAAATTTTACCGTATTATTTGGAGTTACCCATTAAGGCCCTATTTACGTCCTTATACGGACAGTGAACGCGTGTCAGACAATGTCATATTATAATATTTGTAAATAGTAGTGTATGTTTTCATTCCACTATTGATTATGACAAACATGTAATTGAAGCCCAATCCAATTCTAAGCCATAAAACTCAGTGCCAAAAAATATATGAAAACTATGTAGATGCAAGCTGCCAATTCGAATCGATTGAATTTTAATATTCTTTCGGTCTTAGTCTCGGCTTCTGACTAGAATAAGAATATCGAAGCGAAGTCTTTCAAAGACAAGTAGTAACTATTCTGTCGGTCAAACCTCACAAATTCGTCTAACCAGTCTGTATATGTTCCAATATTTGATATTAACTGCATTAAATATTTGATATTAAATATTTTATTAAGCAACTGTGATGTAGATGACTAAATTATAACGTCCCGCATCCCGTAGACATTAACTAGAATTTTTATTTACACAAAATTACCATTTGGCTTTTAAGAAATGTACTTTTAAAATCTCCATAAATCTTACTTCAAAGTAATAGAGACATAACGGAAGTCCAATTTTATAAAAACAGATATTCAAAATAAGCATAAAAAGTGAATTCTAATCCTGATTACTTTCTTGACTAATCCCGAACGCTTGTCGGGTTTATACGCTGCTTTTGAACGGTTGCACAAATTTTAATATCGGCTAGACAGGAACGGCAGTGGCGCGGAAACTCATCGTAATTGCTCTTCATTATTAATAAGCTATCCATGAGGCAATTATTGAGTAGTGATAACCTAATGGTTTGAAATGCAGCCGCTTAATCTGAGGATCCAAAAACCCCAAGCATGAATTTCTGATTTGTAGTAGTTACATTAGTATTTAGTTTTATATTTAACCATCACTTGCTTTAACTATAAATAATAACGTAAGAAAACCTACACGCCTAAGAGTTCTTAAAAAATGTCATAAGTGCAAAAATTTTATTAATCAACATTTAGTCAGCTACCCTTAGTATGACTTTTTATGTTTTTACAAAAATGATTGTTTCTATATTTGTTTAAGTATTTTCCCATATATTTCCAATCAGCGCCCCTAGCGGACTGTATCAGAACTGATTGGAAATGTATGGGAAATACGTAAACAAATATAAAAACAGTCATTTTTCTTAAAACGTAAAAAGTCATACTAAGGGTACTGTGGACTATGCCCAAACCGTTCTCACTAACCGTTCTAAAAGGAAACCCGTGCCCAGCTGTGGGACAGTATTGGAAGGAATCCACGAGGCAATTTCACGGAAATCTGATAAATACCATCTGATAAATATCATGTGGCTACGTGCTAGTTTCCTGAATATAAGGATTTGCATGAAATTGACGTCAAGTAAACAAATAATTTCTACTTTGCGTCTTAAATTGTATGTTCATAAACTGTATTTAAGACCCATAATAGTCATGTGCAACACTTACTTTCAATTGTCATGTTGTAAGCTTTTTATGATAATTCGCACGAGCCATGATATGACCTATGCTCGTTATTAATGAATTACTGAATCTATCTAAAGTTTTGTTGTGTAAGACACTAGGATTCCCTTTGTCATGTTTGCCATGGACACACACAATGTCTAACACACACCGAGAACTCATCATTTAGATACGGACCTTTGCGGGTCATCATAATGTGGATTAATTGTTAATATTGTCCACTAACCTGACTCATCATCGGATCTGTATTGACCTGACACATGTAGGTACCAGAGTCCTCCGGTTCCACGTTGTTTATGTACAGCTTCCAGGTGTTAAAACCGTTGTGGGAGACGGCTAGCCGCGGACTCACATTCACCGTGTGAGTGTGGATAGCCAGGATTCGCTTCGTGTCCGATTTAATCCACGCCACCTTCAAGTAAGTAAATTAGTTATAAGTTGATTGCTTAAAGAATCTTTATCCAACCAAAGTAGAGTAACTTAGTAAATAGTAAGTGAGAAAGTGGTAAATAAATCCGTAAGTCATTTGTAGTGTCCATATAGAGTGATTTTTTCAACTGGGACTAGATCATCAAATCCTAAAGTCTATGTAAACGAGGAAAATGTTGAGAGAAGTTTATTTTGAAGAAAAAAAACGCACACGACTTACTGATGGTAAGTGGTTATTACTGCCCTTGGAGTAAGCAGTCCCAGATAAATAAAAAGTCCTATTTGAGATTAATAGATGCGTTACTACCGCTGAGGCCTACGGTGGAACGTTGAAGAAATATGTCTCCCTTACTACAACCTTTCAAACCGAAACAGTAGTAGTTAACAGTGGTATTTGGTAGAAAAAGATATGGCGGTGGTATCTCCGGAAACGAACCACATGGTTCTCCCACGTTGAAATATTTACACTAATCTGCGTTTCATTTCCTTTCCGGTATTATTACCATGCATTATATTTAATTTTTAGGGTTCCGTACCCAAAGTGCAAAATCTGAACCCTATCACTAAGACTTCGCTGTCTGTCCGTTTGTCCGACTGTCCGTCTGTCCGTCTGTCACAGGGCTTTATCTCTGGAACCGTAATAGATAGACACTTGATTTTTGACAGCGGATGCATACCGGTGGCCGCTATAAAAACAAATACTAAAAATAAAAAATACAAAAAGGGGTCCCCATACAACAAACTGCTATTTGATATTTTTCCGACTATCTTTTGAACCGTTATAGGTAGACAGTTCAAATTTTCACAACATGTGTACTTCAATGGCTGCTATAATAATAAATACAAGGAATAAAAAAGAAGAAAATTTTGGTTGTACGGAACCCTCTGGGTGCGGGTTTGACTTGCACTTGGCCAATTATTTTTATTAATACTTACTATACACGTTACACAAACATACCTTGTATTCGCCGATGTGATTGACAATGCATGTGAAGTGCACGTCTCTTCCCATAGATACTGTGAAGTTCTCCAGAGGCGCGAGGAACTTCGGCTCCAGTTTGCTGTATCCTAACCCTTGCAGCTGACCTGCAATTAAAATGTTTTTTTTTAAGTAGGAGTGCGTGAGGTGCGAGTGCGAGTGAGGGGTTACTCCTATAATTCAGAGGAATGTAAAAACAATTCCTTATTTAAAATCCGTGAAGCTGTTTGAGTTATAGAGCGTATCGAAGAATTTATACATACATAAATGCACTAGTAATACATTACTCCCGCAGTCGGGAAGATTCCAAATTTATTCCCCCAATGGCCAATAGATGATCACATCCCAAACATAGCAATTGTTATGATTTGTAATATTATGCATCTAAGCACGATTAATATTCAACGATGGAAAGTGACGATATTTTTTCATTACTATTACTTAATTTCAAAGTGAACATTTTAATGTAGAGTCACAGTTCAAAAAGCTGTTTACTAACCGTCCCATACTATAACAGAAAATGATCTTCCAATTTCATTTATTACTACAAATATGCATATTTCAATCACGTTATTATTAATTACAAAGTGTACATTTTAGTGTGAAGTCGCAGTTTATAATGTTTATTTTCCTAAACGTGCTGGACTGTAAAAGAATATGAAGCTCCAATTTCATTTATTACTTCGAATATACATAATTATTTCAATCACGTTATTATTAATTACAAAGTGTAAATTTTCGTGTAAAGTCACAGTTTAAAAGGCTGTTTTTCCTAAACGTTCTGGACTGTAAAAGCCAAACGGCTCGCTTAAATTCGGACGTCTAGCTTGCAATACAATGCGCTGGTATAAGTTATCACTTTAATACCAGCGTTCTACGCTTCGCAATAAAGTCGATATTAATGTGTTCCATTGCAAACACATTTTGAGCAAAACTGCATCGGTAGTTATTAAACCCAAGGTTTAGGTACCCGAGCGTAGTTTGTCGAAACTATCCGGAATAGAGGATCTATACGCAAAAAAAAATAAAAATCGTTGTTAGTTGCTGTTACATGTTTCAATTTTGATTTGATGATTATTTTTTTGTAAAATTGTTATAAGAAACATACACGCTGTTCGTCTGATGGTCACTGTCAAACATGGCCATCTCCAACCAACTATATATAAAACACAGATTCTATCTCAAGTTATTTACAGATGCGTTTTTGGCAAAGGGCGATCTATCGCCGGGTTGGGAGATCATGTTCGGGGAGCGGACGCGCTCCGGCAGTCTTAGTTCGGAACTTGTATATGTACAAGATGTTAGAAAACTTCGATAGCGTGATTCAGAATACTCGTGGCGCCATCTCTTGACGAGTAGCGGGAAGTCTCCACACGTTGTTTCTCCTGAAGAGTGACGTGCATTGTCACACCTTTCCACTTAAATGCAAGATATGCTTCACACTTTTAATAGCTATAATCTATAAATGGAGTGACAGCATAAAATACATGGCTGTGATTATTTCTGTCCCATTGCTGGGCACACATTCCTCACAACTGAATAGATGCAAGAAATCATTGCTACTAACGATCACCCATCCAATTGCAAACCGCGCCCGATGTTGCATAACTCTTTATACCGCTTGAGAATTACATGAATCACGGGGCTATGAATGCTTTTTAAAATACCACAATTTGCATACATATTAACATCGTAATTGCATAAATAAGCCTTTCAATGAATTTTCAACTTTGTAATCAGCTAGTGTTTAAACATCGAAGTAGTTCCAATTGCGCGAAATTTCCTACCGGCCATTTTAACGAATCAGCTCTATTTTAAACGTAGCCAAATGTAAACGAAAGAAATACAGGTCGAATTGGCCTTTCGAATTGCTTGAAATTGGGTCAGATTTGCACAAACAAAAGTCGTGAAATTGCTGACGGTACCGTGTAGCAGTAAATGATTCGAGTTTAAAGGTTTTTAGTGTTTATTTCAATATTTTATCGTATTTTAATTAAATATAACATTTTCACAGTTTATTTTGTACAATAATTGAATCAATAAAATGTTTCAGTATTAATAATTTTAATGGTACACAATTAACTCGTACAGTACGTTCAATACGGGGTATAGTAAAATTACAATAGACGGGCTGAATTTCATTAAATATATATTTTTTTATAATATAGGAGTAACAGACGAGCATGCAGTCCACCTGATGATAAGTGGCTCTTGCCGCCCATGGACATCTGTAAGCAACCCCAGATAGGATTAGATATTCCTAACTAAGGTCGGCCACAGATGCGCCGCTACCCCTGAGGACTAAGCTGGAACGCCTCGGAAAAGTATGTCTCCCTAACTACACCCTTCAAAACGGAACACAGAAGCGCCTAACACTCCTGTTATTAGGCAGAAATAGGTGCGTATACACTGATCATTGCTCAGCATTGCTGCACTGCTGCAGTTAGGCCATCGTCTACCACGCTGGCAAGACCATGTTATATCATTGCTTTATGTTCGTCTTTATAACACTACTTTGGGATCAAGAAGTTTAAATAAATAAGGAAATACTGGCTAAATCTTATATATTCTAAAATTCTCGTGTCACATTGTTAGTTACCGTACTCCTCCGAAACGGCTTTAACGATTTTCAACAAATTTTATATGCATATTCATTAGGTCTGAGAATCGGCTACTATCTATTTTTCATACCCCTGAGTGATAAGGGTTGTTCACCCTTAACATTTTTTTATTTATATGGCAACACAACGTTTGCCGGGTCAGCTAGTAGTTATATAATTTAGTAATATGTTTAGTTTATATTATATGCTAGATTGTAAAGAGGATTAATAACAATGTAGATTATGTATGTATGAAGTCAAAGTACGAAACAAATTGTAAACACAAACGTGCATTAATAATTGCATTTCACAATGTATTACGAGAACATAATGAACAATGTTTGTAGAACAATAATAGAAGATCAAACTATCTAATTAGAGAAAGTTATAGGGTTGCCTGTGGATATAAATTTAGTTATAACGAGACATTGTGATAAGATTGAATTACTTATTACTGAGTTCATTAAAATGATGGACAAAATCGCAGGAAAAAGGCAGTAGAGAGAAGGAAAATATCTTGGCTGCGACACATTCGGGAGTTTTTTATTTTTATATTATAAGAGTAGCAGACGAGCATGCAGTCCACTGCCGCCCATGGACATTTGTAATCAACCCCAGATAGGATTAAATATTTCTCCCTGAGGTCGGCCACAGATGCGCCGGTACCCCTGAGGACTAAGCTGGAACGCCGCGGAAAAGTCTGTCTCCCTTACCATACCCTTCAAACCGGAACACAGCAGCGCCTAACACTGCTGTTATAAGGTAGAAATAGGTGTTGTCCCTGTAGTACCGGGACCAGAATAGGGCTACGGTATCCCCTACCTGTCGTAAGAGGCGACTAAAAGGGGCTTTCGGGGTTGCGGGCAGCAAGAGTGGGAGCTCAAACCGTCCAGCAAGCGACCCCGGGAAGGACAGCGGTTTTGTGTGGTCGCATATCGCTGTAATCACCAGGGGATGTGAGAGGAGCGTAAATTGCTCCCCCAGGGCAGAGCCCGATAGAAGGGCATCGCGTTAGGAGGACTCCGGTTGTTCCGTTGGAGATCCCGGAGTTCTCCACGAAACGCTGAGGACGGCCACCGGGGGGGTTTTAGTGCGGTAAAAATCCCACATAACACGGCGTCACTCCCATGGCGTCGGGTACCTTTTGAAGGTTTCCCCCTCGTCAACAAAAAAAAAAAAGGTAGAAATAGGTGTGGCGGTGGTGCCACCGAAGTCGAACCACAATGGGTTCTACCACCTTGAAAGCGCGGGAGTGGACCGGAATAGCAAATGCAGCTGAACTTTACCGCCTCATAAAGAACCGTGACAGATATAAAAAGCTGATAGCCGACCTTCAGTAGTTGGACAGACTCCGCAAGAAGTTCACATACATCCAATAACAGTGAAATGTAATTTGTTTTACAAACATCACAACCCTATTTACATACATTAACATATGAACGTACCGTCATTTCCATATAATTGCGTAAGTAATATCCTAAATCATTTGTGGTCCCGCAATGAACAGATATCAATTAGTATCTGCCATTCAAATTCGTCGATCCGTAGCATCCGCTGAGATTCTGTTTTCGACGACATTTGACGATTAGGGATCCGATTGTTGATCACATAGGTTTGTTGTTTTATCCTTGTACCGACTGTTTTTATTTTAACATACATATCTAGTTATTAAAATTAGATCATTAGTTATTTATTTATTTAAATGATTATGTATCAGTTATACATTTACATTACCTTTTAAAATTACCTTTTATACCCGCGAATAAATAACCAATATATGCAAATTTGGCTTACCAATTGACAATTTCTCTATGCTAAAAAATTTCGAATTACGGTCTTTGATAGGCAAAATTTGGACAGATTACGTATAAATAACGGGCGAAAGATACAATAGATTATTTTTCAATGTAAAGTCATTATAAATTGCTATAATGGACAACATCACGAAGGAATCTACACACGTTTAAAAAGTGTTCAAAGATATGTGAAGGACGAATTGGTAGAATCCGCACTTCGGCAGCTCGGTGGATTACGGGCCTAAACCCTCTCAAATTGAGAGTAATGGATTGACGACAATTAAATCCTCCTCATAAAATATGTTTATATTTTATTGCTTTATTTGCTAATCAATTCTATGTATTAATTGAGATAACCACAACACAGTATCGCATTTACATAATCATTTATCTCGTCAATTCAATACGTACAGTGCAAACGATGTGTCCTGAATAATTACAGTGTCATTGGTCCCAAAGGTCCATTTATAAACTTCTCCGCAATAAACAGACTAATCACACAAATCGTTACGCAGTAATTCTGGTGGTTTAAATTACAACACGATTATGGATATTTCCTTGTTAACATTATCATGTTAGTCTATGAAGCAAAACAAACAATCATATAACTTATTTATATAGCTCTCTTTTTCATAAGTAAGTATTATATTTGTACAACCTGCGTAGCGTTTATGATAATCGCATTAATGAAGATCTATCACGTATAAAGTATTGATTCGATTCCTGACCTGGCATAAATAATAAATATAAAATAACAAATTAGTATAATACTTTTTTCCGTAAACTTTACGTGTTTTATAAGAGTTACTACTCACCCAATGGTTCAAATTAAACCATACATAATATTTTTTCCATTTTTTTTCATAACACTTAAGTTCGTCAATAACTATTAGAAAAAACAAAAGTGTGTGTGTGTCAGCTACGACGCACGATTGAGTTTACTCCTTACGAATGATAATTATGATATATATCGAATAGAAAAAAGGGTAGGTAAATGAACGCATCTGCTAAAATGATAAGAGAAACAAACATATATCTGTAATTATTCGGATTATTTATATTACTTCAATAATGCGTATTACATAAAGTATGTTACAAAATAATATAAAATAGCGCCATCTAGTGGCAAGTTTTATAAATTGTAAGTTTGCAAGTTTATCAATCTATGTATTTTAGTTCCAAATATTATAATGGTAACTTAATATAATTGTTTATATTAAAGTAAATTTTAATATAATATAATTATTTATATTTAAAACAATGTTAAACGTTTTATAACTTAAAACTTAATAATTATAATTTCTTTGCCATCTATAAAATATCCTTGTTGCTATTTACGGATGAAATTTATATGAGACTCAATAAACATGTTATTATATGTAATTTGGATTGTTTCTGAATGTTTTATAATTCTAGAATTCATTTAAAACGTATTGCTAATTTTATATAACTTATTTTGAACATAATTCATTAGCAATAATTCTGTAATAAATATTAAATAATACTGTTTTGATTTTGCCCGTTTATCGTTGATGATCAATAATGCATCAATTTTTATAAGTTAAATTAATATATCAGTAACTTACAAAAGCCTCTTTATGTTAAAAACTTATTTTGCTAATATTATATCTTATTCAATTGCTTACTGATTTTATATGTTACTCTTCTTTAAAAACGTTCATAAAAGATTGTTAATCATATTATGGCGCCTATGTTCATATTTTTCACAGTGTTTATAAATGATCAAACCTATAACTTAATTTATGCAAAAATGTAAACAAATTATTTAATGACGTTTTAATGTTTTATATATTGCTAATTATTTTTATTGTAATAATTACTTTCATATGGGATTTGAACTTACTGTATTTTAAATTAATAAAAGCACTCTTGATTCATATTTTGGTTACCGTTACGCCTCAACTTTTCGTGTTACACTTGATTTTACTCCTCATAAAATTTCCGTACCGGGCCTTATAACTCAAATCGTTTCTTAAGGAGTAAACTCCAAAAACCGTTTGACAAACAAAAGAATTAAGTAAAAAACCATTTCATGTTTGCCTGTGGCTACCAATAATTTCAAAGTTTATTTAATTCCTAATGAAGAAACATACTTAGTTTACAGAAAACATAACCTGGCATTTAACGATCTACACCCCGAGATGGCATATCGCAAACGATATGTCAAGTTAAGCAAGATCGAGCGCGGTCGATTCACAGATCGGTGACCGCAAGTGACAAATTTTCATGAACGTTCCCGCGCTCCGTAGGGCTCGTTAAGCAGTCTGTTCCGATTGTTATCATTAGTAATATTGTCAGAAGCGTGGGTGGAAAACGTCCAATAGATAAATTGACGATTACCCCGAATATCCATCAATCAACATTGAAACAACACGGTAGTGAACTCAAAATATTACTAGAAGATGCCAGTGCTCTCAACTCAGAGTCTGAGTCTCAGACTAAGTTTCGAACGAACGACAGAATTTTCAGAACTTTGTGTATATTAAAAAATAATAATCATTCGGTTAAAACATTATGGATAAAACTACACGCCTCACATTGAAAAAAAATCTTAGGGTATGTAAGAAGTCTTCCATTCAATACTTGGCCAACATGGTAGATTCTGACCCCTCTCACTCTTAGAAGAGATCCTTACCCAATTAAGGACAATAATGCGGTGACAACCCTAGTCGTATTTACATGATAATATGCTCCATTAGATACGAGCGAGTCACGAGTCACGCTTTGTGTAAGTGATATGCTCTAAATAATTGTAACCTAAACCATCATTTGTAGAATCGTCCACAATTAACAGGTGGCAATTAGTATCTGCCATTTGGATTCGGATCCGTTCGACGCCGTGATTTTCGGCATTCAGCATTCAGATAGGGACATGAACAGGGAAGGTCGCCGCCTAAAAAGGGTCACACTAAATGTCCCATACTGTGACATCAAAACGATTAATGGCTTGTGGGGGATTTCGGAACGGGGAATATTTTCGTCCAATTCGCCTAATGCAAGGCTCGGATTAATTTTTTTTATCATTTTTCACTGACCTAAATTCTTTCATCGGATGAATTGAACGATATATTATCGTTGGATGTTTATATATTTAATCTAATTCGACCTTCTAAGTAAATGGCGACCCCAGTTAGTCGTAAAAGCAAGGGCTTCAATAGAAATGTGATTCATGAAAAAGTGTTCGCTACACCCGACCATTTTAAATATCTGTTATGAGACTTGGCATTAACTTGAAATTCTGAATTCTGGTAATTCTAGTATATTAATTGACGATTACAATAACTTGACGAAGATACAGATTAACGCCCGTTTTGAAGTGAACACTATTGGGTATTTATGGATCGTATAATTTTTGATTCTTTAATTACAATACTAGCTAACCTGGCTTACTTGGAATAAATGTTATTAGGTCAATTACATAAGTTTTTTATAAGAACATGATATTTTTTTCAAATGTTTTATTACAAAATTAGGCCCAGCCGTTGAATGAACGATTTTACAAAAAACGTCAGTCACCTATTGCGAAAAATTTTCCATGTACCTACATTGAAAAACACACAAGGACGAACTAACTATAACTATTGAAGGTGATAGAACCCTTTGTGGTTCGACTCCGGCGGCACCATCGCCACACCTATTTCTATCTAATAACAGCAGTGTTAGACGCTCCAGCTTAGTCCTCAAGGGTAGCGGCGCATCTGTGGCCGACCTCAGGTAGGAATATCTAATCCTATCTGGGGTTGATTACAGATGTCCATGGGCGGCAGTAGCCACTTACCATCTGCTCGTCTGCTACTCCTATATTAAAAAAAAAAGAAAAAAAAAACAAAAACTATGTTTTTAAATACCTTACAAAAAAATAAAGCCAATTTGCTGTTTTCCAATACAGTTTTTAACATTGTCTTTTCAAAAACAATTTTTCAACGGAGTCTACAATTTTGTAGATAGTACCGAGATATAAACAATCAAAACGAAAGCCAGCTGTGTTCTTGTTTTCGTTGTGAAGGCAAGAAACTAAGTAAATACAAGTCAGAGAAGTATCCAAATAGAACACGAATTCAGTTTCCCTGAGATTCCAGTACACAACTTCAGTAGTTGGATAATTTGGAGTACTCTAATAAATTTATCAAGCTTCTACTTGGTTGGCAAGAGGTGGACTATTGTTACAGAACTGATAATTACTTTTAGAACTTACAACCTATACTATTATTATTTTAGTTAGCAGTAATAACCTAGTGGTGAAAACTTGTTCTTAATCGGGATCCCGAAGTTCGACTCCCAGGTACGCACCTCTAATTTTTCAAAGTTATGTGTGAGTATTAGAAATTATTTGTCACTTTTTTTGATAGAGAATTAAAATCTACATACCTGACAATTCTTTAGTAAAGTTGCCAAATTAGTAGTAGATCACCTACAAAAAATTCCCGTCAGACCGAGGGGTTACTACCATCTCTTAAAACAATGTTATTTTAATCATACTTTTACTTTTTTTGCAGGAAATTTAACTTTTTAAACAAAATATGACAATTTCAGTTGGTTTTATATAATGCATAATCGAAAAATTAATATAGTTTTATGTTTGTTCAACTGTGTATAACGGAATATTTTACTGTTTTAAGGAGGAAATAGAACTTTCCTGAACTATGATGGTTTTTAAAAGATGGTGGTAGGCCCCCAGAACCGTAGACTATGGTTAGGCCATTATCAGTAGGCCCCTCTCATTATCAGTAATAGTCGACTACGCCGACTATTTTAGTTTAGTAAAACTTGACAGAGTTTAAATCTCCAAACCAACTGGAATGCTTGCAAGCTTTGCGTTCCATTACCCTTAACTGGTGTCATAAATTTTATGAATATAACTGGAACCGTGGCGGCCACGCAAAAAATGTAGCTTACAAGCATTTTTGATAGTGATATTCAAAAATACTTTGCTGCATCCGTGTATCATGTTCTGTATAAATGATATATAAAATTAGTCTTCGAGTAATTTAGATGTGACATGCGAACAGACGAGCAGACGAAATGAAAAAAAAGATTAACATTTGAAATATGTTCAACTATTTTACATATTAAATTATTTATTTACTTCTACAGTATGCTGCCACACGGACACAAGCCGTACTTGTCAAAATATTTTATAGAAAATATGAGTTTGTCTGCCCGTGTCTGACACGTACAATGTCTGTGAATGTGAAACGGTGCCTTAAACTATTATAAATGTGTCAATAGTGTTTTCGGTACTTTTACATCGCTTTGTCCTGTAGTACCGGGACCTGAATAGGGCTAGAATCCCTTGCCAGTCCTAGAAGGCGACTAAAAGGGGCTTCCGGGGTTGCAGGCGGCAAGAGTGGAACCTCGAACCGTCAAACTAGGAGGACTCCAGTTGCGTTCAGGGTTTTAGTGCGGTAAGAATCCCACGTAACCCTCCCATACGGTTACCCTCCCCCTTTAAAAAAAAGAAAGACATTGCTTAACGAAGAAAAGTACCAACCAGCAAATAAACGTCGACATAATTACGGGCTAGAACGAACAATATTTAAAATCAATAAGGACGCACCGTGAACACTGTCGCTTACATTTAATTTACGCTTATATCAGTACCTGATCCGGAAACCCATTAACTGCCAGCGAGTTGACACAATTTTAATTTTACCCTTTTATATTCTCACTACAGTCTGCAAGCAAATTAAGACAATTCCGCACCCGTTTCTGTTATCGGGTTTATTAAGCTTATTCCTAGAATTCCCTTAGCTTACTGTGATAATACTTTATTAAGTAAAGGGTCTGTTTTGTAAATATATTTTTGTGGAGAAATATTTCATCAGAATATTATTTGTAATAACAGAGAAATACTGTGTTTATTTTGGAGAATAAATAACAATATAATTATTATTGTAGTTGTATAGACAAACACTGCCAATGTAATCCTTTTTGTTATAATTATTGAACTCCCTGTTAATATTATTCGAGGAAAAGTAATTTATAATGATGCGGGTCAGACAATTATTTTCCGATTCATCTAATTTATATTGTTGAGAATTGAATAAAATTAAAATATAATAATACACTATATACCTCATAAACAGTGTTTACCTTCGTACATACTTAGTACGAGTATTGTAATTAAAAATTTTAAGATAGATTAAAAATAAGCATTCTGTGATAAAGGCTGCGCGAAAGCGAATAATATACTTAGATTGAGGTTCGAACTCAAATCACAAAGGTAGCGACACATCAATCAACTACAAATGGCACATTTCTTCTATGTTCATGGTTCGGACCACATAGGTACAAGAAGGTAGACTATTCGCTTGTTAATACTTACCTTTAATATAGAAAATGTGATTAAAATAAAGCAATTTTCCCGTCTTTATTACTGATGGACAGAATCTGTCGTGTTGGTCTCAATGCCGAAATTGATAACATGTTAATCCTGGACGTTATAACTCATAATGCTAATTAACAATAACCATTATAATGCAAACATAACCATAATCCTGTATTTTAATACATCAGAAAAATGTAAAAGATTAAGTTCATAAGTATGCAATACCAAAAAGCCGCTTTGTGCGTGTATAGTGAAAGCAGTACGTGCGAAAAATACGTAACTCACACATCTAAATTGTAACTGGTAGATATCAATGTATTTCCGCCGTTGGAGGAATGTAATAGAAAATTTGGGTGTATTACGTTTACTCTCATGGTAAGGAATAACTACGAAGAATTAGAAAAATAATTACATGAAAATCGTGTAATCATATAATCGTGTAATCATAGTTATCAAACAGCGTTATGAAATAATTTGATACTATAAGAAACTATTCAGTGCATATCCTGTAATATTGTACTATTATGTAAAACCGAAGCTCATTTTATAGTATACATCTATGGTACCTCATATAAAAGTCGTATAGGCTTCAACCTAACTTAATCAATTATATCCCATCACATCAGTTCGTACCATTTAATGATAAGAATTTAAAAAGGTTACCATATAAAATAGCCTTAATACGAAAAAAAATTATAGAAGTTTTACGAGGTTTCTTCGTTTATTCAGATTTCTACAAACTTTATTCTAAGAAAAAAGACACCTTCAGTTATCCCTTAAAATACTTACACAAAATAGTTTTTCCTCTAATGGTGCTGGCGTTTTTGTCCCCTCGTCACGATAAAGGGACAAAACAATTCCCTAATAGTAAACAGACTTTATCATATTGCAGAGCTTCAGACGTCACCCTGTCTTTGTCAAACGATAATTAATAACACAGGGTGACGAAGAAATATAACATAATAATTCCATTGATACGGAAGATGAAACTATCCTTATTTGACATATTCTTACTATTCCATGGTGGAATTCCAGGGTGGTAGCTGCACATAATTAACGGAGAAATAGGTAAATGTTCAGATTTAATTGATTTTCCTCGGTAGAATATTTTAATAGTTGCATTTAATTTCATTTATATACTATTGCAGTAGCATCCAATCCATATGATGTAATGTGGCCATCGCCGCTACTGAATATCGAACATCTGTAATCAAGTATATAAATAACAGGGGTTCAAACCGAAGCCGAACTCATGCGTTGTTACTCCTGAGAACTAAGATGATATGTATGATATAAGAATATGTAAGTGAGCCCGCCAAACCTTCTATCACAACGCATAATTCATTAACGGTAGAAATATGTGTGATTGCGGTATCTCTTCAGTCAAACCATATTAATTCCACCACCTAACAATAATTGGCCAAGTGCAAGTCTAAGTCGCACACGGAGAGTTCCGTACCACCAATTTTTTTTTATTTTTAGTATTTGTTATTATAATAGTGAAAATATGAACTCTCTACCTATTACAGTTAAATGGATAAAGCAAAAAACGTCGAAAATTGCAGTTTATAATATGGCAACCCCTATTTATTTTCAACTTTGTTATTTTTAATATTTGGTCTTATAGCGACCACCGTTTTATGTACATACTCTGTCAAAAAGTCAATTGTCTACCTATTACGATTTAGGAGATATAGCCACGGAACTCTAAAAATGTACTTCAATATTTTAAAAACATATACAAAAATATAGTTCCTTAAAAACCTTCCTACTTTGTCAGCCCCGTCACCATAATAGGTTAAAACGATTCCGTAATACAGCAAAGAAGGCTTTGTGATGTTGAGGCGAGGCTGCACGCATCAACCCGACTGTGTCAAATGAAAATTAATAACAGCCAGCCACGCGGACATTTCTCATTATCGTACCCCTTCTATAGACTTCCTATAAATGTATGTACTTAGGCTTATATCAATGTATGAAAAGCGTCGGAAAATTTGTACTTAGATATATTTCAAATCGTTATAATTAGGAGTAAAATCTTTTGGTACTCGTATGCTGTGTGAATAAGATTGTAGAACCTTTTGTAAATAAACTACGAGTAAGATGATACCATCGTCATACCTACTTCTGGCTCCTAACAGCAGTAAGCACTACTTTCTTCTTTCTACGTTGTGGTACATTAGAGTAACATGTTTGTGATATACTTACTATCTCCGTATTTTGTGGTACAGCATAGTTAATTACATGAGATACCTTTACCAACTTAGTCCTCACGGGTTACAGGACATATTCGTTACTTTATGTCACTAGTGCCCATTACAGATGGCTATGATCCTGATAGTAAGAAAGAGTCCTAGTCCTCAGTTGTAACACATCCGTAATCAGCTTTAGGTAGAACCTATTATATACGGAGAGGGTTACAGAGGTCCATGCGTAATGTCCATCAGCTTACAGTCTTAGCTACAATCTCATCTTACTCTCGACATTGATATTTAAAAAAATAAAATAAATATATATTAAGAATCAATATTATAAAAAAATAAAACACGATTACTTAAAATAACCTGCCACTTCTGCGATTATACGAATCCAAAACAACCGGGTTATGCCTTCCAGTATGCATTCCGAACATTGAAGAACAACTCTATCGTATATCTGATCCCAGACGCGGAGTTCTGGATAGCATTAATGCACAAACTATATCATTACATCACGCATATCAGATCGCTAGGAAAGTAGAGCATAAACTACGTACATACTTTGATACGTACTTAACTTTTCTTCTTTTTACAATGCAGCACTGTAGTTCTAAATTTGTACGTAGAATTGTTGTTCGCACTATGAATACATGCAAAATGATTGATTTAAAATACACATAGTTTATTTTTATCCAACTGCGGAGGGTAATGTTTGAACGTATGTCTTTTTGTATATCTCATTCTTTGGCACGCCCTACCGCCAAAACGGCTTGACGAATTTTAACATTAGAGGTGTCGTTGGATCCGTCTTAATTGTAAAATTAACATAAGCTATATTTTTAAGCAGACAGTTAGTTTCATTAATATATTTAAAACTTTCGTA
The DNA here is from genome assembly GCA_014595695.2 of Epargyreus clarus clarus. Classification (NCBI taxonomy): domain Eukaryota; kingdom Metazoa; phylum Arthropoda; class Insecta; order Lepidoptera; family Hesperiidae; genus Epargyreus; species Epargyreus clarus. The sequence goes on along the minus strand of JACTTY020000023.1, from coordinate 3,680,002 downwards.
ATTATAGCTTGCACAAAAAAAAAAAATTATAAATGGTATTGTTATTCCTGTCAAATATCGTCTAATCTTTTTTCACAACTGTGCCTATATTTTACGTTTTCGTTGTCTGAAACAACCTTAAAAGACAACTGCACTAATTTACTTTTTCGATCTGTATATTAATCTAGGATAAAATGTACTCGGTTAATAAGAGAAACATAGAGAGAGATTATGGCACTCAATACCCATCAGCATCAATGCTCGAAACACCTCGTGTAAAGGCACCTAGCTGAATCGCCGTATAGACTATTCCTGTCCAGTTTAATTCACTAGCGCACACGACTACAGTGGTAATTTCCGTCAGTAACATCCCTACATTGAGCACTTCGAGTAACCACGTGTGGAACGGAGAGTGTGGGAACGTAATACATGACGACCCAAGGCTTTGTAACGCCTTTAAACCACAGCTTCAGTCAAACTGCTAGATCTAAATACCACACTGTATACTCGGTTCTAGGATAATGTCAAGTAGAATGATTTGAGTTAGCTAAGTTAATAACTTCATTTTTTTGTAATATGAACAATTAAGTACTCATATACAGTACTGTACAGGGTACTGTACCCTTACCATAAGTTTTTACGTTTTGACAAATATGACTGTTTTGGTATTTGTTTACGTATTTTCCCATACAATTTCCAATCAGCGCCCCTAGCGGATTGTGTCAGAACTTGGAAATAATACGAGCCAATACGTAAACAAATACCAAAACAGTCATATTTGTCAAAACGTAAACACTAATGATAAGGGTACAGTCTACCTGATGGTTAGTAGTCTGTAACCAAATCTATGTAGAACAGGAACCTGAAGTCGATCACTGGTGCGCTACTACTCCTGAGGAGGAAGATTGTTTCCTCATATGTAAATCAGCCAGTATAAAAAGGACCGAAAATCCTCCAACGAAATTCAAAATTCACTATAGGTACGCTAGAATTAGGTACCATACTCCTTTCATATATATTTTTTAAGCGGGGCAATTAATTTCATATTTAATTATTGGTATTTGTTATTCTCCAAACTACTCTATACAGTTTACTAAAAGCGATCCTTTATTGTTACAATAGTGGCAAATAGTACGTTACCGAGTGCAGTCGGAACTAAATCCGAGGCGACCTCGGCTATTTGCCTCTTCATAAAAATCTTTATACTCCCGTAATGGAACTAGGCTCTTCATAAACATTTACATTGCTGTCCCAGAGGAAATAGCAGTAATGCGTTTGTAACATTCGCTCACATACAACTCATTCGCTTTTATACTCATAACAAGAATACAAAGGTATTTTCTATATTGGTTTGCCTATCAGTATCATTATCATTAACAAAAATATAATCTTAGACTCAATTCCATTATTCTCAAAATAAATGTATCTAATATTTTGTGTAATAAATTTCTATCTACGGTAGGCAATATTTTTATAAAAGCATTATTATTATAAAAAAGTATAATTAGATAAAGTCTCCAAATTAACGTCTTCTAAGGTTAGCTAGCAGAGAAAGCTCTAACTCTCGGACAAAAATAGCCATTAAACCCATGCTTGTCCTGTACATTACTGTAAGATCTATAAACATTAATTAAATAACTTTGTGTATTAAAATTTTCCGCAAGTGTTCAAGCGAAATTCCATTTTACATCGTAAATGAATACAATAAGAATATAAACCGCCATTATGCATATTCAATAAATAAGGCCTGTTTTCGCATCCGTAATATGCATAACTTAAATCAAAATACACTCGTATTATTACCATTTACATTTCGTATTTGGCAGGAGAGTATCGGATTACGTATTCCAATTATTCAGTATTTCACGCTCATCGACGCCTATAATTACATTCTGATAGAATTGCATTAAACCCACCTCGTGTACGTTCACTAATTTCCATACAATTAATCCAATGATTAGCTTCAATCTATTGCGGGTTTTAACGTGTTAAATATTCTAGAATTTTTTCTAGTATATAAAACTGATAGGTAAGTTTTAAGGCAACGCTGGAATATGCTCTACCACGTTGTTCCACTGAAAATTGATTGGAGATGCCACTTATCAAGGGACCAATTGGTTTTTTACAATCTGATTTTTTAATACGTACCAATCGTATACGAGCATACGCTCCACCTGAAGGTACGTCTTCTCTGCCGCCCATGGACATCAGTGACCAACCCCAAAAAGAACAAAATATCTTCGTCTTAATGTCTATTACAGATGCACCTTGTGGACTAAGATGGCCTCATATATTAGTCAGCCGGCATCTACCCCCATTCAAAGTAACATATAACCTATATTTCATCATATAACATCAAAATCAATACACCTTGTAATGCTAGGTTTCTAATCCGTAGGGAGGCACGAGTACGTCTCACTTTGGTCCTTTGAGGCTTTCTAACTTAATCCTTGATGGTAGGAATGCATCTGTGATTGAATGTCGGTAGCAGGAATTCGGATGGGATTTAGTTTTAATCCCCAGAAGGTTACATTTAACCGTAAGTTCTGTGGTTGGTAGTAAATATGTTCAAAGATTTCAAAGATTTATTCATCATCATATACATACAAGCAAACTTAATATCGTAAACATCTGCTATAGTTATAAAACTGTGTTGCAGCTATTTACGCCCACCTTCGGACACAGGAGAAGTACATATATACTAGTAAAACATTTAGTGACTATGTAGTTGTATATCAAGTAGTATGTTGAGTCGAACACAAATGTGTTGCTACCCTGAGACATAAGTTTGAACCCCACTTATCAGCAGCACCTATGGCTGCCTTATAAATGATAATAAGGCAGAAATAGGTGCCTCCAGAGCACAACCACAAGGAATTTTACCACCTATCTATACATTTATGTATAATGTATATATAATAATACGTATATAACATCGAGTGTATATCATATTCGGTAAAACATAGAAATGCACTAAAATGTTACCACCACATGTCATACTTAAGGGATGTTCAAGTAAATTATAAAATAAGGCATCTCTTAGTGTTTATTTGCGGTCGTAAAACCATTTTCATTCGGGAATGATAATTAAGGTACAATTCAAGTTGGGTCCGCTCCAGAGATAAGTCAAACAAAGGCAATTAAACGAAAGCTGAATGATTGCACAACATAAGATAAATAGATAGTTTACAAAGCCTATGATTTTCCAAAAAAAAAATATAACTGAATCCGATGTCATATAAAACAAGTTAGAGAATTATTATTATAAATAATGAAAATTTTAGTGCCAAAAATATAGTCTATGACCCTTCCACGATTTGGACGTATCCAAAAAATGTTAAAATTTAGGTTTAGCCGTTTGGACTCAAGGATGTGCCAAAGACTGAAACATACATACGTACGCTCAAGAAACATTACCTTCCGCAGTAGGATAAAAAAATAGTTTATATGTTAATTTAGCTCTAAGTTCTGTTACAGTAGGCAACGGTCAACATTGTTCCAAATGTGTCCAATATAAGCCAAATATATTATACTGTTTCATGGCAAAGCAATTACACCTTTTCATGGCAAAGCCATTAAACATTTTCCATTTAGAAAGGAATGGAATCTTAATACAACGCAGCTTAATGCAATTAAAAGAAAAGGTAACGTGGAGTGTTTTCAATTAAATGGGGATCCGTTAAGGCATGTCGCAGGTTTGTGACGGCAGAAACAACAAATCTAAAACGGTCTTAAACTAAGTCTCATATACATTATACAGTAGGACTACCATGAGTTTACAAAAGTATTACTCGCTAGCGACTGCGTAAAATAAATGTATGAAAAATTGTACAGCGCCTCTGGTGGTTACTCGTAGAACTAAAATCCGTAGTGACGTAACTCGATACGTAAAAAACCTATCGAAATCAAATCGCTAGCGAATGTCATTATGATCTATTGCCATACAAATTCGGTCCCATGAGTCATTAATTTGGCAGACGTTGTCAAGAAATACCGTAACGATAGTAGTTATGTTATTCACTAGCAAAATGACAATAGTTTTCTATTTACCATTTCTATAGTGGCGTTTCTATGCCAACTCATGGTAATGCTACAGGTTTATTAAAATTACACTAAAATAACTACGGCATAAACAATATAAAATTACATTTATTCGTTTGAAATTAGATTGTTATATGTGTTAATCATGTGAAATTGCTTAATTACAGGTATAGAGGGCGATATTATGAGAAAACTAAGACTTTTTTTTATAATATAGGAGTAGCAGACGAGCATGCAATCCACCTGATGGTAAGTGGCTACTGCCGCTCATGGACATCTGTAATCAACCCCAGATAGAATTAGCCTACCTGATGTCGGGCACAGATGCGCCGCTACCCCTGAGGACTAAGCTGGAACGCCTCGGAAAAGTCTGTCTCCCTTACCACACCCTTCAAACCGGAACACAGCAGCGCCTAACACTGCTGTTATTAGGTAGAAATAGGTGTGGCGGTGGTGCCGCCGGAGTCGAACCACAAAGGGTTCTACCACCTAATGGCAATTATTTATTTTCTACAATTGAAATGGAAGATCTAACGAGTTTTTCACCTAATGATACGTGGTCACTAACTCTCATCGACATCTGTAACCAACGCCATATAGAACAGGCTCTAACCTGACGCCGATCATAAATGCATTGCTACTCCTAAGGATTGATAAGATCGCCTCGTATGTAAGTCAGCTGACATCACCGCTTCACTGAACTGCTTTACGTTAGAAACGGGTGTACCGGTGGGACCTCCACGTTCGAAGCATACTGACTACCACTTTAAAATAATATGTACAACGGTAAATAGATTACCGTTATTAGAAGTAAATACACTCATTATTATTTATGGTAACCTCTTACCACTTGAAATTTTACCACCATGTGCTAATTATATCCATTTCAAACATTAGATACCCGTTGACGTCGCTAATGATGATTTTATTGCACTTTTACGGCACAACATTTATTTTTATAGTTTTCCTTAAAAAGCCATTAAACATTTTCCATTTAGGTAAGGAATGAAATCGTGGAAGCTAAATGCAATTAAAAGAAAAGGTAACATAAAGTGTTTTCAATTAAAGTCGGAATCTGCTAAGGCATGTGCGCGTTGTGACGTCGGCGCGGCGAATCTGGGGCAGTTGTACTCCAAACACTCCGAACTGCAATCGCTCATGGACATTACAAACATTACACTTACTTTATTGCTCCTTTAGTAATACTTTCAAACGACAACTCAGTGAGTGTAAAAATATATTGTGTTCAATTAATTAAACGAAACATATAATGGTTCTCCCTGTAGTTTCGAGACTAGAATAGGGCTACGGTATCCCCTGTCTGTCGTAAGGGGTGACTAAAAGGGGGCTTCCGGAGTTGCGGATGGTAAGAGTGGGAGCTCGATCCATCCAGCAAGCGACCCCGGGAAGGACGGCGGTATTATGGTCGTATCTCGTCGTAAACATCAGATTGTGGAGGAGAAGCGAAAAGTATCCCCCAGGACTGAGACCAATCGGGGCATCGCGCTTGGAGGACTCCGGTTGTGTACGGCGGATATCCCGGAGTTCTCCAACAAGCGTTGAGTACGACCACCGGGGGGGTTTTAGTGTGGTAAAAATCCTACATGACCCGGCGTCGCTCCCACGTCGTCGGGTACCTTTCGATGTTTCCCCCTCGTAAAAAAAAAAAGTTATAATGGTAGTTTATTGGCATTCAAAAATAATTTTGTAAATTATTTTCTTTGATTGATGTTTATCTGTTAAAGCAGATTAAATCAAAAATTAAATTTGTATCGTCAAATAATAATCATATTTTCCATTAGTTCCATTTGTTTGCATATTGAATTGAGTCAAAGGATTATATTAATGTCCGTATTATTATTTTATACTATTTATTTATTTTATAGTCTTTTAGCTGTTAAAAGTCAGTTGTTATTTTAATTATTAGTTAACACTTCATAATAATTACGTAGTTTGAGACTATAAACATTTAATTAATTTAACTTTCTCATTTACGCTTAAAGCCATAAAACAAAATGGTTTTGCTAGAGATTAAGTAAATGTGGAATTTAACATTTAAGAATGTCTCTACTGTTTTAAACAATTACAAAGAGTACAAACTTGGAGGGTTATAAAAAGTAGATAAAATGAAATAAACAATACGAAATAAAAGTTAAGTAGTATTAAATTTGAAACGTACGATTAATATCTTTAATATGTTAATAACCTACTATAAACATTCGTCGTTTTGTTTGTTGGTTCAAACCTCACGTCACTCTACCTACTACTACCCTTTTCGATGAATTATTTTGCTAAGAAGCTTGTAATTTACATAAAATCTCTTAAAGTATCTTATATACTTCTATATACCTGTATATGATGACGTTATGTTACAAACAAAATCTTCCTTGCAGGCAAAATTTTAAGGCAATACTTACAATATATACTTACAAAATACACAAGAGTTTGTGGTATAATCTAACTTGATAATCGAAATCCTTACAAACGAAATCAAGGTACAGCCTAGTAAAATAACGAAACTGTTAGCAAATAACGAAATAGCAAGTGTATAGTGCAATAGGAATCTGGAGTGATGTTGCTCCAAAATCAAAATTTCTAAGCATTATTTAAAAAACACAAGAGTTTGTGGTACACCTTAATACAACTTAATAATCGAAATCGTTACAAACGAAATCAAGGTACAGCCTAGTAAAACTATGAAACTGTTAGCAAATAACGAAAAAGCAAGTGGATAGTGCAATAGGAATCTGGAGCGACGTTGCTCCAAAATCAAAATTTCTTAAGCATTATTTAAAAAACAAAAGAGTTTGTGGTACACCCTAACTTAATAATCGCAATCGTTACAAATGAAATCAAGGTACAGCCTAGTAAAACAAAGAAATGGTTAGCAAATAACAAAATAGCAAGTGGATAGTGCAATAGGAATCTGGAGCGATGTTGCTCCAAACTGCAACCGCTTGCAGACAGTAGATGCTCATTAAGTGCAACAATTTGCACGTCGCGTGAAGAATGGTGCATTTTGCTGATTTATGCGCTAGAAAAGCGTTAGAACTGAAATAGGCCATGAATTTGCGTCAAGTAAAACGTGTTTTAAACTGTACGGAGCAGCCGGATAGCGTCCAAACGTGAAGTCGTACTTAGGCTATTTTAGCCGTTTTCGTCAAATTTGACACTTTCAAACCGATGATTTGAAGTTATAGCATTTTTGCAATGCATTTATGCTGATGCATCTACTACATCTTTTTATATTTATGTTTACACATCTTACCTATTAAGCAAATCCTATAATTCATGTATTGAAATTAGTATTGACATCTTGAAATTAAAATCGAATTCTAGCCTTGAAATCGAAATCTAACCCCAGATTCAGGGACCTAAGTTCATAATGAATCCAATATTATATACGTACGTATATAATTAGGAATTGTCTCTATTATTGAACTACAGATTTTTTTAAACTTGTAACGTTGCATTTTCGTAATTTCTTAACTACTCAAAAATATTTTTTAAGAAAGTCCTAAGTATATTTTTCAGTGGAAGAAAACAATGTAAGAAAAAACGTCATTTGTTAGTCTACCCACAATAGAGAGCGTAGTAGGTCATATTTCAAACTCTATTATATAGAGTAGGGGCTTTTGCCCAGCCGCAGGGCAATAATTGTGTTACTCGACGGTTTCCAACTCTCATCTCTGAATTATTCTAGCAGTTCTGAATATGCATTTTACTGGTAAAACGATCACGAGTCCTTATATATCTTACTTTCGTTTTAACCTAAATCTCTTTATAGCGACAAATTTGCTTTTTGTACGAAACTTTATTTTGGGAATTAAATTCTTCTTCACATTTTGAACGACCACTAGGTTTTACTCCATCTTATGTCTGAATTTTAAAATTATATTATTTTCGTTAATTTACTACATTTATTAATTACTAACATAACCTAACCTAAGTTTATCTTATATATAAAATTCTTGTGTCACAATCTTAGTTACCGTACTCCTCCGAAACGGCTTTACCGATTTTCACCAAATGTTATATGCATTTTCAGTAGGTTTGAGAATCGGCTACTATCTATTTTTCATACCCTTAAGTGATAAGGGTTGTTCACCCTTAACATTTTTTTATTTATGTGGCGACACAACGTTTGCCGGGTCAGCTAGTACTCTATAAAACGGTACGTATATCCCTGATAGTTTCAGTTAAAAGGTTTTTGAATACTAAAATGTTGGTAACAAAGTTCACGTAACTCCAGTCACTAGCAGCTGCCTAGATCGTTTGCTGGAATTATGGCATCAGCGATGTCGTTTGCACTATATTGTGCCCTTGCACTGAAATATTCATAATATTTTATACTTCACTCATATCAAAACAAAGGCCTATAGCGTTGCTTAATATAAACCCTATATTGTATGCTTTAATAACCAAATTTGATAAAAATGTAATTTACGTATAGTTAGATTGCAGTATTGTCACTGATATGTATAGCAGAAATAATAAGACAAATAACTCAAATGAAGTTTCAAATTAATCTTCTGGAATAGTAAAGCAACTTTAATTAACCACTGGGAGAATTTCAATTCTATTTAGTTTTGGTTTTATTTATATTAGTAATGAGTAATGACCATGAAACAACAAATTTATACTAGAATGCCTATCTGATTCTCTACACGGAAAGTTACACGTAAATTAGGAGTAAAAAAGCGGAGTACTCTTTTACAAGTTTCATAAATAGTACTCATAGAAATACAAATAATAAGTTATGGTGATGAATTTTTTCCGCTTCAAACAAATTACTTACTATGATAAAATCTTGCAAAAACTGACCAAAGTATTAATAAAGCACTCAAACAATCAATAGCTATAAATAGGAATATAACAAAAAATATAAACGGCTGTCCGAAATAAAATTCCCATTCCGTTAAAAGAAACGACGCTATTAAAAACTTTTATGGATGAGCGTATAACGTTAAGTCGTGAAACGACGTGGAAATCATCGGACGGTAAGAATTACAGCAAAATCTATGAAAGAGACGAAAATCGCACTGGCCACTGACTTCGCAGCTACATTTAGGAGCACTCACATTAATTTATTCACTGGCAGGAAGAGGAAATTAATGTTTTCAAAGAGGCGTAAAGAGGCAGCGGCATGGATATTAAGCTTTTCATCAGTCCGCCATTAGTTCCAAACGTGTTAGAAGCGTCTCTAGATCTGGGTTAGAATTTCATAACTTTTATTTACTTAGCATATGAACTATTACGACTATACGAAAAGTTTATAATGACACGTTTCATCATAATATTCGGTAACAATAATGAAAGCGTTTAGACTTTAAACTGTTCTATGGTCTATGTTAAACTTAAATAGGACAAGAGTCGTACCAAAAGCCCATAACCGTTGCATTGGAAGTGCAGCAAATGTACAACGGCATAAATCTACAATTAGCTTTAACTACGAATAATCTGAGATATGTCATGAAACCTTAATGTCCCTTTGCTGGACATGGGTCTCGTCGCAGAGTGAGGAGGTATCAGGCTATAATTCACCACACTGGCAAAGTGTGATTTGGTAGACTTTAAATGCCTTTGAGAACTTATTTAATAAACTCGCAGTGATATTGTTTTATTCAATGTTTCCTTTACCGTTATAATAATTAACTAGTTTCTCATCGCATATAAGTTTGATAAATCAAAGGTGTATGTCTGAGTTTTAACCCTCGAGCCCCCGATTAAGGAGCCGGGTTTCAACCATCACTTCTAAACTAAATAAATTTAGAAGCATTCCATAATTAGGTTACTGTTACAAGTACGCAGGATAACTATCGCACACTCATTCAGCGTTCACATCCCACGGACGGAAGCGAGCGCGCCACTGCGCCAGCATTGTTGTTGGAATTACTGCATTCCAGTTTTTAAATTAACCCATCAACCATTACGTCACATCGCGAATTTCATACATTAGGCTCGGTGCAAATAACTAAACTAAAGCATTGCGCTGACTAAAGGACTAACTCTGAACTAGACACGTTCCAATATGCAATAATATTACGAACAATTATTTTCGTTTATCATATCATATCGATATAGGCTGTTTTGATATGATATGTTATAACGCAACTGAACAATCAAAGTATGAAACCAAATACGCAAGAGCAAGACGGAAACAGTTTTTTGTCTTATATTCGCTACATCTCCGTTTTACTCACTCTAAATACCTACTCACGGATATCAAAAAGATACGAAACTAATAAAACAGAATATATATGAATAAGAGTTCCTTTTTAACCGTTTAGAAGGAAAACTAATCAACTTGAAATCGGTAATATGGCGTTTTTCTGATACCAATATAAGAAAAAATTAGAAGCATTCCTTAATAAGGTTACTGTTACAAGTAGGCAGGATAACTATCGCACACTCATTCAGCGTGCACATCCCACGGACGGAAGCGAGCGCGCCACTGCGCCAGCATTGTTGTTGGAATTACTGCATTCCAGTTTTTAAATTAACCCATCAACCATTACGTCACATCATGAATTTCATACGTTAGGCTCGGTGCAAATAACACAAGCTGAAGGTGGTAGAACCCTTCGTGGTTCGACTCCGGCGGCACCACCGCCACACCTATTTCTACCTAATAACAGCAGTGTTAGGCGCTACTGTGTTCCGGTTTGAAGGGTATGGTAAGGGAGACAGACTTTTCTGAGGCGTTCCAGCGTACTCCTCAGGGGTGCGGCGTATCCGTGGCCTATCTCAGGTAGGAATATCTAATCTTATCTGGGGTTGATTAGAAATGTCCATGGGCGGCAGTAGCCACTTACCATCACGTGGACAGCATGCTCGTCTGCTACTCCTATATTATAAAAAAAGCTGAACTAGACAGATTCTGATATTCCGATATGTTACTTATAATACTTCTCGTTTATCATATCATATCGATATACGCCGTTTCGATTTTGGGAATATTTTACAATCGACTCGTATATATTAGCCGTCCGTTATAGCGCAAATAAATTATCAAAGTACCAATAAACCAAATAATCAAAAGTAACACTAAAACAGTTATTTGTCTTATATTCGCTACGTCTCTGTTTTGCTTTAAACACTCACGGTTATGAAAAAGATACGAAACAAATAAAACGTAATATACGAGTATGTAAATCAAAACGAGTGCCTTTTTAATCATTTATAAAGAAAAGTAATCAACTCGAAATCGGTAATAAGGCGTTCTTCTGATTCCAATATAAAAAATAGTTTTCAATATTGACATTGCAATTAAATAATGGTAACGTAGCCGTTTTCGAATAAAACTAAATCTATCATCATATGTACTATAAGGCTTCTATTATGCAAAATCTTATTATCAGCTTTTTTTATAATATACGAGAAGCAGACGAGCATGCAGTCCACGTGATGGGAAGTAGCTACTGCCGCCCATGGACATCTGTAATCAACCCCAGATAGGATTAGATATTCCTACCTGAGGTCGGCGACAGATGCGCCGCTACCCCTGAGGACTAAGCTGGAACGCCTTGGAAAAGTATGTCTCCCTTGCCACACCCTTCAAAACGGATCACAGCAGTGTCTAACACTGCTGTTATTAGGCAGAAATAGATGTGGCGGTGGTAGCTGACACGAAAGGAAGTTTCCAGTTATTATTCTACTTTACATCATATGATAATAACTAAACCCCTCTTTGTAACGCGTATAGCACGGCTTGTATAGGTCATAACCTACAATATTAAGCTATGTCGGGCGCGGTCGAGAGTCGGACGGGTGACCGTTAGTGGCTAAATTTCATGCGCGCTTAAGTGCTTCGAAGGGCACGTTAAGCCATTGAGCCCAATTGTTATCATTGGACAGCATAATGGTTATTCAGTTAAATGAATTTAGTTATTTGACTGGATTTGTGTGGCATATTATAGCATTGGCATAAGAAACAATGTGATTATCAATGCATTTACGAAGATGTTTTAGTAACGGAAGTTTTAAGTTAATAATACATAATAGTACTAATTATTACAAACGTAATACAAACCTGACATCATAAAATTTACTTATGCACCAATCCAAATTTACATTGTACGAAATATCCAAAACTTTCGGGTTACATTTTGTAACCAAAAATTGTTTTTCCGTTATTATGTAACGTTACAAAACCGCTTTTATAACTTTTGCAGCGACTGAAAATTCATGAATAGTCCTGTTTTCGCAGTGCTTAAGCGCCGTGTTAACATGTTTCTGAATACTTAATTTTTTATAACAATGCTTTGTGATGTTCTCTCTTAATAATTTTAGTACTTAAGGATTTAGGTTAAGAAGTAAAATTATATATCATTGGAATATTATTTTCTGAATAATAACGATCTAAGTGGCTCACAATGCTGACCAAAAACAACTTACACAACTTAACGACAAACAGGCTCAAATATAATTAAAAAACTTCAAATACAATTAAGAAAACCATTGGATAAGTAATAAAAACATTTAATAAGTTTTTTCATTTGTTTCAACATTAAATCGATCATACGATACGTATCGATACGTATTATATTTCCAATATGGGTGCCGGGGATTCAAATGTTGCCTATTATTTCTCTATCTATTATATAAATAAATAAACTGAATCTATCAGCCATCCGTATAACTCCGATGATTGATGATCATGGCAATTGTCCGCGTAGACCATACATATTGTACGTAAAATGTGTACATGTATGTATTTGACCAAATTGGTTTAGAATTCTGTTACAAATATTCAATAATATGTATGTATTATCATTAATATATATTTTTTATTAAAAATATTTTACGAGAATAGTTAATGTTTCAAAAATTACATGTTTTCATTCTTCCCGTTTATTTATTAACTCAAAGTGAATTTTCCAACGGAATGCGCACAAAATACTACTACTAACATATTTAATGCTTACTATAAGCATTAAATATGTACACTTAGCCTTAAATCATAATTGCACTTACGTAAAACGTAATACTACCAAAACTGAACAACAAATTTATACTGACCTATGACTATGGTGAGTAGCACAAAGGTAGAAATCAGGGGTAGCCCGACGGTCTCCATAGAAACGGCTCGTGCGTGCCTCGATGACTCCGTCCTCATAACGCATCTAATCTTCAACCCAAACCCACACATTCCGGTTACCGTTATTTATATAATCCTTTCAAAATTAAAATTTATTGTCTCAGTTCCTTAAGCCACATTTGGGCTAACGTTCTTTATGAAATCTTCGTTCACATCTGAAACAAACAAATATTTTCGCTTTATTGCATGTAAACAGATAGCTAGAAGAATGGTCCGAGCGTTTACGAGCGGTATAATGTACCTACAGCGTGCACTAATGTCGTCTCCTTTATGCCAGCGTGCTCACGGTTTAAATTCCACTAACTTAATTTATTACACATGTTAAAATCCTTACCAAGACGAAATTAGTCTCTGAGGTATATTTATTGCGTCTTTATTAAGGAACGCAACTATCGCGATGTTATTTACAACTGTGTTGTCTTCTGAATTTTCATTACACTTTAAAATTCTCGGAACGTTTCGGTACATTTCATGATGTTCGCTGCATTAAGTGTGATGTAGGTAAACGCTTGTGAATCCCGTCCGTGGGCGATAAATACTTTTTAAAGCTTACAAACGAAAGTAGTGAAGCGAAACCGAGTCGATACATCAAAGAGCTTACTCTCTATAGAAATTTGAATATGGCGTCGATACAATAATAGTACCGTCTCACAAATCGATGACAGCTCTCGAACAAGGCCCATAGAATACTTAAGCTTTATTTTCGCTTAAAACTGGAAAGCTAGCATTTTTATACATATCTACCAGATTCGGCCTATTTAATATTCAGTTGTCAGCGCTTCCATCTCTGTAATTCCCCCAAAAAAGATAGATTAAGTAATTATGCTTCTTTCTTTGTATTACTGTTCATACGACATAATTGCTGACAGTGCTTCTCAAAACCCATAATAATATTAATGATAAAATTGTAGTGAAATTTTCTTTCTTTGAGAATCATTTAAATATTGAACGCATCTATACGCACAATACCCTAAATTTACTCTAAATTAACAGTCTCACAAGTAACTGTAACACATCATCATTATAGAAGGTGGTAGAACCCTTTGTGGTTCGACTCCGACGGCACCACCGTCACACCTATTTTTACCTAATAACAGCAGTGTTAGGCGCTGCTGTGTTCCGGTTTGAAGGGTGTGGTAAGGGAGACAGACTTTCCCGAGGCGTTCCAGCTTAGTCCTCAGGGGTAGCGGCGCATCTGTGGCCGACCTCAGGTAGGTAGGTATATCTTATCCTATCTGGGGTTGATTACAGATATCCATGAGCGGCAGTAGCCACTTACCATCAGGTGGACTGCATGCTCGTCTGCTGCTCCTATATTATAACAAGTAATTAATTTAAAAAATCAAAAACCCGACTGCACCAAAAAGGTTGAAGTAGAATTTCCAAAAGCGGTGAAATAGGCATTTCATTATTTTTATCCAGAAAGCCAAATACAAAGTTTCATAGTAGGCATAGTAGGCTTCAAAAACAAAAGATGTTCAAACAATATTATCCTATTTTATCCTCGTAGTGCTCATTTACGCTTTATAAAGAAAACTATTTTATTTATTTATTTTATTTATTTATTATTTATGCACACACACAATATAGATACAAGAGGAAAAAAAACATATAAAGAAATCGTATGTACAAAGGCACTGCTTATTTCTGTAAGAAATTTCTTCCAGCAGACCTGTGAGTGGATAGGGGGTGCAGAATGGTAGAATCTGTGTGTACTTATATAAAGATGTTAAAATAACATTACATATTATACTATACATACATATATAAATAAATACTTATGTATACATATATATACTATATATAAATTATATATATGAACTACTTAGATAAGGAACTATAATACTCTTTAACTCGCTTTTTGAATACGGAAATAGTGTCAGATTCACGAATCTTTGGTGGAAGCGCATTCCACAATCGAACAGCATGCACGGAGAAGGAATAGGAATAGGAAGAAGTTTTATGGGAGGGAAATTTGAGTAGGGTCTTAATATGTGTCCTGCAAGGAGCGTAAGGAGGTCGAGCGAAAGAGAAACGTTCTCGCAGGTAAGTGGGATAGTTGGGGTTACGGAGTATATTAAATAATAGACATAGTATCCTTGTGTTTCTGCGAAGACGGATTGGGAGCCACTTGAGATCCTTACGAAGTTGAGAAACGTGATCGTATTTGCGAACACCGAAAATAAAACGAATACACAAATTTTGTAAGCGCTCAAGTTTATTGAGGAGCTCCTCTGTGGCATCCAAATAACAGGCGTCAGCATAGTCGATAATGGGTAGAATTAAAGTTTGGGCGAGAGTGATCCTAGTTTTTAAGGGTAAGAAACATTGCAGGCACCTCAACGAATGGAAAGCATGATGAACTTTTCGACTCACTTCGCTGACTTGGGCTGTCCACGAGAGATTTGTATCAATCACAACCCCGAGATTTCTTATCTTGTCAGCGTAGGGAATACGAACACCGTCAACCGTGATAGGTGCTAACGTCGAAATGTCAATGGAACTTCGTATATGTCTGCTACCTACAATAATGGCTTGTGTCTTATGAGCATTGATGGAAACTCCGAAAGATGCGGCCCATTTGACGATATTCTTGATGTCGTTGTTCATAGCAGCTATGGCTGAGTTGGTGTTTTCTGCTGAAAAATGAGAGTAAATCTGCAGATCGTCGGCGTAGAGATGAAAATTGGAAGAAATTAAGGAAGTCAAGGAATTAATAAAAATAGAAAAAAGCAACGGAGAGAGAACGCCACCCTGAGGAACACCCGCAACTAAGTCACATGCATTAGACACCGCATCGTCAATGCGGACACGTTGCGAGCGACCCCGAAGATAGGAATCAAACCAAGTTATAGCGGTAGAAGAAACATTAATTGAATGTAAAATACCCAGAAGTATGTCAAGGTCGACACTTGAGAAGGCGTTGCTAAAATCAAGCAACACCAAAACAGTAAGCTTCTTATTTTCAATAGCCAAACGAATGTCCTCTGTGACTTTTAGGAGAGCAGTGACTGTGCTATGTCCAGTTCTGAAGCCGGATTGGAAAGGATTAAGAAGATTGTTGGAATTTAAAAAGGTGGCGAGCTGGACATGAACGATATGTTCGAGCACTTTGGAGAGGAAGGGTAGGATAGAGATGGGTCGAAAGTGAGACAAGGCGGTAGGATTATTAACTTTGGGAAGAGGGGTAATAAAGGCCTGTTTCCAGGCTGAGGGAAATAGACCAGAAGATAGGGAGTGGTTAAATAAATGAGTGAGTGTAGGAAGAACTGATGGCAAAATTAAGACTATCATTTTTGAGCACAGATTATCGGTACCAATTGAAGAAGAGTTAATAGCTAAAACAGATTTTTTCACGGTCTCTTGAGTCACAGAGGTAAAGCTAAATTGTTTACATAATGGTTTAGGCGTATTGAAAAGTGCAAGTAACGTACTGGATTTAACTTGAGGATCTACGGGTACTGAGGAGAGTGAAAAGTGTTTATTAAGATCGCTCGAATTAAATACATTGCAAGTGCTCGTGGAAGATTTGCTGATGCCAACAGATTTTAAAAACCGCCAAACTTCTTTGGGGTCACGGTCGACAAGAGAATCGTGGAAATGGCGTCTCTTAGCATCTCTACACATACGATTGCATCGATTACGCAACTCTTTAAATAATCTTAGATTAGATTCAGAGGGGCACCGTTTGCACCTTCTTTTAGCCTTATCTCTACGAGCCATAAGTGCTTTTATATCGTTGGTGAGCCATGGAGTAGGATTTCGCTTAATTTTGACTCGACGTAAGGGCGCATGCTTGTCAAATAAGCTAACTACAGTCGCCGTAAAGGTAGCCACCTTGTCATCAATGTTGGTGCTTTTTACTACAGGTGACCAGTCCACCGCCTCGGCATCTCGCTGAAGTGCCTCCAAGTTTATACCCTTATAACTACGTAGGAGAAGAGATTTTGGTTTCAGCTTAGGACAACGAATGTGATATGAGAGGTACACCAAATCGTGGTAAGAAAAAGAAGCTGTAAGTTGCCCATGAGAGACAACATTAGTAGGAGATGAAACGATCATCAGATCAAGAAGAGAGGGATTGCAATTAGGGAAATGGTGAGTAGCTGAAAGTGGTAGAAGATGAAGGTTGAAAGAGGATAATACATTTAGAAGTTTAGCGGAGCGAGAATCGTTTTTGATCATGCAAGTATTGAAATCCCCCATTACAATGACATGTTCGTAAATAGGGCAAAAATCTGACAATACTTTGTCAAAATTGTTAAAGTAATCAATGTGTAAATTTGGACTGTAGAATACGGCAAGTAACATTTTATTATAGTTTAGGGATATTTCTAAAAATAAGTATTCGGCAGATTCGGAATATTCTGCGGGGGACGAGCTGACGATTTTGTATGGGATATCGGAACGCAAATAAATTGCAACACCCCCACAACCTTTACCTACTCTGTCATTGCGGATAAGACAAAAACCAGGAAGTGTATATAGAGCAGAGGGCAGCGTAGGTTTAAGAAAAGATTCGGAGATAAGAAGCGCGTCAATGTGATTACTGCTAATGGATGCCAGAAGATCAGAGTAATGCTTCGGAACACTTTGGATATTTATGTGTGCTATGTTGAGATACTGGGAAGTTGAAGGAAATAAAGAGGAAATTTGATCATGCAGCGTCTGACTCCCCGAGGATTCACTATCTGCACTAACAAAACTAGAAACTGAAGACGAGCAAGAGAAAAAAGAGTCATTTATATCAACTACATTATTCATAGTAATTCAAATAAAAATACACATATAATTATATAAATACAATATTAAAATATGTAAATCTACGTAACAATATAAAAACAATATATAATATCCTAATTAGGTATACTAAACAAAACTATTATAATAATATGTTCAAACTGCCAAACTCACTGCTCACTGATATAATGGAAGAAACTTTGTTTACCTTCTAACAGTATCTTAATATTACTATTATTGAAAACACTTAAAAAAAATATATATTAAAAATATTATTCACTCAGGATCAAAACAACAATAATAACAAACGAGAAATAATTATATGGAGAAAACAAATAATACAAAAATAGAAAACACACAAAACTCAAGAATGACATAAAGTTATAAAACACTTGATTATGATTTCTGGACGTTTAGACAGTAGACAATTTGACACATTGATGACACTTGTCAAGTTGTCAATATGAAATTGTCATGTCAGCTGAGTGAATAAAACAACTATGTACAATTTTAAAATAATAGGTTGTTAATAAAATAGTGAAGCAATTAGTGAGTTACAAAACTACCTACCACAGCGAGTTATAGTGACAAAGCTAAAAGTAATGCGACAAATTAAAGAAGTATGATGATTACAGTGCGAATTAAGTAAGAGGTAAACAATGGTAGAAATTAACAACTTAATAACGTCGCCGAGTTTTCTTTGGAGCATTAGTTGTAGTTTTTAAAGCCGCTGTTTTCGGAGAACTTGCTACTGGAACACTCTCAGCTGTCGCAATGCTGACGGGGAATTGAGACATTAATGGAAGTAGTTGTCCCATGCCTTCGATTTTTCTCCGAGATTTGTCGGGAAGGATTATGGTTATCTTGCCCTCTACGGACCAGCACTGCTTTATGCCAAAATGATTCCGAGCTGCGATGAAAACTCTGTGCCTGGACTTCGTTAGGAATTCGGAGATAGTGATGCCAGTACCCTTAAGTGCGGTTTTACTGTCCCAGACTAGGTGCCTGTGCTCCATGTGAAGGAACCTAACGAGAACAGGTCGTGTTTTGTTCTGGACTGGCCCTAATCTATGACAAACGTGCACACTGTCCAATTTCAGATCGGACAACTTTAATTGGTTGGATATAATGTTCTGGACCACTTCGTGAACTTTTTCATTTTGGCTTTCAGGAATGCCGTGGAATAGGAGGACCTTTCTTCTCATGGCAGTTTCATGCCTGTCCAGACCAAGTGAGAGAAGTTCTATTTGAGTTTTCATGGTAGATAGGGTTTCCCAAACAAATGACTTGAATTCTGAGAACTCACGTGCTAGAGTGTTGATGTCGGGATTGGAGGAACTGGAACCAGCTGTGGCATTCTTCAGCCTTTCCTCATAGTCCTGCATTCGGGAGCCAAAGAGCTTTTCTAGCTTGTCCAGGTTGTTTGACAGTTGTGTGTCCATAGTTTAATTAAAAGTGAAATTAGTGAATAAGGCACAGTATCCAAAGGAAATGTGATATATAGTGAATACAGGTGGGTTCATCAGTTAATTAATACATATGATTGGTGAAAATAATGCACTTGAATTATTTTTAAATGTAAAAAAACTAAGAGCACACTAGATTCGCGTCTGTTTGTCGCGACTACCCACAGAGGAAAAAACTATGTGTAAAATTCCAGCACGGTTAAGTTCAGCGGTTTTCCTTTGCGTTGATCTCTGGCACATCAACTCACTCATTTAGTCAGACAGTCATCTCGATGTGTATATTCTAGTATATATGTACTAGCTGACCCGGAAAACGTTGTGTTCCCATAAAAATAAAACAATGTTAAGGGTGAACAACCCTTATCACTTAAGGGTAAAAAAAATAGATAGTGGCCGATTCTGAGACCTACTGAACATGTATATAAAATTAGTTGAAAATCGGTGAAGTCGTTTCGGAGGAGTACGGTAACTAACACGAGAATTTTATATATAAGATATATAATGTATGTGTAATCTCCTATTAATTTCCGTTATTTTGACACCCTACTCGATAGGTTTGGTTAACTTTTTTTAAAACGTGTTACTATTTCGCGAAAAAATCCACCATTTACGGTCTATAAAATATGTAACTTCATTAAATCAAAGTTTTCGTCATTATTTTACCTCGTTAGAGGTAGAATTTCATTATTTTTATCTAACAAGCCTGATACAAAATTTCAGTGTTTGCTTCAAAATTGACGATTGTTCAAATGAACTTTTAACCCTTATTTTACCCTCTAAGGGGTTGATTTTTTGGAGGGGGATAAATTAGTGCGTCCTTGTTCTTATCCAGAAAGCCAAATATAAAATTTTATAGTAGTTGCTTCAAAATTAAAGAATTTCAAAAAAACTGTTTTCCCCTATTTTACCCCCTTAAGGGTAGAATTTCCAAAAGGCCTTTCTTAGTACTTATTCACGCTATATAGAGAACCTATGTGCAAAATTTCACAACTGTAAGGTCCTTAATTTAGGCTGAACGTTGATTTCTGAAAAATGAAAAAGTCATTTAGTTAGTCAGTCAGTCAGTCACCTTGCTGTTTTATATATATATACAATTATGTTTTTATAATCTCGGTTTAATTTCCTTTCATTTGATACCCTACTCGATAGGTTCGGTTAACTTTTTTTTTAAATGTGTTACTATTTCGCGCCAAAAATTATCCATTTTGATTTTTTTTTTACTAACACCTATCTAAGGACACTCGGGTCATTGAAACAAATATAATGACACCTTAACTGTTGAAATTCATCCACCCGTTTGTTAGATCGGATCAAATAAAGAAAGACAAACATACAAGATACGCGCGAAAAACATAACCCTTCCTTGGCAGTCGGGTAAAAAAAAAACATTAAAGCTATTTTATTTGAGACAAATGTCAAATTCTATTTTAAAAAGCTCATACCTACTATTATTAGTAGGTACAAATACATTTATCCTAATAATCAGCTATTTATTTCTAGAGCTTACTATTAATAGTTGTTAGTCATATAATCGTATGTAGGTAAATAGTAGATGTTCTATAATAAAGTTACAAATTCCATTAAGTTGACTTCAACAAGTAATTGTTTTTCATTCGCTACGTTACGTTTGAGTGACAGAGGTTCTGAATAAGATGAATAAAGCCACTTGGAGATCGTAAACACGTATCCAATTCAAGATTCATTCGAATATCGAATAAGCATGAGATATCTCACTTACATTATCATAATATTCAGCAACTAGCTTCCTAACTCCCCATGCCTATATTGCCCCATGCCTATACATATGTTATTGAAGTGAGATCTTCTTTAGCCGCGTTGTGTGCTTTTTATGATGGGTAAAAAATGTTAAACTCGCGTCAGGTCACGTGTCCTGATCGAAAATTCATAAGTAAACAGCAAAAGTCAAAATATCATCCAGTGTTAGCATAGAAAAAAATATGTCAATGGGTGTCAGTCTCATTTTTTATTTAATAAATCACACATTTTATTATTCAGGTTAGGTTTTAAAGTTTTCACTTCTGTCGGCACTCCCGGAGTGCAACTTGTCGTTTTTTTTCTTTAAGGTGAATCCTTATATCTTTTATCGATCTGAATAAGTCATTCGATATGCATATTACAGAGTCAGTGATGATATTATACCAATTATTAATATCACAATTATCAATTATCGCAATATGAAAAATAATGTTGAAAATTACAACTTTACTTTATGTTATGTATGACGATTTTATTTTCTGTATAAATTTATATTAGCAAAGATAAACGACACCGTTTCGTACTAATGCTATCTAAACACAAACGCAATTTCTAGGAAAGTAGGTGTAATAAAACAAGCAGATATAAGACATGACGGTGATATTTCACACCTTTGTTACCTTACGCCGTACATAATAAGTATAGGATGCAATAAGCTGCACATCCCTAAAGGTACATGCACAACACAAACACGTGGTAGGTTTTTATTACAACAGCTTCCGTGCACAACGTGAGCAAACTGAGATAAAACAGGAATGATTGCCCCTCTGTCGCTATATTGTTTCAAGTGTTTTGTTCCGTTCTCCTCTTCCCTCTTTTTGTTCATCTATAACCGAATACCGAACTGCCAAATAAAAAACATTCAACCGTATAAACGATCCTTCAGTGACGTGTTACGAATACTTATTACGTTCGCCGCGTTTGATTTACTCGCGGGTTTTTGTTTAAAGGCATACGTTTGGTAATAAAGATTTATTGTCTGAACGTCTTATTTTGGGTTTCATAAGATATGTACATTGTACACTCCAGACAGAATTATAATTTAAAATGAGAGGCGTATCGGTATTATAAGGTTTCTATATTTCAATTTCACATTAGTTACTTAGAAATTCATTTTAATCATAAGCAGTTCAAGGGTTTCATTTATATTTAAATAAGTCATACAAATAACCGCTGCTAAATAGCGGTACGGTATTTTAAGCGATCCTGGCAATGACAAAACGGCGGACAATCTATCAAGCGTGACTCCGTGTAAATCCGCAAATCGATTAGGATTTGAATGGGATCGTTTAAAGCAGACATAAAGTGTGGATAAGTATCATTCGAGGCCAGGATTATAACAGTTTGCGGAGGTCGCCGTTCGGTCGTATCAATTGAAACATGCTCTTGTGGCGACCGACGTCTTTGCCGTACGAACGAGCGACAATAAACAATACAAACAACCGTGGCCTGCGTTTGACACCAGCCTGTTCGGAGTGGATTAGAGCGCTCCACGGGGAGTTCGGCAGCATTTAGGGAGCGTAATAGCCTTCCTCCGTGACCTGTTTTAGTTGCAACAAATAGAGATTTACGGAATTGCCTTCGGAGGATTTTCAGTTTCCCCCTAATAAAATTGAATGGTGTTTACTTCGCGGTTACTTATTCCAGAATAACGATCCGCGTTCCCGCTTTTTAAACGTAATTCACATTCAGTGCGGCGAGGATTTCCGTGAACTGGCAATCGGGACAGTCATTCGATTCTAGACTCATTCGACAAACTGTCCAACTAACTTTCCAACAATTTAATTCGCGTTGAAATATGCACGAAAAATTTTGTCCGGTAAAAACTGGATCACTGGAAGCTTATCGCAGGCATTAATAAAAAAGATGAGACTAAATGGCGTGAGAGGGAATAAAACTCGTGGCTGTAAATCGTAGGAACGCATAACTCGTATATTACTCAAAGCTACAATCGGTAAAAGCATTTGGCTATTGAATGGATTAATCGTATGAAACATTGTGCCGGGAGATTTGGGTTGTAGGCCTTAATATTGCGGAGGCAATTCCCGTCTAAGGCATTCCGGGCTTAATAATTTTACGTCAGTGTACAAAGACGGCGTGTTCGGTTATCTCGCGAGTGGCAAGCGGCCGATACGAGTCTCAACCAGCCCCTAACTCCGACTTCTATTGTCATATTTACATTGTCTATGCTCATACCCGAATTCCGATTAACGCAGAACTAGAATCGCGAGTCTAGTGTAAGGAACACTGTTTGCATACCCGCGTTGTGTTAACAAATAAATATTTTGATTTCATAACGGAATTAATGTGATTAAAACAATTTATGTTAGGAGGTGTTCGTAATTAAACTTATCCTGAAGTGTAAGACATGATATAGTGTGATTAATTTTAGTGTTTGGTTAATTCGTGATTACAAGTGTTGTACCATATTTTATTTGCAATAGCAATCCCAGTTTAAGGTACCTAACATTAATAGTTAGAGTAGAAACCTTTTCGAGTTGTATTACGTGTGCTTTAGAAGTAAGACATGGATAGATAGGAATTATAGATTTTAGATTATTTAAACGGATATCTATCGTATTGATTCTGAGTTTTCAATGTAGTCGAGATAGAGCTAGCCAACATTTTTTTGAATTAAAATAGCAAATGCATACTCATTTGCTATTTTTTTCATAATGATAGTCTGTGCCTATGAAAGCTGTTACCGGCCCTAAATAGAATTATAGTCCTACCTGAGGTCGGCCAAAGATGCGTTGCTATCCCGGAAGAATAACTTGAAACACGTCAAGTATCTCCGCCTTATCGTCAGTAGCATTACCATGAGTTGGCATAGAAACGCCACTATAGAAATTGTAAATAGAAAACTAGTGAAAACTCATTTTGCTAGTGAATAACATAACTACTATCGTTACGGTATTTCTTGACAACGTCTGTCAAATTAATGACTCATGGGACCGAATTTGTATGGCAATAGATCATAATGACATTCGCTAGCGATTTGATTTCGATAGGTTTTTTACGTATCGAGTTACGCCACTACGGATTTTAGTTCTACGAGTAACCACCAGAGGCGCTGTACAATTTTTCATACATTTATTTTACGCAGTCGCTAGCGAGTAATACTTTTGTAAACTCATGGTAGTGCTACAGGTCACATTCAAGTTATATTCAATTTAAGGTAGAGTACAGTAGCAAATATCAATATGCTACAATCGGTACTTCAATGAAACCAATTGCATAAACGTTTGACCCCAGTACAATAAAAAACTAAAACGACTGCAGTCACAACTGTAAAAATCGCGACAGCTGATCGGCCATCAGATCAAATAAATACTCACAAAACAACACCAAATCCACAAACACGCTCGAATTACGTAAAACCGTCATGTATTAAAACTTTCAGTAGAATCACAATATATCTGTTATCTAGCTATTCCATCGTTTGTGGATCACAATCATATCACCGCAGTTTAAACTGATATTGTGGGGAACCGCATATTACTATTTTGTCATGGATTTTCACACTTTCATTTAATTAAATTTTGGACTCTATCAAAACTTGATATGGTTTGGATAAAATCAATGAATAGTCCAACAATAATGCGGTTATGTGATTCAAATTGCAATTGACAAATATCTACGGCAAAAGAGGCTACAAAGTAGGAAAATAATTTACTAAAATTGTTTACTGAACAAATATTACTGAATATATACATTTTATTAGTGTATTATTTATTTTTAATGTTATAAAACCCTTGTTTGTCTCTTCTTTGAAGTATCATGTCTACTGAATCAAATTGAATAAACACATTGCGTATGTTTCTTAATGACAAAAATTTGATATAACTAAATTTAAAAAAACAACAAAATTTAAAAAAGAACTGATTTTTATCATCTTGTGTATGTTTATTTGGACTCTTTCGTACGTCGGTATGAAATACTTTAATCAATGTGCCAAATAAAATATAATAAATGAAATCAGGATACGTAATAACATAATTCTAATTAAAACTCTCTATTCATCTTACCAACAGCTTAACATAAAACACATAGCCCCTATAATAAAATAAGTAAAATATAAAAAAAAATCACCCAATTGTGAGTAACGAGAAACGTCGCCCACAACGGCCGTAATTAACCGGATAATTTAACTTTTTAATTGCGAATTAAGAAACCAAGGAGTGCAAAGGTTGAACTGGCCGTGCAATTAATTGTATAGAGAGGCTTTTGTCACTGAAACTGGACTGAACTCCAAAATCGATATTTTACTTCTTTCTATAATTTATGTACCTATATTTTAGTGAACGTTAAATTTTCTACCTTTTTATGACTGGGTTAAATAAAATATGGAAGCAAAAATGGCGGCTTTTGTACATATTATAGATATATAATAATATTATTTATTTCGTCGTATAATACAATTAAATTACTTTAATTGATAAGACTACTGGGGAGGGTAATGAATTTGGAGTATATATAGATGTATCGTTCTTTTGTATGCCCTAAACAGCCCAAACGACTTGACGGATTTTAACATATGGGATGTCGTTGGATTGGGTTAAATTGTGGGATTAACCTACCCCTTATTTAAGTATTTTACTAAAAACATATATTGCTAAAAAATATAGGTATAAAAATAATTGCTCGTATAATTTTACAATCTGTACTCAACCAAAGTCCAAAAGTGTGCTTTATTTTCAAATATAAATTTAAAAAGATATGTTTTTAAAAATATCTCAACAAGTGTATTTTTTTAAAAACATGAGATGTTTCGATATAAAACAATTAAATAGTATTTTCATTGTCTTGAATGTGTTGCTGCTTACGACCCGAGCGCTTGTTAGGAGTTTTCGTCTTACGTTTATCCTCTAATCTCGACTTCGCTTTGTAACCAAACTGAGGTCCTGGATCTTCTTGATCTGGCAAATTACTTTAACCATAATTGGGAGGACTTAGCAATAAGCGTTGTAAATTAGCTACAAAATTAGTAGAAATATACGTTACTGTAGTATAGTGTATTCAGTCTCAAGAGTGATGAAAGTGCTAAAGCTAATGCTCTACAAATTAGTATTTGTATCTCTGTAAATGTATCTTGCTAACATAAGGACGCAAAAATTGGCAGTAATTTGAATACACCTTAGTATTGTAAAACCTTATTATTATTGTGAAAACTGGCTTATTTACTGCCAGATTTTTAAATACAAGTCACCAACACAATCATAAATTCGTCCACTATCCTTTTGAATTGCAGAGCTCTCCATTCAGAATATGAAAGTAATAGATATTATTTCAGACCTTCATTCACCTATAAGATAATTATTTACATACGAACATAAGTTCAAACATAATAATTATAGTTTAAAAACTAAAAACCACGCTAAAGTCGCCTAAGGAAAATCGTTAATCCTGACGATTCTGATGAGGAGAACGGGACAAAATTATTAAAATTGTGTATAGTCATCGATTGTTTATAATTCCTCAAAGTTTTAAATTAATCGTACCGTTCAAAAGGGGTAAAAATCAAGTTCAAAGATTCCGTTACATACATGCATACATATATGTCAAGCTAATAAAAGTGTGGTAAAAAGGTACCTAAGTTTCGTATGATTTGAAACTCGGAACCCAAATGTTCACATACGCAATTACTTAGTGTCACTTTTAGTATTATCTTTTTAGCCCTATATACTTGTCCTTTACTATGTTGTGTGTGTGTTTAGAAATAAAATAAATCACAATAAGTAATAAAGTTCCGGCTGACGTCGCTCATTATCCATTATTTTCTGGAAGTTCCCGTCTTCAGTTAATCTCTTGGGACGTTAACTTTGTTCAATAAATTAACTATAGGATAAGCAAATTTTATTAAGTATATTTATAAGCGAGTCTTCTTGTTCGACGTTTATATCTGTTTTTGTACGACGATAGGTAAACGATAGGTTTTTAAAGAAAGTAGACGAAACATAAGGAATAAAATATTTTTAATTAGCTATAACTAAGCAGCAAGCAAGCGAAGCAGTGATAGCCTAGTGGTTAAGAAACTTGGCCTCTCGATCGAGGTGAAGGAAAACATCATGAGGAAACCTGCGTACCTGAGATGTATAAAAAAAACTCCAAGGTATGTGAAGTCTACCAATACGCACTTGGCCAGCGCGGTAGACTATGGCCTAATCTTTCTCATTCTGAGAGGAGACGAGTGCCCAGCAGTGAAACAATAATAATTGGTTGATGATGATGTTTGTAAATTTTTAAATCTGCTTAACTTAAATTTTTGTACTGTATTGGATTTTTTTTGAGAAATATACGAAAACACATGTTGTTTCAAATAAACAATCATTTATTTTATGTTGATAATCTATGAAAGAACTGAATAATATATTATATATACAGACAAACAGATCATAAAAAAGTAATAAGCACTTTTCTATTACTTTCGAATCGTGCAAAAAGCAAAATATGTAGCTTAGAAAACGCTGATAAATAACTTTGAAGTCGCCAACATTTTTTATAATTATATTTTTAATAAATTCATTTTTAATCTCATTGTCTAAACAACAAGTTCAGTGTACATTATAGTGTACACAAACACTAATGATAGCAGGATAGCATAAGCTCTTAGTTGAGGCAGTAAATTACAATAAGTAATTAGCTTATCTGCTCGCGTCACGCGAAGCCTGCATCTTGTGAAGCTATCTTACAGTTCCTCTAATCTAGACTTCGCTTGATAAACGAACTTGAACACCTGAATTGTTTTTACTCTATTACCTTGGATAATAACTATTTATATAATTTGTCCAAATTATGCTTGCATTTATAATAAGTTTGAAGACGGTGGAATCGTTTGTGGTTTAAGTATTTATGCTTCGTAACAGTGTAGAGCGCTGATGTGAAGGTTTGTGCGTGGTGAGGGAGACGTAGTACCAACTTGTTTCTCAGGGATTGCAACGCATCTGTGGTCATTATCTGGCATTTATTACAGATGGCTGGGGACAGCAGTAGTCACTTATTATCAGGTAGAGTGCTTGCTTATTTAATATGATGTAAAAAATATGAAAGTGGATAAACGGATATTTGTTACCTTTTCTGTTAAAGGGATTTGGATGAAATTTGGCACACCCATACTTTATGACCGACAATAAAATATAAGATACTTATTACTATTGTAAACGAATCCCACACAAATAGAGCCGTGAACAAATCATTTTTTTTTAATTTTAATTTTTTTAGAAATACAACTGGATATCTGTAAAATACATAATATAGCGCTTTTTAAACAAAAGTTAGGCAGACTGACGAACGGACTGCGTATGTTTAGTTTGCTTCGGAACCCTGAACAGTAATGCAATCACCATTCCGAACGCCCTATTTCTTAAAAAGCTTAAACGGAAAACGATTTTTCTACTGTCGGGCTTGAAATGTAAACGAGTCTGAGTACATAAGTAAAACACAGAAGAGTAAATGTTCGCAATATTGCGCTGGCTTTGACAAGCTAGACTTTCCAGCTATTACTAGGGCGATAGGCTTATAACATTTAGGTTTCTATTCATAAAAGTAATTTATAACGAAGAAAATTATTATCATAATATTGTGAGTATAAGAATATACGCTGAGAATATTCTACCTCAATCAATTTTGTCCGTGACTGGACTTAAATGTATGTGCGATGCCGACGTGAAAGTATTTAATAAAAAGATTTGAGCATATTGGAAATAAGGGTAGATATTCTCAACCAAAAGTAGGCAAATACCGCATTACGTGTCCAACTTTTCAGACCTGACCGTAGGTACGTCTGTAGATTTTTTTGCGATAAACGTTCGGTATGTCTTCTTGGATTTCAATGAGCATTAGAAATTTATAAATACGGAGAATGAGATTCGCTAGACTTATAAAGTTGCTTATGTTCATAATACAATCTATTAGTATTTCTATGTATGTGTAATGTGTATGTGTGTGTGTGTTTTTATATATGTGTGTGTATGTTCCTCCATGGACACAAAAACACAAACGCACGACACATAAAAGTCAAGTTAAGCGTAAATTATCATTAATATTTTTTAAATAGATAGCCAAAACAAAACACCCATAAGTAGGTATATTGAAAATCGCTTTGGAATAGTACCTACCACTATCACAAACTGTGACAAAGTTAAAAAAGTTCCCAATTAATTACATTCATTGCGGTCGAAACTTCGCTCGTTAACTGACAATTCCCTTAAATTCCCATTCAATTAAGTTACTAAATCCCTTTTGAAAGTTTTATAAAGAAAATAGTAATCTGTCACTCGCACGGCGACAACAAAGGGGAAAGCACAGGAGTTTAAAAGTCATAATTTCTTAACTCATTATCTAAGAATACAAAATAATATCGCCATTATATATTTAACGATAAGTTTAAACGTATAACTTATCTTTATAATATGTATAAATGTATTTATTCCTCGCTTCTGGTGACCAAAGAGCTGGCGGCTACTTCGCCCAAAGACTGAGCCTAGCAGTGCAGCAAGGGAACGCCGACAGCGTTTTGGGAACCATGCCTCACACGGCTATTTTAAATGATTTGTTTTACTTATAGTGATTTTTTTTATTCCCCTTTTTTGTTAGATGTACATAAATATAGTTATAATATAGATATTGTAAATATGTTTTTTTATGGATAATGTAATGTAGATACATACAACTTTGTTGTAATTAAATAATAATTATCTATGGATTAAACAATAAAAATTATAAACATCATCGTTATAATATAGGTATTGTAAATATGTTTTTTATGAATAATGTAATGTATAAAACTATGTTTCAATAAAGAAATATGTATAAATTATATTTTAATTCAATTTAGCGGTAACATCCGTTACAATTTTCACAACTCATTAAGTAAATAATTATTCATGAAATATATTTTATTTGTCCGTTTAAAATTTGTAATTACTGTTAAACTTTACTAGTACTTTTAGACCCAATTTATTTAATGTGCATTGGGAAAATGTTGTAATAATATATGCAAAATAATTTACACTTTATATTCATATCAGTTCCACGAAACATAGAACACAAAATGATAATTTTAATGATGGAAATGGAACATATACTCCTTTATGAAACCGATATTCAATTGTGGCTATCGTAGCTATATACTTTACTTTCTTCTAAAAGTATATAAACAAGGGTAAGCCATAAGATCCAATAAAAGGGAGATCCGAATTTCATTTATATGTAAGTCTAGGCCATCACTCAACAGTGCCCAAGTGCTTCCCAAATATTTGGTCGCCTCTTGATCCGGAATGCGATCCGTATTTAATACAAAACAATGCTCCCTGTACAAAAGTCCATTAAATATAAGCGATCGTATTTGAATAAGGTATAAAATATGTTAAAGATTAATTTAACCCAAAATCAATATGTAAAATAATATAAAACTATAATAAAACTATTACGATTTTAAACTTTAATAAAAGTGTATAGAGATTTAACTATTATAGTAATAAATGAATATTAATATTGCATAATTTCTTCTTTGCAAAATAGTCTTTTGCAAAATAGACTAGATACGCAAATTAAAACTAAGATGAGCCTATAGTATCATTATTTACAAAATACTGGGTATGGTTTCAGCGACAAAGCAATTTCTACAAATGAACATTTCTACAAATACGTAAAATAATAGATTAGCGTGCTCATCTTGTCAGTATAAAAAAATCGGTTGCCTGTAAAGTCGGTTTACTGACAATAGTTGAACGTGACAACGTCATATGGAAATACTGATGGAATGGTTGCATTTTAAAATTAATTGTGACTCCACTACACTTCAATGTAGTGTAAGTCGATAAATATACACTCAAGTAGGAGAGAGACAAATGTCCAGCGGTGCCGAACGCGGAGGCCGATTGTGCCTCTTTGTCACTCGTTCCGCGCTCTCGTTTACACTTTAAGCCTTAAATGGAACGCCTCAGAGCAGAGCGAGGTAACGCCGCATGAGTCATGTTTTTGGTGCGTGCAGCCGGCTCCATCGAATTATAAGACGTTGTCACGTCAAAAAACACGCTGAAACCTTTCATTCAATTGTCACACTACAGCGTGCGTTGCCGGATATTACACACCGTGCTTCTTCATAGTGTACCTGTGTCCTGCTCTTAAACTACAAAAACACCAAACGAAACAAGCGTATAATAAACATAAAAAATATTTAAATGTTTTATTTTGTGTGCAACCCAATTCCAATTTCTCCTAAGACAAAACTTATTCATCAAACCTAGGCGGACAATTAATCATCTTTATATCTGAGCATTCTCGCTTCCAGAATAATGTTATTCGCGATACATTTGCACGGGACGGTAGAGATTCGTCTAGACACCAACAATAGGTCTTTTCAAGATTCATAAACAAAGGCGCAGTCAATTTAAGTATCTATATGTACCCATAATAGAACGAAACAGACCGTTAATTAAGAGCCAGCGTCGGTTTTAGTGTTTGTGCAAGATATAAGTGTTCCTGCCATCCTAGTAGCTAATAATGCATTATTGTTATTGGCTGGTAGGTTTTTGCAGGTGATGGGTGTATCATCTGCCTGATATAAAGTTTTGAAGGTGGTAAAACCCTCTCTGGTACGACTCTGGCGGCACCATCACCACACCTATTTCTGCCTTATAACAGCAGTGTTAAGCGCATGGACTGCATCTCGTATGGTATTGAGAAATGCCTGCAAATGCCTGCAAATGGACGTGTTTATTTTATAAAGAACAACTTAGAAAAACAAAAGTCCTCTACCTGACGTTGATCTCACATGTATTTATACACTCCTGGATTTAGAACATGTTGCATTAGTGTTTTTGTTTTCTCACAGTTCAATAGTAACTCCACACGCATAATTAAGCGCAATATTGCCTGTTTGTTAAAATGCTAATAAGGCCGTGGAACTCTACATAGTTTATGGCCAACATTGTGGTGAACTTCAAAGCGCTCTACCTTTAAAACTTTAATATTATTTTGTGCGTAGTGTCTTCAAAAAAACACGCTCAATAAATTCAACTGCTTATTTCAAATTGTTTTTAAACTACATCGTCCAGGTTCTCTGAATTTAAATATTCTATTTCTTTGAATATCATTTAGTTTTTAACTTATCTCATAAAATTACTTTCAAGATAGTATGAAAAAATCTATCATTTATTAATATCTTCAATATCAATTAGGCGGTTGCGACGGAAGCCTATTTGGAAATAAAGCTTTCAACCATGACACTGTAATAAGCTCTTGTCATTTTACTATTACTTAGTAGGCTGTGCGGTTGAAAGCCGCTTTTGTTTCCGACTATACACCATTTACAATAACTGTGCCGTGATTTATCGGTATGCAAGTTGATAGTGATTGTATATTTTTTAAAACAGACTAAGTCTATGACTTCTAAAAGTCAACGGATGTAGACGAAGCCAAGTGTCGCTGTGTGAAATAAATTCTGGTAAACTTAAAACTTTTTTATGGCAAAATATAATTCCCCTATTACAGCTAATAACACGACGACACGACGACGTGTCCTGCGACGTTGCGATGTCCTGTATCATTTGCCGTTGCTGGGGAAATGTGTGTAAAATAAGTATCTAAAATACTGATGATATCCATTTTTTGACGATAAATGATGTCAATAACATTTAAAAAATCACGCAAAATTGTAACACAATCACGACGTTTTGATTTTGTAATGCGTGCCCTTTGCGTGCCATAGATTATTTTAAAGGTTTTATTTTTAATTTAATAATCTTTTTAAAGTTTTTATTAAATACATACGTGTAATTTAAAATTTGTGATGCTTATAATAGCTTGCGATCCATTAATTTTACAATGTATTTCTATGATTTCATGTTAAGAGTGACATTTTCTGGACTCAATACCGTAAAACCCCTAATAACGTTCATAAATATAAATACTTTTAATTAGACTCTTGGTATCTAAACCAATTTTCTTTAATAAAAAAACAACCATTTCAACCGTGAAATTTGAATTAGTAGACAAATTTCAAAAATGTTAATGAATACATTAAACAATGTTTGAAATAATGAGTCAATTTGAGCGGGTTTACCGTGGCATCTCAGGAATTTCACAAAGGGACTAGCAGTGTAGGTACGTACCAAAATGTTTACTATCCAACTAAGACAAAATTCCAATCCACTTTCGATATATAATACAATATCCTAAATTTTCGAAACCAACCATAAAAATCGCGAAAAGATGAAAGATATGACAAGGAAGATGAAAATGATGAAATCTTTTTCCGCGTTAAATAATTATTATCTACCGCAAAATCATTAATGTGTATATAACCTATTACTTTTATTCCAAACGGCACAAAATTATGTACGGTACACAAACAAGACTGTTTTCCAATATTCCATTATGGTTAGTATTAATTTGTCAAAACATAATATAATATTTGGGGATTTTATGCAATATCTCAGAGGGTCACATTCCACCGTCTACTTAATGCGGAGGTATTATAAAAAGATACGTTTCAGGAGCTCAATAACAATATTATTAGACTCGGTGCCGGCATGGCTTCGGCCTATTCTTCCTTTATTATCTGTCGTTACGTATTTTCGCTCGAATACAGCCAACTAAATTATTGCCCCTTAGGCGCGGGCCACATAGAAGAGGTGTCGGACGCTTACGCTTCTTTACTTAAATATAAGTTCATATTATATTGAATGCAAAAGTACTGTAAAATGTTTCAGAATAATAATAATATTTTTGGAGTCGGTGCCAGCATGGCTTATTCTTCTTTTATAATATAAACCATTTAATATTACATGTTTTCACTCGTTTTCAAATGTTTGGTTTTATAACATTTGAGAACCAAGCAAAGAAGCAGCCCATTTAATGGAAATTAATAAAATTACAACTGGCTGTACCATAGTTATCTATGTAATTAACCTTATATAGTTCACCCACACATACTTCGTAAAACAACTAAGTTGGAACATCTCGTGTCGATATCTCTACGTTAAAAAAAATATTGCCATAAATATATTATAACTTTACAGGTGCGGGCCAGACAATCGCAGGCAAAGAACATCGGAGGCGCACTTTCAATTTTATGCAAAATACGTAGAAGGAAAGGCATATCGCTTTTGTATGTTTTACATGAAAATACCTACTAAGCGGGTTCTGCATTTTCTTTCGGTCCGCGCCTCATATCACTTCTGTAGCTCTATCTTAGTTTGTCGACATTCCATTCGAGTTTCGACTTTATCGCTTCTCGCCCAGGTTAATTTACGATTGTGTATCTAAATCAAACATTACCCACTAAAATAAATAGCCTAATCTTTTTATCTGGTATATTTACAAAACTAAAAAAATATATCAGAACCTGAGTTATTGCTTTGGAAATAATATCTACGAGTACAATTAGAAAACTGCTAAAGACTAAAGAAACTGTATTCAAACAATAGTCGAACACAAAACGACCTAACAACGCTAATCTGGTGGATAGTAATCTTCGTCGCAAAAATTTAATAAAGCTTTGAACGTATAAGTTCAGCCAAGCGAGAGCATTACAACGACAATCATTAAATTCAATGTACTGAGCATCATATGGATACTTATTATTGCTCTAAAGTTAAATGTAAAGATAAAATTATTGCTGGCGTAAATTCGTCACACCAGAGACAAATGACTGCTGGCTGTTTAATCCTGTCCATGAGAATTTTTCCAAAAAAATGTAAAGCCTACTCGTTTAAGCAAACCCTATAATTAATTGATCATTGTCACCCATGGACATGAATTTTCTACACAAAACAGCTCAAGAGTATTTTTTTTTTTTTGTATTAGGACCGTTTTTCTAAAGGTCGAATTATATTAGGTTTTACTTACTAAAACGCCCTCGATAGCAACATTGCGCCTACAGCTCATAATCAAACTAGAACCTGCAACTTTACAGTGATTATAAGCCAAAATAGATGAAGCGGCAACACCGCAGTGAAACTACAAAGAGTTCGAACACCATTTTAGCATAACAAACAGAAATACTTACAGTTACCCCCAAAACTAACCCACCTCGCTCTTATCTCCCTTACACTGAACTTCGACCTTTCGAATCTAAAGGACACATTTTTATTATCAAAAACCTTTAATAGCGAACGGAACAAAATTCCTTTGGAATCGTCGTCTATTGAAAAGTTCTCTATTCATAACTTTAAACATTATCTACTGGTCTTGAAAAGTATCCAACAAAGTTTACTGTTATTTATCCAATTACAAAGCATTTTTAATATTGTATACTGAGGCGTGGAGGAGTCTGCTGATACGAAGCACCAGTTCCCTAAGTATGAGTATGAGTTTTACGTTTTGACAAAAATGACTGTTTTTGTTTTTGTTTACGTATTTCTTATACTATTCCAATCAGTTCTGATGCAATCCCCTAGGGGCACTGATTGGAAATGTATGGGCAAATACGTAAATAAATACCAAAACAGTTTTTGTAAAAACGTAAAAAATCATACTAAGGGTACAGGTCACTGTAGCCTATTGTGATCTATAAATCAACCTAAAAGATGCAGTGAGACCACAGATGCATTGCGATATACTCAGTCTTCAACCGAGGCTCTCCTGGAATTTAGAACAGAACATAGCAGCGCTACTATCATGACGGCTTGA
Organism: Epargyreus clarus clarus; assembly: GCA_014595695.2. Classification (NCBI taxonomy): domain Eukaryota; kingdom Metazoa; phylum Arthropoda; class Insecta; order Lepidoptera; family Hesperiidae; genus Epargyreus; species Epargyreus clarus. The sequence goes on along the minus strand of JACTTY020000023.1, from coordinate 3,644,263 downwards.
AATGATATCAATGTGATGTCCATCGTTGATGAGATGTAATGGATAATTAACTATAGACGGCTTCAACAAAGTTCAGCAAACCTAATAAAAATACTGCATCTGTATACTACCATTATATGTTGCAGTGCTTTCACAGTTCCCTAAGGAGTTATATTTTGAACCTTTCTTTAAAAACAGTTTTTCCTTGCGACTCCAACCACATGCTATCTTGCGAAAGTTCTTTCTGATTTTATCCAAACATACTTTTATGGACTAGGTATGCAGAAATATTGTTAATATCAGTTCATAAATTTTTAAGGATATCGATACAGATATTCTTAAAAATTACAGATTCAGATAATAATTTAGGAAAATATTTGCATGTTTTGATGTTTTACCAAACATATGCTATGGGATTAAATTTGGTTGCGACAGTTTTTTGAAATCTAAGACGCTTCTACTTCATTATAAAATATCAAAACATTCAAACATACATATCATAGAAAAAAACGTGCAATTAAATTGTTGAAAATAAATCTCATTGCAAAGTTCCTAGCAAATTACACCATTGAGGTTGCGTTAAACCAAAACGAAGAAAGAGCATTAGGACCCGACATGAAACAACACGACGATAAATATACGTACGAAGGGACGCGAACTCTTCGAAAGTTCCGAACATGCTTTTATCGGAACATCGGAGATACATGCTGCACGGTATGACACATGTCAGTAGTTAGCAGTTGCCTCGCCTTATTACTTTGTAACCTAAGTTTTAGTGAATATCTTGATCACTACTATGCTGTTTTTAACCAGAGAGTTTTTTGAGTCTTTGCTTTTAGATAGCTCTGACCAACCATCGAAAGATCCGACTTTTTAATGCACAGCGCATGACACTTGGTGTATGTTGTCTGCAAGTTATTCATTTGTGTCCTAATATTTTTATCAAAGTTATTGTGTAATTCTACCATCACTAGATTCCACTAACACTAGAGTTAATAGCTAATTAAAAATATATGTAAATTAGAAATAAGGGGCAAAATAAATGTAATGTTATCTGTTGGAAATCTATCTGGCCAAAGCATTGCAAACCAAGGTGTATGGGCAGCTAGCACTAAAAATATCAGAGTTTAAAAGATTTCGCTTTACATTTAACTAATTCATGACGTCAGAGCCAAAACCTATAGAAATCAATGCGTTCATTCTGATAAGTCGCAAGTTTGCAAGGACCGTTATCGCAACGTCGATGCCTGGCGCATAACACTTGTCAGGATGTTTTGCGCTTTGTTTATTACTTTGCTTTTCATGCACCTGTACACGAACGTTTCAATTTACCTGCCTAATGTATCAAATCATTTGTTAGACTATACAATTGACCCTTGTTAAATCTTTGAAAGTTTGACATTATACTCGTATACTACAAATCCGCTTAGGACTTTTTTGTAAGATTAAGATAGCAAACAAGCATGCAGTTTACTTGATAAAGTTATCACTGCCGCCCGTGATAATCTGTAATAACATATGTATTGCCACTCCAGCTAAGGTGGTTGTCACATTTATGAGTCGCACAATCTACATGTTTTCACTAAACCTTGCCAGAACTGCTTTACGTGGCTGGTAGGTGGTGATAGGTGTGGCTATGGTACGTTCCTGAGTACGCTGAATACATCGAAAACGTGTCTTGTATTATATATGCTTGAAATTATCTTCTTATCCTTAAAGGAAACTTTGGGACGAGTTTTTATCAAGCCATCACAGGATACAGTCAGAACGCTCGGCGTGCAGTGCGCAGTTTGTAACACTTACGAGTATCAGCCGAGTTTATAGTTTGCTCACTGAATATTACTCGGTTACCTGTTCAAATATAAACTATAAATGACTATTCTAGTGAGATAAAATGCTTCGACGCGATAAAGCATTCTATATCCCACGGGCATAATATCTCATGAGATAGATCTTCATTTAGGCTTTCTTTGTAATAAATTTCTTTTGTGCTTAATTTCTGAGAAATGGTTTCAATTTTCTTTTTATATGAAAACTTATAACAAAGTAAACATAAATGGAATATCAGGTAATAGGTACAAATCATTTGACACAATGGATGCTAAATGTGTTCTTAGCTATATGTTCAAATCACCTCATTTCCTTCTTGCGTTACAAATCAGTTATAATAAGCGATGTAACTGACACAAAAATTGTTCATCAAAATATGTATAACATAAATTTTCCACCCTCGAATACATTTTCGCGAATTCTTAGACAGGCACGCGGTATATTTGCCGAAATCACGCCAACAGAGAGCGTACGATCAGAGCCCCGAAAACACACGACAATATGTTTCACACGTCTGACATATGAGCGGTTGGGGCGTCATTACACCTAAGTTCCACTTTGATGCCTAAATCTCTCTTTTGTCCTGGCATGTGTGCAGAGATGTTAACGTACGAGGCCCTTATCCGGAATCGGAATAAGAGGTGTTACGATAAATGTTATTTATTCTTCACCATATTTTGAATTTAAACAAACATCACAAACGTTACATCTTGCTTATAGAAATCATTGTTAGACATAATTATGCTAATTTCCTAGAATTAAAGTTAAGTAACGTCCACAAACGAAAATCTTTCTTAAATACAATTGCTTTTTAGCCATTTATCATTCAAATGTAAAGTAAAAAATAAGTTTTCATTTTGGAACATAGCTAAATTTATATGCTTTTAATTCACATCTATAATGAACGCGGCGATAGCGCCCCGGAACATGACCGTATGTTTTAACATGCAAGCCTGAGGGGACTCTTATTGGGACATGTATTGGAAAATCTTTATGTTATTATTTACGCGACAAGGAATTTCGCGGCGCTAATACCCGTCCCGCTGTACATTTATTGAAGTTTTATTAGTAAATACCTCTCATACATCGTCTCAGGGAATTTCGATTATTACACTCTCTCTTTTGCTTTATACCTATGCTTATATTAAAATTGAAATATTTATAATGATATGCATTTTCTATGATTTATGTAGTATTTTACATTGCATGTTATTAACAGAATAAAGTTCTGTTTAAATCATTTTTACTTTACTACTTTGGCTGACTTTTTTACATCCCACTGCTGGGGAAGGATCCTTTTCCACCTGTTGGAGCCAAGGAATACGAAACTATTTTTGCAATAAATGAATGGTTTTTCATCGGATACTTTCAGAAAGACTCTAATAGCAATAATTAAAACATCCGATAATTTATGTCATAATTTAAAAGAATTACTGCAATGTAGCACTTTATTGGCTAAAAATAAGCCATAACTTGTTTTAATGTTTTACACAATCCGCTTTTTCTCGGTTTTGCGATATATTTCATACTGAATCCTGTAAGCCTAGCGTTTTATCCTCACCTTGATAGATGATAGAGATTTGGCTCTACAGCTTTGGACTTAGTCAGTTGCTTTCACCACAAAGTTTTACAAATATTTAGAAGTTTAAAATTGACAGCTTACAAACATTTGTTTCCGTGTAAAATCTTTTGATAAAACTGTAACACAACTTTTGAACTTTATTACTTTTTACGAATGTTACATCTAAATTCGCTAGAAAATGAGCTAGAAAAAGACTGACGAGTAGTTATGAAGCAATTTATCAGTAACCTGTTCCTTTTTAATTGATGACAAAAAAGAAACAAATACAATATGTATGGATGTTTATGTAATTATTTATCTGCATATGTATCAATAGTACCACACATGGTAATAATGATTCGCATGACAGAAAATAATTGTAGGGTTAGATGAGTTTGTGAAGGAAGGGCACAAATAAACCGACATTATGATTTTTTTTACATTATATAAAAGCATATACATATATTCAAGGGCGTGACCTTCTAAAATCTACATGATCAAAAAAATTTTAACAAAAAATACAACCGACTTCTATGTCACTACAAAGTAAAAAATAATTGAAATAAATGTTGGTTTAGTACATATTTCTGAAGTCGGCGCTCATATTAGACACGCTGTTTACATCGTTATCCAACGAAATATATTGACACTCATATTAGACACGCTGTTTACATCGTTATCCAACGAAATATATTGAGCGCCGACTTCAGAAATATGTACTAAACCAACATTTATTTCAATTATTTTTTACTTTGTAGTGACATAGAAGTCGGTTGTATTTTTTGTTAAAAAAAATTTTTCACCCTTTTTAGTGATGACATACTAACATTTATATTAATACAATATAAAATTGTAAAAAAGTGATCATGAATGAAGGTAAGGTCTGAATTTACATTGATTGGAACCGCCCGCTCGCAGGGCGCTACCGCGCCCTGCTCGCTTAGTTTTATATTATCTTATATGTTCCAACCTAACCTAACTAAATAGTCAATGATGAACTGGCTTTGCAATTTCATTAGAACCTACACCAAATATCTTCAAACACAACTCAATTATTCCCATCGGTTGAGGAGTTACATATTTTGTCTCCGAGCCACATTATCAGACCCTTAAATAGTCAATGATAAACTGGTTTTGCAATTTTATTAGAACCTACATCAAATATCGTCAAACAAAACTCAATTATACCCATCGGTTGAGGAGTTACATATTTTGTCTCCAGAACCTGCTCTGATCCTCATCATATTTAAATGGGACCAACTTGTAGCAATTGTCCACACACGAAATTAAAGGCATTAAAATAGGTTCATAAACGGCGAAGTTATGGCTGTTATATTTACATGGGTGGAGGAGTTCCCCTCATTTTCTCCAGAACCCATCTATGGATCCTAACCATATTTAAATGGGACCAACTTCTAGCTCATCCCTACACAATAAAAAAAGAATTATTAAAATCGGTCCACTAACGGCGGAGTAACACAGCGTGTACATACATAAAAAAAAGATACCGGCCGAATTGATAACCACCTCATTTTTGAAGTCGGTTAAAAATAGGTTTAGCAATGCTAAACATTTGCAAATATAAAAAAAGACGACAAACATTCTAAAAAGCAGTTATTTCTGGTATCATATAATAGGTTTAGAACAGTTTTAAAATCAAAACTAGACCTCAATTTTTATTATTTGTATAGTTTACAAAAAAAATAATAACCATACCATATAACATCAAAAGTTGATTTCTGAATTCTGACAGGTTCAATGAGGCAACGGGAAGCTAAATCACAGTCATGAATCATGGGCACTTTATTATCTGTGGGCTCGCAATCAGCCTTCCATGAAAGCCTGCGGGAGTCGCGCAATGTTTTATGAAAGTGCTTTCGGCGTTGCATTTTGATAAAACGGCCCACTCTGCAATACCGATGTTTGAGTTTATGCGTTTCATTCTAACGTACAATCACGACTGCGCAGTGTGCATACATCTTTTTTGGACAACGCCCGAACAAAAATAGGAATTTTCAAACAGGGATTTCAAACGGATATACTCATTGTATATCTGCGTTTATAGTTACATAAGTGTGTAGGTAAAATTATTATGTGTATTAAAATATGAATCCCATCCAAAACATACTATGTACCAAAATACAACATAGTGCTTCTATAGTAAAAAAAAACGCGACATCTAACATCTAAGTTGGTTATTTTTTTACCATTTTTTTAGTAACAGACGAGCATACAGTCCACCGTCCGTAAGTAGCTACTGCCACTTATCAACCCTAGATAGGATTAGATATCCTTACCTGAGGTCGGGCTAAGGTGCGCCGCTACCCCGTGAGGACTAAGCGGGAATGCCTCTGAAATGTATGTCTCCCTTACCACACCCTTCAAAACAGAGCACAGCAGCGCTAACACTGCTGTTAAAATTTATTTACTCACCAACAGCAACAACTTAAAATTTATTTACGAGTAATACCTATCATACATATATCTAACTATTTTCCTTATAATTTTTTACCAAATTAATTAACTTTTTAACAACATTTTACTATAACCGAATCAATATTTGACATCTTTATTTCTTTAATAAATATGTGGTGAGCTATGTCCTTTTTATGCTAATTAACGACACCCACGTGTGGAACTTGGAGTCGAATTATTATAAATTTAATGATTATAGAAAAAACCAAAATGTTATATCTATCAACATTATGCGCCAGCGCCATGATTGAAGAAGTATTTAATTATCATCCCGGAGTAAAGTCTCTAGACTGAAAATAATCCACCAAGATTTTTTCGATACCCAGTGCTTACATGTAATATTTCCCCTCTCCTAAAGAGAAGTAGGAAAATTAGCTTCCGGGCGTGTGACGATACAGAACATTAATCGCACACCCGACTCGTTCTTGACAGCTACCAGTCGAAGGGTGCGTTGGGGTGCGTTTATAGAGTTTCATGCAAATATACTTGCACTTTACATATTTTATCTGCTCGAGTGTAAATAACTTTTTTTAATAATATTGACTTAGTAAACCAGCTGTTTTTATAATATTCAAGAAGCAAACATGCATATAGTCCACCTGGTGGAAAGTGGTTATGTGTTATGAGAACTTAGTTGGAACCCCTCGAATACTAAACGGGAATACAGCAGCGAATAACACTGTTGTTATAAAACAGAAACAAGTTTGGCGGTCGCCGAAGTCGTACCACAGAGGCTTCTACTACTTCTACATGTAAATTTATGGAAACAAGTGTACCTATACTGTAAAGATGCCTGTAAAAATTAACTTTTTTGTAGCCGAGTACATTTCACATCGGTAAGGCAGTAGCCTTACCGATGTGAAAGACGGAGATATGTCTGCAAGATTTTAATCGTAGTATCGTTTCAAATCGAAGTCCTATGATACTGTAAATACCTACTATTCTAGGAAGAAACAAGAAACAAATTGTAAATAAAACAAACTTCTGAATGAATACTTTTAAAAAAGACGTAGCGGACCTACTGATAATAGCTACAGACTAGATCTATTACAACCCTCTTAAGAATAAAATCAGTAAAACATATTGTAGTGATCATTCGATGAATTTGCAAAGCTTTAATACAATTATATAAGCTACTACTAAGCGGACGTTTTCGATAACTCGAACATTACACACATTAGATATATTGCTTGTTAACATATTAAGATATCCAAGATATCAATTACGTGTGTACGCTAACTGCCAAATTTAATTTGATAACAAATTAATCAAATGCTTGAATTGCACACATTGACACGACACATAACGGACATTTGACGACCATTAATGTTACATTAGTTACATTATTCAGATCCCAGTAAGATTTTTTGTGAAGATTCTTAATGATTGAAGCAGCAAACTAGTATACATTGTAATCATTAATATTCTATTGTCCTGCTGGGCACAGGTTTCCTCTTAGAATGACATGGATTAGGCCATAGTCCACCGCGCTGGCCAATTGCGTACAGTTTTTCTTTGAGTTTTCTATAAATCTACAAGTGTGCATGTTTCCTTACGATGCATTAAGTAAGTGATAATTAATTTCTAATATGCCTATAACTTTGAAAAATCAGAGGTACGCCTGGGATTTGAACCTCGACCCCTCGATCGAGAGGCCAGATTTCTTAACCACTAGGCTATCACTGCTATAAACATACTTACTGTAATACTTGATTGTAAGTGATAATTGCCGTCCATAATTATTTTTAATCAACTCCATATAAACTTGGAGCCGCTCATAGATGCGTTGAAACTCTCAGGACTATGGTGATCGCCTCATAAATAGTTATCCTCATCACATAACACAGACGCAATTTGTAAATGTTGTGTATAATTTTGTCTGACGTCATGAAACACATACATACAATATAAACATTTTAAAAAAGATTACAATTCGAGTCTGTTTTATAGTACCAAACTATATACTCGTAAATTGCCGGACTTCAAGCTTAAGATAATATAAAACCAGCTAAAGTTACGTTATACTAACTATGCCAAAAATATTGAATGCTTAAGAAACTATGGATCCAACGCTAACGAAATTGCTTTAAAATGTACTAAAACAAGTTATCGTTGAATAAATTTTCATGTTAATATCTAACTTTGGAACAACTTTGAAGCTTTGCGATGAAAAAGCTTTCGTTCATAAGATATACGTGCATTCAAAGCTAAATGTACCAAAAATCGCACACGTACACGATCCTGGAACGATTAGGTAACCTAACCTAGCCTAACCTAATCCAAAAAGATTTAATACTTAAAGAACTATGGATTCAACGATAACGAAGATTGCAGGTTACCCTTGAATACATTTTCATGTTAATATTCAACTTCGGAACAACTTTGAAGCTTTTCGATGAAAAAGCCTTCGTTGATAAGACATATACTTGCATTCAAAGCTAAATGTACTAAAAACCGCACACGTACACGATCCGGGAACGATTAATGTTGCTGCGAGTAAAAACCGGTGAAAACCGGTTTGCGAGTCGGAAAAATTAATCCGAGTTTTACTTTATTTACTAGAGCTGCATCTTTTTAGGATTCAGTAGTTAAAGGGAACCTTTTACTAAGCCGATGTCTGTGAACTCGTACATGTGTCTGCCTGTCATAGGACCCTATCTCTTAAACTGTCATAGATAGTCACTTGAATATTTTAAAGAGTGGGTATTGAGTATAGACGCTGTAATTACAAATGGGCACTAAAAATCAGAAAATGAAAATAAAAGATTGGTCCACTGGGTAAGGCTTGAAGCTAACTTCACCACGTTGCCCCGTTAAGGTCTAGCATAGGTTAGTGGACAATCAGTGTCGAATATTTTCAACTCGGATAAGACCTCCAAAGCTAAAAAATATGGACCGACAGCTTAACGTGATCATAATCGATTTATCATAAAAATAATTATTTATTATCCGATGATTTCTGTCAAAATAAATTTAATATCCGATATTCATAGATTAAATATTTGTACTCGTACCCATACTATAAATTTATATTAAGCATAATTATTGCTACAAACAACGCAATCAGTTAATATGTAAGAATCCACATGACATTCCGCACAATATTATTTCAGTGATAAATTAATTTCAGTAAAATCATTCGAATAGTAACACAGCAAACTTATTACATTTAAGCTTTACACAAATATTCACTGTTGCAGATGATACAAAATTTATACAAACAAAAAAACAGATATGACTGTTGTTGGTTAACCAAAGATCAAACCCGGAATGCTTTGAATAAGCTCCCAATATGGGATCGTATTAAACGCCTGGTTTTTCGGAACCTATCTGCAATATCCCTGTATTGTTCTATATTTTTTGTACACTGTCCAGCTGTGCCGTTCTAAACTTCAATGGCGGTGGCAAAAATAACCTAAACCTTTTTATGCGAGCACCCTCGTCTCGGTAATGGCATTATAATCTGTTACTCATGGAAAACAACTTGTCTTTTGGGATACTTAGTTTTGTATTGATTTCCGAAAATGTATTTTGGGGTCATCGTAAATTACGTCAATGTACACATATTTTACAGTTTATGTACGAGTTTATTTTTAAATAGGTTTTACTTGTGGCTACGCTCGCGATCAAAGGTTTTATCTATACCCTGTCCTTTTCTGAACTCCTAACAATGTGTGTACAAAGTTTTATAATAATAGGTTATGTAGTTAAGTCGTGAAGTGTAGCAAACAAACAAACTCACATTTGAATTTATAATATTATGAAGGATTACAGTAAGGATATAATATGACGTCAAGACGTTTTGACCCCATTCCATATTACTCGATTGTGGGTTTGTTTACATGTGTGTGTTCGTGAGCGTGTTTATATGCGCTCCTGTGTGTTCTAGTGTATATATATGTGACTGTGTGTTTGTTTATAACTGTAAGAAAGCTAAAACATTTTCTTTTTAAAAATCAATTAAAATATTAAATTATTTTTGCACAAAACATACTTTAATACATATCCGCACTGGACCAGTAGTATCTTGAAATAGGTCATTTAAAGCGTTATAGTCAAAAATATCTTTATTTTGTAAAGAGCATACGATTTTTATGCAAATCACTTACTTCATATAAGTATTGAACAGAATAAGTAACACAAACTTGCTAGGTAAACACGACCTGACTTAACCCGTACACTGCTGATCGGGATATTCCGGGCTCTACCTGCTCGTTAACTATGCTCGGGGATCTTAAGAACCTAAACGTTTTATCTTTACTTGCTTGTTTATCGCAACTCGACTTTCCTTTTCCTTTTTCCATGTTTCGATGAGAATCGTTACTGAATGGGATATTATAAACGTAGCGTACATAAAAAGGGATTATATTCTGTTTAACAAAACGTAAGCCGTGTCCATACTGTTGCAGATATATTTTTATTTAAACTTTTTATATCTGACAACATAAAGTATACACAACCTCAAATTATGCATAACGTTGCCTAAGAATGAAATATAAATATAAATAAAGTTATTTATTGACAAGTCACATTAAAAAAAATGAGAAACTCGTTTAAACCCCCATTGTTAGACTTACATAGCTGTAATATTAAAAACTTGAGATATCATGGTAATGTAGATATTCGGCAGAGATACGGATTAAGAGGCCTAAAAAACCTGCAGGAGCCTTTAAAGCCTTCGAACGATCGATGTGCTGATAACCATTACATCCAAATTCGAACTGAAGCATGCAAGTAGTATGCGGGACGCCTGCTCCAGTAGAGAACTCAATGCCCAGACATGGGATGTGAACATAGTCTATCCTTTTTGTATCCTTTTGCGGCATTGTTTTGCAAAACTTTAAAATAAAACCTCAAATAGAGAATAGAACTATTGTTTGCTTGCAAGCTTGCTGGGTCAGTGAACTCCGTCAATTCACAATACATTTGACAGTGGAACCATTCGACCTGACAAGTAAAAGTTCTTGGGCGCATAGCATATCCCAGCGAACGGCAACATTTTTCGCATCAAGGGGTATGTACCCCTTTTAAGTACTATGTAGTAGCTACATAAAGAAATGATAGGCCATATTCACGGTAAACTAAAAGGACACCAATAACAACCAAAAAATAGTCTCTAAAATTTGACGGTAAAGATAACGGACGATAAAAGTGTACAGAAAAATCCGCGCGCCGCAATGAGAGGTTCTAAGAAGACCAGTGGGCTGCAATGAGGGGGTTGCGGGCCGTGGGTTGCCGACCGCTAGTATATCCCAATGCATCTCGAAGAAGGCCTTCTTACAGTCGGAGTCTTATGTAAGAAAGGGTGCACCAACAGTGATAATAGATAAGTACTTGCAATAATTATTCCCAAAATTCTGATACCTTCAAACTAACAACTGTCAAATAATAATATCCACAGGAATCGTAACGAGATAACCAAAACTCCATCCAAATTGGACCTATAGTTTCTGAGAAAATCACGGACATACTACATACATACATAACGAACCTCCTTTATTGAAGTCGGTTAATAAAAGTCGGTATTTCTCAAACGCATCAGAGCATTCATAATCAGAGCACTAAGTAATGTAGCATTGGACTGCATTACATTCTAATAGGCAAATATAAAGGCCATATTTGAAATACGCTTTAATACAGTTACAAATTATTTTGTCTACTGCTTCACGTCAATACACTCAATTGTATTTTCAAAGAAATATTTTTTGGAAACGAATAATCGTCTAGTGAAGCCCTTGAAGTGTAAAGAGCGATAATCAAAGAATAGAAGTATTGTTCAAAACGAATTTTATTCGTTTGAAGCGAAAGTATAAACGCGAAGTAGAAAACGTGTCGGAAAAGTGTTGTCATTTATTTTTTATATCAAAACGTCGCCAGAATTGGTGAGTGGCAGTTTTTGTTATTCATCGACAGTTCATTCATCTCGACTGAAACATTGACAGATCCATTGTAACCACGAACAATAACGTCTCTACCACAGAAATCGTAATAAAAAGCTTTTTCGAAAGAGCTTTCAAACTTTCTAACCGATTATTAAGACAAGTAATTAAAAACGTGAACTCGTTTCGTAACTTTTTGAATTATTACACAGTAACACTATCTTCTGTAGCGACAGCGGAAAGTTTAAAACTTAATTAATTCGTCGCTGCACGAAGTTTAGGCAAATGTTCAATATTCTACATACTTTCACACATAGTTTTGTTTGCACTACACACTAGATTGCAACTTAGGAAATATTTAGAAAGCTTAAGAAATTAAAGTAAATAATAATAAAGAACATGCATTTACTTGAAAAATAAAAAAAAGTACGAAAACAAAACAACAAATAAAGTAAAATAAAAACACACATACTTAAACAAAACAAAGTTTGTTATCTACTTTCTTAACGCACGAATTTATATTTAACTCACTCAATTTAAATTAACTCTAATTAATAATTAATGACACATAATAAAAAGTAGCAAAGTTGCATAGGCCTACCTCGGGATCCAACCGCAGTTTATGGTCACGAGAGGGCGTGAGCGAGAGGGTGCAAACAACTTTTCGAGGGAGCGTGCGGCACGCGCGAGCCGCGGGTACCGGCGATTCATTAACAACGAGCTGGAGGCTGCGGCCCGCCCGCGCCCCGCGCCGCCGCGCAAGCGCCCGCCCGCCCTGGCCCGCTCCTGTTGCATCTGGCGGTGACGTCGACGTAAACGCCATGAATACGTCTAATCGCAGCATCTGGGTAATCTACGCGGTCAGATTACGTACACTTTTGTTGGCCGCGAAAAATAAGACGCCCTCGCCATAACTTGTCAGCAGTTTTTTTCCCGTTTTGTAGTTGGATTATGTGCTCAACCTAGCAAACTTTGCGAAGTTGTTCAGAAGTTTGCGAGCAGAACAACTTGTTTGTAAAAGTACGAGTATATCAATGATATAATACCTACATTGTAACATTTATCGCAAAGTTTTAAACATGTTGAGTTATACATACTATTTATACATTCAATTAATTAGATAAAGCGTGTTTTGTTACGACTATATTAATTATTTTTAATGAAAGGGACATCTATCAATCTTTACGAAAATAGATATCAACACTATGTTTTAATATACCCTTTTAACTTTAAATAATTATGTTACGTAAAAGATTTCAATAACATTTAGATTTGAAAAAAAAGAAAGTACGCTGGAAATAAAAAAGCTTATCTTACCGGGTTTAATTAACGGTGAGAACTATCTAGAAACAGTAACCGGTAAACAATAAAATTACGACCACTCGCAAACCGCAATTTAATATGTAAAGATTAAACAGTATTAAATAAAAGTAATACGCATCACTACCCATTCACAATAATCGTACGTAATCCAGCTCGAACGTAATCAGAGATTAGTTAGAATAAAATAAAACGTGCCCTCCGGACCTCCATCAGGCAGTACAAGTTAAACCGTAATCCCTTAAACACGGTGGACATTATTTATGGGAGGGCTAATAGTCGGCTCGCGGCGCTTCAGCGAACATTAGACACCGTGGAACACTAATCGATTTGTTTTTACAAGTTAACTTTGTTACACCATTTCGGTCGTGTCATACGAATTATCAGTTACCTAAATATCATCATCTGAAGGTGGTAGAATTCTTTGTGGTTTGATTTTGGCGGCACCACCGCTACACCTATTTCTGCCTTATAACAAAAATTTTAAGCGCTGCTGAAACATACTATTCCGAGGCGTTCCAGCTTAGTCCTCAAGGGTAGCGACGCATCTGTGGCCGACCTCAGGTAGGAATATCTAATCCTATCTGGGGTTGATTCCACATGTCCATGGGCGGCAGTAGCCACTTACCATCAGCTGGACTGCATGCTCGACTGGTACTCCTATATTTTACAAAAAAAAATGCTCGCTGCTGGGCACAAGATTCAGAATGAGGAGAGTTTAGGACATAGATCACCACGCTTGCCAAGTATGTGTTGATGTACTTCATTTAAATAAATGAATATTTATTACATCCAAGTATTAACAATTGCAGATATTTTCTTCATGTTTGCTTGAGCAAATGAATATCTGGTCTGGGCAAATGCTTTTCAAATCTGTTATCTGTGGATTATTAAGTACAGTTACATTTAAAATATTTTGTTCAAGAAATAAATTCAAAAGTAATGTCAATTACTTTTATATGTTAGCAACAGATATAATTAGCTATCAGAGAAGTGCTCTATAAATTCAATGTTTCCAATATCCACTAAAAGGCCCGTTATTTATAATCAATCTTATCTAATTGTTGTGTACCAAAATTCGAAATTTCACATAATATTTTGCCTAGAATAATTAACAATATTTAAACTTTAGTTGGCAAAAAAATATTAATTAGGTATTACTAACGGGCGTAAGTAAGTAAACACAATATATTTTTCGTACGTTTCCTATTGTATAACACAGATTATCCTTTTTCTTATTAATCTGTTTTTGTTACGTTCAATCTATGTTATGAAAGCAAAGTTTACTAAAATATTGTGTAATACTAAGAACTTAATCTTCTATACAATCCCTATCAGTTTGTAATATTTCCACGTACCTTTACAGTACTTTCGTAAACATTCCCTAAATAAGGGTATACGATAAGCTCCTACTGACTTCTGTAAAAGAAATAATCTGATAAATAAATGCCCTTGAGCATTTCAGACCGCCCTTTAAAAGAAGATTCCAGAGATAAAGAAAAATGTGGACAGAAGAACGATACCGCAAAAATTCGTACAAAAGAATTCTTCAAAAATATTTTTATACAAAGTGAAGATTTGATAAAAAGCGTTTAATACAAAATTTAGAAGCGGAATAATTATACGATTGCGAATGTTAAATATTTAAAGAATATTTTTTTTTAAGCAATTCAGCTATACACTAGTACTCACGTAGGTATTTAGAAACAGCATTATTTACGATGAGTTTATCTAATATCATTAAGCACTTCATCTGACGTAAATAAATGCAGTTCATGAACGTTAAAGTCATTATTTTATTTGATACAGTTATGTAATAGTATTTGTAGTGTATTTTACTATTATAAGTCTAGTAGAAGTTGCACACAAGTCCAAATCTCCAAAATATATAATACAAAACAAATATCTAAATTCATCATCTAGATGGCGGCTCGGAGGATCAACCTTAGGACTACACTCACTGAAGTCGAATAGGTACATCACTAAATATATGTATTAACGTAAATTCAAAATACCGGAAATATATTAATTCAATTGTTTACCACAACAAATTATATAGCTGCAAGAGTCATAATTACAAAGATATATGAAGGTATAGTTATTTGTAAGATGCCTGCCTAATTGGGAATCGAACCCAGAACAATTTGCCAAACGTAATCATGAACGTCGTTACAAATATCTTGATCATAATAACAAATATATCTAGCTTTTTTGTTTCTATAAAATCATTTATTTTATTTAAAAAATCATTCTCTACATTTAGTCAAAATTGTACGAAACGCAAAGTTTTTGAACGTTGTACAGAATACTATTTGTATTTTAGTAGTAAAATTAACCTCGCACGTTCTTCCTATTTTAGTAACATACAGGTTAGCACAATGGTTAACTGCGAGCTTGTTTGAATTTCGCAAAATTTCCTGGAAATTGTTTTTAGGAATGTATGATTTGAACATAACTTTGTATGTAGTTTCTGGTTAAACATTGTTAATAAAGTTTTAGCTTCGCAATATTATGAGATTTGTAGTTAGCGAATATGATCAAGTGATTTTTATGACAAATTGAACTATTACGATACCAATTACGACCTCATTATCATACTTTTACATTATCATACTGATTTATTTTTACTACTTTAGGTAGGTACTTATAATGATATTAATTGATTCGTTGCTTTAAACAAAATGTTTAAATATACAACATGTATATTGTTACCTCCGTTTCTAGTGATAATCACAGTATTCAAAACATACTAAATATTCGTTATAAAAGACTAACCACGGCCACAGTCAAAGAAAACTCACTAATAGGGTTTCATTATGACAAACCGTACCCCGCCTCAGGTAGAACCCGATGTTACGTGAAATACTTCGCACAAATCCGCACTGAAACATTATTAAGCCGGCTTCGTGTTGGACCTCCATCAAAGTAGCCAAGTTCGGAATCAATCGAATAAATGTTGGAACTAGTTGCTAATCAAATATGAGTTTTGATAAAGGTCAGTAACGGCCACAATGGGTATACCTCAAGGTGTTTAATTGGAACTTGACCAAAGTGGCATACCTACTTTTTAGGGTTCCGTGCCCAAAGGGTAAAAACGGAACCCTGTTAGTAAGACTTCGCTGTATGTCATCTATCCGTCTGTCCGTCTGTCAAAGGGCTCTATCTCTGGAACCGTAATAGATAGATACTTGATTTTTTTACAGAGGATGCATAATGGTTGCCGCTATAATAACGAATACTAAAAATATAAAAGTTTAAAATAAATGGGGGTCACCATACTAGAAACCGCTATTTTTCGCTTTATCTATTGAATCGTAATAGGTAGACAGTTCACATTTTCACAATATATTTACTTCAATGGCGGCTATAATAACAAATACTAAAAATTAAAAAAAAAAACATATGTAAATTTTGGTGGTACGAAACCCTTCGTGTGCGAGTTCAACTTGCACTTGGCCAATTATTATATAATACAGAAGTAGCAAATGATTATGTAGTCCATCTTATAGTAAATGGCTACTGTCCCCTATGGAATCTGTAGTCGATTCCAGACTCCTACTTCGGGTCGGCTACAGATGCGTCGCTACCCCTGAGGACTAAGTTAGAACACCTTGTATATAAGTGTATCTCTATTACTACAGTCTAATCTCAACACAGCAACACTTCACACTGTTATGTAGCGGTGAAACTCCGAAGGAAGGTCCTCGAATGGAGACTACGTCTCGGCAAAAGGAGTACAGGACGCCCCCCGACCAGGTGGCGACCGACGGCGGGTAACTGCTGAATTCAGACGGCTCAAGATCGGTCGGAGTGGCGCAGATTAGGGGAGGCCTATGTTCAGTTGTGGACTTTTAAAGACTGATAGATAGACAGATAGATAAATTTGAAACACATACGTTAACGTATTCTTCCAAACAAATACAAAAATAAATGAAATATAACCATGAGACTCGTGAGAATATTTACATAGATTAGCTATAATGAACCTCCGTGGGTTTTGGATTATAATTTGTTCAGTATTTAGAACTGGTCGAAATACTGATTAGATATAAAAGAAGTAAATTCAAAATTTAAAAGGTTGACGTTTCTGTCATAACACACATTGTACAGACAGTCGGTATTCAGATTTCGTCACGGGACGTATAATATAATTTATATTTATTACGGGGGTCCTGGGGACCTATTTGGACGTCGCGAGTGTGTGTGCATCACGGTCGATCGGTCGCCGAAGGGAGCACCGCACAGTTCTACGGTATTTATACATATATTCACCTACATTATTGTTTCTAGCGCACAAGGGTTCCAAATTATATATCGGATTAGAAACCAGCGACCTAAAACTCTACATTTTGGTCACTTCGAGTCGGGATTCGGGTTTCCGTGCTCGCAAGTATATTCTTGTGTGTTGGTGAACAGTAGTGTAGACATCGGCACACGTCCACGTCGTTTGTAAATACTTTGCCGGATTATAAGTATTTACAGCGGCTGGACAACATCAAAAAAACGGGTGTACTCTACAATTATTACGTAGGGATACACGTATTTATTTCGGTTACTATTTTATTTATGTACATCGGGTACTACAAGAAACGTCAACGGTTTTAGGCGTTTTTTCGGATTATTATAAGTGTTTCGGTCGGGCTTGTATTGAGCATTCTCCTGTTTCGGGTTGTGTCGGTTGAAGGTGGTAGAACTCTACGTGGTTCGACTCCGGCAGCACCACCGCCACATCTATTTCTGCCATTACAGCAGTGTTTGGAGCTGCTGTATTTTGGTTTGAAAAAGGTGTGGTAAGGGAGATATACTTAATCGAGGCGTTCCAACTTAGTCCTCCAGAGTAACAGCGTACGTGTGGTCATTTACACCAGGTGGAGGTGGACTGCATGGTCGTTGTCTACTCTATTATTTCGGTCGGTTTTATTTCGGTTTGGATTTTATTATTGCGGATTATAATTTACATTCGGTAATATTTGGTGCTTTCATATTTGTCAAGTCGATTGACATATAATTTTGTGACAGCGTTCTATCGGTTTAAATTTAATTTAATTTTTTCTTATTTCATTTTTTTGTAATGGCTCCTAAATCTAAACAAAGGTTGAATAAATTAAAATACGATTTAGCAATCCATAATTTGGATTCTATTTACGATCTTTCTCAGCGGGAACCTAAATCTGAAATAGATAAAAATAATTTTAAAATACGGTATCATGATTTGGATCGTAATTATGAAGAATTTACGTCGATGTTTTTGGAGCTGCAATCGGAATTGGACGAAGGCTCTGATGTGGATTATTCGGACGATTTTAAAAAATATAATGGAATATATTATGATATCAAGAGGAAGTTTTTGGAAATATCATCTTCGGAGACTGAACATGGTTCGGAGTTCAGGTCAATGGATGATGGTGACAAGCGGAAGCGGGTGGTTTTACCACGGATACAGATTCCTACATTTTCGGGAAAAATAGAAGAATTTGTTTCATTTATGGATTTATTTAATTCTTTGATATGTGAAGATAATGCTTTATCTGATTCGGAGAAAATGTATTACTTATTAGGTTCATTGGCTGGAGAACCAAAGGTTTTATTGCAACACTTATCTATTTCGGGAGATAATTTTTCGGTTGCTATGGATCTATTGAACAATAGATATAATAATAAAAGATTGTTAGCAGATAAACTATTTTATAATTTGTTTTATATTTCACATGTCACCAAACATTTAAGTTCTATTAAATTATTTTTAAATACATTATTAGAAAATACGAAAGCGCTAGAAAAGATGAATTTTCCGGTTGATCAGTGGACTCATTTATTGTTTTATATTAATTTTCAAAAATTAGATAATAGTCTAAAAAAAGGTTTTGAAGAACGGTTTACAGGAAAGGACTTTCCGGAATTTAAGGATTTAATAAGGTTTTTGGAAAATGAACTTAGGATTTTAGAGTCAAGTGGTGATTCACATCGGGCATATGGCACTACTAAAACTCATGCGGCATTTCAGGAAAATAGGCAGGTAGGCTGCAAATGTTGTAAAAAGGGAATACACCATCTTTCCAAATGTAATAAATTTTTATCTTTAAGGGTGGGTCTTAGGAAAGACTTTATTAAAGAAAATAAACTATGTTTTAGATGTTTTAACTCTCATAAGATAGCGGACTGTCAATCTTCATGGGTTTGCTTGAAGTGTAAGTCACCTAAGCATCATCATCTTATTCACATGGATTTACCTCACTACCAGACAGCATCGGGCAGTGCAAGGTCGGCGGCGACACCTACTGTGACCGGTAACAGTAGGGCACATGCCTCTAATGTTGTCGCAGATAGGGTGGAGGATAATCCATATACTGCATCTGTTAGCGGATCTAACAGGGCAAATATTACGGTTTCGAATCAAGGTGTTGCTTCGTTGACTTCTAACATGATTGAAGGTAACATGTTTAATCGTACGGTTCTTTTGTCTACGGCCATGGTGCATATTAAGGATGAACATGGTCAATATCAAGAAGCGCGTGCATTATTAGACAATGGTAGTCAAGGCAGTTTTATTTCGGAGAGTTGTGCCAATAGATTAGGTTTAAGGCGGTTTAGGACGAATGCTTCTACAGTCACGGGACTGAGTGGCATACCAGTGGATAGTGGTAGAAATGGGGTTAATTTAACGATTCGACCGCGGTTTTCACGTCGACCGTTATTGGTAACTACCGCTACTATTTTAAATAAAATAACTAATCAGTTGCCTAGTTATAATTTACCTCAACATATTTGTAGTCATTACAAAGATTTGCCTCTTGCGGATGAATATTTTTACCTCAGTCGGGAGGTTGATATATTAATCGGTGCGGATTTATTAGGAGAGGTTATGCTCGGGGATATTATTAAAATAAACAATGATTTGCCTTGTGCTATGGAAACTATCTTCGGTTATGTATTGTCGGGGCCTTTTTCATACGCGGTAAATAATGATGAAGGTGCCCAGAATATTAACGTTTGCCAAACATTTACAAACGTACAATCGGATAATTTTGTATATAAAGTTAGGGACACTAACGATAATCCTAGCGTCATTGCGGATCCAAGACATTTGGATCATAAAATTTATAATAAAAATTATCATCACCGGGATGATACACGGCGATATGCGGTAGGTTCGCCATATTTACCAGATACTTTTACGGTAAATAGTTCCTTTTTCATCGGTGAGAAAACGGTTCTCTATCATGGATAGACGACGTACGGTAAATAAATTTCGGAAAAAGGTTGTGAATTTTATTTAGCGGTTATACGAGTTTATATTTTTTAATTATTTAGTTTATTCGTTATATTTTATTGGTAAAGGTCTATTGTCTTCGTTATAGGATATTTTATTCTGTTTTTTGGTCAATTGGTAGATCATTGACACGTTGAATGGATTGATTACCTACGGATAGGGTGAATGCCACGGGGGTATTTCACATTGCAAACGGATTTTGCTTTTCTTTATTTTAACGATTTTCTTTTATTATTGGGGTTTCGCGGTTAAGGAATCCTAAAAGCTTATGGTGTATATCTTTTGTTTTTTATTTGTTCTTGTGCAAAGGTTGTACAATGAACATTTAGTGTCAACGATTTGACGACGGAAGCTTTTCTTGTAGCATTAACTACATTTAATTTCGGTTAGGTCTTTACATGTCTTTCGGTCTGACTGTGGGACTAATGATACATATGCAAGAAGACATTTTGATGAAGAACAAGATGTTAGGTCAGCAATAACCTTGTTGAAATGAGTAATCGGTGAACTTGTTTTAACATATGAAGAACTTGAAACTGTATTTACCAGGATGGAAGCAGTTCTCCGACTATTGCGTGTGGTTACGGAAGATTCATTGGGTTTGACGTTTTAACGCCAGCTCATTTTTAATAGGTAAATCTTATTATCGGAACTGGAATATAACTTGGCGGATTTACCAAACAATAGATTGAAGAGATGTTAATTGGTGCAAGCTCTTTATCAAAGATTTCGGAGAAGACGGAGTAGTATATATCTTCATTTGCTTCAAACTAGAAGTAAAAGGACTTAACCTGGAGGATCACTTAAAATTGGAGATTTAGTTTTATTAAAAGAGAACTTGCCTTCTTTCAAAATGGAAATTAGTGTGGATTTTGTGTTACTGCCTGAGAAAGATTGTATTATACGGATAAACTGAAAACAACATCGGTTATATTTATTCGGCCTATGGTTGAGATTTGTGGGCTGCCTTCGGAATAGGGTTGTCACAAACTTGTTTTTGTTCTTTTATGTTAATTATATGTTCTGTGTAATCTTTTATTTTTTGGATTTTGGTTGATAAAGGCTTGGCCTTTCTCGGGCGGGGGTATGTTCAGTATTTAGAACTGGTCGAAATACTGATTAGATATAAAAGAAGTAAATTCAAAATTTAAAAGGTTGACGTTTCTGTCATAACACACATTGTACAGACAGTCGGTATTCAGATTTCGTCACGGGACGTATAATATAATTTATATTTATTACGGGGGTCCTGGGGACCTATTTGGACGTCGCGAGTGTGTGTGCATCACGGTCGATCGGTCGCCGAAGGGAGCACCGCACAGTTCTACGGTATTTATACATATATTCACCTACATTATTGTTTCTAGCGCACAAGGGTTCCAAATTATATATCGGATTAGAAACCAGCGACCTAAAACTCTACATAATTGAAGGAAGATAATAAGAAGATCGAATAAATAGGTATATTTTTTAAATTTTATTATGAAGCTTAAAACGCTACGCTTAAGGCACCACGTTAAGACAAAATGAACCAAAAAGGGCCTGAAAACATACAACGGATAATACAAATAAAGTACTGCGAACCGAGTAATTCTGTTAAATACGTAGCCATTTAAATTACATAACAAATAAAGTGGCGGCTCAAATCGGAGAGTCAAATTCCAGCGACGATCAAGAGTCGTGGAATAATCCCCGATCCATAAGCTAAAGGCTTTGGGAGGATTCCGCTCTGTACATTCATTACCTGATTTTCGTAAACATTTCTTTATGTGTTTCTATTTATAAATGTTTTCCGTTTTCTGTATAGAGGCACGGCTGTAGTGGCCCAAATTCAGAGGTATCTGTTTACATTCTACTGTCTGTCAATGTTCTACTGGTGCTGTGACTTTCTACGAAATTCTGAGTTCCTTAATTATTGTTGGAAATCTGAAACTCTTTCAATACGTTTTCCATTCCAGTAATGCATATAAAAATAGTTGTAATTTCCATTTTATCACCCACACCTTTCTTTTCTTTACAAAGCAATTTTTTTAGTCTAAAATCATATACTAACAAAGTAATGTCAAGGTGTGTTCTGCTTTCTTTATATTTAATTTATAAAATGTTGCCTACCAATTTCTACGTAGTAGTAATTTCTCAATTTCTTGTATGGAAAAAATCTGAAATTCATTCTTTGGTAATCAAAACATTAAATAGACGAATTATTTTCAGGACCTTCAAACTATATTTGGGCGACCTCAAAAACAACTAAAATTCTATCTGTGATTGATAACATGTCCATAGGCGACAGTAGCCACTTCCCATCAGGTGGATTAAAAATCTGTTTGCTACTCCTATATAAAAAATCTTTCAAATATCTCCAAAACAATACAAAACGAATATCTAAATTCATCATCTAGATGGCGGCTCGGAGGATCAACTGGAGCCATCTGCATGACAGGTCAGCATGGAAATCGTTATGCAAAATGGGTCGTGAACACAATTCAACCAACAAATGCCTATGGGTATAAAAAACCGCTTTTATATACATTAGCCAAGTCTGAAGTTTAACCCGTTTCAAAGAGTTGCTACCATTTTCTCTTTTTGTTGTGTTTATATTCGTCTATAGATAGGGCAAAGAGATTAAGCCCATTATCAATTATTCAATATATCTCATTTTTGCCCACTAAAGATGGTCATAATTATGACAATTGCTCCTTGATTAAAGTAGAAACAAATAGATGCTTGGTACGCAAGAATAGGATAGATTAATTATGAATAACGGGCTTTAATCTATAAGTCTATATCGCAGACAAGTGTCAGGATATTCAGAAAAAAACTTCATCCGGTTTCACACTGAGAACATCTCGGTTTGATTGCCTTTTGACATATTATATTTCAAAACGACATATAACCATTCTAAAGTCGTTGATGAAACTTTCCCTCTGTTACTATATAGTATACTTTGTCTATAACTAACGATTTGGCTGTGGAATAATCTGCGAATAATAACATGAAAGCTTTAGGATTTAACCTTTGTATATTGATATCACAAATGGCT
The DNA here is from genome assembly GCA_014595695.2 of Epargyreus clarus clarus. Classification (NCBI taxonomy): domain Eukaryota; kingdom Metazoa; phylum Arthropoda; class Insecta; order Lepidoptera; family Hesperiidae; genus Epargyreus; species Epargyreus clarus. The sequence continues at coordinate 3,620,909 of JACTTY020000023.1, read as the reverse complement.
TCCTTTTGATGTGTTGTATACCAATACATATGAATGCCGCATATTGGTATTAGGTATTATTATATCAGTGGAGTATTTTATGTGACTGGGTATTTTTGCTTTGATATTATTTTTTTGATAGTAAAATCTGTGTAGGTAGTACAACTGTTGTGCTGTGTAAAACAGTATCGTAGAGTACGTCACACTACGAGTGAAAAGCAAAATAAAATGTGAAATATTAATAAGGTTTAAGTCTTTAGACAAAAGTTCAATTTTAATTTATTTGCATATACAAGATGGAGATAGATTTACATTTCCTTTACTTTGACTTGATTTTTCAATTCAACTCGTGAGATCACATCCTAAAAATCTGCATCGGAATTAGTGACGAATTAGACCAGATTGGCCCCTGGCTTCCCTCTAAGTCGCTGATTTTCCCCTGGGTATTGATATATTACGAAAGAAGTAAATACTTATCAAACGATAAGCAAATATATTTGTACCTGCAAACAACTGTTCAATTTCCCAGAATATTGTTGAAATGTTTCCAAAGTAGCGGAAATAACAATCGGCGAAATGTCCGTTCAATTTAATTGGAAAGTATCACATAAATACTATTCTTACCCTAAAGTGAATGAAGCGGACTAAAGTCATTAAAAGGGTCGGTCGTAAGCACAGGTGTGTAAAATCAAAGGAGGGCAAAACAAAGAGTAAGTAAGCATCCCGGATACATTTGCTACGAACTATTCCGTTATTAGTTTTACTTTTTCGTACGTGTTCAGCTTCTTTCCTCTCGTTTCACCAACAATGTACCAATTATTTATAGTGAGTTATCATACTTAAAGCGGATAATTAGCAAGTTGTTTTGAATAGATTCTTTGTTAACTTTAACTGGAACAGTACAGCTGGAAAATGAGACTGAAAGGAAAGCTAAAACATACTCAGGTTTTTGAAGCTCTAAGAGTATCAATCATATGAACCTTGGACATGACTTTTATCCAGATTTAGGGATTACCCTCGATCTCGGTACAAATCACATATCTTCAAATATCACAAGTTTTATGGTACCTAGGTAAAACGACATAAACTGTATGAAATAACCGACCGAACTACTCGAACTTATTGCAAATGTTTATTTAGAGTAGTGCAGTGTAATACTAAACCGATCCCTCCTCCCATGTTTTGAATGAACTAGTTAGATCCAGACGAAACCAGTTTCCACTGCAAATTCAAATCCAAATCGTAACGTTCTACAAAGTTTGCACGACTAGCGCAGAATGGATCCGATACACCAACAGTTTGCGAAAAAATACCGTCGAGTTTTACAAACTGTCTTCACTTCAAAATCCCCTGATACTGAAATATCAACGGAGCGATCCAATCAATTCACGCTTGTAACTCAAGCAGTAATAGGCAATTACGTACTATTTCTACCCCGAATCGGCTTGTACACTTTTAAGTAAATTAACTTGTATCGATTTATTCCCCCGTGAAAGATATTCCTCAACAAACGCTAACCGATACAATTTAGAAACGAGGTTGGAACTCGTAAACGTAAATTTGGGCCTAAGCGGCTGAATGCCTTATACGTAAGCAGTGAAGACCGTCACATATTTAGAACGGGCCAAAGCTTTGGGAACATTATATATACACAAAGGCTCGTACTTACGACCGCACGGAAGCATCTCACCTTTAGTCGCCGTAATTTGTACTTTAACTTTAGGAATTGAAACTGCAATGGAGTAAGCCTTGTTTGACTTGAAGAATTAATTCGATGCTCTGATTGCGAAACCTTTCTTATAATTTAATTCCTAAGGCATTACACGTTTATGGAAATTGTGAAACAGATCGTAACAAATGTTGTAGGATCACTCGGACGGTTATCTGGCAAAGGATATAGAAAAGGGACCAATAAAATATGCAGATTTGACTGCGGCCGTATTTTTCTCGGTGTAATCTGCATTATTCAGGCTTTGTCACGAACTTCGACAGTTTAACAGCGTTTATCTCTCGCCTTGCAAATTGAGCTACGACTTTAAGACAAACGGGAGTCACTTTCATTACCATAATGGACCTCGGCCGATTCTTTGTTGGTGAGCCGAGGATGGATTGGAGCCGACATTTGCAAAGGATCGATTTTCGTTTCAGATACTCGTAGGTTTTTTAGTTTTGCGTTTCACATACACTGACCATTACTTTTGTCATGAGTTTTATATTACTATTGAGACTTTCCTTCCAATGTACTTATATTCTGGATTAATATTATTCAAAAAATATTTGTCATTAACGTCAATAAGTCAGCAAGTAACATATTTATCGACGGAATTACATAATTTTACATACATTTTTATAACTTAAGAAATATTTATTTACATTATGTTTCTTAATAATAAGTATAATTGTATATACATTAAAATAAATAACTTTTATAAACCTTTGAAATACCGATACAAATATTACGTGTCCATATGTATAGGGCATTACACTAACGGGCTAAGAAACGGAGTGTCCAGTAGAGCAAAACTAATCGCTGATAGAGTGGGCACGCTCGAGCCATTCCACTATAGATTTGGTACACTCAGACTTTTAAAGGAAATGTTATTATAAAAATATATTACATACTACATTACTACAGATTTATCGAGTGTACGTGAACATGTAGGTTTAAGTAATAGTTTTGCTACTTAGACTTGAAATTAAATTAAAAAATAATTGCTGACAGATCATGAATTTTCCTATGGTATAGTATCAAAACATTGGACTTTTAAAGCGATTGTTATTATGTTGTGTATTTCTCGCATTATATATTATCACAAATATAGGTCCGCAGTAGTACTGTATCCGATAGACCAAAAGTTATCGCTAATAGACTAGGCATGCTCTAGACATCTAGATTTATATCAATTTCGTACAATAGGATATTAATAATTTCTATTTATTACTTTCATTATGTTTATCAGTAGATATATAATTAACCTGAACATGATTATTACATTAATTACTAGCTGACCCGGCAAACGTTGTGTTGCCATATAAATAAAAAAATGTTAAGGGTGAACAACCCTTATCACTTAGGGGTATGAAAAATAGATAGTAGCCGATTGTCAGACCTACTAAATATGCATATAAAATTTGGTGAATATCAGTAAAGTTGTTTCGGAGGAGTACGGTAACTAACATTGTGACACGAGAATTTTATATACTCGTATAAGATGAAATTAATGTAATAATCATGTCCATCGTTATTTAATTTAAACATACGGCTAACAAATTATGTATAATATAATTATAATAATTTGTTAGCCGTATAATAATGTATTATATGAATAATTGAAAATTAGACGAGCTTACCTGTAAGCGAAGTCTGATTATAATTTTATGAATGGTGATCTGAAATATAATTGAGAATTACAATGTAGTATCCTTCTTCCCACTCGTCGGCATCGCGATTGTTTAGCCTTTAAAAACAAAAAAAGTTTAAAGACCACTGACACTGCATATGACAGTGACAGCTCCGGATTCCTCACTTAATTTAGAGTCTATCATTTCCAACTTAGTCTCCTTGATAATATGCATGCTGTCTATATCTAGGAGACTCTTTTGTTCTTATTGTTGCAGTATGGGTTTTGATTTTGGGAGGGTGGGTAATTATATTTCAGATCACCATTCATAAAATTATAATCAGACTTCGCTTACAGGTAAGCTCGTCTAATTTTCAATTTTATTTCATGGTGATCTGAAATATAATTGAGAATTACAATGTAGATGTTTAGAGACAACTGCAACAATGGGACATGTAATTAAATTAAAGATTTATTACCATACATATATATTATTATATGGATTTAATTACATTGCTGAATATTTATTTGTTCTGCATCATATGGATGAGATGTTGTGAAATCCATAGTGCTTAGTGAGATTTATTCTCAATAATAAAATATATATATTATATATAAAAATACAATATGAAAATATCATATTAATAAGAAATTTTTCTATTAATTAGGTATAATTATAAAATATACATAATTATTAGGATTGCTAACTGAATATTTATTCTTACTGTATAATATGGATGAAATGTTCTGAAACACATAGTACTAAGTGAGATTCCCTCTGAATTAGATGAAATAATATTCAGTGCAATAATAATGCAATATTTTTCTCTAAATATATTATTACTAAAATTGGCCAATAATAATAATAATAATAGTAATATTGTAATTTAGTCAGTATTAATAATTATTCAATTCAAGCTTTTGCACCTTGCAAAAAATAAATACATACAAGGTCGAAAATATGTTTTCTACCCTCCATAGTATGTCATAATTATGTGTAGAATGAATTACTTGGTCAATTTTATTGACACAAATAATACTATTTCCTTTGCTATATAGCAATATATGTATAAATATGTTTCATATGTGATGTGCATTATATAATAATGTACTTTTATATAATACTATACTTAAATTCAGGATTATATATATATAATGTACCAGTAGGTACATTGTATGTATTCCAATATTATTAAAATAGGAAGCCATCCCATGTTGAATAAGGAATTAATACCATTATTTATTGACAAATTATGATTGGGTATTTGATTTGATCTTGGGAGGATATATGCCCCATGTGAGATAAATTTATATTTTATGTTGTAGGTATACTCGGTATAATATTGGGTGTTATACCTACTTTGTTTCATTATATTAGTGTGCATGTTCAAGAGGGACATGATCATCCTTAGATCAATGAAACATTTTAGTTTTATATGACTTCCTGTTTTTGTAGGTATGTATCGGATTTGCAAAAGTTACTTATACTTTTTGCTGTACCATGCTTATGCATGCCCTCTGTAAAGTTACATATCTATATGGTTGGTTGGAAAGCTTATGATGCGTTTCCTTTTGAAATCCAATCTGACTTTCGATCTAACATCTTTTCCTAAAAATGTGTGTAACTATCAGTTATGTGTATGTATAAGTTGATATCAGTTTTCATAACAGTATTTATGTATATGATTATTTCAAACCCCATTCATGACTAGACCAGAAAAGCTTATCTTTACTCAAAAGTATTTATGCTGAGCATTCCCAGGATTCATTCAGTTTTAATAAGTCAAATATTTTATAACTTCCATGGGGTTCTGGCTTACTTAGCCTGTAATGATTGCTAACACAACTGGTTCTAGTTACAGCTCTGACAGTGATAAATTATAAAGTTATTTTACCCACAAGTTAAGTTAAGCTACCCACATTTTTCTCCATCTTAATTCTTTAAGAACAGGAAAGTAGATAAATCTTCTATATATAATAATTATAATAATAATTTATATATATAATATAGTTTTCTTTGTTCCAGGCAAGATGTCTGCCATGTGTGTCCTATATAGTAATGTTAGAGTCCTATATAGTAACATTCATCACACATACTCCAAAGGAATTCCTATTAATTCTAGGGATGCTAGATTTACATTTGAAAATTGATTGGACATGCAGCTTACTTTCTTTGTTGTTTTATGTTTTATAAGAGCATCTAGGTATACACACTAGGCATAAAAGACCCAAAGAAGATATCATATTAATGGCTGGCCATTCACATGATATAATAATATTGTTATTAATTTTATATCATTAATGTGTCACATATTACCATGGTGGACATTATTTACCCTTAGCCTAAGCTTCATTATGAAATGATAACAATTTCAGCTTTAGTGTAACTAACATAGACATTATGAAGGCTTAAGTGCAATAGCAATTCTCATATTATGCTTGTCTTTATTCCAGGATTAATGGACTGCTGTGTTATTTGTTGACCTGATGACTGGTGTATAAATGTATGATGCATGTTTCTATATAAACCCGGTGTTGCTGAAGGAAATGTTTAAGCAACAATATAAATAATATATTATTATTTGATTGCTTTTTGTAATGTTGGGAGTACCAGGCTTCTGTTACATGATAACTGAACATTACATAGGTACTACCAATCTTTCGTAAATTTTTTCATGATGATCAAACTCATATTTTAAGCAGTTATGTACAGTAAAAGTGAAAAATATGTGCAGATATTTAATAATTAACCGTATGTTTGTGGACTGAACTTCCAAACCTTTAATTATTACTGTATTTATTCCTATCGAGTCACTGAAAGATAAGTGTAACGAAATTCAAAATGTTAATTTTGTATAAATTCTCACATTTGTACATAAAGTTCACTCTTGACATTCACATATTTGCATTTATGTCACATATGCCACATAAATAAGTAATACTAAACAAGGTTTTTGAATTATTTACAAGTATGGACATTTATTATTTAGCACATTTGTAATGTTATAGTATTGCAGGTATTGTTATAGTACCTGGCCTTAGAATAAATCATAAAGGTATTTGTGTCCAAAGACAACTCCAGACTTCTGGATTGATTATTATCACTGTAAACCAGTGTATTAAATAGATAATTTAAAAACTTCAATTCAAGTTACATCTATATACACTCCTTTGCAAAAAAAACGGGCGGGTTTGATTTTTTAACATTATTGGTAATAATTTAGTTCTTCAGAGGTTTTAATAGCCAAACTATGTTACTGGCACTTAATAAAGAGTCTGGGTATGAAAAAAAGTTCATTCCAAATTCAAAACTTTTGTTTTTTAAATTATTAATCCCTTTTTCATTTTGTGACACTTTTCGCGGGTTTGCGGTTAAAAGGTTATCAAGCAACTAAAAGTAACTTTTCGTTATTTTTAGTACAACAATTTATGTTTATCGCATAATTCTGCCTTATTGTGACTTAAAACAGATATCTTTGTGTCTATCGTAATGGCAGAAAAAGCAATGAGAGCTAGTAAAATTATAGCGCTGCTGGAAGAGGGGTGTAGCCAATGTTACGTCTCACAGCGGTTAAACGTGAGTCGTTCAACCGTACAAAGAACCTGGACTCGATACCAAGAGACAGGTTCCGTTCAGAGAAGGCAAGGTTCTGGGAGAAAACGTTGCACACAGCCGCGAGACGATCGCTTTTTAGTGACTCAGGCGCTGAGGAACCGCAAATGCAGTTACATAGACCTCAAAAGAAACCTTGAAGAGGTACGAGGAGCACAAGTTAGCCTATGGACTGTGAGGAGAAGACTTTTAGCTGCTGATATACGTAGTCGACGACCAGCGCGGGCCCCCAAGTTACTCCGTGAGCACCGGATTGCGCGGTTGAGGTTCGCTAGAAATTGCCTATCTTGGACACCAGGTAACTGGAGTAGCGTACTCTTCTCCGATGAGGCTCGAATTTGTCTGCATGGTGAGGACCGACGTCGGCGAGTGTTACGAAGACCAGGGGAACGCTATGCCGATGTGTGTTTTGAAGAAATCACCCCTTATGGTGGAGGGTCCGTTATGTTTTGGGCGGGCGTAACTTCCAACTATCGTACCGAGATAGTATTCATAGAAAATGGCTCACTAAATGCGCATAGGTACATAACAGAAATCCTTTCTCAAAATGCACAACCCGCACTGACTGTAATTGGTGAAGATGCCATTTACATGGACGATAATGCTCGGGCCCACCGTTCTGGCGACGTAGATGCTTATATGCAAGAGGTCGGTATTCGTCGTTTGGATTGGCCAGCGCGGAGCCCCGACCTTAACCCCATTGAGCATGTTTGGGACCTCCTAAAAAGGCGAGTACGATCTGTCCAACCACCTCCACAAAACATCAGAGAGCTTAAACGTGTAATCTCGACTGAGTGGGAACACATTCCACAGGACACCATCAAAAGCCTGGTGGGAAGCATGCCAAGACGATTACATGCCGTAATCGCTGCAAGAGGAGGTCATACTCGTTATTAATTTTTATTTTTTAATGTCTCTTTTATTAAAATACCATAAAAATACTCGTAGTCTTAATTTCATTATACCCATAAAAATGTCCATTTTAACACGGCTCTCTGTTTACATTGACTAAAACACCGATACCAGGATAAAAGTGTTAAAAAACTAGATTCTCATTGATAATAAGAAATTTCTAGTCATCCAAGCTAATGACATACTAAAAATATAATAATATTTACCCATAGAAAAGCTAAGGTAAAGTGTGTGTGTAAGGTGCCCGTTTTTTTTGCAAAGGAGTTTATAATAGAGTTATATATATTATGTAAGCTCAATGACTTTAAGTAGGTACTCTGTACCAGTAGTTAAGTGGTGCATTATAGTTCTGATTGTACTCCTTGATACAAATCTCCTTAGAGTTATACCTTAATAATACAAGTATTTCCTGAAATCCGCAATATCTTGAAATACACCTAATCTGGATGTTAGGATATTCATATACCTAGCCCACAAGATATCAAATCAAACAGCTTTATATAGCTGGTAACTGATTAAATTTTATTATACATAATTTGTATATATGTGAGTAAGAGGTACTACAATATAACCCATGTAATATTGTTTACTTTGAGCCATGTATAGGTACCTGTTATTTGCTTATAAAACAGCTGAAATTGAGTAGGAACTATAGAGTATCCATAACAAATCAATGAACTCTGCTCAATTGTGTTGAGGTATTAACACAGAATGCTACTATCAAAGCTAGGACTTCAGACGCTGGATCCAATATATGAGATACTTATAGTATTCTTTCTTCATGTGACTAAAAATATATTGGACAGATATGTGTCAGTATCAATAAGCCGGAGTCTTGTTTGCTTAATCATTGTCCTCCTGAGGTGGTTCTTTTGAGAGAGCATGCCTTATGTTCTATTTTAGGTTAACATGAAACAGTTGTCCTGTATATACACCAGTGTGTATGTGATAATGTGAAGAGCACATCTATTACCATTTGAGATCGAGCATTGGATTAACTAGTATACAAAAATAATTTTGTCATCAATGTTGTAAGATTTTTATCTTGACGCCATATATTAAATTTTAATATCATATAACACAATTGATTTGTGTGGAACGACCAATCTCAACCAATTTCAAATTGGGAACGGGGTGCTGCATAAAACATTTATGTCACAAATGTCTATTTTAGACATTGTTTTCTGATAAGATAGCTAGTCTTCTATCATTTGTAATGCAGCTAAGTGAGTTTCAATGTCTTCAGTATGATTCCGTTACATGAGCTCATGAGCATCATGCTGTGCGGTGAATCCTGATAAGATTCTTATATGCACGGGGTTATATTTGTTTTGGGTTAGCACACCAGCAATGTGATGATTCCTATTTTCTGTTCTCCACCATGTATTGCACATATTTTTATCGTGTGTATTGTGGTGGAGCATAAATTACCTATTATGACCTTTATAGGTAGCACATTAGTTAAAGTGTTATTCTGAGAAGAGCATCAAAATGTACCAGGTTGATTTCCTCAGTTCTCATTGGAATATGTCATTCATCCAGTTGCTTCACACATACCTCCCAATTTTAGAGAACTCTGATGATATTATTGTATTCACTCGTTGTCCCAGTATGTTGACATAATATTTTCCATTTCTGTTAGGACACTGTTTTGTCATAAAGTTACAAATATGTTTTGCTATTTGCAATAACTCCATGAATGATTCCTGAAATTATAGCTGGTTCTAAAAATTATTTTGTCAGAGTTGGTATAACGGGGTTGGCATATCCTTGTGTTGTAGCAGCTCTAGCTTGGTGCTTATAAATCATTCATGCTTTATACTGTGTATTGTTAGTGCAATAGCTAGTGATGGAAGCATTCAAGCCATTTGCCACATATAAGTATTAGCGCAGGTATCTCGTAATCAATGGCGAATGAGTGAAATGTTTAGTGTCAACAAAGTAACACTTGGAGTATCTCGTACTCGACGGTTCTGATGCTTTGTATATTCGACCACTTGCCACATAGAAATGTTAGCGCGAGTATCTCGTACTCAATGGCGAATGAGTGAACCGTTTAGTGTCAACAAAGTAACACTAGGAGTATCTCGTACTCGACGGTTGTGACTCTTTGAATATTTGAACATTTGCCACATATAAATGTTAGGGCCAGCATCTCGTGCTTAATGGTGAACATGGGAAACATTTAGTGTCGACAAAGCGACGCAACGAGTATCTCGTACTCAATGGCTCGGGTGCATTTTATATTTGGACCATTAATTGCTAAATTATATGCATAAAAATGCAAGCATCTTACGGTTAATGGCGAATATGAGCACCGTTTGTTGTCTGTAATGTGCAACAGCGAGATTGGCGTGCATGAATAGTTTTGAAGTTGTAGATACGAGAAAGTTTTTCGAACAATATAGTTTCTTTCTGAGAATATGTTAGTTATTTAGGCATTTTTATAGTCGTGCACACATACTGTAAAAGGTGAATAATGCATTATTTTCTTACATACCTGGTAAGTAATTTGTACATAACCTCTGAACCGGTGATCCAATCCGAAGAATTGCTTCGTAAATCCCTGCTACTGCGACTACAACTACGCAGACGTGATTCTTCATTCCTAGTTTCCATTTTCTTCATTTTTTCACTAGCTTTGCTTCACTATACACGTTTAACAAAACTTTGAAAAAATAGTATCACGATGCCTTTGAAGCGCGAAAAAGAAGTGAGGAATCCGGAGCTGTCACTGTCATATGCAGTGTCAGTGGTCTTTAAACTTTTTTTGTTTTTAAAGGCTAAACAATCGCGATGCCGACGAGTGGGAAGAAGGATACTACATTGTAATTCTCAATTATATTTCAGATCACCATGAAATAAAATATTGTATTCAATCAGAACGTATTTCGCAAATAATTCATATGTACATCTGCAACATTTTCAACACTTTCCTCAAAAAACAAAAATCCTTTCCCAGTCATTCTGGATGAAAAAAAATTAATGTTCAGCCTGAACTCGTTATTAAGGTCTTAATAAAAAAGAAACGGAAGAGCTGGTAAAGTGGCTAAAAACATTGAATCTCAGATTTGTCGCAAAAAATGTGACAAGTCATCAAATCTACATATTTTATTAGTCTCCCTCGGAGTTCGACCCTCTGCCGGCGGCCAGGGCCGCTCCATAATAGGGCTGTCGTATAATCGTTTAAATATATCGATGATAGTAATGATGTTTGTTCAGAAAATATTTTGTGTAAAAATCCATGTGTTGTTTTCAATCTACCGTTCAGAAATTTAGGAATTCTCTATGAAGAGTATCTAATTTATAAGGTTGAGAAGAAAGATTTCCTTAGTGGCCCAGCTAAAAGTCGCTAATGGCTTCCATTAGCTACTTTCACCCTAAAAAGATGTAAATCAAAGCTTGTAAAATATAGTCGATCTTGTATTTTCAGCAATATAATAATGTAATAAAATAGGGAGTTGACAATATACGATCGATATCCTAATAATGCCCGTAAAATGTGTTTGCTTGTGTGTATTCGTGTTTATATGTGCGAATTTATCCGTTCATACAGTGTATACCCACTAGTCTTATCAAACTTGGTGTAGATAGGAATCGGAATCTTCTAGAAGATAATTTACATTAAAAATAGTGACAAATGTAAATTATACTTACAATGTTATTTAAATTACATCGATAACAAGAATATTCATCTGGAAAGAACATCGCTGTCCAATATTATAGGAGTTTCAAATAGGTATCGCCTGCGACTGCGGCGACACTTCATAAAGAGCACTTTTATATTGACGCCTTTTATTTATGTGCCCTTTCATTCCTTCGCGTCCCTTTTAGGTATTATGGTATTCTTTGACCGGCCGTCGTTTCTAAATATGGATTTTAATTAACGAGCCCCACGTATCATATATCAGCATATATCTTTAATATGAGGTATAGGCAAACGGGTCGGTCGGCGCTTATAGAAATCTCAATTACCGTCTCGCCTCTAGGCTACATAGCCATATCGTTATTTCCCGGTTTTGTCTTTCCACTGTTTCTACTACAGTTTCAATTAAATTGTGTTACCTATATGATAGCAATTAATTATCACTTGCTAAAACAGTGAAGGAAAACATCGCGAGGAAACCTGCATACCTGAGAGATTTAAAAAAAAATCTCAAAGGTATGTGAAGTCTACCAATTCGCACTTGGCTAGCGCGGTGGAATATGGCCTAATCCTTCTCATTCTGAGAAGAGAACCGTGCCCAGCGGTGGGACAATAATGGGTTGATGATGATGATGATATGTTCCTACTTAGAGCTTCGCCCTTGGATAGGTATATCTGTTTTCAATTTGTATTGAAGATTAAACATAGCAAATAAATTTTGATAATAAAGACTACCTGATGAAAATGACAGCTATCCCGAAATCACAGAACATCAACTAAATCCTGCAGTATGTAAAGTAAATTACAAAAATCTGGAATTATTTTTAGATTCAAGTCGCGATCATTGCGAGTACCTACTGTAAAGAATTAAAGAGTTGTGATAAATTATTCATATGAAGACGATAGGTATTTCACTGTGAAGAGATTGCGGAACAGTGCTTCATATTGCGGAGCGTGATCGAACGATGTCACTTACCAACGTATAAAGAATAAGGTAAATTTATATTAAAATTTTCTTTCTGTAAATTACTTATTATGTATATCTGTGAATATTATAAAACAAAGTGTCCATGCCGCTTCTGCACGAATGCGATAAACTCGAAAACTACGAACGAATTTGTATACGATCTTGTCTCCAGATTCTAGATACTGCAATTAGGTGAGAAAAACATTAGGTGTGTACTTCTATCAATCGCATTGGAACAGCGTGGTGGAGTGCGCTAAAGCCTTCCTCCTATTAAGAGAAGAGAAGTAAAATTCCAGCCAATCAATAACATGAAAAATGACGGCAAGTGTATATATTTCCCTTTTGAATGAAGCTCGTCTAGAACTACGCTACGTACTGAGAATAGTAATACTACTCTTCTCTATTTTTCTCAATACTGGGAAGTCATATGAAATCAAACCAATTCTTTTTTTTATTCAATATAGATTCTTTACAGAACACTTTTTGAATGTCAATACATCTACCACCACTTCACAATGCGTTTCGTTATGAAGAAGCGACGAAAGAAACTCCATAACACACAATTTTTTAAAAAAGTAAATGTTTTATACAATGGCAAACTTAACCTAATGGTACACGTGGAGCTAGAGCTGCTACTTCAGACCACACCGTTTTATCAGTCAAATAATCACTTAGTTTGTGTGCATACTACTGCATACCCTTTGATACGTTTTTACATAAAGCCTCAAGAGACGATTTGATTAAATCCGTTTAAACACATCGTCGCCCGATAGGGTAGTATAAAGAATTAAAGAGTTACGATATATTATTCAGGCGGGGAGTGGCGGCAGATCTTTCACTGCGGAGCGGCGGTTGCACGGAACACCACTCCGCACTTTAGCGCGTGACCGAGTGACAATTTTACAGACTGAAAAGTGTCTTTTTTTACATTTAATCTCCAATTAAAACACTAACCTTCATATCTTTGCTTTGGTTTGATCTAGCGTTACCTCTATCGTTCAGAAAGATTTTTCAATAATAAGTTTTACCTAAGTGTATGTTGACACTTAAATAATAAACGCACATAGTCATCTTTATCAATTCTCAAAAACTAGTCGCTTCCATCACCACGCTTCAAGAACTCTTTTGTAGCAGTATTCTTCTTAAAAAATTACTAAATTTACCTACTATTTTCTTTGCGACATAAATTATAAACACAGTTAAATTAACACCTACACCCAAAATAAATATCAAAATTCATTATTCACACATTATTTGCGTAGCCAGTAATTGAACTCGGCAGTTTTTACTAACCAGATACATATATAGTGTAACTTTTTAGGCTTCAACTTACATTGCATATATTCAGTAATAGTCTAACGTTCTTACTACCAAAACTGAATCCTGGACACCACAATAAGACAACGTACTAACAAATAGTAAATATCAATGTTCACATAAACTGTATTTACGATATTTTATACTGTATCAAATAAGCTACTACTTGCAACAAAACTTTATAGAGAGAATTGTTTGTTAACAATTACGCCAGAGCTCCATGAAGGCTATCCGGTCAAATGTTTTACTCGGGCCAGAAATGCCACGAATCGTTTGAACGAAATAACTTGCTCGTAAAAAATGTGAGGTTAGCTTGTTGGAAGTAATGAACATCCGATACACATGAGGAAAACGAAACGAAACAAAACATTCACTTGTGAACAGTATTAAAAGCGAAACAACTAAATCGATGACTGAAGGTAGTAGAACCGTTCGTGGTTTGACTTGGGAGGTACCACCGCCACAACTATTTCTTACTATGTACTATGTTATGCGGTACTGTGTTTCGAATTGAAAGGTGTAAGTGAGACATATACATCCAAGACCTTCCAACTTATTACTCAGGGGTAACGCATCTGGGACCAATCTCTGGTAGAGATCTATTTTGACCTTGGTTGATCACATGGACGGCAGCAGTGTTGGGGCAATAAGAAATCTAACTACTGATTACTAACTACGATTCCATATAGTAATCAGTAATTATAACTACAGATTAAAAAAGTAATCGTAAAAAGTAGTTAAACATTTTGATTACTAACTATAAATTGTAGTTGCAATCACGATTACATGATTACTTTTCATAACTACATATTTAAAATGCTGTTGGGTCATCAAAAATCGCATACACGCGCGCGAGTCCCTCATGTACCTACTTTTTATTTGCTAGGTAGTTAGAAGCCTTGTCCCTGTAGTCTCTGGAATAGAATAGAGCTACGGTATCCCCTGCCTGTCGTAAGAGGCGACTAAAAGGGGGCTTCCGGGGTTGCGGGGGGCAAGAGTGGGAGCTCGAACCGTCCAGCAAGCAACCCCCGGAAGGACGACGGTATGTGTGGTCGCATACCGTCGTAAACACCGGATGGTGTGGGAGGAGCCAAAAGTGCTCCCCCAGGGCAGAGCCCGATCGGGGCATCGCGCTTGGAGAACTCCGATTGTGTTCCCTCGGAGATCCCGGAGTTCTCCAAAAAGCGTTGAGGACGGCCACCAGGGGGGTTTAGTGCGGTAAAAATCCCACATAACCCGGCGTCGCTCCCACGTCGTCGGGTACCTTTTGAAGGTTTCCCCCTCGTAAACAAAAAAACAAAAAAAGAATAAAAAAGCTGTTAGAGCGAGAGTGCAGCGAAAACCACCAAACAGACCATAGGCGGGAATGGAACCCACACCTTCGGGTTTTAACTGGGGTGGCTGTACAGGATGTACCAGGAGGATTCCACGTTTTATTTCATTGCAAAATATAAGTCCATAGAATTCAAATAATCAGTAGTTATAACTACTAGATTGCAGCAATCAAATTAATAACTACATTATGTAGTTTGATTACTGTAGTTAAGTTAATACGATTAAAAGTTAGTTAGTTAACTACATGTAGTTATGATTACATTGTAGTTAGTAACCAGATTACAAATTGTAGCTATAATAACTACGCCCAACACTGGGCGACAGTAGCCATTTACCAAAAGGTGGGCTGCATTCTCACTTGCTATCACTTTTCGACCAAAATAACTAAATCAAAATCTATATACTAGTGTGAAAGTTACGATATCGCAGACAGACACAATACATTACATTTATAACACCTTTTTGCGCCGGGGGTTAAAAAGGGGCGCATGCAATATTTACAAGGGGTTTTACAGTATCAAAGATGTGAACCATATTAAAAACACGGTGCCGTATAAAAGACACCTGTGGTTTCATAAAAAAATATGAATATAACGCGAAATATCTTTGTGATTCATTTCCATGTTTCATAACATTACGTTTCTAGAGTGATAAATGTTGGTTTTGATTTAGTGTTATTGTTATAGAATGTGCGGTACGAGGACCCCATTAGTTAATATGCTATTCAAGGTTTCTTGTTGGAATACAGAACGAGTAACAGTTTTTTATTTCTTTAAAATAATCCGATGAAACAAGATATTGGTTTCCGACATTTACCCAAACGCATTCGCTTATTTCTATGCTTATTTCTATAGATATGTTTACATCTATCGTTGAAATTAGTGTTACTAAACTGTCTTTGGTAGGACTAGATCTTAGGAATATGTGTTTTATAATGAAATTAAACTTCTGGTTTGAAAAGTGTGGTAAGGGAGACAATTTATTCCGTGGCGTTCCAGCTTAGTCCTTAGGGGGAGGGGGCGCATTTGAGGCTGACCACAGGTAGGAATCTATTCTTATTTGAGAAAGATCACAGATTTCCATGCGCGGCAGTACCCACTTACCGTCAAGTGGACTGCATGTTCGTTTGCTACTCTAAAATTATAAAAAAACTAACGATTACAGAATCGCCTACTGAGTTGACAGCATTAAAACTAATAAGTTAATTAAAGCTACTTAGCAAGGTCATTTGGATATTACTAGGTTGCAAATAAGCTGAGTAACTTCCTCTAAGTTGAGTACTTCTGAGATGGACCCCGCGGCTCGTATCAACACAGAGATGGATGTTTGATGAACACGAAATAGTTACCCCGCTTCTGTTAAAGTTATGTTTAATATTTGGATGGTCGTTGCCAAAGTAAATAGCTAGTAGAAGCACAACGCTGCTATGGTTTAGAAGTTTTGTATTAGAAGACATCATCATCGACCTATATTTACTGAGAATGTAAATGGAAATAGAATTTGAATTACTGGCCTGAAAAAGAGTAGTTTGAAATTCGGCTAAATCAATATGTTGGAGAATTTTACAAAGCTATGTTATGCATTTTAAAATTTAATTATCAATTGTTGTCGGTAAAGGAAAACATCGTGAAAAAAATCTACAGATCTGAATTTAAAAAATAACTTATTGAAGGTGTATAATTATACGCAATACCAATACGCAAGTTTGTTGGCATGGTGAACTATGCTCTAACACTACTCACTCTGAGAGACCCGTGCCCATCTTTGTAAAACAACAGAGACAAACAGTTTTTCTTACGATGCCTTCTTACATTCATTAAATTTATGCAAGTGGTGATTTATAACTAGATATATCTTCGTAGCACCAAAATTGCCTGCTTGCATGCCTGGTATATAAATTCCAAATTTGCTTCAAAGCCTTATTAGTAAAACAATGTTATAAAATATATACGGAAAGCTTTAATCAAACCCGATCTATCACAGCTAACATATAACGGCTATCAAATAGCGATGTGGATCTCTGAAAGTCGAAAAAACGATTTTTAATTACAAACTATGCTGTAAAACTAACCATTCGGGGTTTTTATATGCCGTGGCTCTGCAATGGAATAGGATTCAGAATTTCATTGAACTGTGAACGCGTGCAGACCGTGAAAATCTAACTAAAAGTTGAATGAAAAAGCCTTTTTTCTTGTTTGCTCCGAGTGACTGTTCCGCAAAAAATTGTTTTGAAAGCAATGATCTGAAATTGGTAACATACTTCCAATAGCGTGTTCTACATATTGAATTTCGCTTTCATTAGGAATATACTTTCTGCACATTTTTTCTATTAACATTTTTAAGTATCAAAGGTAGATTACCTTCAGTTTGCGCACATAAATGAATAGGCAACCGCAATTATTTATACTGATAATAAGGCACAAAGTTATTAATTACCAATTAATAAATATCCGAAGAGACCCCTGAAAATTAATTAATTAGCCCGTGTAGGAAGCCATCGAACAGCCATAAATTAAAACTGTTTTTGTACCTTGTGATCAACCATATAATCGTAATCTAAAAAAAATACATTCATTTTTAAATCACGGCCAGACAGGTCAGTTTCACTTACATAGATTCTGTGATCACAGTAACTCGCCTACTTAAGGGCGTTCGCTAAAAATTACGCTTGTGCACGCCCGATTTTTGTTGAAAAATAGTATAAGCAACGCCATAATAGTCGCGCGGGCGTCTGACGGGTTTATGATCGCGCGATGGCTGCGGCCGTTTGGAGCGTTCGGACTCAGCGGTCGCTCGTTCATAAGAACGCTGGAGGAGTATGTACCTACTCCTACTCAAAATTAGTTAAGCGCCGTCACAACACACCGCGTATCGCAAGCGACGTACACCCGGCGGCATCCAGGCAAGAACGGTTACCCTCTCCATGCAGACGCGAACACCTTTAAAATGACGTCGCGTCACGTGTCGTGACAGTGTGGAAGTCCATTAATAAATACACCTTCAAATATTATTTTTAAAATCACAACCAAGCAACACCATTTCGATTACTTATATAGATTCAGTGCTTATAACTCTCCTACTTTAAAACAACTTCTGCGAAGTGACGTCGCGTCGCGTGACGCGGCAGTGCGGAAGCGCGTTAATGGCTCCTCGGCCGATACCTGTCGGATGACTGTCGCGCGCTGGATTTGCGCCACAGTTTCCAGTTAAATCCAGTTGGCACTTTACCATTTACCATTTTAAAAGTATAAACGTATTATAACCGTACTCAGGACAGTTTCAAGCCTGACTGGTACTCTGAAAATATGGAACTCTATATAAAAAGCATACTTGCGTGTCGTAAAATGGTATACTTATTGATCTGTGGTCGACTTCTGACACTTTCAAAGACTGGTTAAAACTGAGGTTCTAAAATAGCATGAGATTTTCTATTGCCAACTTGGTTTATCTAAAAGCAACTGAAACAAATATACAGGTGAATACTGCACTTTAATAGGTTTCAAACCTCATATTGATGCCAAGTGGGTAGACAACAGTGCGCTTGTCAATCACTTGACAGTGGCTCCTGGTTCGAAACACATCACGTGCTTACAAAGCGGCCCACAACATTTCATCGGCGTTCATTTTACCACAGAACAGCATATTGTCGCAACCAGACACGCGTAGTTTAGCCACAACCGACTGCGGTGCATGCACGCTCGGAAAATAGCTTTTCAGTTTTGGGGTCTACGCTCATAGCAACTTATCTACTTACTGATCTGTTTTGATGCTACTGAAAATTACTATTAACGGAGCACTATCGCAATATGCACATCTTAAAAGCTTCATTAGCTTTCGTTTTACCACAGAACAGCATATTGTCGCAACCAGACATGCATAGTTTAGCCACAACCGACTGCGGTGCATGCACGCTCGGAAAATGGCTTTTCAGTTTTGAGGTCTACGCTCATAGCAACTTATCTACGTGCAGATGTAGTCTTTTGATTCTACTGAAAATTGTTATAAATGCAACACAATCGCAATTTATACATTTTAAGAACTTCAACGGTGTTCATTTTGCCATAAAACAGCATATTGTTGCAACCAGACATGCATAGTTTAGCCACAAGCGGTGCATACACGCTTGGAAAATAGCTTTTGAGTTTTGGGGTCTACGCTCATCCATACTATTCTATGTTACACTAAATACGCACTATACGTTAAAACTACTATAAACTTAGCAGAATCGAAATTTTATATTTATGAATATCATGGGCATTGAGTTTAGTACAGAGTAGCATATTGTCACAATCAGATACGCACATTACACAATGTATTCTCAGCAACGTTTGAGTTCCTGTAAATACTGGATTACTTATGTTTCCTTCAGAACATAATAATGTTTTTTTTACATCAATAATACTATAAAAAGAATACTAAATTACAAAAGAAAAAATACCTTAAAAATGTTTAAGGTATATTTGTGTGAACTGCAGTTGTGAAGAAAATCATGAATCTAAGAGCAAATCGAACTCATATCAGAAATATAGCCTCATAATTTTGCAATCAACTTCATGAAACCATCTAGAGCCATAAAATGATCACTTTGCCACGGCATGTCATTGACTGTATGCCAAAAGAATTCCCCTCTTTTCAATATTAACCTCACTCGAATCGGCATGCACAAAAAGTCTTTGTTGTTTCCAAAAGTTCAATTTGGAACATTTATTTTTCTCTGAATTACAACACAAAGCATACTCTCGCAAAGAGCCTATGCAATTACAAAAACGTTTATTACACGTATACTCTTTGATGCTTCCGGCTCCGCGGATTGAAATAAGGATTTACGAGGATATAACTAGTGTGGAATGAGAAAAGTTTCATTATACTGTATTGTATGTTGCCATTGACAAATTTATAAAACAGACTCCTAACAGATAATGGTATGCATTTACGTATCGGTAAATATTTTTGCTGCATTGTGCACTGCCATAAATAAATATTGTTATGTATACGTTTGTTTTTCTACGAACTGTATAAAGAAAGTATTTAAAAAAATACCTGACGTAACGGTAACTTCACCATGAGTTAATTAACTCATCTATCAAAATTCATCAATCATCAATCAATTCATCAATAATAAGTTGATTTTCTATTTCATAGGGTTGCATTATTGCATTGATTTATTCAATTTTACGAACAAGGTATATCCTTGTCTTAGGAGTCCATTTCGTTACATCGTCTACGACTCCGAAAATGTTGGATATATTGGGAGAAATATCGCGGACCATTCAAAATGAGTTGCATGCAGCTAACAAAACAAATACCTAAATTGGCTTCCAGTATAATGAAAATAGCTCCGCTACATTCGCCTCGAATACATCGGGAACCAAGTCAACAATGCATCTTCAAAATATTGCTTGCACTATTTCCATCGTTTAAATAATCCTATAGCTCTTGTAATAGCGTCTACAGCGTATTCTGGTTTGTAATAAAGCAAACTACCCTGTATGAGGTATTTTGGTATGATCGACTTCAAGTAGGATTCTTGTTCTAATAAGAACATTGGTGGAGTAAACTGCACCGCTGTGTGAATTTTCATGTTTATGTAAAAATGTAGGAAATATATTTTATTTTTAATATTTGTCTATATTTGCATCTGTGGGCTACTTTTGGTAAATATTGGAACAATTTTAATTGGATTTTCGAAAATAGAGAATTTCCAAGATAACTGGTATTTTTTTTCTAAAATAGATTGGAATACTAGTGTAAAAACATAGGATACCAATACGCGGAGAGGAAATTGAACAAACGTACCTATAAGTATGTCAATAACACAAACCCACCGTGTTATTTACAAGTTCAGTGAAGTATAAATGTCGAAAGTTCAACTCGCTTCTATATCGCAGTTAGAATACGCGGTAAAGCTTAGAATCGATTAAACTTTACGCTTGATTAAACGGATGCATGTGACGTCGTATTTGATAGTGGAAGTTTTGAAGCGGCAGACTCAATGCATTTAACAGATAGTGCCTAAGCGTAGGTATGAGGACTATATTGTTGAGGTGCTCTTTAACTTTGTTGTTGTTGTCTGTCTTTGCTGACCCACTACTGGGCACAGAGTTCTCTCAGAGCGGCAGGGCTTAGGCCTTAGTCTACCGCATTGGCCAAGTGTGAATTGCTAGATTACGCATACCCTTGAGTTTTTTTAGAACTTTCAGAACCTTCACTGTTTAAGCAAATTTAATGAAAATATTTTTTTAATAATTTAGATTGGAATACTAATGTTAAAATCATAGTTGGGATGAGTTCGGAGGGCAAGATGAACAAAGGTAGGTATGAGGACTGCGCTAGATAATACATATTATTGAGGTGCTCTTTAACTTTGTTGCAACACAACGTTTGCCGGGTCAGCTAGTCTACTATAATACTAATAGGACTAAGATTGTACGTTAAATATATTTGACAAATGCCGCTGCGTACGACTGCCATCCGAACTCTTAAAATCCCCTATTGACCCAGAAAGCCAAAACTTAGCTGCCTGATTATTGAAGCGGAACGACATTTAGACGTTTATTTTAAGTGAGAAAACCGACATTTCTCTTAAAATGGAGCTGTTAGTTTAAAAATATTATTGTACATGTAGATACAAAGATATTGTTATGGGTACCTATGTACGGCCACAACAGAGGACCATCTTAGTCCTACGAAAGTCTATGCATCAAAAATCGGCTTCAGGTAGAATCTCAGTCTTATATGTAATTGGGCGGAATTTCCTATTTACCATCAGGTAGATTGCATGTTCCATTTCATTGATAAGATTAAAGTTTACCAAAAAATGCAGATTATTTAAAGAAAATCACAAAATTTAGAATGAGATAATAATAATCCTTGGAATTGCGTGCATTCCCTGAATTTGGACGCACAGCCGTGTCTTTACATTTGTTTTATTACTGTTTCGATACATTCATGAATACTATTTAGACGACCAAAACTAAAGTCAATAGATGCCTCAATTGTACTTCTTTATCCCTCTGATTTTTTTAAGTGTCCTGTATGTTTTTAAAAATTCTTTTACTTATCCGAAACACGGCTATTTTATAGGAAATTCTTTTCATACTACAATACTTTCTGAGTTGCATTAAGCATTGGTTGATATGTCAATACCGTGGAACTTGTGAAATACTCGCAGAAGGCTCTGCGGGAAATTGAAACAAATATTGAATGCAGCCTACAATCAAAGGCTGCAAATTTTGAATTGATCCGACTCGCCAATATCGTTTTTCTTCAGTTAGTGACATGTTTTAACTTCTTTATCTTATAGAAATAGAACTGCGAAATGTGAGTGTGATGAGCGCACGAGTTTCGGATCACACTTTATATTAAAAGAGTTATGTACTTACCAAAAAGTTCAGGTACACTTAAGATAAGATAAGATATACTCTTTATTGCACACTTACAGTTGAAATTTAACAAGTTTACTTAACTTAACTTTAACACTTAGTTCTTCATTTATTTAAACCACTGAGTTTTACTTTTGAAATGCACTTTTTATAACTAATCAACATTAATTGGTGAAGAACCTACCCACAATTTTTTACTGTCCTTTTTGTTATTATTACTTGTGAGGTTATACATAATAATATGTGGACCAACGTAAAAAATGCTTATTATAATAGTTTTTTTCTTCAATTCACTTACGGAAGTTGATAATCATTTTACATATTGAACATTTTAATCATTTTAAATGATATTTCAAATAGAATAAAGTAGGCAAATCTAATTTTAAATCTAATTTTCGACTTACCTACTTCTACATTAGGAACTAGTGCAACCATAGTTTATACGTAATTGACGTCACACCGCGAAAGTAATTTTGATAGCACCGCACCGAGATGCGCTCCAGCGGAACTTTCCAGATATATCGGCGACATTCGCGAACAAAGCACTCTGCCACAATACACCACTTGCACCTCCGTCTCGCATTTACATTCCCACTACACACGCTATTCTCAGCCTTATGCACTCGTAATAACACATTAAAATAAACCAAACAAACATATTCTACGCAAACACGATTCGGTAATTGTCCCGCGCGCGGCTGCCGAGATAAGAACACGTCATAAAAGACAAAACGCTCGAAACTTTGCCTAAATATCTGGATTTTCCGTTTACTAATCAAAAGGGACTTAATAGGTTACGTAACCCTCAACGTACTTAGAATAAAATTTGTTTACTTAAACGCTAAAAACAACAATGGGTAATCATATTGTTTTTAATTAACGAAGTCGTTTAAATACTTTCTGATTTCTGATGCTTTTAATTCTATTGGCTTCGTCAACTTTAACGTTTTTAGTTATCAGTCCCATTATTTGTCCGACTACACCTACAGTAATGTTTTTCAAGCATAGAATATGCATGTAGATAATGTATGTATTTATGTCTATGTAGGTGTCACTACT
The DNA here is from genome assembly GCA_014595695.2 of Epargyreus clarus clarus. Classification (NCBI taxonomy): domain Eukaryota; kingdom Metazoa; phylum Arthropoda; class Insecta; order Lepidoptera; family Hesperiidae; genus Epargyreus; species Epargyreus clarus. The sequence continues at coordinate 3,597,358 of JACTTY020000023.1, read as the reverse complement.
TGGCCCATAATGTATGCTAAATCTATGTATGTATAACAGATGTGGGGTGACGTTGGATTCTTCTTAATTATGTACCTAAGTGTCATAGGCTGTAATTTAAGCTCTTAGGGTTTCTATTTTTATTCTTCGAAGAATTCTCTAGTTAATCAGTTTCTTAGTAATGCTGTTGACAGCGAAACGCAAGTGGTTATATCCTTTTTAAAGGATTTGGCAGTCATCTTACGACATCCTTATATGTTGTGAATGGCTGATTGTAGTAGCAATTGAACGATTGGATGGTCGACGGTTGCTGAATTGTTGTCTATTTGCCTTGAAATATATTGTTGTATGTCAACAACCAAAAAATATGAATAAACACTTGAAGATAATGTGTATGAATATAATTTAATAGATATTGATGCAAAACAAGGCCATCCTTTATAAAATACTCAAAAGGCACCAACTTTCATTGTAAGTTAAGTTTGGTCTTTTTTTTGTCCAAATTCATGGTAAAACCTTAAAAAAAACAATGGATTTAAAATTCAAGCACATATCGACGTTGTTTCAAGCAGAAATTGTATGAAGCAAGTATCAAATTCTTACCGATTTTACAACGAGTATTTCCCTACAGATGTGCAGACTCGCCACGTTTCCTGCTATCGAAATATTATCCTGTTGCCTTTTCAATTTTTAGCTTCTTTGTGTGGTTGAGTATGCCGCGCCAACTTCCGTACGCTCTCTGTTGGCAGCTGTTATCGTTGCGAATTCAATTTTACATTTACCTAGTAAATTGTGCACATTTTGAACAAACGGTCACTGATTGACATATTCACATGCAAAGCAACAACTATTAACGGCCATTATTAATAGTGCACTCAATGTTTTGCTGACCAAAGACTAAATTTAACAATTCTAGTTGGTAAATTTCCACGTTTCGATGATTATCACCAACGGGCATAAGTATAACATCACGTTCGAATCGTCACTAATTAAAAAAAGGTTCGATATTTCATCCACAATAATGCGAATTAGTACTTTAGATATGAATACTTAGACTTTTAGGAAAGACTGAAAATTATGATGATAACAGTAATTAAAAGTAGTCTAAAAGTGATTTCACTTTTTTTATCGCGCTTAAAAGTAACTATTAGATATGAAATAATAACAGATTATAATGTTCTCTATATTTAGTGCTTGTTGTAATATAAACATATTGCAATCTCCAGGGAATTTCCTAAGTGCCTGTTCGATTATAATAGAAACAGCGGTGCGCCAGACAGTTCCATTGATACATTAGTTAATTATTATTGTAACATTTGCTTGTCTTCCTTGATGGGGAAATGCAATAATCGTTTCAATCACTGTATGTATTGCAAGTGATTTAGTCATTATTATATCATACTATTTTATTTATTACTTATTATTTGTAAATATGAAATAATATTTAAACTGTATACATTTACATAATTCCTCTACTGTAAACCTAGAAATGAAAGCACTAACCTAGAGGTTAAGAATTACCTATATATTTGGCAATATTGAAGGAGTAATACTAGGATCTATAATAATAAAAACTAATCCTATTGAAGTATCTAATATGCTCTGGATGGTGACATTGGTCACATATACCCAAAGACGATTACACAAATACCCACGCTCAATACAGATACCTACATTCATCATTTAGATATCTTGCTGACCAGAGAAGGAACCAAGAACATTCTATGTGTAAGCTCGGTATGTTGACCGCAACTCGAGTAGATTAAATAGTATTTATAATATAATAAATTACACTTTATTTCAAAAACCTTAAATTAACATTAGCATTTAAAAGCATCCATTCTTATTATGCAGTCTAGAGTAGTTGCAAAATTCTGTTGAGTTTCAAATTGTCACGAATAGGTATAGTTCAAAAAGCTTTGAAACTATTTCGGAGCTCGCAAGTGAATCGCTCTGATGTTTGCTCTCAGATCAGCGGTGCACAGTTAAAAGCAGGCCTTTGGAAACCAAATAAACAAAAGTTAAGCTTCGAAATAGGATAGATCAGATCGATGGTTAACGTTTGATGAGAACGCAAAGGCATTAGTCAGATCAAATCACGCTTAATGGTTTTAGAGTTCAGTATGTCACAAATTTGATCTTTGAGGACTTAGAGGATTGAATAGTTTTCCGAGGCATTCCAGCTTAGTACTTAGGGGTAGCGGCGCATCTGTTCCGATCTCGATGCCGATCTCAGTTATGATCTGGGGTTATTACAGATGTTCATGGGAGGCATCTTGTCATCGCAAAACATCGTAGAACACAAGCTTGCGATACTACTGCCATTGGCCGTTATTAATAATCAAACTATCCAATGTTTAGTCTACTAAAGTTCAAAATTTGTTTTTTTTATATCTACCTTTTCGATATTGTCAAATTTCAATTTTAGGCAAAAAGAAATAAATATATATCGATAATAACGGGCGTCTATCGGATAGATCGATAATCGATTTTCTAAACGGTTCTATGACTGTTTTACAATTTTTCTTTTAAATTATGAGTATTTCATTTTATATCGCCAGACCACTTTTGACAACTTTTCATCGTAATCACGACAAAACAAAATACACTAGTGACATAAACAGCATCCAGTCCCTAGCAGTAGGTTTAGTGGCGCGCTGTATACTACTTGTTTACAGCACATTTAACTTGAACCCAGCGTAAGAGCTACTCTAAGCGGATATAGGATTCCGATGGACATAATAATAAAATTTGTTTAACAACCACGATCTCTAATGTATACAAAGTGAATTTTTCAAGTGGGCCTTCAGAGCGATCCATCTGGCCAGTGAAACCAGTTATGTGGATTAGCAACAAACCCTGAAAAGAGTTACGAGACCGATATTAACAAAAATAAAACTGCATCATTAGTTTCTTAAAAAAACCTTTTTTCGCCGGAATCGAACGAGTTCATTTAAAAAAAAATAATACATACTGTATTATTATTATTAGTTACAAAAGTAGTGAATCATCATAATTATTTTATTTAAAAGTTAACAATTAATACCATTATAGAGCACGTGTATTTCATTCATACTTAATTACTGGACGAATTTTTTGTATCATGCAACCATCCACTCCAATAAATCGTCACTCTCGTCACGATATTCCCCGTACAGAATGACATGACGAACGGTCGCACAATACTCGGAAGATTTACGGGCTCACTGTGTACTGATAACTACCTATTTACACTACATTTAACTTTCATCAATGGTAGATATGATTTCAATTAACTGAGCTAGATTTAGGAATGGATAAAATAAAAATAAAGATTTTATGACTAGTCAGGCGTATACAAATACACGATGTATATAGCAGTTATAGGAGTAGTTATACGTCTTTGGGTGTCCACGGCGCTTCTGCCTGTCCTATGCATTTAGCATCCATTATTTCAGCGTTCGTAAGCAGTCATAGCCTAATGGTTAAGGAACTCGGCCTCTTGATCGAGGGGTCAGCGGTTCAAATGCCAGGCCTGCACCTCTCTTTTTTCAAAGTTATATACGTATTAGACATTACTTATCACTTGCTTAAACGATTAAAGAAAACATCGTGAGGAGACCTGCTTACCTGAGATTTTTAAGCTATTGCATAGCTTTTATCGCGGGCTTTGAGCGCGGCGACCGAATCGAGAAATTCCGTAACGAAAATAAGTAACACCTTTCAACAACTCGGTTGCCTGGAGACTTGATATCCAACTATCAAGTCTCCAGGCAACCGAGTTGTTGACTGTCAATAGAAAAATATGGATATAATTAAATAAAGTATTATTTTACATTCCTTATTATTAAGCTATTGCATAGCTTTTATCGCGGGCTTTGAGCGCGGCGACCGAATCGAGAAATTCCGTAACGAAAATAAGTAACACCTTTCAACAACTCGGTTGCCTGGAGACTTGATATCCAACTATCAAGTCTCCAGGCAACCGAGTTGTTGACTGTCAATAGAAAAATATGGATATAATTAAATAAAGTATTATTTTACATTCCTTATTATTTTATTTGATATTGGCGACGAGATGTCGAATGAACTAAAAACAATAAGGAAATACGAGCCACATTACGTGGGTTAATGAAACGAACCGAAAATTACATTTCGGGAATAGAAAAAATTGACATTGAAGAAATAAATATACGACCATCGATATACTACTAATAAAGACGTATACGACTGAATTCTTTACAAGAAAATTTGAACAAATTCTACGCGATTCAAGAAAAAATTGAATGGCTTACAGAAGAAGAAAATTTAGAAGAGGAAATAAAATACAGGTACGAATTTGAAGAAATATACACAAAGCTAAAATTTAAATTTTTGAATGTACAAAAAGAAAATAATCGGCTAATACCTGAATGTTCTTTTATATCAGCAAGAGCGGAAGTTTATTTGATAAACTGTTAACTGTCAAGGCACGCTTGAGACGTACACCTAATACAAAAGAGTTATCACCTTATCAGTTAATGTTCGGCAGAGAGGTAAGAACCTATATGCATGCCTTATTTAAGAAATCCGCCCCACTATCCAGATTACATTACAATGCACCGCCAACGCAGGAGTTCGGACAAGGTGATAAGGTACAAGTCCGCAGTTACACCAACCCAAGAGTTAAATGGGAGTTCGGAGTCGTCATCCGAAGATTAGGTAGACTCCATTATGAAGTCAGAACTGAAAATGGCATACTGGTGCGCCGTCACCTTGACCAAATGCTGCCGGCGCCCCTGGTGGTGTAAATGAAAATAGCGGTGGAGGACTGTTGGATATCAAGTCTCCAGGCAACCGAGTTGTTGACTGTCAATAGAAAAATATGGATATAATTGAATAAAGTATTATTTTACATTCCTTATTATTTTATTTGATAACCTTAATTCGTCAACTTGAACACAGATGGCAGTAATACACATTTTCTTATAATCCGTGCAGAAATCTTAAAATTGCGTGAAGTATATTTTATATTCCCATTATAAAATTCAAAATTATATTACCATATTATCCAAATAATATGTTTTATCAACATAAGCTATGTTGAATTCTGGATTGATAAAATAACGTAAAAGAGTGTTTGTTATTTTTAAACGTACAATTACAACTGACAGACTTGACAGCACAAAATCAAAACGCCATTATGATTTATGGTACAAATAATTTGTGTACAAAGTGTTTTAAATATGAATAAACAAAGTGCATTTATTAATGAAAAATGCGATGTACCTGTAACATTCGGCCAAATGTCACAGGCACATCGCAATGATCCATTTATACTGCTGGTTGTTAATACTTTATGTCACTTATTAAATACTTTTCTATTTTATATTTTAGAATGTTCAGTCTTGCTTGGGGTTATGAAATGTCAGCTGATATTTGCAATGTCTTATATAATGGAGATATGATAAAATAGTGGATAAAGATGTATTAATGTAAATGTTGATGATTATGGAAGAATATATTGTATTTCTGGAATTCCTTCTGAGCGTTTTCATAGCATAAACAAGTAATTAATTTAAAAAATCAAAAACCCGACTGCACCAAAAAGGCTGAAGTAGAATTTCCAAAAGCAGTGAAATAGGCATTTCATTATTTTTATCCAGAAAGCCAAATACAAAGTTTCATAGTAGGTGTCTGCTTCAAAAACAAACGATGTTCAAACAATATTATCCTATTTTATCCTCGTAGTGTTCATTTACGCTATATAAAGAACCTATGTGTAAAATTCCAGCACGCTTAAGTTCAGCGGTTTCCCTTTGCGTTGATTTCTGGCACAGCAACTCACTCATTTAGTCAGACAGTCATCTCGATGTGTATATACGAGTATATATGTACTAGCTGACCCGGCAAACGTTGTGTTACCATATAAATAAAAAAATGTTAAGGATGAACAACCCTTATCACTTAGGTGTAAAAAAAAAAATAGATAGTGGCCGATTCTCAGACCTACTGAATATGTATATAAAATTTGGTGAAAACCGGTGAAGCCGTTTCGGAGGAGTACGGTAACTAACACGAGAATTTTATATATAAGATATATTATATAATGTATGTGTAATCTCCTCTTAATTTCCTTTATTTTGACACCCTACTCGATAGGTTTGGTTAACTTTTTTAAAACGTGTTACTATTTCGCGAAAAAATTCACCATTTACGGTCTATAAAATATATAACTTCAGTAAATCAATGTTTTGGTCATTATTTTACCTCGTTAGAGGTAGCATTTCATTTTTTTTATCCAACAAGCCTGATACAAAATGTCATAGTGTTTGCTTCAAAATTGACGATTGTTCAAATGAACTTTTAACCCTTATTTTACCCTCTACGGGGTTGATTTTTCGGAGGCGGATAAATAAGTGCGTCCTTGTTCCTATCCAGAAAGCCAAATATAAAATTTTATAGTAGTTGCTTCAAAATTAAAGGATTTCAAAAAAACTGTTTTCCCCTATTTTACCCTCTTAAGGGTAGAATTTCCAAAAGGCCTTTCTTAGTACTTATTCCAGCTATATAGAGAACCTGTGTGCAAAATTTCAGAACTGTAAGGTCCTTGGTTTAGGCTGTACGTTGATTTCTGAAAAATGAAAAAGTCATTTAGTTAGTCAGTCAGTCAGTCACCTTACTGTTTTATATATATACAAATATGTTTTTATAATCTCCGTTTAATTTCCTTTCATTTAATACCCTACTCGATAGGTTCGGTTAACTTTTTTTTTTAAATGTGTTACTATTTCGCGCCAAAAATCCGCCATTTTGATTTTTTTTTACTAACACCTATCTAAGGACACTCGGGTCATTGAGACAAATATAATGACACTTTAACTGTTGAAATTCATCCAGCCGTTTGTTAGATCGGATCAAATAAAGAAAGACAAACATACAAGATACGCGCGAAAAACATAACCCTTCCTTGGCAGTCGGGTAAAAATGCTATGCAATAGCTTTACCGCGGCAGTCTCCGAGTGCCACACGTATTTTTTTTTTTTAAATAAAGTTTTCAAAGGTTTGTGAAGTCAACCAATACGCACTTGGCCAGCGCGATGGACTATGGCCTATGGCCTAATTCTTCTCATTCTAAAATGTGATCGGGTTGATGATGATGATGATGATTTCGGCGTTATGCAATAAATATTAAAAAAAAATCATTTTTACTTTATAGCTAGATGTCATCCAGTGTTTGCCAATAAATCGTCGGGCTCGTCACGATATCCCCGCTACAGTGACATGACAAACGGGCGCGCAGTACCCAGCGGTAGGAGATTTAGTGGCGCACGGTGCGGCGATAACTACCTGTTTACACTACATTTAACTAACATTAATAGCACAAATGTTTTCAATTAAGCGAGCTCCGAACTCCGTATAAATTCTTATAAAAAAACAATCGCACCTAAAAATACACAATGCAAAAAAACCGTGAAAAGTCTAAGTAATACTTATTGGAGAGTCCAGTACTTCCTATAGACTCGCTATTCCAAATGTCCCGTGTATTTGGCATGCATTTTTTCAGTGTTATGCAATAAAGATCAAACAATTTTCATTTTAACGTGTATGCCTAGATGTCGTCGAGTCTTCGCCAATAAATCGTCGTGCTCGTCACGATATCCCCGCTACAGTGACATGACAAACGGGCGCGCAGTACCCAGCGGTAGGAGATTTAGTGGCGCACGGTGCGGCGATAACTACCTGTATACACTACATTTAACTAACATTAATAGTACAAATGTTTTCAATTAAGCGAGTTCTAAGTTCCGTATAAATTCTTATAAAAATCAAGCGCACCTAAAGTATACAATACGGAACACTGTAAAAAGTCTAAGTAATACATCTTGGCAAGTCCACTGCTTCATATACACTCGCTCTTCTAAATATCCCGTGCATTAGGCATACATTTTTTTCAGTGTTATGCAATAAATATCAAACAATTTTCATTTTTACGTGTATGCCTAGATGTCGTCGAGTCTTTGCCAATAAATCGTCGGGCTCGTCACGATATCCCCGCTACAGTGACATGACAAACGGGCTCGCAGTACCCAGCGGTAGGAGATTTAGTGGCGCACGGTGCGGCGATAACTACCTGTTTACACTACATTTAACTTGAGCCAAGTGTCGTAGACTCGGGCTCAGCGACGTTCGTAAGTGATCTACTTTGTTATAATTTTAGCATTATGGGCGTACAAGGCCGGATTTTTACAGTGTGTTCACATATTTCGAATAAATGTAATCAAAATATTAAGAATACAATCAAAGGTGCCATAACATTCATTACTGTAGGTACTCGTATTTACTGAAGGGATTGGTCATGACTTTTTGTAACGTTTGGTTTTATTGATTGTTAACAGCGTACCTTGCAACTCAAAGCTTTGACTAGCCAAACAAACAACGGTATACGCAATAAGCTGCAGTTTTGGACCACCGGTCAATGAAAAACAGTTTTAGTGGTAGTATTTACAATTCTACATGATAAATTCCAATTTAAAATAACTCCTGATAATACCGCGCATAAGAAAACTCTTATCAGCTTTATAGTAATAGTGCAGTACAAAGTATTCCAAACTCGAAAGATGCATTAAACATTTTATTTTGAAATATAAGTAGACTTTCTGAAGGTAGTAGAACCCTTTGTGGTTCGACTCCGGCGGCACCATCGCCACACCTATTTCTACCTAATAACATCAGTGTTAGGCGCTGCTGTGTTCCGGTTTGAAGGGTGTGGGAGATAGACTTTTCCGAGGCGTTCCAGCTTAGTCCTCAGGGGTAGCGGCGCATTGGCCGACATCAGGTAGGAATATCTAATCCTATCTGGGGTTGATTACAGATGTCCATGCGCGGCAGTAGCCACTTACCATCAGGTGGACTGCATGCTCGTCTGCTACTCCCATATTATAAAAAAAGATATATATTTTTATCTTTAACATTGGTACAAAGTCGATCGTATCTAAATACGCTTTGTTGTATATTTACTGCATTAATTTCTAACTTTATCTTTACATCGACAGAATGTTAGTAACGCACTATTCGTCAAAGCAGTGATATCCTAGTAGTTTGAAATTTGACCTACCACACGGGGGATTTAAGGTAAATTTCACAGGCATTTCCTTGTTTTATCGAAATTATATGCTGATTATAGATTAATTATCACTTGTTTCGAAAAAAAATCTTCTCAGTGGTGTGTGAAATCTACCAATCCGCATTTGGCCAGCGTGATGGACTTTGGCCTTCCTAATTACGAAAGGAGCCTCATGCCCGGCTTTTGAACATTATGAGTATTCAACATGACTTTTTGTAACATTTACTTGTTTTGTAATTGTAATACTTATTCGTTTGTCAACACAACTGACAACTCAAAGGTTTAAAACTAAACAAACAAAGGTCGACGCAATAAACTACAGTTTCGAACCATCATCCAAAAAAGATACCAATTAAAAACTCGTCTGTACATTCGTTACAATTATTTGTAACATTTACTAGTGTCGGCACACCTCGCAGTTCAAAGCTTTGACCAGCCGTACAAACAACGGTAGACGCAATAAGCCGCAGTTTCGGCCCACCGCTCAACAAATTTACCAGCCGAAATAAAGACTCAACTATACAATGGGTCGCCAACAGGCCACCAGTTTTATTGGCGTGCCACTATTGAATTCCGAATCCGACGTGCCGTTTCCGTGTCCGACATCGTTCAATCGCTTCATTTCTCTGACGTTTTCGTTGTAAATCACTTTTATACGCTCATATCTTTAAAAATGATTATTTTGTAAATTAAGCAAAACAATAAATATTTTTTATTTGACTGATAATGTTTACGTTCCTTCCATACGAGTTTTTACAAGACTGATAAAAGGTTATACAATTAATTTATTCAACCACGCGTTGGGTATTGTTCTTTCACGCATTTACTCCACAAATAAGATATGGATATTGTTAAATACTTGACTGCAACTTATGGACATCCGAGGATTGCTTTACATAAAAAGTCTTACACCAATACTACAGCCCGAATGAAGCCTAATCACTGACAAATCAAAGAAAGTTATAAATAGATTTTATGTACTATCTCTTTAGTGTCAAACACTGAGTACTTTTAAAAATACCATTTACAACTCCCAGATAGTCAGAGGTGTCCATCTCGGCTCAACCGCCAATTAATTAAGTTTAGCAAGAGCCCAGTCACCCTATTTCTAAGATAGCCCAACCATGACCGCGCACTTTTAATTTTCTGGTGTCACGAGTTATAGCGATAAGGCCCTTCCCTTTCCACCCTCTAGAGAACCTGTCTCCATCACGACTAAGACGTTGAAGGAATGAATGGCAAGTCTTTAAGCTATAACAATAACAAGTACAAAAGTTCAAAAGTTAAATATCTCTACCGTTCGCAGTATCGCTTGAAGAATTTAAGAAAAAAATAATTTTATTTTAGGTTTACGTTAATGTGGTATCTATTATAATACGGATACTATATTCTATTTCTACTGAAAAAAAACAGTATCCATTGCTATCCATCAACTTTTTGTTTTTGATAAAGAGAAAACATTTGCTGTGTTATTTTTCATTTGCTGTATCGAAATTAACTTTCACATCGATATGTAACCGTAACAATACTAGTAACGGGACACATAAGTTTAGAAGCTAAAAATCAATCTATAAAATAGTTGTTGCATATTTGTAATATTCTGTAAATGTTTTTAGTCATGAATTTGGACATTTGAACATTTCTATTGTATTCAAAGAGAGATAAATGTTATTAAATTAATAGTGTGTAAACTATTATAGTCTTTGTTTCTTTTTGCAGCTTGTATCTTGCAGTAGAACAAGTTAGTAAGAAAAGTATGCGATGAATGAGCTTCTTATTAAAAGTGCGGAAAAGTTTCATGATCAAGAAAAAGTTCTCTTTTGTACCGTTAATTCCGTAATAAAAATGTGAAGCAATTAAGTAATTATTCCGGATTAACATATTTTAAAGTATTTTACCCCTTTAGTGGGTATTTACTTGTAAGTAGATAAATAATGAAATGAAATAGGAAAAAGAGAAACCGTGGCATATGTTGAAAATACAAGATTAATCATGGATGAACCACACTGAATCTCAAATTGCAAATTATTCTAGACGACGCAATATGTATTTATAACGCTCAGCTGGATACATAGTACATATCGTCATAGCCACAGGACAGGCAATTTTACGTTAAAGGCCAGGCTAATTGTGTTAAAACTGTACCGCAGTTAAAACAACTAACTGTACTACCTAATACGGTATAGCGTAATGTATTTAGCCGGGTAAGTATCGAAACGGTCTCGGCTCGGGCGGCGCGGTCATTCGGCGAGGCTGCCATTGACAGGTAATCGATGTGGTTTGCTAGTTTATTTGGCTATCGGTTCAGTTTTCGACATGTGTATCTACTCGATATAATCGATACTGGCCCCCAACCGATATGATTGTGAATCAGAGCGTGCGCCGGCTTACACAACTTAATATTTTATATTTTTACATCAATGTTGCTTAAACTGTAAATATTTCGCCGTTCTATTATCGACACAAATAGAACATTTATTCTACTTTTATATGGAACTTTACTTGATTTTAATTATTGAAGTAAAATGTAAATTGGTGTAAGAAATTATTGAAATCATAAAAAAAATGTTTGGTGTACTTGCTGCATGTATTTAAACTACATGATACCATTGACGACCCGCGTGGCGGAGCGGCCACCATACCGGTCTGACGCGCAAAGGGTCCCGGGTTCGATCCCCGGCCAGACAGATATCTAAATGATGAATGTAGATTTCTGCTTCTGGGTCTGGGTGTTTGTGTATTTGTCTATGTGTGTGTCCATGGCACCCACGACACAGGGACTCCTAGTGTGGGGCTGTGAGTGTAGAAAGCGTATAATTATACCTATTATTAATAATATATTGTAATATCCATTTGCCCGATTTGTACTTTTACATTTCTACTCATTTACTATTTATATTAGTTATATGTTTAAGTATGAATCCAATAATATCTAATTAATTCGCCAAAACTATCCAAGGTACATCAATGTTTGCAGAACTTGTACGTAACTAATCGCAAGTTGCACGCGAAACAGTTTCTACGCGACCTACATATTTACTCCAACGTTTGATTCTAGTGGAATTACCTGTTATCTGCGGTCTATCGAATGGATCACTCATAGATTTTATAAATTTTATCAAATAATAAAGAAACCCTTAGTAATTTTTTTTAAGTAAGGGGAAACTTTCAAAAAGAATCTAGTGCGGTGGGAGCGTCATCGAGTAAAGTGAGATTTTTCTGACATATACCAGTTTTGTGGCAAAGGCATAATGCCCGGATTCCTGTCGGGACGCATCCTGAGTACTCTAAAAGCGATGGGTAATGTGGGAATTTTACAGTCTAACACCACTTTTCTGGCAATGGCATATACAGAACTCCGGGATCGCCTTCGGAAAGCAACCTGTTCCTCTGAACGCGATGCTCCGGTCGGTCTCTTCGTGTGTTGATATCAAAGTAAATAGACATAGAAACTGTACCTAGTTAGTTAGTTTTGATAGCAAAACCAGGTGCATCAATAATAGGTACAATATATCAAAGGTACTATTGGAAAGTTTCATTGTAGCTGATAACAAGTTGCACGCGAGACAAGTTCTAGGCGACCTATTTAAGGCAATATCGGATTGCCGTACCTGTTAACTTAGCTGTTCATTGTCAGATTAATTGAATTTAATGAAGAAAAATAGAATAGACGGCAAATCTCATGTTAAGCTTTGTATAGTGGTAGAACCCTTTGTGGTTCGGCTCCGGCGGCACCACCGCCCTTTCTATTTCTACCTAATAACAGCAGTGTTAGGCGCTGCTGTGTTCCGTTTTGAGGGGTGTGGTTAGGGAGACAGACTTTTCCGAGGCATTCCAGCTTAGTCCTCAGGGGTAGCGGCGCATCTGTGGCCGACCTCAGGTAGGAATATTTAATCCTATCTGGGGTTGATTACAGATGTCCATGGGCGGCAGTACCCACTTACCATTAGGTGGACTGCATGCTCGTCTGCTACTCCTATATTATAAAAAAAGGTCAATATGACTTTTCTACTAACGTAGAAACGTCATCGTAATTAATCATTAGCGTAATTCGATAAATAAGATGACGCTTTTTCATCATAATGATGTACGACATAAACGTATTTCTTAATACTAAGTACGTACCATTATTTTAGTAATAGCTTAGTGGTTTAAGCTCGGCCTCTGAGACGGAAGGTCCGAAGTTTGAAATTCCAAGCACGCGCTCATTCTGGGTTTATAAGTTACGTAAGAGTCAGTTACCAAATAATTATCATCGTGAAGAAACCTACACAAAAAATCTACACAAATACAAAAAATCTCAAAAGGCTATAAGAAGTCTACCGATCTACATTTGGCTAGCGCAGACAACTATGGCTTAACCCTCTTTCACTCTGTGAAGAATGAGGGTAATAATGAGTGAAGAATAATTATGGCCTTAAAACGCTAACACTAAACCTTTAGCTTTGTAATGTTTCCTTATACAAAGCACTTTTACACAATAATGAACTGATTAATACAAAGTTGTGGCTGCGGTTGCGACCGCGGACTGAAAGCTCGAAGACGTGCCGCCCGGCCTTCTGAAACTTATAACTACATGATTGGGTCTATTGTACATTCAATAGTCCATTTTGAGGGCGACTAACTTAATCTTACTACTTACTGGAACTGACCCATTTATTTAACGTCTTTGTATAATTGGTACTGTTCAAAATGTCGAATACCAGACAACTTATAATTAATTAATGTATCTTGAATTTGAGTAATCTTGTAAGTTTTAAACGATAAAGTGTACGGTTTGCCTGTCAGATATTAACATTTTTTTTTCCTAAAAATAATTTGTATGTAGGAGGTACAACCCTTCGTGGTTCGCCTCCGCAGGCACTACAAACACTGTCCCTGTAGTACCGGGATCAGAATAGGCTTATGGTATCCCGTGCCTGTCGTAGGAGGCGACTAAAAGGGGGCTTCCTGGTTCGGACGGCAAGAGTGGGAGCTCGAACCGTCCAGCAAGCGACCCCGGGTAGGACGTCGGTATGTGTGGTCGCATACCGTCGTAAACGCCAGACGGCTTGGAGAGCGGCTGGGCTCACCTGGGCGGAGCCTGATGGGGCAACACGTTCAGAGGACTCCGGTTGCGTTCCATTGAAGATCCCGGATTCCTCTTCGCAGCGGTGAGGATGGCCACCGGGGGGGGGTTTAGTACTGTAAAAATCCCACATAACCCCGTGTCGCTCCCACGACACTGGGTACCTTTTGAAGGTTTCTCCCGCGTCAAAAAAAAAAAACACTACAAACACATCCTATTACTGGCTAATAACAACAGAGTTAAGCGTTGTGTTCTGGGTGTGGTAATAAAGACACGCCTACATCTCTACAAACGTATCAACTTGGTCGTCAGGGGTAGCTGGGGTAGCTAGATTTTTTACAATATACAAAAGAGGTAGCATAGGAGCTTGTTATTCAACAGTTTTCATGTGTTTATTGATCACCCATAGACATCTATAATCACTATAACCAATCGAAGAGAGGATTAAAATCTTCAATGACGTCGGTCATAAACCCCTTGAAAACTAAATTGGAACCTCTTGTATAATTTCTCTAACTTACGACACCCTTTAAGATAGAAAACAAGAGCGCTTGACACTGCTTTTATTAGTCAAAAATAAATGCAGCGGTGGTGCATACGGAGTCCAAGCTGCAGCATAGTAAGTCTTTTCATTCTTGGAGTGGAACCACAAAATCTATCTATGATGTTCAAATAAATAATCAACCATACAAACAATTGTATATAGCAGTTTGGAGTAACAAGAAGCAACTCGGAAGTGAGGACGTGTCTCTTCGACATCTTAGAAGTTGGAGCTGCGTGATTGGATCTATTGTGAGCTCTCAATAGTCCATCTTGCGGTAGCTCAAGATCTTGTTTCTAACTTAAGCTGATTTTTAGATTATTTCTGGAACAGCTAAAGATTAGTTTACTATCATAGTATAAACTAATCCATACTGTACATATATATTAGAAAGTTATTGGAGAGAGTACTATACATATTAGAAAACACCGGAAAGCTAATAAAATTATATTTACTGTCAATTATACAAACAACAATTATTTATTATATAAATTATATTTGCTGTCAATTATACAGACAACAATTATTTATTATAACAGTTGCAAAAAGTGTTAGGAAATGTTGGAAATTATGTTCTTCAGTTAGAATGTAAGATTTAGAATAACAGTCGATTCCAATGTTAGATACAGTTAGACCAACATTTTGTAATGTGTTATTTAATTTACACACAGTAAAAACTATTACGTTTTTAATAAAAATAAAACATAAACTTAAACGTAAATTTATTTTTATAATAAAACGTAATTTTACTGTCCCAATGCAAAGCATATAGAGTAAACTCACCTTCATAAAATACAATTTTTAGAACTTCTATGAAAATCATTCTACGACAAGTCAAATGGCTCAAATAACCTAAGAATAATTTGGTGAGAATTAATTATTCTAAAATTGTAATGACGTTCTCCAACCAGACCAATATCTCAGTTGAATGGGCCCCAATTAAAGACCGCGGTCCGACCTAGAATAAATCTTTGCCTCTTTAAAGTTATTCCCCTAGTTTAGAAGCCTTAAGTCAAGAATGAATTCTATTATGCGTTAAATTATGCGTTTTGTCATCAAGATTTCTTGAAAGATTCCTACTTAATTACAGTTTTTACTATTAGCATCTTAAATATATAGAATATGTATTTATATTTCTTATATTATTCTTATTTTTATTGTCATTAGTTAATGACTATTGTAAGTAGTTGATAATAGAAATATTCCACTGATTTCTTCGAAATTTCATTAAGAAAATATTTTCTTAAATCTGCATAACTTTATGCGTTTTTGCATTTCTCCAATATTTGTAATAATAATATGATAATAAATGTTGCTATGTTGCTTTGTTGTTTACTGTTGTTGTTTACAGTACAGTAAATTTAAGATAAGGCAAATACAAAGATTACAAGGCGCCTACTTACATACGCGGTACTCTACTATATTTATAATTTGGGCTACAATATAATTTCACGATACGTGTTTTCCACATAATCAAAAATCTTTCAAAACAACCTATTTCACATTATTGTTTACACAACGGGTTTAATTGTCGTGTCATAAATTTAGCGGTTGCAATTTATTTCCCACAATGCGGTTGCCAGCAAAATAAATGTAGGTACTAAAAACAAAAATAAACACCAATTAAAATAGGTAATTTATAAAAAATCAAAGAAATAAATACGTAATAACGAAGACATTGTTAAGAATCTTAATAATTGAATAATAAACAAAAATAAAAATTGCCAAATATAAAATAACTAATATTCTGATAATAAATTTAACATATTTAATATGTCGCTGAACTATAATAACACATACAACTAATATAACGGAATGTTCAATATTAACAGATATGCTAATATTTCGTTCGACTTATTCGATATACGAGTATAAGAGATCAAAAAGATTACCGTCTCTACAACAAGACTAGAAGAGCCTGTCCGTTCCTACACGCCTCCGCCATCAAAGTCTAATGGCTTTTTGTCTTCGTATTGGTAATTTGAGCGAGATTTGGGAAAGATCCAAAGAGACAATGGCTAGCTTTTACGAAAATGACTGCGAAGCCATGCAGGCCTGGATTTCATACTACGCCAATAGCGCTTATCTCCCTTTTATGTATGTTTAAGTACCCAAACGTCTGTCTGTTTAGATAGATTTTAAGTTAGACTCCAAATATTTTGATGGTCCACATGGCTGAATGACTTTATCTGATAGACAGAGAATTCAAGTAAACTCTTCTGGATCTGGGTACCTAAAGTCAATCACAGATGCGTTGCCACTACCTAGGACTAAGTTGTTCGCTCCATGTAGGTATATGTCAGCCGGCATCCAGCCTTCCTACGAAACGTAAGAACTGCTTTTCCCTACTCCCTAGTAATAGATGTGGTGGCGGAGTAACTCCTCGGTACAACTATGCTGATTCTAACACGTCTAATTTAATTTAAAAAAATCTGAATAATAAAATTGCACTTACGTGCCTATAACAACCGCCATATATTTCGTCATTTTTATATTGCGTGTTTGTAAATGTAGATGGAACTACAAAGATATTTGTTTGATATTTGTCAAGTCATACCACACTGGCAAGTAATAACAAAGTTTCTCCAATAAGTAAGCGAAACCGCAAGTAAATACTAGTTTTATATTAAAGCGTCTCTCGTTTTTATAACACATGGATACAAAACGTATGCGTACGTCTCAGTTGAAGCTACTTTAAAATATTGGCATTTTATAACAATTGTTCTGTTGTTTAAGCAAAATACTTGCCTTTACACTAGACAATGTAAATCAAATTAAGTATTCTATTGGAGCTGTACAAGTTTTTCATTTTTCATTTTAAATCAAATATGTTTTTTCTTTTATTTCAAGCATGTCATTAAATATTTAAGGATATAATTTATATGTATCTATGTTTGCAACATGCAGAAAATGCAGCAAAATAAAAAAAAAATATTTAGAGGAATGTCGATATGGAAAAAGTAATAAATTACAACGTGATAATATTGTTAGTTTTTAGGTACAAGTTCTGAAATGCAAGATAACATAACTCTGAGAAGTTCCAACTCAGATGCCATAGATTTCATAGGTGTGTTTTTGCACAATATCCAAAGCAGTAGTTAGTAAAACCCTTCCATTTCACTATTTAACTTAAAAGTAGTTACTAGTTTTCCATATTACATTATTATCATGTCTTTCTTCGTCTCGAGCATACCTATTTGTAGGTACGAGTACATAGGTACAACACTAGAACGACGACAGATACCTAGACTATTTGAGCTGTGAACTCAGGGGTGAGATAATACCCCTCTGGACGAGGATTATGCCACAACGAGCTATTTATCACCACATCCTTGTTTCACGGTAACCGCTCTGGCGTTGATTTTTGTTGTTACCGTAATATCTTGCAGTGGAACAAACTTTGAGATATGCTTTGTCAATATTTTTATTAAAAATTCTACATATTGAGGTTCTAAGACCAATCATCATACTTTGCCTTTTGGGACCTTATGTTATAATAGAATTAGTACGTACTATACAATGATAAAAATTACTTATAATGACGTCTTAATGATCACTTTTTAAGCACGTTAAATTTTTAACGCTTACTTCACTCACAGCCCCACACTAGGATTCCCTGTATCGTGGGTGCTATGGATACACACATTGACAAATACACAAACACCCAGACCCAGAAACAGAAATCTAAATTCATCATTTAGAAATCTGTCTGGGCGGGGTTCGAACCCGGGACCCTCTGTGCGTCAGACCGGTATGGTGACCGTTCCGCCACGCGGGTCGTCATGTTTATGCATGTATTTCCATTTTATGCATTTATATTGTATTAGGTAAGTATCTTGTTTCTCTACCGTCTATAAACGTTAAGAAGTTTAATTATAACATTTTTATAGACGGTTAGGATTAAGACTACGCCTCTTTTTCTCTTCATCTTCACTAGACGTGAGCTAAAGTTATCTAAATAAATACGACCATTAACTAGAGAATTATTATAAAAAAACTAAAACCCCAGAGCTAGTGAAAATAAAGCCAATTTCACTCCTACACTTTACACGCATCCAGCGACACTCTACATGTTACAATGCGTCAAGTCGTTTGAGCAGCAAGAATTGCACTAAGAAAGAGACGTAGATACAAACTACATATGCTTTAAAAATATTGCCATTACCCTCCGCAGTCGACAAAATGACAGTTAACATCCCTTTAATTGAAACGTCACTTTCAATACACATGTATTTCAGAACTGTATGGGCACCGAGTTACCGACGCTAATTCGTAGTTAAGAGGATTAGTTAGTGAAATGGTCACACTACGCGCCTGTTATTGCGGTTGCAATCTGTTACCTTGTAGATACCAAACCTACGGGTATGTTAGATTTGTATATTTTAGTACACCGAAAATGTATAGGTATTCATGAATTGAAATACAGAGAGTACATAGTGGAGTTTTTAATATTTATTTATGAGGAATTTAAAGTTAAAAATGGATTATGTACCAGAAGAATGTAAATCGGACATTTGTGGTTCGTAACATTTTAGGTAAATATGGGTATAATTTTGCGACAAAATTTTGTACACATTACTGAATAGTGTAGGAAACCGAAAAGGTTGTTAATATAGGAAGAGGGTAGGAATGCATTAGGGCCGCGCGGTTGCGTTAATGCCCCTCGGAGCGGATTACTTCGAAGCAGTCGCGCTTAGCGTCTCCCGGCTTGAAGCGGTTATCTGTTTGCAGACGCGACAATACTATCAAGTGGATGCCACTATTTCAAGACCGACTTAGAACACTGATTAGATTTACATGCTTTTAATTTCGGAAAATTTATCAAAATTTGATTATTAAGTCAGCAAATTTCATATTCATCTTATTTTTGGGATACTACACATCTATACAAATAAATAAAAGTAAAGACACCAAGGAAATTACCATGAATACCTCAAGAAAACAAACCAGAAAAAGGTTGTTAATATAGGAAGAGCGTGTCAATGCATTAGGGGCGCGCGGTTGCGTTAATGCCCCTCGGAGTAGATTACTTCGAAGCAGTCGCGCTTAGCGTCTCCCGGCTTGAAGCGGCAATGCTACCAAGTGGATGCCACTATTGCGAGACTGATTACGAGACTGATTATAGAACACTGCTTAGATTTGCAAGCTTGCAATTTCGAAAAGTTTCTCATAATTTGAAAATTTAAGTCAGTAACATTCATACAGGTAATATTATGCTTATACTACACATTTATATAAGTTAATAAAGATAAAAACATAGCGAAAGTGACTACGATCACCCCAAGAGAACAAAGCCGCAAAAGGTTATTAATATAGGAAGAGCGTAGGAATGCATTAGGGCGGCGCGGTTGCGTTAATGCCCCTCGGAGCGGATTACTTCGAGCAATCGCGCTTAGCGTCTCCCGGCTTGAAACGGCGATCTGTTTGCAAACGCAACAATACTACCAAGTGGATGCCATTATTGCGAGACTGATTTAGAACACTACTTAGGTTTTTTTTTCTTTTTTTTTTTTATATTTGAACCTGACGATAAAGCAGACGTGCTACCTGATGGAAAGTAGTCAACGTCGCCTATGGACATTTGCAACACCAGAGGAGTCGCCAATGCATCGCCGGCTTTGAAGGAGAGCTCTTTTTGCACCTTTTTTGAAGAGCCCCATGTCATAGCGCTCCGGGAATACCTCAGAAGGAAGTTCATTCCACATTTTGCACGTCCGTGGCAAGAACGTCCGCGCAAATCGAACCGTGGAGGACCGCCACGAGTCCAGTTGGTGTGGATGGAACTTCATCCTTCGGCGAGTGGTGCGATGGAGGAACGGTGATGTAGGCACCAGGTCAAATAGTTCCTGGGAACACTCACCATTGTAAAGCCGGTAGAACACGCAGAGGGAACCTATGTCCCTCCGTAAACTTAAAGGTTCTAGCCGATCGGAAATCCTCGGATCGTTGACGATTCGTACTGCGCGTTTCTGTACGGAGTCAAGTGGGTTAAGTTGGTATTGGGGTGCTCCTTCCCAGAGATGCGAGCAGTACTCCATGTGGGGTCTCACTTGCGCCTTATAAAGCAGAAGGAGTTGCCCCGCAGTGAAGTACCGCTTCGCTCTGTTCAGAACGCCCAGCTTCCTTGATGCCAACTTCGCCTTAACGTCCAAATGACCCCGGTATTGCACATCACACGATATGTCAACTCCTAGGATCCCTATACTTTTATCAATGGTGAGTGGAATTCCCTGGAACCGTGGCGCTATGACGAATGGGGTTTTTTTAGCGGTGAACGCGCAGACTTGCGTCTTCGTGGGGTTGAACTCAACAAGGTTAAGTCGACCCCATGTCGAGACCTGCTCCAGAGAGTTCTCGATTTCAGACACAAGTCGGATTCTGCTTTCCTCCACGAGAGTCCGAGAGGTGTTTGCACGGCCTGTGTACACAGCATCTCCCGTACTATCATCTGCATAGCAATGAATGCTGCTAGATTTTTGCAACATGTCATTGATATGCAGAATGAATAGCGTGGGAGAGAGGACAGAGCCCTGGGGCACGCCAGCATTAACAGGCTTCGTGTCTGAGCAGCACCCGTCAACTACGACTTTGATTTGCCGCTCAGACAGAAAACTGGCTGTCCATGTGCACAACCTCTCGGGAAGACCGTAAGATGGAAGCTTCGCGAGAAGGGCCCTATGCCAGACCCGGTCAAAGGCCTTTGCGATATCCAGGCTAACCGCCTACGCCTCACCATTACTCTCAACGGCTTGCGCCCATCGGTGTGTGAGGTACACCAGAAGATCACCAGCTGAACGGCCCTTGCGGAAACCATATTGGTGATCGCTGATCAGCTGGCGATCCTCGAGGTACCTCAGAAGCTGGGTATTAACCACACGCTCCATTACCTTTGAGAGCAAGGAGGTTATCGCAATAGGCCTGTAATTAGCCGGGTCACTGCGGTCACCCTTTTTAGGAATCGGGTGAACGAGGGCTACCTTCCACGAAGACGGTACTTCACCTGTGGTATAGGAAAGCGAGAATAAACGCGTTAAGATGGGAGTCAACTCGGGAGGTTTTAATGGTTTCAAATTTGGAAAACTTCTTACAATTAGAATATTTAAGGCGGCAAATTTCATAAATTCCTATTATTTTTCGGATACAACACAGATAAATAAAAGTAAAAACACCAAGGAAATTACCATGAATACCTGAAGAAAACAAAGACGCAAAAGGTTATTAATATAGGAAGAGCGTAGAAATGCATTAGGGGCGCGCGGTTGCGTTAATGCCCCTCGGAGCGGATTACTTCGAGCAGTCGCGCTTAGCGTCTCCCGGCTTGAAACGGCGATCTGTTTGCAAACGCAACAATACTACCAAGTGGATGCCATTATTGCGAGACTGATTTTAAACACTACTTAGGTTTTAATGGTTTCAAATTTGGAAAACTTCTCACAATTAGAATATTTAAGTCGGCAAATTTCATATTCCTATTATTTTTCGGATACAACACAGATAAATAAAAGTAAAAACACCAAGGAAATTACCATGAATACCTGAAGAAAACAAAGACGCAAAAGTTTATTAATATAGGAAGAGCGTAGAAATGCATTAGGGGCGCGCGGTTGCGTTAATGCCCCTCGGAGCGGATTACTTCGAAGCAGTCGCCCTTAGCGTCTCCCGGCTTGAAGCGGCAATACTACCAAGTGGATGCCACCGTTGGTAGTCTGTTACAATAGTGATTTGAACTAAATTTACAGATTACATTTAAAAAAATAACTTCAGCTGTTATTAAATTTACATAGTTATTACAATATATACATAGTTATTACATTTACATACAATTATTAATAATTTAATTGGCCAAATGCAAGTCGACATCGCACACGGAAGGTGCCGTACCACCAAATTTTCTTGGTAATAGGGTTCTGCTTTTACCCTTCGAATTTACTGCCATAAAAATTCATGTAAAATACTGATATAAATTTTAAATAAGTATCTATAGATTTCCATATAACTGCATTTTATTTAACTAAGCTGTGCAATATTGGTTAGTGATTGCTTACGTTGCTTGGCATAATACCAAAACTCAAAAACCTGTTATGGCTGTTAATGTTTTTCGTTTGTTCGCTTGTATAAGAAACAGCTGAAAAGATTTTAAAATTTTAGTCAACGTAACTTTTATAACAATACGGATATCACTTTATGACATATACTTCAAAATATAACTTTATTTTCATCATAATAAAAACATGGCAAAACTTTATTACCATCATAATTAAAAGAACAAAGAATTAATTCCACAAATGACATATCCTATTTAAAACAAAGCAATTTAAGGATACGGTCTGAAAAATATTTCTCATTCCCCTCTGGGCAGTTGTCGAACTTGTGTTGACACTTGGTCCGAAGTTCCACTGTAACTTTTTATTTCCCCTCTTTTATTGACCCCGCCGCAGAAACTTTATAGAGGGGCAATGGCAACAGCTGAGTTATTGATTTCAATAACTTTTTATCTGCTACTGCCACTGTCAGCATGGTTTGAATACATAATGATCTGTTTACAAATTTCGTGGGTTTAATTAGTTGGCAATAATTGAGATACGGAATAGTTAAATTATATATTTACATTGCTGTGTTCCGATTTGAATGTTTTTTAAAGCATTGAATCGTCAATCGAGTAGGCGGTTAGTAAGTTACCCTCCGACATCTGTTAATTGCATTTGTAAGTCTACTTGAAATCATTCGATCACAGGTGTGTTGTTACTCCTGAAGATTGTTTAGGACGACTCGTGTAAAAGTATCGGTCTAAAGACACCCTTAAAGCCAGAACGTTATTTTCATCATAATAAAAACACGACAAAACATTATTACCATCATAATTAAAAGAACAAAGTATTAATTCCACAAATGACATAATTATCCTATTTAAAACAAAGGAATTTAAGGATACGGTCTGAAAAATATTTCTCATTCCCCTCTGGGCAGTTGTCTAACTTGGGTTGACACTTGGACCGAAGTTGCACTGAAACTTTTTATTTCCTCTCTTTTATTGGCCCCGCCGCAGAAACTTTATAGAGTGGCAATGGCAACAGCTAAGTTATTGATTTCAATAACTTTTTGTCTGCTACTGCCACTGTCAGCGTGGTTTGAATACATAATGAGCTATTTACGAATTTCATGGTAATAATTGAGATAAGTTGAACAGAAGTTGTTAACTTACCGATTTAGTGGTCCCTCTAAAAGAAGTCTATTTCAAAATCGAAACAGCGAAGTTATAGATTTACATTGCTATACTTTGATTTGAAGAGTTTTTACACATTGAAAACGTTAAATAAACTATAAAACATTGAAGCACAAACGAGTAGGCGATTAGTAGGTTGTCCACGGGCATCTGTTAACTACGTTTGAAAGTCTAGTTTAATTCAATCGATCATTTACGTGTTGTTACTACTGAAGTATAAGTTAGTACGACTCATGTAAGAGTATCGGCCCAAACATATACTTCAAACCAGAACCCGTCACGCTTCACAATACTGTTACACGTCAATAATAGTGACAATACCCGATAAAGGAAACCTTTCAACATATTGTTGGACATTCTAAAAACGTTACCGTACATTTGTGTTACAGGTACAATTTATTATAGAAATATGCTTTTATTTTTAAAAATCTAATACAAAAGGTAATAGAGACATGATAGTAAATCCAGGGTTAGCCGACCTCGGACGCCTCTATCCACACTTAGATGGCGAAATAAGCTCTGGGACAGCAGACACCTAAATAGTATAAGGTATTATTGTACTGACGTCGTTCACAACCTATGAGTGTGTAGGTACACACACTCATACGTACACATACGTACGTATACATTAGATTTGCTAAATTATAGTAAATATTTGTAACATTTACTTTGGAGATTTTTCATCAAATTATTTTTCAAACCACTTGGAATGTTTTTCATTTTTATCAGACTGCGTCAGGAGGAGCATATGCATTATATGTCTTAGTACGCTCTACAGCCCAAATGGTTTGAGGGCTTTTATATTATTAGGTGGCGCTATATTTATCTTAATAACACTAGTGACACTGAGTACACGAAAGAGTTTTTGACGCGTAGAAGTTTTTTCTATAAATAGAAATGAAAGAGTTTTTGGGCTGCCATGAACATACATGAAAACAAGTTATTATTTAGAACCTGAAAAACATATAAATACTTTTTTCTTAGTTTAATATTAACCACATAGCCTAGCCATTTACTACTTTTGTAACATACAAACATAATATTCAATCAACTATACATATTACTAGCTGACCCGGCAAACTTTGTACCGCCTCAATATCTACTTATCAAATATATTTCATATAAAATATAGTAGAGCAAGATCCCAGGGCCACCAGACGTCACGTATTTTCTGACGAAGGAAATGTGGACGATTGAGTAGTGTTAGTATGTACTAAGAACGCATGCCTACCTGCTAGCTTGCTCAGACGGCCAATTTTCAGGTATCAGGTAATCAAGGTACATAAAAACATTACTTACCTCACGTAAATTCTCCAAGCTGATTTTTACGTATATTTTAGGCAATATCCTTAAAAATAAGTCGCCAATACTCCCAGACACTTTCCGTCGGCCGTATTGCTTTGCAGACGCTTTAAAGCTCCCAAAATAATTACTTAACTTCACGTAAATTCTGATGCTCCATTTTTATATATGTCTACCAGACAACTATTTTAAAATCTTTTACAAGAAGACAGACCGATCCAAGGGGCCAATCATCCCCTAAGCTCAATTTTAATGCCTCTGTGGGTAGGAGCGCGAGGGCATTATCCACGCGCATGAGACTGAGTGAGACATGTATTAGGATGTATTGACCTCTCTCTCTCTCTCTCACTCCGTTACAATTTACTCATATAACTTAATTATTAATATTAAAAGTAAATCAGCTAAAAAATAAAAAATCAGGTAAACAATTAAAAATTAACTTGTAAAAAAATGCTCATTTGACTACAATAATTCTGGAATTTTATCCTACAAGCTGTTTTGATAAATTCGAAAAAACTTCAATTTTTTTTGTAAGCAATATCAAATACTCGATAGTGTTAACGAATTCATTGAATAACAGCAATTTTTTTTAATTATTTATTTATTGGGAATTAATCATAAGTAAAATACAAAGTAGAAAAATATTAATCTCTCAAAATTTCTAAGAAGTGCCTCTAATCTTCATTATCATCGTTATTGAAATTAGACAATTCATCATCCAGCCAATCTTGATATTGAATATCTAAATCGTCATTGTCGCTATCAACATTGTCCTCATTTCCTTCCACTGTAAAAAAAAAATTCAAACAATGAAGATCTGAAAAAACTAAACTGACACAAAAAATATGAGAAACGAAAATAAATTACCTGATTGTTCTTATAGCGACTCACTGACAAAACCCGGTAATTCATCTCCGTCGAACCAATGAAAATCATATGTTCCATCTTTTAATGTCCAGCCATTATTTTCGGGTTTGAAAATATTTATCATCTTCATAGTTGCATTGTTCCAAATACTAGCAATATAGTTAGCTCGTCGGAACTGTTGCCAAAGCTCACTTTTGCAAGGTGGTAAGCTGCTAGCATCGAAGTTTTTAAAATTTTTCCGATTGAATTCTTCATTAATGTCAGAAACCATATAATTGTTAATAAACAGTTAGAGTCTGGCAGCATCCACATCAATTATTCCAGGAACGTTGTATACATCACAGATAAATTTTTGTATTATGTTGAATACACGTTCTTCTTCATCTACATCACCAACAAAATCCAAGGAACCAAAACGGTGAAATGCTTGTTGGTATTCTTCATTTTTCAACACATTTCAAAATATTAAACGGCATTTGTTTGCCCTTTTTGAAAAATGCTGGATTAAAATCACATCCTGTGATAACATGGAATGCTGGTAAACTTTGACACAACGACGGTCCGAATTGTTCGTAGATAGTATTCAAGTCAATATACCTCTGTTTGTTACCAGTGCCGGTCAAAATCCAAACGTGGGAATCACCATTTTTCAAATGATGCATATTTCCCAGCATTATAGCTGCTATATCAGTATCTGAGCATCGTATCACAAAATTAGCCTGGGCATCAATGTTGCATACATGGTACACGATCTTTGT
Source organism: Epargyreus clarus clarus (assembly GCA_014595695.2). Taxonomy (NCBI): domain Eukaryota; kingdom Metazoa; phylum Arthropoda; class Insecta; order Lepidoptera; family Hesperiidae; genus Epargyreus; species Epargyreus clarus. The sequence goes on along the minus strand of JACTTY020000023.1, from coordinate 3,570,535 downwards.
ATCAGCTTCCTCATGCTCGGAACATGATAAATCTTCATCGATTTCAGATATAACTTTATTGTTAATCACGATGAAAGAGTAACATTGTTTAAAATTTATAAAAATCTTATTATTGTCAATGAATGGAATCATCTCATCAGTAGCCCAGTGTAGTTCTTGTGAGCTACTTTTATTTAGCTGTTGGCCCGAAGGGGGCCTTGACATCCCAATCTGTCTCACTCAGTCTCATGCGCGTGGATAATGCCCTCGCGCTCCTACCCACAGAGGCATTAAAATTGAGCTTAGGGGATGATTAGCCCCTTGGATCGGTCTGTCTTCTTGTAAAAGATTTTAAAATAGTTGTCTGGTAGACATATACAAAAATGGAGCATCAGAATTTACGTGAAGTTAAGTAATTATTTTGGGAGCTTTAAAGCGTCTGCAAAGCAATACGGCCGACGGAAAGTGTCTGGGAGTATTGGCGACTTATTTTTAAGGATATTGCCTAAAATATACGTAAAAATCAGCTTGGAGAATTTACGTGAGGTAAATAATGTTTTTATGTACCTTGATTACCTGATACCTGAAAATTGGCCGTCTGAGCAAGCTAGCAGGTAGGCATGCGTTCTTAGTACATACTAACACTACTCAATCGTCCACATTTCCTTCGTCAGAAAATACGTGACGTCTGGTGGCCCTGGGATCTTGGACTATAGCCTTTGTTACTCGTAGATAATGTAGCTTTCGAATGGTGAAAAAATTTTTAAAATCGGTCTAGTAGTTTTTGAGCCTTTTCATTACAACCAAACAAACAAACAAAGTTTCCCTCTTTATAATATTAGTAGATATTTCAAAATATATAATTGATATTTTAAATACTTTTATGTTAGTGTAGAATATATTAATAACATCGCTATCTTAACGTAAATATTTAAAAGTCTATCTGATTTTGTAGTATAGTGTGAATCAATTTTCATTTAATCGAAATCACGGGTTGAAGTTCATTAGGAGTTCACAAGGGCGGTCTACACTTGCCTTATCTTAAACTAAATTACTTTCTATTCAGCGGTAAACCCACTAGCCGCCTTAGGACTTAATCTAAACCGTAGTCCCATAGACATTTAAGTAATAACGAGACAGAAAAACAACAGTTGCATTTAATCAACGTTAAAAAAGACACCGGAGTGGAACCTTATGTTTAGCTAGCCATTTCTAATAGCAAGGGGTTCGCCAGACGGGCTCTAAGGAGGCGGTCATGGTCGCCTGCAGCCATTTGCAACGTTAAAGGACCCTTATATATTTTTTATACTCCTCAGCCCCTTTCGTTTTATACCACTACGCAGTAAGAGCTGTTTCTATCTTTTAATGATTAAAAGAAGTAATGTTTAAACTGAATCGTTACTGTTACGTCAGCGTGTTCGATAAATATTTGTTATTCTTAACGAAACAGTTTTGTTACCGTTTTTTGACAATATTTAGTCTATAATCGACCACGCTTGCCTAAGGCTTAGATCATAGAAACGATGGTGTTGTACTATTCTTAAAAATATGATTAAAAACGCTAATGTTTTCTTGTCTTGCTCTGCTTTAATGAAACCTTATTTGAGTGCTTAAAAGACGTTTTTATTTGACTAAAAAGTACAAATACTTAACAGGAAAGACAAGTCCATTTAGAAAGTCATTTGGAACTCTACATGAGTTTGGAAGAGCGACTTTATGATGGAAGTGGCGACGGTTTGTTTGTTTGATCCCCGCAATCCAAGATTAGGTCGGAGCGAGCCGGCTCTAGCTCTACCTCGGCTCAGTCAGATTACTTGGAACTATGAATGAGAGTATATTAATTACCGTGTAGAGTTTTAAGATTATATTATACATTACATTATTTATTATATATCAACGATCTTAGAAGAAGATAAAACAGTAAACTAAGATGCCATGTAAACTAATCATTTATAGTTAACCTAAAAATTATTATAAAGATTGTTTTTGAAAACGATAAAAATGCGTGGTAGTTATTATGTTTAGTCTATGTGATGACTATCTCTAATCAACCCTAGATAGGATGAAGACCCTAATAAACGATCTCAGATAGGCCATAGACACGTTGCTATCCTGAAGAGTAAATAAGAACGCCTCGTATAAGCGGCTCCCCTTCAAACCAGCTCACAGGTTAGCGATGCTGTTATAAGGCAGAAATAAATGTGATGGTGGTGCATCCTGAGTTGACCACGAATAGTTTTATCATCACCAAAAAAAATACATTTTTTATGAATATGATCAACGTTAAAAATATACAGCGCGCCTCTAACGATCTCTATAAGCTGAGATTAGGCCGGCTTAAACCAGTCCGACTGATTCGTAGCGTATGTTTACGATCCAGAGGAACACCGTGGGGTTTTAGCCGGTAAGAGTCCGGCATATCCTCTCAGCTGCCCCCGCGGCAGAGAGGAACCCATGAGGGTTGCCCCACGTATAAAAAAAGGTTGTGGTTGTTTGAGTAGAATTTAGACCTATATTTAAATTTGTGAGCGTCCATAAGCTTGTTACTTATGTTTCACAATTTTGTTGTTTCATGAAGTGACGTAATAACTTTACAATATGTACATAATAATATGTCATACTGTGGTATGCCAATGGTCATAATGTGATATTATTTCATTCAATTATTATTTTTTACTCCAGTTAATAGAGTAAGTCGAGCAGAAGCTTTTTCAGATTACAGAGACCGAGTCATTTATGCTGCTTATCAATCTATCCAATGCTTTGACTACCAAAGAGCGAATAATTTCTATTCGCATCCGTTATTCAATCTAAACGATTTTTCTTACCACAAATTATTTATTAATTTCTAGCTACAAGAAATTGTCAAATTTCGGTCTTTGGTAAGCGAAAATTGCACAGATTGATTTTTAATAACAGGCGTAAGGTAGTCAGACTTTCTGACAGAATGACTGATTGAACAAGTTTCTTGAACCTTTGTGTAGAGAAACAATATTATATACACCTATGAACTTGAAACCACCTGTATATGTAAGTTAAACCGCAAAACGGGTTGAAACTGTGGTTTGAAAAGTATTTATCTGTTAAATAAAGGTAGTCTTACTAGTCATCATTTGTCAAACATATCATATCGTTTGCACGGATGTGGTAAAGGCTCCTGATCTCTATAAGCCGATCTTAGGTCGTAATAAGGCAACTAGACTATACCTACTACATGTGTTGATAAAATCCGGAAAATACTGTATTTTTTCTGCCCCATTTTTATAAAAAGATAGCTTTCAAATGAGCATGCAGCCAATGTGGTAGAAAATGGTCACTACCGCCGTTCATGGGCGCCAGTGACCATTTTCTAATTGTGTAATTAACCCAATACATCTGTAATTATGCTTAGATTCCTCCTGAGGTATTCCCGGAACGAACGTGGGGCTCTTCAAAAAAGAGCAAATAGAGCTATCCTTCAAAGCCGGCAATGCATGGCGACTCCTCTGGTGTTGCAAATGTCCATAGGCGGCGTTGACTACTTTCCATCAGGTAGCACGTCTGCTTAATCGTCAGGTTAACCAATAAAAAAAAATCAAAATTTAAGACAGTCACAGGTGCTACCCCTGAAAACAAAGTTGGAATGCTTCGTGTAAATGTTACCTTCTCTTTAATGATCCAAATCATGCATACCCTTATTTGGAAGCAGTGAAGAATTTCAATTTTACAATATGTGTCATATACTAAATAATGGCTTTATGGCGGCGTTGTGAAGGCTCGTGTGATCTTCGTAATACGAGATTAGGTGGAATCAAGTAAATTACTCTGTCTTATGTTGCGTAGATATGTTCACGAAAGTAATGTGTTATTATTGTCTTGATTTGAAACACTATACAGGTGATATAATGGTGTTGTGCTACTAATATGTAGAAATTTTAACGTAAAATATTGTTGGCGTGTAAATAGTTGTTTTTATAAATAATTTATAGAAAAACTTAGTTTTTTATTATGGTTTAGATGGTAAATGTTACGTTACGATCACAAACAGATTATAAAACAACCTCTGATATATAATTAATAAAATAACCGATAGTCGCTAATAAAATTTAACTAATCAGTTATCCATCGCATGTTTTCCAATGTATTAGTTTTGTTCCAAATGTTTACATATCCATTAAATAAAAAAAATCCGAACAATTTTAAAGATTAATACATTTGTATTACTCTGAACATATGTCTGAACATATGTACTGTATATAAATAGTCATTATAATTATACTATTTACAATAATTAGAGAGGATTAAATAATTACGTTCTAAGACGTAGACAACAAACTAGAAACTCTCGAGACGGCATTATATCATTACTACAGCTACGTTTCACATTCAGACTAGCGCTGAATTTACGAGATAACCGTGTATACCTAAATAATTAGCATTGAAATTGCGTCTGGTGTAATAGTATTTTCATTATCTGCGGGTCATTGTTGCGTTTAGAATTAGTGGTTAACTTCAGCCACCGCGAATATAGCGAAACATAGTTATTTGAAAAGGCTTGCACGGAGCCCGCGGGCGTTCGCTTGGCGGAATATAATAATAGTCGTCGGGGTACCGAGGAATATCATCTCGGTACATTGTGAGGCGCAGGATGCTCATTAGATGACGCCCCGGGCCTCGCGCCATCCTACCTTATGCTTTGCTCTTCTGCTCTCCGCCAAATTAGTTTTATTATACGTCGCCTTCAATACGTCTACCTTGCTAGTTAAATGCCAAAATGGATATTTGTTTGTGGTTGTGGGCATTGGGTAAATAGCGTACGATTTATTTACTCGTACAACCTGACCAAGTGTCTGAGAAAGGCCTGTATTCAAATAACCCTTTGTCAAGCTACATTATCTTAATCTTTCTTATAGAAGCCCAACTTTGAAATGTTATACAGAAACTTGTATTACCTACGTATAAGTACGTCGTAACTATTGTTTGGTGTTTGTAACTTTGAAGTTTAATGTGCTGTACATAGGCTTTCGACTTTAATCTACATTCAGAATTTCTCCTAGTTCAACCCGCTGAAATAAGTCAGTTGAATAATATAGTAGTGAGTTTCTGAAGCCGATGTAATATTTTAATCTTATCATTCGAGTCAAGTTTCGTGTCCCGCGAGGAAAGTTTGATCCGTGGTTCAACTTTCAAGAAGAGCGGCGGCTCACAACTTTAGGGCACTGTGACTTCCCTTCACCCCTTAATGGCGAAAGGGCTAGTCTTGCTACTTACTTTTCGCTTGAAACTCAAGTGCTTCATTAGCTTTATATTCATAGTTAAATACTCACTTCCTATTATTAGCATTTTTAACACATTAGGTATTTGTTATGTTTTAATAATCTTTACAAACAATCTCTGTCTATCTACTTATTCGACTGTCCATTTTTCTTTTTTCATTTGTTTTTCTGTTTATATAATCAAATGTATAAATCTCTCAGGTACGCAGGTTTCTTCAAGATGTTTTCCTTCACCGCTTAAGCAAGTTATAATTAATTTATAATACGAACATAAATTTTAAATCAGAGCCGTGCCTGGGATTTGAAGCTCGGACCCCTCGATCGAGAAACGAAGTTGCTAACCACTAAGCTATCACTGCTGATTATTACATTAAGGACTCAAAAATAAATAATATCTTATAATTTGCTTATAGTGCAGAAAACCTACAGCTAAGACAAAATGAAATAAACATGTTATACTTCTGTTTTTGATCCTCCTACTAATAGGGTCTGCTGCCTTTATATTATAATGGTGCCTTTTTATACGAACTCTTTATGGAAATATATTTTTTACTTTTCTGCTCGATAGCTGTTCGATAAGATACATAAAAGTTGCACTATATGAAACAAAATTTCATAATACATCAGTTTTTGACTGAGCGAAAAGTTCTTTGTCCGTTTAAAAATTTTCGCCGATCGGTAGGAAATTTTTGGCACGAAACTCACATCTAAATACGTCGAACAAATTTTGAGATGGGTTTAATGAAGCCTAACTTAACCCATAGTTTCCAAATTGGCGTTTTGGCTCCGATTATTATTTATATTTCATTTGGTAAAAAGGTATGCGGCCATCCAACCTTCATTTATTTTATACGTAGTAAATCCTTTATAAATATTACTTATTTTATTTAAGACATTAGGACTATTATTATCATTTATAGACAAAAAACAAGATAAATAACAAAATGGGTTAACTAAAATTTTCCAATTAACAAATTGTGTACAAAATACTCGAAAATGTTGTTTTCGCTTTGTTTAGCGACACCGATTTGTTTACAAAATGTTCTCAAGTAATAACAGTAACTTGAAGCGTTGTGCCACAAGTTATCTTTTGTTCCGAAGCTGACTGTGCAAGCTTCAAAGTTAAGAAGCCCTGTTTAGACGCCTTCGGTATTTGTTAAGCTCGTGTCCTCTTTAAGATAATTAATTAATTCGTAGACCTTTTAAAAACAACGCTGTTTTAATTTGAAAGATTCATAGCCTTGGGATTTCCTTTGTGTACCATAGAATAGACAAACATAATTATACGAATGTTTAGAGCCACAATAGATGTAAATTATATTTCTAGCTTCTTAGCCGAAACCGAAATAGTCTGGTAAAAACGAATTTACCACCTCATTAATGTTTTATATAATTATTCACTATTTTCTAAAGCCTTTATTTTATTAAATTGCATTAATATAGGCAATTAAGTGCCAAATTATGACAACTTTTATAAAGGACTTGAATGCCTATTTATTAAATTTAATCCGAAAGGAAAAAGTTCTTGTGATAAAATTTTGACTTTTAATACTGATCATCCGAGGTCTGTAAGCCGAGGCCGTAATCTGATATTTCGGATTTATATGCGACGTGTGTATTAAAAATTAAACCAATAGGTATACTTTTAAATTCATTTACCTACGTAGTCATCCAATCTGTACTTGGCCTTTGGTATTCTATGGTTTAAACTCTTTCATGCTGAGCGGAAATCTCTACAGTAGCCATAGATTAGTAAAGATTACTCACTCCTAACAAGAAAATGTACCCAGTTCTGAGAATTGAAATAGTTGCGTAACAAAGTTTTGCCACGTCTCCATGCTAAAAATGTCCCTAAAATGTTTTAAGTAAATATTTATTTATTATGTAAATTACGCAGTATTAGTTATTTATTCGTAAAATTTCTCTAAAAATGTTTTTATTTGTCAAGAATTCAAAAAAAGAACTTACTAATAAGCCGTTTGTAGCTTCATTCAATTTCAAGACGGCGAAGTATCTTTACTAATCTATGACAGTGGCAAATAATATATTGAAGATGTAATTTTAAGAAACGACTCTTAAAGACGCAGAAACGGCTTAAGTCGACCAGGATGAGCCTTTTTATAACAATGAAGTACCAAACGAGCAAGCAGTCCATCTGATGGTAAGTGATCACTGCCGTTCATCTTATATATAAAAATTCTCATGTAACAATTTTAGTTACCGTACTCCTCCGAAACGGCTTTACCGATTTTCACCAAATTTTATATTCATATTCAGTAGGTCTGAGAACTGGCTACTATCTATCTATTTTTCATACCCCTAAGTGATAAGGGTTGTTCACCCTTAATATTTTTTATTTATATGGCAACAACGTTTGCCTGGTCAGCTAGTAGACTTATATAATAGAACAAGGACAACTAGGATTTTACCTGAAGCCGTTCACAGATCCCTTGTAACTCCTCAGGACTATGACGGTCCCCTCATATGTAAATCAGCCTTCTATATCTCATATTCGAAAATCCGAAGCTTAGTTAATATTTTTACTTACCTACGTCTAAAAATAAATCCAATTCAAACTTCAATTACCTACCTAATAACCGTTAAGTAGGCTATTCTCAACAACGAAGAAGAAATTCCGTGAAGTAATCAATGCTTTACTGAGGTAGGTAATTAATAAATTAATTAAGAAATATATTACCTAAAATTGCTAATACTTTTTCCCTGGCAGCTTTTAATATTGTATTATATAATATTAAATAAAAATATTTTGGTAAGTATTTTACAGTTAAGAGTGCAAAGAAAATTTAATACTCGTACAAATTATCGTTTTTCTTACTATCGACCATATGAAGGCATAAATACAAAATTATATTTATGAATAGAATATTATCTTTCCCGCCATAGTTAATGTTCAAATAATCTTGGTTAAATCGATTTTATTGACTGCTTTTAAAATAAAATAAAATAAAATTAAAATAAAAAATATATATATAATGTAATATTCCACTATAGAACGGGGAGAACAGCCGCTGCCAGGAGCAGGGCAGAAGAGACGCCGAAGGGCGCAGGAGGAGGTGCTCCGCTACTGGAAGCATAGGGTGGAGACGCCAGTTACCGGCCGCCTAACTCTAGAGGCGATCGGACCCGTGTTGTAAAAAAAAAAACCACTATTCACCTACGAAATAACAGATCTATGTGACAACATTTAGGTACTATTCGCGGAATATGTAAATCAATTTTGATAATAACTGAAATAATCAAATAAGCAATATGTAATATATAAATATTATTGATAAGTACTATTATTTATATAATTTAACATACAAGAAACAAATATTTTTTGCATATTTGCAATATTATGATTTTATTCAAACAAAACATTGTTTAATTTAATACTGATTAAGAAGTTACTTATTTTTTGATCTGACAATCGAATCCGGAGAAAAAAACAGGCATAACAGAAACAGACAATCTGGAGGCAAAATCATTTGCGTACATAATAATCTTATGGCACGAGTACCATACAGGCAAACGTAATATTGGGCATGCGACCTATTTATATACGTGAGAACCCTTTACACAAACAAAGCCTTCGAGAATTAGTATACTTACGTACGAACGTGGAGTTCAGATTTCAGGGAGATATTATCTGGTATGTTATTTGCTTAGTAAAATCGATTCTCTAAATTAAACATGAAATTTTATGCTTATTGTTTACTGGCGATCAAAATTCGGCCTCAGTATTTGCTATGAGAGACAAACTAAATTACAAATGTATTTAAGTTATTTAAGAAAGTGTCGTTGTTTTACTACTTACTTACTGGTTTGTCCAAGTTATTGCCCAGTGATCAAAAACAATCACAATTTAAAAAAAATATTGACGCACTAAAGATTGCCGGTAAGTAGCTCAAAGGAGAAGAAAGTCTGTTGACAAAGAAAGGGGGAGATCTTAAACTGCTTATTCATTAGGAAACTGCTTATTTATTAGGTATATTTCTGACATTTCAATTACAAAATGTTTAAGACAAAGTAATATAATCAATCAGTTCTATATAATTAAGCAGATATATTTCAAAGTTTGTGTCATCTAAAAATGTTATCTATACGGAAACGAGTTGAACGTGTCCGGAATCAAATTTCAAACAAAATTGTAATTGGAAATTCTCTAATTTGAAGCTGTAAATTTTACATCGTTGGCTAAACGAAAACTGAAGTTGCAATTAATGGGTCAACATTATTATGCATAGTTTGTAAAATAGATAACAATGGAATCGTTAGTTACGTAAATTTAATTGAAAATGATTGTAGATTCTATAAACTTAAAGGCTTCGTAATCTTGAAGCGCGTTTTCCCGAGTCATTTGAGGTAATGAGACCATAACTCGAGTCTCGTCTGGTGCCGAGTAATCCAGATGCTCACGAAACTCAGATCGAGACAGAATGGAAACACGATTAGTGGGGTTTGTTTAGTTTGATTGGAGCCCCCTAATCCTGCATTACGGAGAGATAGCACGATTTCTTCGCGTCCGTGGCTGATAACTCCTGAACTGTGCAACAGTGGAATCGGTTAATCTGTAAGCCGCAAGATTCACACGATACGGATCTAAGTCCGATGTTGTCTATCTTGCTTAGGACAGATGGGAGAGGGTTAATGACTCGGAAATCATTCGGGTTAAATTCCGCCGGGCTCGGATTGAAAGATAAGGGGTTACAGATTTGTTGGTGTCAGTTTCTGTGGGTGTTTTATCTGAACACTCTTGGGTCATCCTAGACGACACAAGCCCTAGGATAAGTACGCAGATCTATCACTAAGAGGTCACATCTTGGAGCTTTATTTTATTACTGTTATAAATAATCAATTAAATTATTTCAGTAGTAAAAATAGTATTGTTAAAATATATTATGTTTTCTTGAAATTATATCTTTTGATTATTTATCTAAGTACTAACTAAATATTAAATTAACAAATATGATTGATTTTAGGAAGTACAATTTAGTCGTTTGTTATTTGAAGGTAAAGGAATCCTGTAAATATAAACCTACTAGTTAAAAAATCGGAATCTTGAAAGGTTTTTAAAAAATAATATTAGGATTGTAATATGTAGGATATGAATGGTATTAATTATGTTTAAAAGCTGATAGCGTCAAAGTGGACAATTTCATAAAGCCGAATAACAAACCGCTATCTAGGTATATTATATTTTCTCAGCATTTGAGTCGGAACAGCAACCGGACGCAGCCGGTCAATGCTAATTGATTATCCGGCAACGCCTGAAGTCTTTGCGCCTTTCAACCTATATCTGCTTGTTATATGCGCCATGGCTAATAGTTCCGGTGCTCGTTAGTCCATGCTCTCTTCTAAACAGAGAAAAGAACATTACAGTACTTAGTAACGCCACAGTATAAGGATGTAACGCTCTCCGCTCATAATCTTTTTGTTATTAGTATTTTGTTATTGCACCATACCTAAATACCTATCTACGTAACAACATAATGTTTTAAATAAAATAGTGCGTTAGTACATTCTACATAATTATAAAAAGGCGCAAAGAAGATAATTATATAGTTAGGTATTACTTCATACTAAATTACTTTTGTAAGTATTTAAAAGTTCAGATTTAATTGAAACTGTCAGTTTCGAAGTGTATGTTGATGCAAAGAATATGAAGATACATAAATTATTACAACCCAAGAAAGGCCCGACCCAGCTGTTTCGCGTACTAATACTGTAATAACAAGGTTACCAAACGTCTTGACAGTTAGACCCTCAACCGCGAACGCTTCTTGATAATTGACGCGCGGGAAATTACATGTCGCGCCGCAGACAGTTGTTGATGACGTCACGACACTTGATTATAAACGATTTATTCCGCAAATGACGCGCACGCCTTCGGAGGCTGCGACTGATAAGAGACGTGTGAAATATAGATAGGCGTCAGCGGGTAATGTCACGGGAGTTTATAGGCAGTTGTGATTCTTGAAGTTTTCATGTCAATATGCACAAATAAATGGATAACTTTGTATTTATACATTTTTAAATGTTTATACATCCTACACTTTTTGGGCATCTTATGACCATCAAGATACTTACCATTAATTCCTAAAATAACGCGCATGTGTTTTGACACTACAACTGATTGTGTAGCTAAAAATATCGGAAGGCATCCGAGGGTAAATAGGCCATTCTATTTCTTGAACTTTTGACCGCGACCCGGTATAGTCAAATCGTTTTTTTTCTAAAAGTACCTAATGTATTTAAATTTCATCAAATTTTTGATGCGTGGGCATTACGATTAATAGTGTTTTGTTGTTATTAATATTGGCAGGTAGGTACTGTACGTACTTATATGTCATTACCTAACACTTTACTTTATTGAAACATATGAAAAATAAATTTAGTTTAAATATTTTAGAATGAGATAAAATACCTACAAGGTACTTACGTTTTTATTTATACCTAGTAATATGAAATTCTCATAACCGTCTTCGTAATCATAAAATTCTTCACAATACCATGTTCTATCTAGGTACTTAATAATAATATATCTTCAGACAATGGAATTGCCAAGATTTAGTGCAAAAGGACAAACCAACATCGCGCCGGAAATAAGCTGTGACGTTGAAGATAAGTTATAATGATAAGACTTACCCTATTTACTAGTTCACCTCCCTTGACTTATTTAGTAGTTTTTGGATTATTGTATTTGTATTTACTTTTCTTAAATTATGTATTTATTATAAGGAACGGAAATAAAAACATATTTATTCGGTCTTAAATTCTAAATTGGAGGTTCAAGGTTCTTCTTCTCCATAACAAAACACCTTGTGAAGTGGTGGTAGTTATACTGACATTCAAAAAGTGCTCTGTAAAGAACCTATTTTGAATAAAAAAAATTGATTTGATTTGATTAGGTCAAATGTCAGAAGAAGGGTTTAGGTCTTAGCCGACTATGCTGACCAATCACCTACGGATTAATCGACTTCCCACATATTTAAAAGCATCATGGTAAACTTCTAGAAATTGTGGATTTCCTGACAATGTTTTTTTGACCATTAATAAGTACAAATAATATTTTTTTATATTTATTTGCTTGGCAGGCAAATTCAGGACCCCAGTCACAAGCAAGATGAATATTTATTTCTGAATTTTAATAAATATAACTGCAAAATTTTAAAATTATAGTTTGGTAAAGCAAAAAAAAGCATCATGCTAAACTTCTAGAAATTGTGGATATCCTGACAATGTTTTTTTTACCATTAATAAGTACAAATAATTATTTTTGATGTGAAACATCTATAGCCGCACGTAAAACCGATTTCTGGCGTGGCGACGACATGCCACGCTATACGATGGTATATATATACAGTCTATATGCAGTAGTGTGTACGGTGTGGCGACGCGTCGCCATGCGCAATCGAATTCAATAAATAGTCATCGTTATCTGGAAAAAAATCGTAATATTTTATTTTATCATTATGACATATTTAGTTCCTATCACAATATGTTCTTTTCTGCATATTACTTTTACAAAATAATGTCGATGTTTCACATCTGCCAGGCGTCCCGTGACGGCTCACATTTTTTTTATATTTATTTAGCGATCACTACACTGCGACAAATATAAATACTCTTTGATTTTTTGGCGAAGGAAAGCATTGGGTAACATAAGGATAGAATGCAGTTCGTTACAGTTATGTTTCTTATAAGCTTGAAGCAAATGAACATATTGTTCACTTCCATGGTGTGTGTTCACTACTACCCATTGACGTCTGTAATCAACTTCATACAGAATCGAGTTTACGTAGTTCATTACACTTTCGGTATCACTTCTAAGACTTGATGAAGTTGATGATAGCCTCATTAATGTATATCAACTGGCATTAACTCTCTTCTAAAAGTGTAAAAACTGCTTCATGCTAAATAAGGTGGTTTGTAGGTGGTAGAACCCTTTGTGGTTCGACTCCGGCGGCACCACCGCCACACCTATTTCTACCTAATAACAGCAGTGTTAGGCGCTGCTGTGTTCCGGTTTGAAGGGTGTGGTAAGGGAGATAGACTTTTCCGAGGCGTTCCAGCTTAGTCCTCAGGGGTAGCGGCGCATCTGTGGCCGACCTCAGGTAGGAATATCTAATCCTATCTGGGGTTGATTACAGATGCCCATGAGCGGCAGTAGCCACTTACCATCAAGTGGACTGCATTCTCGTCTGCTACTATCATATTATAAATATATATACATATATACATATATATATATATATATATATATATATATGTATATATATATATATATATATATATATATATATATATATATATATATATATATATATATATATATACACGTGGCGATTGTACCTGGCCCGGGCGAACCATACTGACTCTTCCACTACCACCACTGACAGTTTTGTAAACATGGAATAAAAAATCATGGGATTTTCTAGTTCTGAGACCTTTGTCGAATTGCGAGACCAATATAATGGACCTTTCTAATAGTAACCATATCTCCACCAAAAACAATCCTTTCTAACACACACACACGATATTGTGGCTTTATTGGTATTTATCTACTTAGTGCAATCAAAGTTTAATTCTCACTATGCATAGTTATCCTTAAGTCTTGTAACTATACACGTATTGTTAAGTTAGTTTCAAGCGATTTCGTTCGTCCATTAGACACAGCTTTTCTAAAACTTCCCTAGTGGCCACAGAACAGTTCAGTTAAATTAAGTTTCGACTTAACTTCGTCGGCTAGAATGAAGATGGTATATTGTTAACTGTAGTGGTGTTTAGAAGTGTTGTGGTGTATGTAAGGGGTTTTCATACGGAGTTTTGGTTAAGTATAATAATTATGATTATTATAAGCAACATGGTTTAAATAATTGTTTTAAAATGCTTACTAATAAATGGCGATTATTGTTATGAGGATTTATTGTAGTTTGGTTTACCAAACTATAAATAGGGCTACGGTATCCCCTGCCTGTCGCAGGAGGCGACTAAAAGGGGGCTTCCGAGGTTGCGGGCAGTAAGAGTGGGAGCTCGAACCGTGCAGCAAGCGACCCCGGGAAGGACGGCGGTATGTGTGGTCGCATACCGTCGTAAACACTGCATGGTGTGGGAGGAGCGAAAACTGCTCCCCCAGGGTAGAGTCCGTTGGGTATCGCGCTTGGTGGGCTCCGGTTGTGTTCCGTTGGAGATACCGGAGTTCTCCAACAAGCGTTGAGGACGGCCACCGAGGGGGTTTTAGTGCGGTAAAAATCCCACATAACCCGGCGTCGCTCCCACGTCGTCAGGTACCTTTTGAAGTTGATTACAGACGTCAATGGGTAGTAGTGACCACATACCATAGAACTTAACAATATATATTTTTTTTTTCATTTATTTAATAAAGAAGACTTACAAAATAAACATAATTTGAAATCTGCCAAACTGTAGGCCAGTTTGTCGGCAGTACACATCCAGCTCTCGTGGTCCTCATATACCAAGTTACACACACGATTACAATTGTCTCACTCCAACACAGATCTTACATAAAGTTATAAAATATATAAATACTCTTATTACTTACATTTACTCGAGTTACATATAATAATATCATAATTATCAGTGATACAGATGTGATTTTTAAATATAGTAGGTATGGCTATAATAATCTTATATTAAATTCTCGTGCCACAATGTTAGTTACCGTACCTCTCCGAAACGGCTCCACCGATTTTCATCAAATTTTATATACATATTCAATAGGTCTGAGAATTAATATAGTAATCAAACACACCTGTACCACTGGACAATTTCAAGGACACATAGACAGGTAGTGTTTGCGGAGGATGCTTTTCAGTTGTGCTTTAGACATGGTTTCGTCAAGTATGTCTGCCACTTCATTACAAAATGTTGGAGTTACCCATTGTCTTGTACGTCGACCAAAATAATTATTAACTTTAGGAACTACAAACTTTGTTTTTTGGGTATGTTGACGTTTAGGCCGGCTGTATTGTTTTATTTTTTTATGTGCTAGTTTTCTAAATTGCTCTAATATGATTATGGATTTTACTTTCTTATCTACCGGGACAATTTTGCAAATTTAAATAGTTTTTGATGATCGTCTTCTAGCTCCTTTTTATTTTTTACATCTACCAACATCTTTAGCAATCTCATTTGTAGTGATTTTATTTTATTTAGAAAAGTAGGGAAGGTAAGTCCATAGGTACCTAATCCGTAGCTTATAGTTGCATCTGCAAGTGAATAGTACAGTAAGTAAAGGACTCCTCGGGGCACAATATATCTAATGTAATTAATTTTACTCAAAATTGAACGTAGCCTGTTGCATACTAATTACCCGACTGCCAAGGAAGGGTTATGTTTTTCGCGCGTATCTTGTATGTTTGTCTTTCTTTATTTGATCCGATCTAACAAACGGGTGGATGAATTTCAACAGTTAAGGTGTCATTATATTTGTTTCAATGACCCGAGTGTCCTTAGATAGGTGTTAGTAAAAAAAAATCAAAATGGCGGATTTTAGGCGCGAAATAGGAACACATTTAAAAAAAAAGTTAACCGAACCTATCGAGTAGGGTATCAAATGAAAGGAAATTAAACGGAGATTATAAAAACATATTTGTATATATATAAAACAGCAAGGTGACTGACTGACTGACTAACTAAATGACTTTTTCATTTTTCAGAAATCAACGTACAGCCTAAACCAAGGACCTTACAGTTCTGAAATTTTGCACATAGATTCTCTATACAGCGTGAATAAGTACTAAGAAAGGCCTTTTGGAAATTCTACCCTTAAGAGGGTAAAATAGGGGAAAACAGTTTTTTTGAAATTCTTTAATTTTGAAGCAACTACTATAAAATTTTATATTTGGCTTTCTATATAGGAACAAGGACGCACTAATTTATCCCTCTCCGAAAAATCAACCCCGTAGAGGGTAAAATAAGGCTTAAAAGTTCATTTGAACAATCGTCAATTTTGAAGCAAACACTGAAATTATGTATCAGGCTTGTTAGATAAAAATAATGAAATTCTACCTCTAACGAGGTAAAACAATGACGAAAACTTTGACTTAATGAAGTTATATATTTTATAGACCGTAAATGGATTTTTTCGCGAAATAGTAACACGTTAAAAAAAGTTAACCAAACCTATCGAGTAGGGTGTCAAAATAACGGAAATTAAGAGGAGATTACATATACATTATATAATATATCTTATATATAAAATTCTCGTGTTGGTTACCGTACTCCTCCGAAACGACTTCACCGATTTTCACCTAATTTTATATACATATTCAGTAGGTCTGAGAATCGGCCACTATCTATTTTTTTTACCCCTAAGTGATAAGGGTTGTTCACCCTTAACATTGTTTTATTTTTATGGCAACACAACGTTTGCCGGGTCAGCTAGTACATATATACTCGTATATACACATCGAGATGACTGTCTAACTAAATGAGTGAGTTCCTGTGCCAGAGATCAACGCAAAGAAAAACCGCTGAACTTAAGCGTGCTGGAATTTTACACATAGGTTCTTTATGTAGCGTAAATGAGCACTACGAGGATAAAATAGGATAATATTTTTTGAACATCTTTTGTTTTTGAAGCAGACACCTACTATGAAACTTTGTATTTGGTTTTCTGGATAAAAATAATGAAATGCCTATTTCACTGCTTTTGGAAATTCTACTTCAACCTTTTTGGTGCAGTCGGGTTTTTGATTATTTAAATTAATTACTTGTTCAACATGTAAGTCCCAAGTAAAACGATTATCTATAACCAATCCAAGGTATTTGTACTGATTTACACGTTCCACTTGTTCACAGTTGCAGTTGCTCTTCCCCTGATTAGTATGTAAACAGTCATATGAATGTCCTTGCAGGGTGATATTTACCAATTTAGCACTCCGATTGTAGGGGGATGCTATAACCATGTATTTCGTCTTACGTAGGTTTATCAGGATGCCATTGAACACTTTATTAGGTTGCTAAGATCGAGTTGCATTTTTGTTTGTATCTGCTTGCTGTCCTTGCCGCTGTAAACTAGGCACGTATCATCAGCATACATATATAGCCTACAGTTCTTAATGACATTTACCATGCTATTTACGTGCATTATGTATCCAATTGGGCCAAAAACTGAGCCGGTCGGCACTCCATATTTTACTAATCCTAGCTTACTATCAACCCCGTTTACACGCACTACTATATTTCTTTTCTCTAAATATTTGCGGAACCATACATTTACAGGACCACTAATTCCACATTCATCCATAGCCTGCAATAAGTCGCCGTGATCTAAGGTATCGAACGCCTTTTTAAAATCTATAAATAAAGCCAAAACTATTTGTTTATTATTTAATGCATTATTAACATCGTCCGAAAACGCGGCTAAAGCTGTCGCTGTGCTACTATTAGGTCTGAACCCATGTTGGAGATGTGTTAATATTGTGTTCTTCTCAAGAAAAGTTACTATTTGTTTAATAATATTTTTTTCAAATATTTTATTTATGACACTTAAAAGCTTAAAAAAATTTGCTTCTTCAAGCTTATAAGAAACATAACTGTAACGAACTGCATTCTATCCTTATGTTACACAATGCTTTCCTACGCCAAAAAATCAAAGAATATTTGCCGACCCGTCGGACATGTATTAAACTATTAAGTATTTATATTTGTCGCAGTATAGTGATCGCCATTTATTATATCTTATTTTAACGAGAAATAATTTTAAAATGTATAGTAGAAATAAATATTTACTGTTGTTCATGTTATATAACATGAGTTAAAATTCAACTACGAAGAATAGGATTAAATTTTAGAATTATTTGTTAAATAAATTGTGGAATATTTACACATCTAAATTGAAATACTCATAGCATTGTGTTTTTAAATTCAGTTTAACCGGAAAAGGAAAATATTGATCTTGTCTATTATTTGACATCTGATCATAATTATTGCCATATAAAAATTAGCTTTACGTGTTTTAATACTATGACCATTTGATCTTATACGATTAGATCGTAAACTAAAAATAGTAAATTTTAATACTACAATTATAACTTATGTGATTTTAAGATAATATTCAAATTGAAATCTTAATATCTGTTTTACCGGTTTTAAATCCACTTCTCTAGATGTAGTGTGACAGATATCTAACTCCAACACAACACTACGCGACGCGCCGTTCAATCTGTCACTCCATAATTTACTTTCATCTTTGAATGCAGGAAAACATTAAAATTTTGCTAGAAATCAAGACACTATAGTAAATAACTGTTTCTAATCTACAGGTCTTTATTTATAAAGTCTAAATTCAGTCATTAACGATGTCTGTCCTTTCAGATGCAACGCCAAAGAGTTTAGAGATGGACCAACAATTTTCATTGTCTTGGAATAATTTTCACGGAAATTTGAGTAAAGGCTTCGCCGGATTACTTGGGAACGGGGAGTTCGTCGATGTGACTATCGCCGTTGAAGGTCATTTGCTTCAAGCGCACAAAGTTATACTTTCAATATGTTCTCCATATTTCAAGAAAATGTTTCAAATGAATCCATGTCAACATCCTATAGGTAAGTGCACAAGTTAACGTAATTGACTAATTGGGGGGATTACGGTTCTTACGGCGCCAAGATTTGAATGCGGATCCGTATAGATTTCGATGAGACAAGACGAAAAGTAAGAATAAATTTTTTTGATATCTCGCTTAGTTTTCGAGATATCGATACTCAAAAATTATTCGAAAATTTCGATTTTTTGCGTTTTAAAAGTGAAATTGCCGAGGAACGGCGCGGCGGAAACGGGTGCGACTGGTATCTCCGGATAGGGGAGGACGTGCAGAATACGGTAGAAGAAAAATGAAGAGAATTCGTTAAGAAACGGCGGAGGAAAATGAGAAAAACCAAAAATTATTTTTTGAAAAACGGAGAAAATTATATTTAAAAATTTAGAAAACGGAGAGAAACGGAAGTAGTATGTGCGAAAAGGTATCGTTGAGACGAGTACGATGGTATAAAATAATTAGAAATCGGGCAAAGGACAACGAAGTTAGAGGTGATTGAAATTTGAGTTGGTATTGGTTAGGTTAGGTTAGGTTAGGTTTTATTTATTAAAAATGCCTTGAGTCACTTTTGATAGGTGTAATTGCACATAATTGAGAAAATTTTGATTTGACAATCTGTATTGTGATTTACGAAGGGTAGATCTGTGAGTCAGGAGATGCAATTGGATACATTCCCCGGACCCAAGACCTCCCGGGACACACAAAATATGAAGTTACACAAGAAATAGAGTTAAATGCTCTGCTGCAACAACAAATAAATGACAATGAAATCGGCGAAAAATGTTACAAGTATAAAAAGTGTATATAATTATGACGTTGGTGTATAAAAATATAAATGTAAATCCCGGTTAGGTTAGGTTTAGGTTAGGTTAGGTTAGGTTAGGTTTTTTTTTATTATTATTATTATTATCATAATAATAGTGAATATCATAATAAAGGATAAAATATATCTTCAAAAAATTTTTTCAATAAAATTCCAACATTTTTAATAATGTATTTATTAATATCTTGAAAACTAAGCAAGATATCGAAAAAAATTATTCTTTGTTTTCGTTTTCTTTTCCAAAAATCTATCGAAATACATCATTAAAAGAATTTGTTATTTTTTATTTTTCGATTTTTAAATATCGATATCTCGAAAACTAAGCGACATATCAAAAAAAATTATTCTTACTTTTCGTCTTGTCTCGTCGAGATCTATAAGGATCCGCATTCAAATTTTGGCGCCGTAAGAATCGTAATCGTGCCGACTAATTATAAATTATAGTTCATACATAAATAGCCCAATCAACTAAATTGAAGAAAGCCTGTAGTGTTTTCTGAATTAACTGTTCTCTTTTCTTATTGGAATTAATATCTACGGAATTTATAATTTGGTTGTTAAGAACATAAAGATTATTTATATTACACAGACAACATTGCTATAGAAGGTTTAAAATCTTCCTCTTAGCTTATAGAGATATATTAGTTAAGTTGGTTATGTTTGAGGCATCAAAGCATCACATGATACACAATACAACAAGGGACTCAGTGCCTAATAGAGTAAAACAAAACCCCATTTTGAAAGTCTCAAAAAGTTGTTAATATCCAAAATATATATAATAATGATATACCAGGGCTAGCAATAACAGTAATGTATTTTTTAAATGAGAGTAATTGGTATATTTGGTTATGCACCACATAACATATCATATACTTACTTATTTGTATTATGCATGTTCCAGTTGTACTACGGGATGTTACTCACAAAGCAATGAAAGATTTGCTCCAGTTCATGTATCATGGGGAAGTCAGTGTCAAACGAGAGGATCTCACTAGTTTTATTGGTACTGCTGAAGTATTACAAATCAAAGGATTAACTAATAAAGAGGTAAAACCATGTTTCACTTATTTAAAAATATTTTGACGTGAGACTTATGTTTATCCAAGTATAACTACTAGATAATTAAGTGTAATCAATTAGACGATGCATTGCACTTATATTCAATGTCAAAATTTATTATAGCACAACACAGTCAGTATAATTACGTTAAAGACTACAAATCAGTCATATTTTATTTGATAGTATATGCTTTCGTTTTATTCATTCTGTCCACACAGAAATATAAAAACAGAAAATGAAATCAGTGTTATAAATGTTATAATCATAATAAAGGTCTTCAAAACAAGAAATTGTAGTAATATGTAATAGATTGAGTATATGTGAACAAAGCTTGCAAGGATAATATTGTCCATTAAATAATTGCATTAATTTGTCATGTCTGGGTCACAACCTCATTATTATTTATCACAAACATATAATTACTTACACGTCTGTTCAAAGAAATCTGCCTATATTGATTCATTTAATAAAATTTTGAGTAAATTGACTCTGCCCTATGATGTTTAAAATAAAAAGTAAACACAATATTAAAACAATTAAAGATTTATTTATATTATTTCCAGACTGAAGAAGAATGCTTTGAGCATGAAAAAGAGTTAGCCAAGCAAAGCTTAGTAACTCAGAATGACAGTCCAGCGGAATCTTGCACATCCGAAACATATGATGTAAACACTAATGATATACCAGAAAATAATGACTTAGATTTATTAAAACAGAAACAATTCATTGAAAAGCTACAAAGGATTAGCAATTTGAAGAGGAAATCTGAGGAATTCCTGCCAAAATCGTACTATGCAGATTTTATTAATATTGAAAAGAGAGCCAAAATTGTAGAGAAACCACAATACAAATCAATACATCAAGTGATAAACAGAAGCAGCTATGAGAACTTGAAGGGATTGTATGATGAAAGTCCAGTAGACATCACAACTACACTGAACACAAGTATACAGAAAGCACTCAGTAATGATAAGGACACAAATGAGAGAAGTAAAGAACAAACGCCAATCGAAAGCCCAATGGAATTGAAAACTGAATGTGATGATACAGACATCATAGTAACTGATCCAGCAGTTTGCACAACGCCCAAGAGCTACGACGGGTCTAGAGAAAAGAAAAATTCTTCAATATCCTTGGAATATCAGTCTCCACAAGATAGTAAGTATTATTTAATACTATCATTCTACTAGTAACTACTACTATTATCATATGTCATATCATAATTTCACAATTAAAGCATGTGCAATTTACTAATCGATAAATTAAAGTTGCTGCTGAATTAGAGTTGAATTAAATTAATAGTTGTGTTACTTTAATTAAATTTATAATTTTTGTGAACTAACAATAATCATTGTTCTAAAACAACAACAAGCAATACATAAATGTAATTTAAATTATTTATGGTAAAATAATTTACCCAATTTGACAAATTTTGATATCATACATCATAAATAATATTAGTTTTTAAAACTGTAAAACTGTCTGTTACAAAGCACAACACTAGAATTTAAAATTATCAATCAAAAATAATGTATGCCATTACTTTGTTTGCTTCATACTGCTTCTTTTTGCTAAGAATTGTAGAGATTGTGTTGAAAATGCAATCATATCTTATGTTTCATCAAATAAGTTGCATATTTTCTTTTGCAAATTTTTCTAGTATGAAAACACGATGGCATTTTCAACATACCTTAAGTTGTATTACATTGTTGCTTTTGAGAGAATGTAAAGAAAATGCCCATCGTGATTTCAGATTGTGCCGGTCTGAGCTCACTGTTTGTGGACATTAAAAACTTAGTGAACGGTAAGGTGTCTAACCATGCACACAAGACTAACCCAAATGAAGAGTACCCAAGATACGCATTGGAACATCGTCTCACAACAATACCGCAGAAAGAAGATGGGAAAAAGAAATATCCGCAGCGCTCGTGCAGACTTTGCTGGCGAATAGGAAAGAGGCGTGATACTAGATTTATGTGCAATGCCTGTGAATTGCCGTTTTGCAAGTCACCCTGCTTCGAAATACATTTCAATGATATGTACAAAGTATCACAATTGCAAGGAGATTATTACGCTACATAAGATTTTTATACTTACATTATTTACTCATAGATATTTGTGATTTATTAAGAAATGTATCAGTCTTAAGTATAGAAACATATATTGTACAATATATGGAAATAGAGCGAAAATGATTAATTTGAATCAAAGATTCATCAATAGTAGGTTGGGACCAAATTCGAATCCTAATAAAAACAAATATTTATATCTGATTATAAAAAATATTATACATATATAGCATTTTTATACTGGAAATCTATAAGCACAATATTTAGGTAAGCTGTGATAGATGATAGAAATTTGCGCTCAAGTGCCAATTTCTTTGTAATTCATGACACAAAAATTCTTTATAATTTAAAATTAATTGAATACTTAATTTGTGCCATTAGTTCTCTGCCATACTTTTTGAAAAGACTTTTTATTGCTCATATTCTAGTCTATTTATTGTATTTAACTAAGGACTTAGTGTTAGTTGATGTATTTCACCCCGGCACGTAAATTGTTCTTAGGACAGCGGTGCCTTGTGAACTAAAACAATAAGGCGATGAAATACTTAAGTCAAAAAGAACGAAAGAGTCCTACAGACTGAATTTTTAAACGTCAGAAAAGTACCTATTGTAATTTAGGAGAATCAATATTTTGTATGCGTATACGTATACAAAGACCTTAACTGTAAACTGGACTACAGTTCACAATCCATATTATTATGTTTTACCATGTAAAAAGTTGTTTTTAACAAATAATAATTGAAACAATTTACATATTATATGAAGTTACAAATTGAAATTCAGTGGGATTTTAGTTCATTCTGTAGGACGCCAAGTTATGATTTAAGCTAAATTAGGTTTATCACAACCAATAAGGCCTGGTACAAAAGATGAGTTCAAAAAATTACTCAAATTAGACGAATTCTACTTTTGTTACTCGGGCATTGTGCATTAAACATGACTATGATCTCTGCAATCGCAAAATTTACAATTTTATACTTTTAAAACATTTTTTATTCACATTCCTTTATACAATTTGTCAATTTAAAATCCTCTTGGCTTATGGCTTAAAAGATAATCAAAATGATTGTATGGTAAATATTTTTGGATTTTTGTGTGATTTTATACTAAAAATGTATTCGTTTGTAAGTGAACATTTTTATACTTATATATAATTAAAGATTGTGTATACTGAATTTGGTACTCTTATTTTATAATTGTGTGTAAACTTTATTATAAGTCCCATCATAGATTTTTAACCCGCAATTGATGCCGACTATATTATATACATGTGTATAATCATATAATCCATTATATAAAATATCGTAAATACCTAAGTATTCAATTCAAAATCATACTTAATTTAATATATTTGACGTGCTTCCAACGAACCTATAACGCGTTTATTTTCCTTTTCAGGTGCCCTGTCGCTAGTTATCAATGGAGCTTGCGACAACCAAACACTGCCAGTTCGATATAAGTATATTTACAGTAGAAAAGGACACAAACAATTAGTGCATATGAACTTTGTGTACACTAAACATTCTACTACCCATGGGAAAACGTCATGGAGGTGTGTTCAGTATTTCTCCCTTAACCGATGTCCAGCGACCGTGGAAACAATAGACACAATGATATACGCAGTCAACCATCAACATAACCACGAAGATTGTTACGAGAAATTGTCCAGAAATAATATTTATGAAATGAATGTTTCGCCGAAATAGTGAACTCCAAAGTACCCTCTTAGTGCGTAAGATTTGGCCAATAACTTTTAAGGGTTAATAGTAAGTAGAGTATGTACTTCTGACTACAAATGATATCCAGAATGATATATTATTTTTGTTTTGGCATATTAATAAATATACTTCACCTCGCGTATTTTAAACTATAACCATACGGTAAAATTTTATTTATAATGTTCTAAATTAATGATTTAACTCTTGAAGCGTTATTGGTCAATTTTAGCTATAGATTTAAAAATTGTAAAGTTCCTATATATTTTTTCATTTAATCGTATATTGCTAAAATGCTGTAATATGTACAAATTACAACTGCGTACTTGTTTTGTAGAATATAACTTATTTTGAATTCATTTCATTTTTAATTTTTTAAACAACTTTTTATATTGAAGACAAGATCAAATTATATTTATATATCGCATTGTAATTCTTTTCTATAACTACTCTAGGTATTTATCTAGTCACAAAATATTTTATGTACCTAATCAAATAAATGTCACTCTTCAAAACAGAATAAGATTCATATTGTGAGCAATATTCGGAGGTATTTAAATCTGTTTAGGGAGTAGGTTTGTTTTATTCACTATTAGTCCCTAATCTCATAATATTACTTTTATATAAATAAACTTATTTTATATTAAAATATTACTTATTGCAAAATCGTATATTGTGCAGTTATCATCACATGGCAGTCCTTGTCCCCCAGTAACACAAGTGCTTAAAAAGGATTAAACATCTCGGCGCTTTTCAGTATGTATATTGGTCTAAACGTCCACCATTCTTCGCTTAAAATTCGCGAAACGCAGTAAAATACACTGACGTATAAAAAGTCCGGACCCTATTTTTTCGGGCTAGGGTTTATGCCTCAAAGCAGCTTAAAATCTTTCGACATGCAGATTAGTCTATTGGTCAGAATCGCCACCAATTCCTACAAGAAAAATATGAAGTACCTACACAAGAATTCCCCTTACCTATGCAGAGGTCAGTCTGCAGATATTCCGCCAAATCACTCGGTATTTTTTTTTTAAAAAGGAGCTTTTGAGAATCTAAAGCTCTAAATTCACAATAATAATAGAACATAAAATTAAACAATAATTAATAACTGAATGTGATACTTACATAACCCTGACTTAACCAAGGAATACAATCTAAAATGAAAGTATGATTATGTAAAACTTATTTATTTATCTTTATGGTATATTTACATAAAATTTGAATATCTATTAATAAATCTACTGAGATTTAATTTGTTTTGCTGATCCTGTTGTTGCTAGTGTGGCAGCCATTCTCTTTCTGGGTCTATGTTTTTTACTAAATCCTATTCCTGCAATAAGAAAACAATCATTTATAACACATATTATTAACAAAATACAGTACAAAATTTAAAATTACCCCCACTACACAGTGCTACATTATAATTATCATATTGCACCAAGATTAATAAATATGCAAAAATCTATGGTTCCTATCAAATATACTGGACAAATAGTGGGAAGTTTAGTCAGGGCTAAGTATAATCAAGTTTAATTAATGATCTAAGTTGATTATTACACATTCATAATATAATTCCAGATCTTACCAGAATTATACTATTGTCTTATTTATAAATTTAATAAGTCCATTAATTTTGCATAATATTTTGTATAACAATGGTAGTTTATATAAAATGATCACGAATTTACTTACGAACATCAACCTCTGGTTTCTTTTTCAAACCAAATGTTTTGGCCACTGCTTCTAAATTAATGTCCAATAAATTAAACACATGTTTCAATTTTTTAACTTCAAAAGCCCTTATGTAACCTTCGTAAGCATCAACTGCTAATGCTTCGAAACTAGGGTCTAGGAATGCTTCATCCAACTGAAAAACATACAAAATATTTTTTTTTAATTAAAAAAATGTATTTTTTTTTATTTGATACATCCGCAAAGTCCCAAGGATTTTGTTTTTTTGACAATTAAAAATATATAATTATTATAAACACAGTACTTAACAAAGGATCCTTAATTTTATTTATTTTCTTACCTTAGGTTGTAAATTACTAAATTTATCCCACATTTCATATTTGTCTATGTATATTTTTGCTTCTTTTAAATAGTTTACAAAATCTTTCTCTTCGGGCCTCAGCAATATCACTGCTTGTCCAGTCGCGCCCAAACCTCTAGCGGTCCTACCAACGCGATGGATATATTCCTAAAAATAATAAAAACTCCAGAGTCATTCATTAGTTTCCATTATTTTAACAACCTTATTGCAATTTTAGTGCACTGTTTTAATTTTTTCCTTGCTGTCAATTGATTTGATGCAATATGACTATTCATATCCATATTGCTTTTCGATATGTAAAAAGAAATGAAATTAAATATATTTATTTTTGTATAAATATATTTAATTTTTTGCCTTGCTATCAATTGATAATATGATGCAATATGACTATTCATATCCATATTGCTCTTTGATATGAGAGGGTATCAATATATTATTGTATTTAGGCAAAAGATCGTTATACAGTTATGTATAATATTTAAATCATTACGAAATAAAATTGGCAACTCAAACTAAACTAAACCATGTACGAAAACATAATACTCTTGGCTCTTACATTGGGATCTGAAGGAGGATCAAACTGAACTATCCAATCCACAGCAGGTATATCTAAGCCTCTTGCTGCTAAATCTGTACAAAACAGTGAAATTTTATCAGTGTTGTAAAAATTCGATATAGTTTCGGTCCTATCTGCTTGGCTCATCTTCCCCTAAAAATAAATGAGATATTTAAATTCAAATTCGACCTCACACATAAATTTAAATTTTATAAATATTATAACTATTTTTTTAATTTATTATTTAATTGTATAACATACATTTCCAGTATTGGCAATATATGGCAATACATATTATGGCTATTGAATAACTGTAATGGTAAAGAGAAGAATTTTGTGTAAATATTTACATGGTAGATTTAATTATGATTGTTCATTAAATTCAGATCATTATGTTAATTACTCACATGAATACACAGCACTGGCATTCTGCAATATTTACTGAAAAATTCGTGATGGAACACAACAGACTTACAACTTGAGAAGAATATCATTACTTTTGAATTTTGTGTTTTCTTCAGCAGCTTGTGTAACCAAAAAAGCCTGAATTCTGTCTCACAAATGACGTACCTAAAAATAGAAATTCATAAATCAAGTTTAAGGTTGGTTAGGTCTACAAAGTAATCTACAATCTCATAAAAGCTTTATCAAAATCTGTTCAACCATTGCCAAACTACACAATTGTCAGCTATACACTTAATTTTATATTTATATACTTAAAATCTTTGGGTTTCGACCTTCCCATTTAACTATATAATACTAAAAAGGTTTAGTTATATTCTCATACCCTTGTTTCAATCCTTCAACGGTAGCTCTATCATTGTCCTCATTCATATTGATTGAAGTAACATTTTCTTTCATAGCTGACTTTATCAGCGCATCAGTTGTTTCTGATTGTGTGGCACTGAATAACATAGTTTGTCTGTTTTCTAAAACATAAATCAAATAAAAACTATGCAAAATTACTACACAATAATAATTATCATTTGCAGGGCTTACATTCTTATAGGTGATTTAAATGAAGGCTACTCATATTAGTAAGCCAACAAAAGATTTACGAAATGTGAAAATACTTTAATATTGCGAGATAAATCCATTTGAAGAGCAATTATTAATGATGTACTGCTTACAGCAGATAAATCACGATTTAATGTTAGATCTCAAATGGGAACTTATACTTACTTGAAAGTCTACCAATGATCTGTTTTACATCTTCCTCAAAACCATACTGAAATATTTTATCTGCTTCATCTAGTACCAGACATTTCACATTTCTATAATCAAATTCCTTGGATCTCATATGGTCGAACAATCTGCCAGGTGTAGCAACTACTATATGAACACCTGTAAAAGTATATTATATGTATATAGTGATAAGAAGACTTTGTTGTTACACAAACCTGGGGTCAAACTTAGACTTATTATTGGGATTGTGAGACAACATCAACTTCATAAACTTTTTACTACCCTATAGCTGAAATCAGATCACTTGTCAGAATGAGTCAACACGTCATATTGGTAGACATCATATACACAGTCGAAATTTTGTTTTAATAAAATGCTTAAGTGTGCAGGTCATGACAGGATGTTTTCCTGCGCTGTCCCAGTGCGCGCTAGTTATTTTAAAAGATGCACACAATTAAAAAAAAAAATAATGTGGATAATACAGAAATGAATCTCAAATCCGTAGTGTAGAGGCCTAATCTCATATGACCTAACTACCACAACTCGTGAAAAGCTTGAAAACATAATTTTCCATTGATATGTTAATTTGTTTCTTATTCAAATGACTTACCTTTTGCAAGTTCTGAACTTTGAGCTTTCCTATTTTCACCGCCAATCACCAATGCTGATGTTATTGATTCATGGTGCACAATCAAATCTTGTAACACTGAGTATGTTTGCATTGCTAGCTCCCTAGTAGGGGATATTATAATAGAAGATGTGCCTGAAAAATAAACTTGTGTAAGTAATAATAATATACTTTAAAATAATCTGAATGTATATAAATCTTGTGTTTATAGATCATACTAATCTCAAAAACTGCTCAGCTGATATCAACGTTTTGTAAGTGTGTATGGTTGGTTCCAACTTTACTTATGGACCCAACAGGTAGTCCTGTTATTGAGATTAATTTTTTTTTGTTGCAGGACAATATCAAGACAGTCTAACAGCAAAAAATAAGTTGCGGTATTCTCCTAATACTTTTAAAAAAAAAATTGCTCAACTACCTTGCACAGAACTTTCCAGGGTTTTCAAAACAACTTCTATTACTGGAATTAAAAACGCTAAAGTCTTTCCGGATCCAGTTTTAGCGGTCGCAACCACATCCATTCCATCCAGGGCTTTTGGTAGCACCTCCGCCTGAATATCAGTCATGTGCGTGAAACCCATATCGCGAATAGCCTTCAATGTAGGCTTCGAAATTAGGTCTTTGAATCTTTTGAATTTGGGATTTCTTGACTCTTCTTCCATTTTAAACGCAGGGGTAACAGTCGTTTTTATAAAATTATAAGAGATTCTTAAATCACTTATACATAAAATCTATTTAATTTTAAACCACTCAGACAATGCTTTATTTGTTGACATAATATCATTTGATTAGAGACGTGCCGAGTCAGGTCGACTCGAGTCAGTACTCGAGTACTTACATAAACTCGCATACTCGAGTACCAATAGTGATACTCGAGTACCAGTAATACTCGAATATTGACAATACTCGTACACTACAACTACTACTCGTACAAGTAAAAACTTGTTTAATTTTGTGTAGTGAGTGGCGTTTTTTTGCTATTGGACTGTATGTTGTGCAAAGTACTCGAGTACTTTGTGAATACTTTGGACTCGAGTACTGACTCGATTCTTTTTTATATGAGTACTAAAGTACTCGAATACCAAAAATGGCCGACTCGGCACATCATTACATTTGATCGATCATGTCACATGTGTACATGACATTTGACAATACAATTTGACATTTCAAATTCAAACGTCAGCATTTACGACATAAAGATATAATGCCATTATTATGCTTCATGCCTTTGTAAAACTTTTATACCAAATTAATTTTATTTGTATTTTGTTTTTAAGTTTACTTTGTATTTATATTTACCTAATTATTAATAATTTGTAATGTTTCTTATAATAATCTGTACACCAGAAGAACCAGTTAGAACCACAGAGTAAACAAAGGTATTTACTCTGTGGTTCTAACGTCCCACGTGCGTTTCTCAAGACGAACTGACGTATGAAATAAAATGAATGGATTTAAATATGTAATGTCAAAATAATATTCAAAACGAATCAGTAACACGAACACGTGTATGTTGAATTAATTCTTTAGATTATACCTGAAAGTGATAAAAATGCCAACACCAGACAAAATATTAATGAGAAAGATTAAAAAACGAGAAAAGAAGAAGTTAAAGCTAATTGCACAGAAATCCAACGGTGTGTCCGAGAATGTTGCAGGTAACCTTTCATGAATTTTTATTTACTATAACAGTTTAATGAATAAATACTAAATTGGGAGTATACTTTTATTAGTAAGGTTATATTCATTTTCAAATATACACTGTTTAGCGTAATTTGTTTAATAACTCAAAAACTTAAAAAAAAATCACTTCATTTAAAAAATATTAAAAGTTTGTGAAATATTTTAAATTCATCATAATTTCTTCAATAGTGATTATATTAATCACTATTAAAGTGCCAATCCAAAAAGAACGTGTTCTTTTCCAGACACTGAAGAACGGAAAGAGGTAAAGAAAAGACCACATGACAATGGCGATACAAATGTACAAGAAAGTGTTAAAAGTAAGTATATCCTATTATAAATCCTTTGGGTTAGAGATCTTGATAAAGAGCTTGCCTTAAAAACTGGGCTATTTCAGGTATTTTTTAACCATCTAGTGGTCAAGTCTTCATTGCTCTTGTTAGTATAAGTAACTGAAATTATATGAATTCTTTACTTTTCCGTACCTCAACTATAATATAACATGTATTAATACAAGTTTTTGATGGTGGTCATAATCATCTCATTTTATAAGCATGATGCATAAACATATTTGAGCATGAATTAGAAATGATTGTAAAACAATACCTAATTATACAATATATAATTTTGTATCATAGAAAAGAAAAAGAAACTTAAAGCAAAAGAGGAAACACAGAAACAACCAGAAATACAAGAGAAACCCCTGAAGGAGGAAGAAAGCGATTCTGAACAAGTAAGTGATGACAATGAGAGTGAAACAGAAGCTGACACACAGAATGAAACAGAAGTTAAAACAAATGAAGAAAGCCAGTGTAAGTATGATTCAGAATCTGAGTAAATAAAGATGGCAGAAATAATTCTGTAAGTTTACTGTATCATATGTAATGTTGTACAGGCAGTCCTCATACTTACGGTATGTTAGGTTCTCTAAAAACGTGATGTAAATCAAAAAATGACGTAAGTTGACACATATTTTTTTCATATTATGTTTAAATGTAAAACTCAAGGGTTAAGATTCACACGGACTCAAAATTAAAAAAAAAACTGTGTTTTTACAACAAAGGATATACATATTTTATTACCAAAAGTTAGTATAATAATTCTATTGACCTCGCAACTAGTGAATTCTCCTATACCATAAATCGAAACAATTGACGTTTGCTTGAGGAATAGTGTCAAAACATTGTAACTTGAAACAACGTAAATCAAAACAACGTTAGTTGAGGAGTGCCTGTGGTGTGGTGGAGGTACCTCTGCCAGTTTAAACATACTCATTCGACCACTTTAGAAATTGTAAAGTGCCAATCCAAATAAATTTGGATAGCGAGTTATAATACTTAAAATTATTTTTTTTTATTTTAGTGCCCGGATCCAGCCTCTGTCTTGGTATTTTGTCAGACCAGAAATTCACGTCACTTGAGGGTACAGTATGTGAGCCCACATTAATGGGGATCAAAGACATGGGCTTCACAACCATGACAGAGATTCAAGCAAAAGCAATTCCACCACTACTTGAAGGTCGGGATCTTGTGGGTGCAGCTAGAACTGGATCAGGGAAGACCTTAGCATTCCTCATACCGGCTATTGAGCTCATTTACAAACTGAAATTTAAACCTAGAAATGGTGAGTTTTGTTTTACAGATTGGTTTTCTATTATGACAATGTTTTATAGTATTTTTCAGTCATCAAGTATTTGTCAATTTAAGACATTTATTTTCAAACTAATGGCTAATTTGTTTATGAGACCAGTTTTTAAGGTTATTAAGGTTAGTACAATAACTTTAATTATCCTAAAAGAAGTCCTAAACCCTTTGTTAAAGTTTCATTTGGGTGGTAGAAAACACACAATTGTTATAAAACCACATATAAGTAATTACCATGTTGCCACATTCACTTAAATTTACTTGTGTTGTTCACTTTGGCAACAGTTAAATATTACAAAAAGTAATAGATTATAAATTTCATATGGGTATGGAAGCCATATACATCGAAGAAATAGGAGACTTGTCCAAATTTTGTAATACATCAATATTTTAATTATGAGGAAGGTTTTGAAACAAATTTCACGTGATGACGAAAAGGCGAATGTGAAAACTTGACTCCACAACTCCATTAAACAGAGCATGTATAGAGACAACACCGATTCTAGTTCCAGTTAATCTGTTGAGCTAAGTCGGTGTTGTTTCTAAACAAGTACTGGTGGATTGTGTACTGAGTTGTTTTATGAACACAGAATGGATATCTGACTACCCGTTTCTTTAGGGAAACCATAGAAATTTGGAAATAGGGACTGATTTAGGTACACTTTAACTTTAAAGGAACTGGCGTGATCATACTGTCGCCAACAAGAGAATTGTCAATGCAAACGTTTGGTGTACTAATGGAGCTCATGAAATACCACCATCATACATATGGATTAGTAATGGGTGGCGCTAACAGGAGCACGGAAGCGCAGAAACTTTCGAAAGGTAAAGTATAATTTCATGTTACTTCATAGACTTAAATGGACTCTTTGCATTTTAAATGTGGTAACACTGTCACTATGCTGATTTTTGTAACATAGCAACAAATAATGGTATTGCCGTTTCAGTCTCAAAAGTATTCTAACAAAGTTAACTCTTCTACTGTCCAATTTTAGGTGTCATGTATAATTAGCGACCATTGCATGTGTATTTAAAAGTATCCCAATTATATATCTAAAAAGAAAGACATTACAATCATGGCTTTCAATTCATCCGTTTGTTTCAGGTATAAATATTCTTGTGGCAACACCAGGTAGATTGTTGGATCACTTACAAAATACTCCAGACTTTTTGTATAAAAATTTGCAATGTCTCGTGATTGATGAAGCTGACAGGATATTGGAGATTGGTTTCGAAGAGGAAGTCAAACAAATTATAAGGTTATTGCCCAGTAAGTATATTTCAGCACATGATCTAAAGTTCATTAACATTGCATCTTGTAATTGAGCCAGAAACTAAAAACTTTATAATGATTGTTTTAAACTTGACTTTTATCTTTCAGAGCGTCGTCAAACTATGCTATTCAGTGCTACTCAAACTAAGAAAACTGAGGCCCTCACAGCTTTAGCCGTCAAGCACGAACCAATATATGTTGGTGTTGATGACCATAGGGAACAAGCTACTGTAGATTCATTAGAACAAGGGTATGTATTATCTACATTGTAATGTTGCTTCAAAAGCCTATGTACTGTGGTCGTAGTAAGATAGCAGTCTAAAAATAAAGATGTTCATACTCTTATTTCAGTGTTATATTGTCAAATAATAACTATAACTTTACTAAATAAGATATTTTTATACAACTGTATGTAAAACTTTGTTTTACAAAGGTAATTTGATAATATAAGAGATCATTACAGAATATAATTATAGTTATAAAAATTAAGTTCAAATAAATTACATACTTATAAAAAACTAGTTTAGTAACTTATAGCTAGTACTTATTAGTAATAATGGAATAATTTTTAGATACATAGTGTGTCCGTCCGAGAAGCGAATGATGGTTCTATTTACATTCCTCAAAAAGAACAGAAAGAAAAAAGTGATGGTCTTCTTATCAACATGCATGTCTGTCAAATATCACCATGAACTCTTCAACTACATTGATTTGCCTGTCATGTCTATACATGTAAGTATTTTTTTAACCATGCCACTCTTTGCCTTCACACTTCCCTTCCCCACACACATCTTCATGACTGAAAAATCAGAATGTTTTTGTAATTCCCATATATATTGCTACAGATAATAAATATCTAAAGTTACTTATTGTACATTCTGGCCGTATATAATATTTCCATTCCATTTCCAAAAAGAATTTTCTACATTTCACCAAGTAATGTCAAGTTATAACACACAAACACAGAGACACAGACAACTTTATAATATACAAGTAACATAAGTAATACAAGTGTCCAATATCTGTTATCTCAAATCAATTACAGGGTAAACAACAGCAAACAAAACGTACGACAACTTTCTTCCAATTCTGTAATGCGGAAAGCGGTATACTACTTTGCACAGACGTTGCGGCTAGGGGTCTGGACATACCCGCAGTAGACTGGATTGTGCAATACGACCCGCCAGATGATCCCAAGGTAAAATTAGTGTTTTATTCGCGTTAAAGTCGCCGCGGTTTCAAGTCCTAAATGCACATCTGATTTTACGAAGTTATATGTGTATTAGAAATTAGTCATAACTAGATTTAATGACCAATCGCAAGAAAACTTAAATATCTAAGTCTAATGATTTAATTAACTTTTCAGATGAATTCATTCATTTTAATCTACTGTTGAAGGCAGGTAGATGATGAATGAGTAGAAAGTGGGTCACATTGGACATTTTTAGTATTTAGTGATTACTGGAACAATTATTGTCAGCAACTAATTTCATGGAATTTTTTGTTAGGTTTCTAAACTTTATATATATTATTACAGGAATATATTCACCGCGTCGGTCGTACTGCGAGAGGTCTCGGTACCAGTGGGCACGCGTTATTATTCTTGCGTCCAGAAGAACTTGGGTTCCTTAGGTACTTGAAGCAGTCTAAAGTCACACTGAATGAGTTTGAATTCTCGTGGAATAAGGTTTCTGATATACAGCTACAGGTACATATGCTTTTATTACTTTCTACCCCAATTAAATTATTAGAAATATAAATTAATTATCAGTTGTTTAAAACGGTGAAGTAAAACATCGTGTGGAAACCTTTTTTTTTTTTTTTTTTTTTTTGTTGACGAGGGGGAAACCTTCAAAAGGTACCCTATTCCGTGGGAGCGACACGGGGTTATGTGGGATTCTTACCGCACTAAAACCTCCCCGGTGGCCGTCCTCGGCGCTGCGTAGAGGACTCCGGGATCTCCAACGGAACGCAACCGGAGTCCACTTGGCGCGTTGCCCCGTCGGGCTCCGCCCAGGTGAGCTTGAATGAAACTCACCACACCATCTGGTGTTCACGACGGTATGCGACCACACATACCGCCGTCCATCCCGGGGTTGCTAGCCGGGCGGTTCGAGCTCCCACTCTTGCCGTCCGCAACCCCGGAAGCCCCCTTTTAGTCGCCTCTTACGACAGGCAGGGGATACCGTAGCCCTATTCTGGTCCCGGAACTACAGGGACAATCGTGTGGAAACCTAGGTAGGTTTTAAGAGGAAACCTAGGTACCTTTGAGATTTTTGATTTTTGATGAAACCTGCGTACCTGAGAGATTTATAAAAAAAAAAAAAAAAAAAAAAAATCTCAAAGGTATGTGAAGTCTACCAATACGCACTTGGCCAGCACGGTCAAGTATGACGTAAACCATGTCATTCTGAGAGGAGACCCGTGCCCAGCAGTGGACAATAATGGGTTGATGATGACCCCAATTAAAAGATTGTTTTAAAGTAAAGTTTATGTATTGGGCGATATACAACAGATGTATTTTAAATGTTTATAAAATTTCAGTAAAGTCATTTTAAACTTTGTATAATATTGTTTCAGTTGGAGAAACTAATTTCAAGAAACTACTTCCTAAACCAATCCGCTAAGGAAGCCTTCAAAAGCTATTTAAGGGCATATGACTCTCATCACTTGAAGACCATATTTGACATTGACACAATAGACTTGGCCAAAGTGTCCAAGTCCTTTGGATTTACTGTACCACCAGCTGTTGAATTAAAGGTAGCGAATAAAGGACCACCACAAAAAAGGAAAGGAGGTGGTGGTTTTGGATATTTCAAAACTTTGAATGCTCCAGACAAAAAACGGTCAGACAAAACAAAAATCTACAGGCAGAAAGGCAACAATAAGAAATCAATTAGCTAATGTATTTATTTAATTATGTCAACATATTGTACAAAAATTAGGGCTCGTTCATCTAACGCCCATACTGAAAAACGCTAGTGTAAAGAATCCCTTAATGTTACTATCAATCTTTTTTGAACAACACCTAATAATCGCAATTGTGTAAAATCTAAAAACATGTTCACTTTCATGACAGTCAATATTTCTAGCAGATGAATCTAATGATGATAAAAATGGTGTAACTTATTTAAGTTTTTCAAAATAAAATACAATATTTTAACTCAACATCTTTTATTTTCCTTAGAAATAATGTATATCTTCTACATCCATAATTCTCATTCAGCTATCTATTCTTTGTAGTATTTACTGTTATATTTCAGTTATGGAAATATGTTTTAAAAATAATTGTAGTATTAAATCAATATTATATTAAAGAATATTGACTTGTTTAAATATACGCTTTAAACAAGGTTTTGTATCTTATAAAAGTAGGTAGTTTGGGTTAATATACCTACTCATTTAATAAAACAAATTATTCAAATTATTGCATTATATAAAAATAAACGGTGATACTAATGAGGTCTGTCGAAGTCAAAATGAATGCACACTCGACGGTTGCTGGAACACTACTAACTACGATTTAACATAACAGAACGCGCCGCGCGGCGTTACAAAGGCCTAGGGCGTGGCTAAGCGGCCTTTCGGCACCAGTTTGTCTGCGCGATATGCCGCCAAGGGACTATTCTGTAGAGGCCCTAGTCTGTAGTGCGTTACAACGGGTTTTTTTAATAAGGTTGCAATAAATTATTCTCGTAAATAGTTATAAAAGGATACGAAAATCAACATGAGGTTGTTCTAAGAATCCAAAGGCTTTAGCTGCGAGTTGCAGGTCCAATTTATTAATATTAAAAACTTTACTAAATGGATGTTTCTTATAGCATCTAAGAAACGAAAGATATGCTTTTCTTGCTACAACTTTCATCACTCCGTTAGTTTGTATAAGATCTTCTAGCTGAAAAAAAAGGAAGATTATTATAGAGTATACACTAATGGAATAAAATCTATAGGACGTCAATTATATAGAAATGTACAAAATACGTAAAGAATAAGTTATTACGATAATGTTTTTAAAAATGTACCATTTCCTGTATGTCCATTGATGGCTCATCAAAATTATATTTATCTAAATAAACTTTTTCATTTTTTAGAAAAGTCACAAATTCTTCTTCCTCTGGCCTTAATAATATGACAGCGCGACCATTTGCATTTAATCCTCTAGCTGTGCGACCTACTCGATGAATGTATTCCTGAAAGAAACTAAAACTATTAATGGTTTTGTCCACTTCTCTTATATAGCAAAGAGTAATATGACGAGTAACACATGCAACTCAAAATAGAATGATCTGGAGGCACAGCGGTGCATCCGCCAAGTCGAGCCAAAAAAGAAGCGGCACGGCCGTACCATACTATTCTTGAAGCAATTCAGGCCATTTTTGACGCCCTTTAACTTCGTTGTATATAATTAATTTTATTTCCACTTTTTTTAATATATTGACGGTTATTTTCAACATACTTTTACATCAGAGGGTGGGTCAAACTGTACAATCCAGTCAACTTTGGGTATATCTAGACCTCTGGCAGCCACATCTGTACAAAAAAGTGTACCACTTTTTGCTTCCACAAAGCTTTGGAAAGCTTCTTTTCTTCGGGGCTGACTTTGTTTACCCTAAAAAAAAATATGCTTTTCGTTAAACACAGGTCAGTATGACATATATTATTTCGATTTTTATGCATGTGTATAAGACTAAATATAAAAATATCATGGTCCAGTCATTCAAAGTTTTTAATATTATGTATTTCCAAAATTTTGGTTCGTAAGTTATGTTAATGAACATAAAAAGTACTTACATGTATACTCAAGACATTAGCTTTACAATTTTTCCTAAAAAACTCATAGTGGAAGTCAACTGAATTGCAGGATGAAAAGAATACCATCACCTTGAGCTTTTTACATTTCTTTAACATTTTATACAACCAACAAATCCTCTTTTCAACAGGACAAATGAAATACCTATAATAAACATAAATTTGTACTATATTATTTACAACTAAGGCATTAAGAGTTCATAAATGTATACAAATACGAATGAAATAATGTTAATTAAAATATACCCTTGTTGAAGTCCTTCCACTGTTGATTGTGTCTCATCCTTGACTGATATTAATGTAGGATTATGTTTTAATGCTAATCTTGCTAAATTCTTTACACTATCATCTATTGTTGCACTAAACAGCATGGTCTGTCTGTTTTCTGAAAAAATAATATTTTATTGTGCATTCAATATTTGGTCTTTACAATAATAATCGAAATGTCGCGATTTTCCCCAACTTTTCAATAGATGGCGCCACTAGTATTTCTGAATCATGCTATCAACATCTTTTCAATCTTGGGTACAATAATACAAGCTCAAAACTAAGACTATCTGAGCACTCTTCCTCCTGCTCTTCGACATGATCACGTAGCCTGGCAGGAGATCTCCATTTAAATATCAAATGAACAACATGAAGTTAACATGTTTTAAAGTTAAAATTTTACAGTAAAAGTAAACTCACTTGGCAATAACTTAATAATGCCTGCGATATGTTTTTCAAAGCCTGCCTCCAATAATTTGTCAGCTTCATCCAGTACTAGACATTTAAGGTTCTGACAAGAAAATCCTTGTGTATTTTGTAAATGGTCTAGTAGCCTCCCTGGAGTACTTACTATGATATTTACACCTGAAAACTATAGCATGTTAATGTTATATGGAAAGATATATCTAATGGTATATAAAGTTAATATGAAGTTAAGTAATGTTAAGTTAATCGGAAACTTATATATTCTCTATTAATCTATAAAATTCCATTTGTTAAGAGATATTTTTATATAAAAGTAAATTATTCATATATTTTATTAATTTCAAATCTTAAAACAAAAAGATACCTTTATGTAAACTAATAATTTCTTTAAGTTTCTTCTCTCCTCCAACAATCAAACTGTGTGTCAAATCTATGTCTACTAGAAGCTTTTTCAAAACTTCATATGTTTGCAAAGCTAATTCTCGTGTAGGAGAAATTATTATACATCCAGTACCTGTAGATTATTACAAAAATATGTTTTAACACTAATATAACAAAGTAATAAACAAAAGAAATATAACAAAACATGCGTCATGCAATCTCAACTACATGCAAACAGGCCTCAATAATCCAAAGATTAAACTAATACTGTTTAAATATTTATGTACTTGATATTTTTTTATATTTATTTTGTATAGGCCAACAGCGGCACTTACAAATTGTCAGTTACAATATTTTACTTAAACTACTACTGGATCGGAACGCGACCATTACTAAGTGCACTAGCTTATGTCGCCGGCCATTAAAATAAATGTCGATATTTGAATTAAACATTCTTATATAAAAAAAAAACTTATTAATAAATTCTATTTCTTACCTTGTTTCCTAGTAAACTGCAGTTTTATTAAATTTTCTACAATAGGGATTAAAAATGCTAGAGTTTTACCGCTCCCAGTCTTAGCTGCTCCTATAATATCATCCCCCAAAAGCAAATGTGGTAAAGTTTTAACTTGTATTCGAGTGGGTTTACTATAACCCATAACTTTCAAAGCCTTTATTATGCGACCATCAATTTTACCTTCCAGCATAGAAAAGCTGGATTTTGCGATTATATCTTCCATATTTATGATTCCAATAAAGTATGTTTTAGTCAAAAAACTATATAATCACTAAACCAACATAACCTCTTTCGCAATGATTTGAAGATGAATAGAGTAAATACTATATTAGCCCTATCTATACACGACGATTTTAATCAAACTTCTTTGTACTTTTTCCCTGACATAAAAGTTTAATGGAATAAAAACTGAAATATACTGCTATGAACATTCTGATTTCTGATGATTCTGAAATGTTTTGACAATTGACATCTTAAGAAACAAACTTTTTGACATATTATCACTATCATATTAAAATAAAGGCTTTGAATTTTATAAACTTATAACTAAGATAATAAAATTAATTAATTATATGATATATTGTAGAATTTATTATGAGCTACATTTTGCTTGTCAATAATATTTTATACAGTCGCAATCTTATCAGAATAAGGACTAAAATCACAAGATGCTATGGCAAAAAAGATAATAAAAACTGTCAAAAGCTGTCCGTTTTCGTCAGCAGTCAGCCGTCAAATCTGTCAGAGTCATTTTCCAACACGTACTACACAATTTATCAAAGCATTTTACAGTTTAAGTTGCCGGTGGACAGGCGTCATAATTTTATAATCATGGTCTATTCTTCGTGGATAAACCAATTGCAGTCTTTTGTGTTGGTAATATTTTCATTCGTAATATGTGCTCAGTCGGATGTGCCGAGACCTCGCGGCGTTTCTTTATCCAAAGCGTCCTTGTATTCGCCGACTAAGGATTTCACATGTTTCGATGGGACCTTAACTATACCCTTCAGTCATGTGAACGACGACTACTGCGACTGTTTCGACGGTAGCGACGAGCCGGGCACATCGGCGTGCTTAAACGGGGTGTTTCATTGCACGAACGCCGGTCACCAATCTCAAAACATTCCAAGTTCGCGAGTCAACGACGGCATATGTGATTGCTGCGATGGTACCGACGAGTACGCTTCACCGGAGTCCTGTCCTAACACGTGCGAAGAACTGGGCAGAGAAGCAAGGGTACGTGCGCAACAATTAGCGGAGCTTCATAAAGCTGGCAGTTACTTAAGAGTAGATCTCATCGAAAAAGGCAACATGAAACGACATGACATGGCTGAACAATTGTCCCAATTGGAGAAGGATAAATCAGAAGCTATGAAAATTAAAGAAGAGAAGGAGGCTTTGAAAAATGAATTAGAATCTAAGGAGAATGAAGCATTGCAAGTATACAGAGATGCTGAGGAACAGGAGAGACAATTAAAGGCTGAACAGGAAAAGGAAGCTCTTGTCAATGAGGCTATGGAATATTTCAGTAAATATGACTCTAATAATGATGGCATATTAACTATTGATGAGATTAAAGTTCAGAATGTCTTTGATAAAAACAAGGATGGAGAGGTCAGTGAAGAAGAACTTCAATATTTCATGGGAGATAATGAAAGTGTTGATAAGGATTCATTTGTTTCATCCACTTGGTCAATGTTGAAGCCTCTAGTAATGATGGAGAAGGGTATGTTCAAGTCACCCAAAGAAGTTGAAGAACCTGAAGGTGATGCTGAGGCAGAAATGGGTGAGGAGGAAGAATTAGATGAAACTGCTCATGATGATGATGCTGTAGATCTGGAAACTCCGTCAGATGATGATCATGATGTAGAATCCGAACAGACAAGAACCTATGATGAGGAGACACAGAAAATTGTTGATGAGGCATCGGAGGCACGCCGTCAATTCACTGAAGCAGAACGCACTGTTAGAGAAATAGAAGCAAACATAAGAAATATCCAAGTCAATTTAGAGAAGGATTATGGACTACAACAAGAGTTTGCAACACTTGAAGGACAGTGTTTTGATTATGATGATAAGGAGTATGATTACAAGCTATGCATGTTCCAGAAAGTCACTCAAAAATCTAAAAATGGTGGCATGGAAGTTTTATTAGGAAACTGGGGTGAATGGGCTGGTGAAGACGGTAACAAATACTCCGTAATGAAATACACTAACGGTATTGCTTGTTGGAATGGACCCAACAGAATAGCCGCCGTCAATATAAACTGTGGTTTAGAGACAAAAATATTGTCTGTAAATGAGCCATATCGCTGTGAATATAAAATAGAGTTAGTTACACCTGCAGCATGTGATGAGGCGTTTACAACGCAGCAACAAGCGTCTCACGACGAACTTTAAATCTGTTATTCCACATATCCCGTTATGTTTGGTATCACCACATTAGTTGTGTATAAGTAACATATTTCCGTCACATTCTTTCATTTAAGAGTAAATGTCTAAGTAAGTTACATTCAGACTGCATTTTAATATGAATGATGATTAGAAACTGTTTGTAATCATAATTTAAGGTATTCTACCGTTTATGATGGGTTAATCTTTCTGTAAGTTGTAATGAAATTTTAATAAGGAATAGTAACTTGTGCATTTCATTTTCACTTTAGAAAATAATGTATTTATTATTGAATATGTTCACAATGTTTTGAAGTGAAGGTTCTTGTGTTCTAATGTTGCTTCACACATTCCTCAAATGTAAGGCTGTATTAGTTTTGAGTTATAGTAATGAATGAATAGTAGATGAATAAAGTAGTGAAGTGAACAAAACATTGTAAGTGATGAATAAATATTGTTTTTTTTAAGTATTTATTTCATCTTTTGTCTATACTAGTAGTTTTCCTAATGGTTGAGACTCGACTTTTCCTCCCTGGTGAGGAAATCCTTGTGCAGCCGTGGTTTCAAAGGGTTACAGCTAATTAGGTGTATAAATTTCACATTGAATTGCAAATTATACCTTCCTGTTAACAAATAATTGTTACAAATAAGCATGCAGTCATGGTATGTAGTCACAGATCTTGGAAGGTGGTAGAACCCTTTGTGGTTCGACTCCGGCGGTACCACCGCCAGACCTATATCTACCTAATAACAGTGGTGCTAGGCGCTGTTGTGTTCCGGTTTGAAGGGTGTGGCAAGGGAGACAGACTTTTCCGAGGCGTTCGAGATTAGTCCTCAGGGGTAGCGGCGCATCTGGCCGACCCCAGGTAGGAATATCTAATCCTATCTGGGGTTGATTACAGATGTCCATGGGCGGCAGTAGCCACCTTGCCAGCTTGCTGGCTTATAGATATTAATTTGCGAATGACCGAATTTGGAAGACCTTCGACGCTAATCACGATAAACATGCGCGAGTCTGATTTTACTGCGCATGTACTAGTGTAGGTATTTGTGAAGAATTGAGAAAAGTACGAAGTGTGCAGAAGCTTAACGCGTCGTCAGCAGAAATATGTAGTTTATCTTAAAACGATTGCATTTTGCTTTTGTAGCATGAATAACAGTAGGTAAATCAATTTATATAGTGCTTATTCAAAAGTTTTTAAACGTAAATGCCCCTAATTAACCCATCTACTTATATCTGTGTAACCTTATTGGAATGCATTACGCTGCGCATTATATTATGATATTGTTTAAGTTATATAATGTACTCGCATGTTATTCTTGGACAATTGCGGATAAATATCCGATATAAAGTCATAACTGCGAAACTAAGATAACACGAGTGGCCGATATGCATTTGATGACAAAATATGCAAACAGGGTGATGAAAAAATATAGATTATTTCACGGCGTACTAAGAATAATAAACCGATCGAACTGTAAATCCCCGACATTGAACCTTTGATCTTAAATCCTATTGCGTACGTAAAATGTGAATTATTTATGGTTTAAAATACATCCTGATATCGTAATATTATTGCTTTTTTTGACGCTTTCTACACTCAACGTAACACACTAGGGTAGTAAGTAGGTATCACAATCACCTAGACTGATATAAATGTAAATTAATCGTTCATATGTTAATTTATGAACGGCTGGGGATTGAACCCGGGACCCTGTTCGACCTGTATTTACCGTTGCGCAACACTGCAAATCTTTATGATTCGTCATGCGTCCAAGCAAAATTAGCAACAACTTTAGTGATAGATGTGTAAATCTTTTTGAAGATGGCAGAAACATTTGTGGTTAGTGACTCGTGCGGCACCGCCACCATACCGGCAGCACTGTTAAGTTATCCTTTTCTTTTTTTTTTTTTTTTTTTTCTCGAGGGGGAAACCTTCAAAAGGTACCCGACGACGTGGGAGCGACGCCGGGTTATGTGGGATTTTTACCGCACTAAAACCCCCCGGTGGCCGTCCTCAACGCTTGTTGGAGAACTCCGGGATCTCCGACGGAACACAACCGGAGCCCTCCAAGCGCGATGCCCCAATCGGGCTCTACCCTGGGG
The DNA here is from genome assembly GCA_014595695.2 of Epargyreus clarus clarus. NCBI lineage: Eukaryota > Metazoa > Arthropoda > Insecta > Lepidoptera > Hesperiidae > Epargyreus > Epargyreus clarus. The sequence goes on along the minus strand of JACTTY020000023.1, from coordinate 3,526,154 downwards.
GAGCAGTTTTCGCTCCTCCCACACCATGTTGTGTTTACGACGGTATGCGACCACACATACCGCCGTCCTTCCCGGGGTCGCTAGCTGGACTGTTCGAGCTCCCACTCTTGCCGCCCGCAACCCCGGAAGCCCCCTTTTAGTCGCCTCCTACGACAGGCAGGGGATACCGTAGCCCTATTCTAGTCCTTAACTACAGGGACAAACTATTAAGTTCTCCAGTGAAGTGTTTCGGGTAGGACTCGTAATATTATTTGGGGTTGATTACAGTGTCTATGGGTGTCATGGTAGCGACGTAGGTTACTATGCTCTTTGTTAGCGACTAACCGTAATAATTACATTCGTATCTCATCTCTATTTTTTCTGGAAGTTTTTTTTTTATAATATAAGAGTAGCAGACGAGCATGCAGTCCACCTGATGGTAAGTGGCTACTGCCGCCCATGGACATCTGTAATCAACCCCAGATAGGATTAGATATTCCTACCTGAGGTCAACCACAGATGCGCCGCTACCCCTGAGGACTAAGCTGGAACGCCTCGGAAAAGTCTTTCTCCCTTACCACACCCTTCAAACCGGAACACAGCAGCGCTTAACACTGTTGTTATTAGGTAGAAACAGGTGTGGCGGTGGTGCCGCCGGAGTCGAACCACAAAGGGTTCTACCACCTTCGTGTTGTAAGCTTGTGACTCCTGAGTGCAACTCATCGTGGTTAATGCAGATATTACAACAAAATATTATCGTCTTTCTGGTAATGGTGTTTCTAGTTAATGGTAGTATTGGGAATTGAACCAATTTAAAGCGCCTTCTACTTTTTTATACTTTATGATTTAACTCCGACAGCTCATGTGACTAAGGAATGATTATTATTGCGATTCTAAGATAATTTTCCATAACAAACCATATTTAATTAAGTTGTTGCCTACTTATGTGTAACGCATATAATATACTGACCGACTGGAACTGTTTTTTCATCCGAAACTAAAAACGGAAAGTTTTAACTGGAACCCATAGATGTACTAATATATGCTGAAACCAAAGCAACAGCGTTTTAGGACTTATGAAAGTATACCCAATACCGTGGAATTTAGAGATTTACCTACGGGTTTATAAGAGCACTTGGATAAATTAGGTTCGACACGAGCCGGCGATCTAAGTTAGTAATTTCTATTAAATTATGTATTTATGCTGATTTATGGGCAAAACCGAAACTTCGGCCGGACCTTTGTTTGCTGCCTATTGCTCACCTTATGGCTATAAAAAAGAAAAGGAAGCAAGGTGTATTAAAACAAGATAAGTAGATTTTACTACTTACAAAGGAAATTACATCTATTATCCTCTCGTAATATCTTATCCTCCTTCTGTAATAGATTGATTAGACTTGGAATTTGATATAAGCTCATTCTTTTAAGTGGATGAAATGTTATGCCTTTTATTGCACATACTTTTCGCAGATGTGATGCAGAAATGAATCGAATGGATGATTTAGTGAGTGATACGGTTACAACAATGTTTTTAATGTATAATTTAGTTTAACATTTATTTGGTTGGATAGTAATAAATCTTTGCCCGACTATCGTAAGCTACAAATAGTTTTACTATGTGTAAAGGTTGGCCGAAAATATCGAATCCACGGCTGCGGTGCCGCGAAATCAAAAATTAAAAAATAGTAAGAAATTGACATTCACATGACAGTCAAATCATAAATGACAATGACAATTGACAATTGTTTCGCTTGCCTTTGGGACACGCATGTAAATAATAATCAGAAAAGAGTATCGTTAAGTAATAATTGATTAACAGATTTACGGCCAGTGTATTAGGAAGCCGAGAACACATAAGATTCTTTAGCTTTCTAAAAAGTTGCCAAATATGGATACTATATTAGAACAACAACGAAATTATCATGAAGAGAGGGAGCGTACGATGGATGCTATGGTCAAAGAGATACTTCATAAAAAAACTGGGGTATGTATATTGAAAATTAACATTAATGAGTTACAATTGTTTGTAAAATTTGAAATGATCTTTTTATTGTATTAAGTATAATAATTAATTTTTATACGTGATAACCTCACTTATTTGCTTGGAGCTTCTTTATTTGCATAGAATAAGGTTAACAAAGGTCTTATAGCTACAAATTTTCTCTCATTCTGCCGGGTGCCGGGGAATATTGTACAGCAATTAAACTTTATTAAAGTAATACGAGGTCTCATCAGAAACACTAAGTAACTTTGAAAATATTTAACAGTACTATACTTATGCTAATATTTTATTACCTGAATGCTCTTAATTGTTATCATCAAATACTTACAGCATCGTGAAACAATAAATGGAGAGCATCGCCTGAAGAATCTGCATGATGTAAGTTTATGATGTTTATTATTTAGATTTTGTTCGTTTTTTTTTTCAATTTATGCCCAAAGGGATTTGAAAATTATAGGTAAAAAATCAAATACACTTTAAAAATTGTATAAAATAGAAATTCATTCTTTTTTCATCAAATTAATTAGGGCCCTATTTTATGTTTCAGCGGTATGTAGAATCTACATTGAGATTGAAAGAGTTATATGAAGATAAAGATGGGTTGCGGAAAGAAGAAATTGCGGCACTGTCTGGCCCGAATGAATTTCAAGAGTTTTATGCTAGACTAAAGCAAATTAAGGAGTTCCATAGAAAACATCCTAATGAAGTAAGTAATTGACCTGCTGACTTATATTTCATAATAATGGATTGTAAAATTTGTCTTAAGGTGCAGACTGACTTGTATCATTTGGGTGGAATGTATTGCATTACCTGGGGGGTTACTACCATCTCTTAACACAATATTATTTTAATCATACTTTTACTTTTTTTGCAGGAAATTTAACTTTTTAAGCAAAATATGATAATTTCATGTGTAATAGTTTTATACAATGGATAAGCGAAAAATTAATAAGGGTTTAAGTCTGTTCCACTGTGTATGACGGAATATTTTACTGTTTTAACGAAGAAATAAAACTTATTAAATATTTTACTGTTTTAATGAAGAAATAAATGATGGTTTTTAAAAGATGGTGGTGGGCCCCCTGATCATTTCAGTACTGCAGCTATGTTACACACATGTGAGCTATGTTACACACAGGATGACATTTAATGTTTTATTACAAGCAATTAGTGTTAATAATTATGTTAGAGAGAAACTTTTGGTGATCTTAATAATAAATATTTTTTATATATTGGTAATCTTTTCAGATTTGTGTCCCAATGTCCATAGAATTTGAAGAGTTGGCAAAGCTTAGAGAAAATCCAGCTGAGGATTACACAAGTAAGATTATTGACTTTATTTATATGGTTTACTCGTCCATTTTCATCCAAAGCATTGATGACTAGGCTCATATGCTTCTTGTAAACTGAGGCTTAATTTTTTTGCCGTTAATTCACTTATATAGTTATTGAAATACTGTTTATGATTACAGCTCCTGCAGAATTCACGGATGAAGAAGGATATGGAAAATATTTGGATTTGCATGAGTGTTATGAAAAGTATATCAACTTAAAAGGCATTGAAGTAAGTGAGCTTATTACAAATAATCTGTTAATGACGATGATGAAATGAAATCTGTTAAAATGATAAAGTAGGTTATATGCATTGCTGTTTTTTATAATTGAGGCTGTTAGAACCAGAGTAGCTTAACTATAAAAAACATGTATTAAAAAAAGTAAAAGTGTATAGTTCACTCTGAAGTTGTTGCGAGGAGGTGTAGTCATACAATTTACTATGGCGATGCAATTCATTTCTATATGCAGAGCGGACTAGCAATTTTACGCGGACTATACAGCATTTTCAAATTATGTAAATATGGATAGGTCAAAAATCATTAAAATGCAGTTAGGCCACTCTGGTTCTACTCGTAGCAGCCTCAATTTACATAATCTTTAGTAAGATTTGGTAATATAAAACTACAGACATATCTATCTAATTTGACTTAAAAATTAGATAGATATGTCTTGTATTCTAACCTGGACATACACTGGGACGGCTAATTTTATACATAATTTGGGTGTTTTGTTTCATATTTTTGTAAATAACATGCTCAGAAATATTATAACATCAGTAAACTATACTTGAAATATTTCTGTTTTTAGAAAGTGGACTACATTACATACTTGAGCATATTTGACCATCTGTTTGACATTCCAAGGGAGAGAAAGAACAGTGAATACAGGAACTATATCAGGGCTTTGCTGACATACTTTAAAGATTACGTCAGTAGGGTGAAACCACTTCTGGATCAGGCTCAGGAGATGGCTGCTGCTCACCAGGACTTTGTGAGGCAGTGGGAGGCTGGCTCCTTTCCTGGGTGGCCGGTATGTATACACATTTAACATAAAAATAATAATAAAGAAATATTTTTTGTTTTTTAAATTGCATAATTTTGAACACATAAAAGAGTTTAACTATTATACAATATAAATTATTTTTCAGAAGATGGTGGTTTCCATCAGCTTAAGAATGGTTACCTTATCATAACATACTTTATATTATAAATCTTCTAAATTTATCTGGTTATTGAGGTTTGAGCTCAATATCTATGTACTGAAATTAGTTTGCCTCAAACTCTAAATCTTTTGTATTATTATTATTGATAAATATTTTTATCGTTGATATCACAGAAAGAAACTGGTGGCGCTTTAACAAACGTGGGTGCTCATTTGGATTTATCAGCGTTTTCATCATGGGAAGAATTGGCTTCACTTGGGTTGGACAGATTGAAGTCTGCCCTCATGGCTCTGGGCTTAAAGTGTGGTGGAACCCTCGAGGAGAGAGCTCAGAGGTACTGTAATAATGAGCTACTATAAAATTTATATTAAATTATCTATTTAAAAATTAAAGACCTTCAAAGCTTTATTCTTAACTCGGAGAGTAGTCATAGACAATAAAAATTGTGCATAGATTTATAGTGTTATTACTGTAAGTTATAAATTTTAATATGTTTTTCAGATTATTCAGTACAAAGGGTCAAACTGCTTTAGACAAGTCTCTAGTTGCAAAGAAAGGTGGAAATAAAGCGAAGGCGTCCACTCAGCAGAGACATAAAGATATCGCCGCTATTGAGGCGCAAGTTTACAGGTATGATAATTTATGATTAATCTAACATAAGGATTAGATGTGTTTATACCATATATGTATTATTAGTAGTTTAATTTGTGTATATTTTGTATGACAAAAGTGAGCAGTGCAATGCAACTTACAACCTTGCGTAAATTGATTGCAGTTGAAAGTAAACGGCCAAATCAAAACCATTAAAATAAACTTTGGTATCTCACACACTAATGCCAGTTTTGGTTTGGTTACTAGGTACGCAATCTCTGATTTATCATATTTAAAATGTAGAGTCCTGTAATACGTAGAGGAAGGGTGAATAGCAGGATAGCAAGGAAAACTACATGCCTACAGTTCTTCATAATTTTCTTAAAGGCTCCCCATTTTGTGACAGAACTTAAGCACAGCACTGAGACAGTAAATGATTCATGATGGCAATTAACTTATAATTTCCATTTCTTTTAGATTCTCAAACATAGTGAGCAGCGCTCGAGGTGCCACTATAGAGAATGTGACACGGCGAGCTGCCCGTGCGGCTGGTGAGCGTCGCGACGAGAGTGATGAAGAGAGTGATGCCTCCGCAGCACCTGATGTTGACTCTGATGATGATGAAGTGCCGTACAACCCAAAGAACCTGCCGCTCGGCTGGGATGGCAAGGTCAGTTTAACTAGATAGTATAGATAGGTAATACAAGCCACGAATTTATTATAACAACGCTCTGCAATAGGCAAATCGCCATTGAGGCCTGGATGAGGAGATTGAATCGTCTATTCTTGGTGTACAATTATTGATGGATTGATAGATTATTCTATTGATTTAAAGAAGTTCTTGAAATTTCTTTTAAGTGAGAACTAAGTTATTTATATATATCAATCAGGATAGGCGTACATTTAATAGATATATAATTAAACATAGAATTTATTGTCTTAAGTTTTGTTTATAATAATTTGTTCATGATTAAAACATGAGTATTTGGACCTCACTTAAAATTATTTGCCAATTCTTGGATCAAATTAATTCCATGTAAAATTTAATATATTTTTTGTTGCAGCCCATCCCCTACTGGCTTTACAAACTGCACGGCCTTAACATCAGCTACACGTGTGAGATTTGTGGCAACTACACGTACAAGGGCCCCAAGGCGTTCCAGCGTCACTTCGCTGAGTGGAGACACGCGCACGGGATGCGGTGTCTCGGCATTCCCAATACGGCTCACTTCGCTAATGTCACTCAGATTGAGGATGCTCTCGCTTGTAAGTTGAGTCTTTTTAGCTTTGTTCTATGTCTAATTTCTATATTCTATATTCGATCGTAAGTATGACTTATTTTTCGCCCTATATTGGATTCGTTGGAATTGCGAAAATGAGAATGGATTATATTTTTAAGTAGTCTGGTTTTTGTTTTTATGATATTTCCTAGTTTTGACTTTTATTTTGTCATATTTGTCTCTTCCCTTTTACCCGACTGCCAAGAAAGGGTTGTTTTTACATATTATGGCATGGCAACATTAATCGATTGCTTTTTAATTTCTACATAAAATATTTGGTTATTTTTACTGATTTTCGTAATTTATTGTTCTAGTATGGGAGAAAATTAAGAACCAAAAAGAAAATGAAAGGTTTGTTGCTGAGAATGATGAAGAGTTTGAGGATTCACAAGGAAATGTGGTGAACCGCAAGACTTATGAAGATCTGAAGCGGCAAGGACTACTTTAAATATTAATTTAGTTCTTAATTATAATAATTTACTTTGTAATAATGAATACACGTAAATAAAAGTTTAATAGTAAAATGTCTTTCAAGTAAAGCCTATAGCGAATAGAAAATACACCCGTATGTCACCATGTGAAAGGTTCTTTGCGGCCAAGCCAATGCAATATGCAATTAGATTTTGTTATCACCAGCTTCGTACAGTGGCACACCACGTAATCACGCCGCATGCCTCCCGTAATACAAAGTTTATCGTTAATGCAATAATTCGAATTTTGAAATATAAGGTTATTAGAAATATAAAGTCTTTAAAAAGTAGACAAAATACCGATATTAATAAAAGTACCGCCTAAGGCGGGTTACGCCCCTCCGCCTATGATACGCTAAGCCTCTGTTTTCGAAGTAAAACTGCTCTAATTTGTAATTTTGTATTGTGAGGTTATAAGTTGGAAAATAAACTTTTGTTAAAATTTTGTTAATGGCATAATCATTAAATTGTCTTCGCTTTTATTTTATTTTTAATTATTGCAGTTGTCACTGTCGAGTGTTCTGCTTTTATGTCAGTGTCAAAGTGTCAATGTCGTCGCTAGAGTTGATGCGGACAATAATAAACACGCGTGTTTTAATAATTTTGTAATTATTATAGTAATAATGTTCTTTTACGTTTGACATTTACCAAATAATTTACGATAACTAATAAGTTGTGAAAATGGCTGAAGATAAAAGGAGCAGCCAAATATTCACCGGTGCGAGAGTGTTAGGTTATGTCAGTACACATGTACCATTTGTATCCAGATTTATCAAGAGACGTGGTGAAAACCTAGTTTGTACTAGCGTAGGGAAGTGGTTCCATACGTATGGGTGCGACAAGTTCCGCCTGCTCAGCGTTAGTGGGGAACACCCCGGCCCCATAACATGTATGAGCGGTGACAATTTTCACGTATACACAGCCAGTGAGAATAATATATACGCGTGGAGGCGAGGCTGCGAGCTAAAACACGTTTATAAAGGGCACACTGCGCCAATACACCACATACTACCGTTCGGCGTACACATAATTTCCATAGATGAAGACAATGTGTTGAGAATATTCGATATAAAGGACGAGGAACAGATCTTGGAACTCAATTTTGATATAGAACATTTTAAAGTTACAACACTGTGTCATCCACCGACATATCTGAACAAGATCCTGCTTGGAAGCAAGCAAGGTCAACTTCAAATTTGGAATGTACGCACAAGCAAATTGGTTTACACTATAACAGGATGGCAATCGTCTGTGAGGGTGACAGAGCCTGCACCAGCCGTAGATGTGGTAGCTATAGCATTGGCTAATAGAAAAATACTCTTGCATAATATCCGGTATGATGAAACTATTATGGAGTTCGTCCATGATTGGGGCATGGTCAGTTGTTTATCGTTTAGACTTGACCAGGCCCCAGTTATGGTGTCAGGAAGTACCCAAGGGCATATAGTTGTGTGGGATTTGGAGGAGAAGAGAGTTAAGTCTCAAATCCAAGCAGCACACTCATCGAGGATAGCTGGGTTACAATGTTTGATGTCTGAGCCTTTGATGATTACTAATTCACCTGATAATTCCTTGAAAATGTGGATCTTTGATATGTCTGATGGTGGTGCAAGACTTCTTAAGAAAAGGTATGAATATCATATTTTATAGTGTACAAAAAAGAAACTAGGTATTACTTGACAAAACTTTTTTGCAATTTAATAATAAAATAAATGAGTATTCTTTAGCATTTGCAAACAATTTGCAAATGCTAAAGAATACTCATTTTATAATTTAAGTACTAGTAATAAGTTCTAGAGTTGTAAGCTCTAACATCAAATCAAATCAAATCAATTTTTTTTATTCAAAATAGGTTCTTGAGCACTTTTTGAATGTCATTACAACTACCACCACTTCACAAGGTGTTTCGTTATGGAGAAGAAGCGGCGAAAGAAACTCCATAACACACATCATACAACATACATACAAATATTTATTAAACAAGTAATTTAATTGAACATTCAAGTTAATACATTTTTACAAGCAGGCAAGAGCCCTTACATCGGGTCAGATTAGTAGTTCTCTGAAGGGGAAAACATTAAATATTATAATTAACTATTAGATCATCATTAGATTTCATAATTAATCATGAAGTTGGTATGTCCATTGATCAACATGTACTTACATCTCTGTTAAATTACTTTCAGAGAAGGACATGCTCTACCACCAAACCTAGTCAGATATTGTGAACCAACTGGTGAGAATATGCTAGTAGCAGGCACTGATAGCAGCCTGCATATCATGAACACCGTGACAGAAACATTCAACAAAAATATGGGCAAGGCTTCCTATAGCAGAAAAGCATCTAAAAAGAAAAGTAAGTAAAAATAAATTGCAAACAATTGGCTAATACTGAATGTTTATTTGAATTTTATTTTCATTAGTAATAAATGTATGAGGATTTTCTGCGATAAAGGGTATCATGTATTAGTATACTGACACATAGAACCAGAACTTTAATATATTTGAGTGGGAACCACTGTACTATTCAAATTATCAAAATTATTAAGTAGTTGCTTGCAGGGCTGTTGCTGATGCAGGTTTTTACTAGATCAGCGGATGCTGATGCTGATTTTTTCAGATTAATATCAGCTGATGCTGATGCTGATGCTGATATTTAAAAATACTAAATACATAATAAATATATTTTATACTGAGGTATTTGTACGTCCCTTACGAGAATAGTCTTTTTTAACCAACTTCACAAAATTAGGCGATTTCTCAATTCTACCGTATATACGTCTTTTTTATGTTTGTTCGCGGATAACTTCGTCGTTTATGTACCGAACTGGATGATTTTTATTTTGTTGGAAAAAAAGATATTTCCAAAGTAGTTCCATTATAAGAAAGTAAGGGTCTGATGACCAGAGAAATCGAGGGGATCTTTCAAAAATCGTAAGGGCGACTAGTGCATTTGTAAGATTTTTTGTCATCACTAAAAAAGGTGAAAAAAAAATTAATTAAAAAATACAATCGACTTCCATGTCACTACAAAGCAAAAATCAACTGAAACAAATTTTGGCTCAGCACATATCTCCGAAGCCGGCGCTCATATTGAACACGCTGTTTACGCCGTTATCCAACGAAATATATTTAGCACCGACTTCAGAACCATGTACCAAACCAACATCCACTTCAGCTACCCTCCACTCTGCAGTGACACAGAAGTCGGCATTTATTTGTTATTTTTTTTACAAAAATTACACTGTGTCGTATCTTTGTTCAATAACGAAATATTTGGTCATATTGCACTTTTCACTGGATGTGGCATTATGAATTGAATACGTAATTCTGTTATTGATTAATTGAACTATGATCGAAAGTTATTGATGTCTGACCAAATTACGTTGTCAATACAATCGAATGATTGTTTGATGACAACTTGTGTTTATAAACTTCTGTGATTGGCTAAAACTCCACGTGATTTAAGCTCGGTCCCGCCTTCAACGAACAAGTTACAATTTCAATATCAGCATTAAATATCAGCATCTTTTGTTGCGGATGCGGATGCTGATGCTGATATTTAAAAGAAAGCTGATAATCAGCGGATGCTGATGCTGATATTCGCAACAACCCTAGTCGCTTGCAATCGTATGAATGTAGAATATGCCGCTATATGTATATGTGTATAGCTGCCGCTGCACTTCTTCTGAGGTTACTGCACTCAACAAAATTACTGTAAAACGAGACGTTTTTTAAAATGTTTGACCATTTTTTTATTACAGAGAGAACCCAAACGGACTACCTTATTCTTCCACCAATCTCCAAGTTGAGTTCATGCATGCAAAGAGACAAGCAATGGGACAGCATTGCTTCTTTGCATGAAGGAAAGTACATGGCTACAACATGGTCTTACAATAGGATATGTATGGGCGAGCACAAACTGAAGCCTCCAGAAATGGTAAAGGGAACATTGGCGACATGTCTGACTGTGACACATTGTGGAAATTTTGTTATCATAGGTAAAATATTCTTTTTATTTGTTTTCAAAATACCATATTCTGTAATGTCTTGAGAAACAACTTGTTCAACATTAAAAAATAGTTCTGTAAAACAGTCCATTCTAAAACAATATTTTATGTGAGATTTTTCAAATGAAACAAAAATATAATCATTATTAAGTTATTAGCACTGGAGAGTATTTAACTTTATTAAAAAAAATTGCCTTTAAAATCTTTGTCTTATAGTATTAGGCAACTTTAACATTATGGTGGTCTTCATAAAGGAGTCTTCATATTCATTTTATTTACATATACTTCATTTTTAATTACTAGGTTAAATATATTACTTGGATATCAACAGGTTACAGTAATGGTCAGGTGCACAAGTTTAACATGCAGTCTGGTATTTATCGAGGTCACTATGGAGAAGAAAAGAAGCTTGCACACAAAGGAGCAGTGCGGGGTGTTGTAACTGATATCTGCAATGAGAGGGTTATTACCGCAGGAGCCGACGACAAATTAAAGTTCTGGTATTTTAAAACAAGTATGTATTATATGACAGTACTTTATTACACGTTATCTCATCTTTGATTTGGAATGCAATACAAATTTTATAATCAATCATGTTATTAGTAATATTAATATCCATACAGTTTTATGTCTATTCAAGTGAGGTTAGGTTTGGTTAGTTGCCGAATAAGTTCATTGCAGTGATATAATACTCGTATTATGGAATATGGCAAACATTTTTTCTGATAATTCATCATATGGATCGCCCATCAAAACAACTATAACTTATCTGAGTTAGTTCTGAAAATAATTTAATCTGTCTGACTAATAATAACTTGTTCATTTTATAAAATGTTTTCCAGTATTCAATGATAGAATTCCTTTGGTCCTTATTCAATTTTTTTAATATACTTTGGTAAGTAACATTATTTCTCTATTTCAGCTACAGCCCCTTATCATGTGATGAGATTAGAGGACTCTGTGGACAGTATGAAATGTCACAGAGACAGTGGTTTGCTCGCACTAGCAAATGAAGACTTTACCATTACTCTTATAGATATAGATACTATGAATGTGGTGAGAAAATTCGAGGGGCATATTGCGAAAATAAATGACTTCGATTTTGATTGCCAGAGCAGGTAACAGTTCAGTTTAAATATTTTTATTTAAATATAACGTGTCTCAGCTGTAACGCAACACTAATAAATTATTTTTTTAATATACAGTTACGTATAAAATGTATGGACCAGTTCAGGAGCATTCAGTGCATTTTTTATTTATATCTCATAGCACTAGTGCCTTACGGTGTACCACATGTTTATTGTATCTTTTAGTCATTATTACAGGTTATTTATGAGATAGTTTTGATGAATATCTAATGGAATTTTATATTTACTTTAGGTGGTTGATTTCCTCTTCTACGGATTGCACTGTCTGTGTTTGGGATATTCCCAGTGCTCAGTTGGTGGATATATTTTCCGTAAGTATTATTGTATACATAAATATAATCACTGGTTACATTATTAGACACACACAATAAGATTTTTTAGTAATATGTGGATGCCATGATAAATTCTTGTGGATGATTTGCTAAAAACATGTTCATACTTGTTCAATTCAATTAATTTATTTCAATACCGAAATAATACAGATTTAGTGTTATGGTACGGTGGTCTGATTTGGGAAAGACACAGGGTAATTACTGAAAAATGGGTAGAAGATTGGTCTAAGTATCATTAGACATGGAAGGCCTATATTATCTCCTTCCTACTCCCAGAAACTAATGGCTAAATGTGTGATGCGAGCTCACTTCCTGCGGATGGTATAATATAGGCCTGTACAATACTACAAGTATCAATTTTAAAATGTTTCGTAGGTGGAACAACCCTGCACATCGCTCACAATGTCGCCGACGGGAGATTTCCTAGCGACGACGCACGTTGGCGAAGTGGGCGTGTTCCTGTGGGCCAACAAACTGCTTTACGAGCGGGTCTTCCTTAAACCGATTGACAGGAGTGCTGTGGACATTCCTAGATTAAGTATGTTTTATACTATTTTAAATGTTTATTCGGAGTAGTTTTCCGCGCAAGCCCTGGAAGAAGTAAAAAGAAATATTTTAGACTTAAGAAAATTCATTTTAGCAAATCGTTATTGTTCATTATAATCAGTTCAATCAATTGAAAGGATGGGTAGGCAATGCTGACAGATTTTTTTAAGGTTAATAATAACTATGTTTACTTACTCACACTATTTTTTATTACTTTTTTTATACATTATTGTACAATAGTCGACTTAATCTCTATTTATGATAAACGAAATAGCTACGTACTTCAGTCGATTATTTAAATTAAGGTTTTTCGATTTACGTCTCAGCTATATTTATACATTTTTATTTATTCACAGAACTACCAAGCACTCTCGCTGAGAAACCAGATATAGACGACATAGGAGTCATAGACTTAGGCGAGCCGGAATACAAATCTCCCGAGCAAATAAGCAAGGAACTTGTCACCCTTTCTGGACAACCAACGTCACGATGGCTCAATTTATTGAATCTAGATATCGTTAAGCAGCGGAATAAACCGAAAACACCCATAACTGTACCAAAATCAGCACCCTTCTTTCTACCAACTGTACCTAGCTTAGAACTTGAATTTGATCTAGAAAAGGATAAAAAGAGAGATGGAAACAAACTCTTGATACCTGACTCACTTTCAACTTTGACAGTATTTGCTAAGAAATTACTTGAATGTGATGACGATTATGAAAAATGTTTAGAAAAACTTAAGACTATGTCGCCGTCTTCTATAGAAGCGGAGGTAACAAGCATGGCACCCGATGCAGGAGGTTCTATCGAAGTTATGAAGAAGTTTATAACAATGCTAGAAGTAATGTTGCATAGTAATAAAGACTTTGAATTAGCCCAATCGTACTTGAGTTTGTTCTTGAAGACGCATACGAAACTAATATCGATGGATAGAGAGTTAAGGAGCTCTCTAGATTCGGTTGAAGAATTAGTGGTGCAATCGTGGTCCAGGTTGCAGAGTAACATGTTGTATAACATCTGTGTTGTTAAAGCATTAAAGGATATGTAGTTTTTTACATAGTGTTTTACTTACTTTCCTAATGTTCGTAATTAGTAGTTTTCTCGGCATGATATTTGCTTATATGATTAGTTTGAGTTATTTGGCTTTTGGATCAATCATTGACACTCAGAAGCTGTCTTGGGGAATGAAGGGATTAAATCCGGGGGTTGAGAGGGGGTATTACCTTCCTACGAAGTTACTATTGCGATAACAAGATTATCTACTTTTTTTTTACGAGGGGAACCCTTCAAAAGGTACCCGACGTCATGGGAGTGACACCGGGTTGACACATGTGGGACTTTTACCGCACTAAAACCCCCCGGTGGCCGTCCTCGGCGCTGCGTAGAGGACTCCGGGATCTCCAAAGGAACGCAACCGGAGTCCTCTTAGCGCATTGCCCCGTCGGGCTCCGCCCAGGTGAGCTTGTCGCTCGCCACACCGTCTGGTGTGTACAACCGGGGTCGCTGACGTGCGGTTCGAGTTCCCACTCTTGCCACCCGGAACCCCGTTTCAGTCGCCTCTTACGACAGGCAGGAGAAACCGTAGTCCTATTCTACTCCCGGTACTACAAGGACGAGATTATCTACTACCTACCAACACGAAAATTTCTGTCAAATAGGTATACGTAATTAAATTTTGTGCATTATAAATGCCTTTGTACCTAACCGCAGACAATTCTTCAACCCACAATACATTTTATATTTGTGGCAGTGCCACCTCAGTGGAACCATGTGAAACAAAGCGTGTGAGTATTATTTTTTTTATAATGAGACTGGTGGACTACGTATTTGCGTAGAAATCGTTGTCTACGCACATTTGCGGTACCAAAGGAACCACGAATTTCTGTATGGAATGAGCTCGTTTTCTTCCTTTTTTGAAAAAGCTGCATGGGTGGGATTAAGAGTAGTCCATTAATATTAGTAACCACGAATGACATAATTAACAAAAGAATGCCGTGCAATCTGAATAATAAGCTACGCTAAGTATTTTTTCTTTCTGATATAAAATGTAGATGGGTAGATACTTACGCTTATTTGAAACAAACAAGTCCCACTTAGTTCGTACAATAATAATCCTTATGTTATAAGGAGGGCTCTTACCGTTACATAATTGATTTTATTTGCCTTCATAGTTAATAGCGAAAGTGGTTTTACGTGCAAAGTCTGCTATTGAAGTGTAGGTATTATTGTTTGCCCCTGTAGTTCCGGGACTAGAATAGGGCTACGGTATCCCCTGCCTGTCGTAAGAAGCGACTAAAAGGGGGCTCCCGGGGTTGCGGGCGGCAAGAGTGGGAGCTCGAACCGTCCAGTAAGAGACCCCGGGAAGGACGGCGGTATGTGTGGTTGCATACTGTCGTGAACACCAAATGGTTTTATGGGGTTTAGTGCGGTAAAAATCCCACATAACTCGACGTTGGTTTCCCCCTCGATAAAGGTATTATTGTTTTTTTTAATTAGATTCTGCTCGTAGCTAAAGTTGTACTAAAGAAGTCATCTTTCCCTTTTGTTTGAAGTCCCTGAAGTCCCTTTGACGTCCGCGCCAAACGGCAAGTCCGCTCCGAATATAGAAACGAGTCGACTCACAATAGCAAATTGCAGATATTAGCGGAACGAAGACAGCGCAGGACCCTCCGCCCTCCTGGCACCTGTCCGCTGCCCGCTCTCGGACTACGGGTACATAGCTGCGTTAGTGTGCCCTTACGTTACGGAGTATATGCTAACTAAACTTGCGCGCAACAACTTCAGAGCGGACTAGAAGTTTGGCGAGAATATTACCTACGTTACAGATCCTTCAATTTCGCAGCTTTGGTCTTTACTGTAACAAAATATTTATTTTTAGTACTTTGAGATTGTATTATACGAGTAGCTACGCGTATTTAAAAATGGCTTTTCTTTCATTAAATTCAGCATCCTTAGTTCGATTATATATTAGGATACTGGTATAAAATCTACAATTTACAAAAATTCAAGGAGACGGAATTTACTTCTACTTTGTTATCCTAGTCTAAATGGGCAGTAAAATGGCTGTGTCACTAAATTATATAAGATAAAATTGAAAATAGTTAGGTACTTATTTTTGTAATTCTATGCTAAGTGTACCTAATTCGCTATATAAACAATGACTTATCGATAAGTAGAGGGTTAAATATCAAGACTACGACGTCTTATTGAATATTTTCGAAGGGAATTAAGTAAGTCGCGGCGGATCGCTTTACTGAGGGCGGCGTTCATTAATCGTCTTTCGTCTTCATTTTCGCAATAAGTATTCATTTCTACCACTGGGGGGCGGTAGGGTGGAGATGGGGCGCGTTTGCAATGAAAATCTGATTGTGCTGCCTTTGCATTATCAATATCTCTATCTGCCAATTTCCCTCGCTTCCTAAGATCTCTTTAGATAATGAAACTGTGTGGTGAGTAAAATTTTATGTACCTATACCTATATTGTCGTATAGTCATCTATGCCATCTCGTTTATTGTAAGTAGGTATTGATATGCAGGTAATTAATTGTTAGAGTCAATTACTTAATTTAATTAAGTGGCCATCAGAACTGAATGCCATTGATTCTGATTGAGCATTGCAGATTATTAGAAAACAATATTTCATTGACAATAATAGTCGTACGTACCTAATACGTGGAATCTAGAATAGTTGCTCTTTTAACATATTCCATGGCGTCTTCCAAACCCCCAGTTTGTAACAAATAAACGTAGGGACACGTTTAGACAATATTTTTGTTTTTTTTTATATCAGGCTACATTGTTTTTTATTAAAACCATTGCTAAGAAAAACAGTCGAATACAGAACTTTCTTCTTTCCGAAGTCGGTTAATAAAAGTGTACCTAATTCTGGAGACGCTTTATTCCGAACCATTTAACGTTTTCAGTTAAAATCTTCATGAACTAAAAGTGTCGCGCGAACGAAGTGGTCGATATTGGTTATGTCCATCCAGATTTATGAATTCAATATTAAAGTTATAATTCTGGGTAAGTATCCAGCTGCCGTGGTAAGAAAGGTGTTGATAACATTTTGAAATGACTTTTACAGTACCTACCTATACTTACATGTATTTAAAGTTATATTACTTAACTAAATTTACACTAATTGAGAACTGATTATCTAAAATGTTGCTTTGCTATGTGACTGTACGGTAATAGTTATTTGAGGTATATTTAAAGATATAATAATAAAATAGCTAAATATCAATTTCTTTCTGAACTAATCATACTAAAGTGACAGTCAATTTATTGCTTCTTAAAAAATATTTTTCAAAAATCACTTAATATTTGTATCATTCAGTATTAAGTAAGCGGCATTAAGCTATCATTTTAATTAAATCGAATGGTGCATACATTTATTTTTCTAGATATAATTTCGTTTGATAAATTAGTTAATACAGAGTTTAATAGGAACTTATGTTTGTTAAGCGATTTGGGTTTAATAGACTATTACCATGCAAGCGGCATGTTTCCGCGACGTGTATTCGACGAGCGTTATTGGAACAAACACGTAAGTGCATTAAGTCCTGCAAAATTGTTTCATGAAAAGTGTATGACCAGATGTTGACCGTCACGTAATTGAAAGCAAACAGCGTGGGGCCGCGTTATCAGCGGCTCTGCGCGTCTGCTAACCTCGTGTCAACAGCGGGTCAAGCGCTTTATTTTGCCTAAGTCGAGGACAAATATATGGAATTGGCCATGTAGTAGTGTAGTGTTTTTAAGTATTTAGATAAGTGTTAACATTTATATAAGTTTTACAGGAGGAAGCCGTTCATTTTTCAATTCCGGAGCAGTCAGTACCATGAGTTATAAAAGCAATGTTAGCCCTGATGCGTTACCGCCTGACCACAGCCAAGAGCGGTGCGGCGAGCGGGGCGGCGAGCGGCGCGGTGAGCGTTGAGCGGCGAAAACAAATGTAGGACTATGTATGAAGCTGGCCACAGCTACGAGCGGCGCGGCTTATTTTTAGAAAACATAATTAATATACCTACGTACATATCTAAGCTACTTATAGTATTCCACCTCCTACTACTACTTATTGTATTTGAAGAAATAATGATCATTATATCTCGTAGATTGCTTATAACTCCTACGTATCTGTCTACTTGCGACTGTTTATAATTCCAACCCCAAGTAAATTGAATGTATGGAAATTACCGCTTTCTAAAGTGTGACCTTAACGAACCTTCATGGAAGGTATGTAGAATTAATCAAACTCATCCCTTGCAAATCGAAAAGAAAAAGGTTTCGCCAGTGGTATGCTAATTACAGAAGGCAGAATATCTACAACCCTTTTAACATACGTCCATTTCTGTATGTTTTATTTACATTTTCACTGCAAATGTGAGTTGAAAGGATATTTAATGTAGACCGACATAGAGATGATGGGTATGCTCGTGTATGCCTTTAATTAAGATATTACTTACAGCCTTTGAATTTGATTTAATGAATATGAAAATGTTTTTATTCAATTCCCTAATATTTTTTTATTGTAGGGTACATGCATAAACGTAAAACACTACTTTAAAATTTATCTACCTACTTTAGTGTACTCATAAATGTTAACTTGGAAACTTCGTTGGTATTGTTGATCGAATGTAGGATATTGTTTAGATAAGAAAAAACATTTAAAAACTTGTGTTATTTAAATATAATATTGCTATGAAGCAACCTATAACTACGAGTACTGTAAAAAGACGTGCTTATGACGCATGATAACGTTATCATTGATGATTTCTCTGTGTGAATGTAAGCAAATTTGTTCATGTATTGTGATATCGGTTTTAGAAGTGGACATTTTTACCGGTTTCTGTGTAAAAAGAGTGCTACGAATGAGGCAATTTCTAAGTGAATAAAAGAAATGCAGTCTAACAAACATGAATCACATGAAGGTAAGGTAAGTGCAATTTGTTTATAGTCACACTATGTTTTTATTGATAATATAAGTATTATTTATAGAGAAACATAGCTACTCTGGTAACGTGGTGTTTTATTGTCGGGGTCCAATTAGATCTGGAAGTCAACGTCGCTTTATCGAAACGCTATATCCGAAATCGAATGTCGTAGCAATGCACGCATAAATTTACTGGACTGTTTCCGTTTTATGCAATCGAATGGGTACTTGTATAATGCAATGGTTATCAGCGATCATGGAAGCACCAATTTATGTATGAAATTGTCATGACGTCATACGTAACGACAAAAACCTATTTTAGTAGCAGTTATTTTTTGCTGTATAGTGATCTTTGATAGACAAATAGAAATTGAAGGCATATAATAACAAAAAAAGAACATGTTTATTTCCATTTTATGAGAAACGTGGAGTTCAGGTTCTATCAATAAAGTACCGATGGAATTATTTATTAAGTATTTCTCATAAGCGTTCGGAAAAAAATTAATTTCCGCACAGCTTTTGACGTGCGTCTACTTTCCTTATTTATCGTACAAAATATTTATCTCGAAGAATTTCCAAATGTCATCATTTCTTAGCGACGATAATGTGAAATTTACTTTACACCTACTTACTTTTGTAAATATTTATTTTTTACATCTTCACAAAGCGAATTCACGTCACAGATACGATTAGTATTAACGTCACAGATACTACTAGATATTGCCAGTCCTGAAGGAATAATTATCGCCTGATATTAGCGTAGCGAAAAAATTCTAAGTCTATGCCTGACATATAGGTAAGTCAGCCGGAATCTCCACCGAAAGATATAACTATTTCACGATAGTAATAGGTAAGATGTGGACCATATTGGTTCTATATTTATAAATACACGTAGTATTTAACCGTTTCCAAAATTTTCACAAATAAACGTAGATATGCAAATATATAATGGTATGTGACTTACTATTCTGATTATTACGATAATGTGTGTTTAGGAAATATGCCAGTTATATCTTACAGACAGAAAGCAAACTTTTTATTACATCGATATCTACAATAAGTCGAATAATAAAGATTAGGACATTTTCTATTAGCGATCCTTTATTCCGAGCCATTTAACTTTTTCTGTCTAAAGTTGAATATCCATAAAACGAAATGGCGGTGCGACCACTTCGCGGTTGGTTTTGTCCATTTAGATTTATAAAATTTTATAACATAAGATACTTGGAAGCGTAGAAAGCTAAAAGAAAAGTATCTATCCTTGAGAAGTTTAGTCATTTGACATTTTGCGACGTTTTATCTTGTGTTTTAGTTTTTCCTTTTCATTTATATCCAGAACAAAAATTAACGAGCTAACTTTAGTATTTGAATAATAATTCCTTAAACTGTAGCTAGAAAGCTTAAAGCCGAAAAAATATACATAATCCTATGTTAATAGCTTAATTAACTTAGCTTCTCTTGTACAATATTAGGTATAATAGTCGAAAGTATATTTTTATGAACAGTTGTAAATTGTTGGCTAGTATTGTGATGCTAGACCGTTAACCTACAAAATATCTATAGAACCTTGATCTTGGAATATTATTTTCAAACGTTTTGATATTAAACTTAGAAGCGCAGTTGAAAGAGATCACTTCTTTGTTGTCAATTTTCAATAATAATATTCTTTCAATGACACTAGGCGATGCGGACAAAAGAAAATACTTGGCAGTAGGCTCGAAAGAAAATAATCGGAAAAATAAAAGAGGGTTAAGTAGGTTAATTACTTTGAAAATTAGAGTTTGACAGAGCGAAGCGATGATATTCCTCCTTCGTTTTACAGAATACTAAGTGAGATGGTCTCATTCGATTTTGCTCGTGGCCCGTGAAATCATCCTCTTATACGGGGTCCTAGGTTTGGCACGTTTTGTAATAAGGCTGTATTAGTTTGGAAGCGTTCTAGAGTATATCGTTACTTCGTTAGCATTTTAACTTTAAGCTCAAATATTTATATGTAGATTTGCTGGCAATTTGGTAATATTTGGTAATATTATTCAAATTACGTTTACAATTTGTGTGTTATGTATCCGCAAACCAACAAACTTGTTTCAGGAAATCCTAAATAAATGAAACATGCGCAACAAAATTAATTCAATACCTTTCCACTTTTCAGATTTTAGGGCTGAATATGGTACCTTCAAGCATTAAGTTTCTTATTGGTGTTATAATACTTTAAAGTATATTGTATCAATAAATTATTATCTATTAACGCCTGCTTTACTTATAGCAATACACTAGGGTTAGTTGAGCCGGAATAGATGCTACGGGCACACGAAAAAATTTAAACTTTGAACGGAAAAATATGAGTCACTGGGATATTTGTTTCTACGGAGATCGAACCCCTTTTGAGTGTCAGACAGTTACAGACAGTAGTAATGGTTACTATACCATGGTTAAATAATCATATCAATTCATTAGCTGTATACATATACCCACTTTACACTATCAATTATGTCTTTTCAAAGGCAGAACCCATATATTCGCTATAATTTGTTTGCGTAGAGTACCTACAAATATGATGAAAATAAAATAGCGTAGCGTGATGGCATGAATCTAGCGAGGAGGCCTGATAGCGATGTGGTGATTAATAATGGAAATACGGAGTTAAATTCGAGTTAAGCGGCCATTTTGCAGTAGTTTTCACTTTGACCCTAATTTAGTTGCTCAGTATACGGGTTGTTGTGACCGCAAGGGAACAATAGAGATTTGCCATCAGTATAATCGTCCGCAGTTAAGAAGCTTCAAATAGTTTAACGTAGTTGAGTGACCTATCTACTGGTCTGCTCAAAAACCAAGTAGAGACAAGTGGACGTCAATTTATACATTAAATGGCTTTGTTTCTGTATTGGAGATTGTATAAGTACAATTATTATGAAATCATAATTATTAAAATATTTTGGCTGTAGGTCTAACCCTATGTCCCTGTAGTTCCGGGACCAGAATAGGGCTACGGTATCCCCTGCCTGTCGTAAGAGCGACTAAAAGGGGGCTTCAGGAGTTGCGGACGGCAAGAGTGGGAACTCGAACCGGCCGACCAGCAACACCGGGATGGACGGCGGTAGGTGTGGTCGCATACCGTCATGAACACCAGATGGTGTGGTGAGTTTCAAGCTCACCTGGGCGGAACCCGACGGGGCAACGCGCTAAGTGGATTCCTGTTGCGTTCCGTTGTCGTAAGAATCCCACATTACCCCGTGCCGCTCCCACGGCATAGGGTACGGCATAGGGTTTTGAAGGTTTCCCCCTCGTTACTTTTAAAAGGATGAACATTTTTAAAGTGCGTGGTACCTACTACTGACTTATTTATTCCTTGCCTTCAGTTACAATTTTCGCGCTGTAATGTTCTCGCCGCCCTATTCCCTTCATATTATTACAGTTTTACCGTTGGTCTAGTTTGTAATGAGACATTATTTACTTATATGAGGCGTTCTAAACTCAGCGATGAAAGTAGTCTTAAAGGGTAACTAATGCATCGTATATTCGTTATAAAGTCCAAAAAATTAAATGGATTTATGTATATTTGATGTCATTTGACAGTAAATGATCGTTCAATAACGGCAAGAACCTATACCTACCATTTTGTCCGTATCTATTACATAAATGACTACATAAGGGCCGTCGCAGATGCGTCGTCAGAACTAAGAATCGTGAAGTAGGTAGTGTAAAGAAATGTTGTATCAGAGAAATATTCACATATTTTATATACTTGAGTGCTATCTAAGTTACTAAGAGCTCCAGACGAGCAAATAAAAAGCAAGGATTTACTGAAGTAGTACTGAAGTAGCGGGGAACACAAAGTTTTCCAATTGATAATAATTTTCATTGTGATGCAACACAAAGGCGAGCGAAAAGTATGGAGTTCTGAAATAAATTCTTAATTTAAGAGCTGACTGAACGCTATCTGAAAGGAAAGTCGGGATTAGAAGAACAAAGAGCACGGCTCAGCTGACTGCGGGTCTTAATTTTTTTGTTGACTTGTATTTCGTTTTGTCTATACAAATTGGACTATAGACTCGTAATTAATGTTTTGCTGCTATAGAAATAATTAATAATAAATAACTTAAGGCAGAAAATATTTACACGAGGCTTCAGAGTTCAAGAGTTATTTGTATGAGGTTTTTCATCTTGTAAACATTCATGGATATCTGTAGCCAACTCTATGTAGAGTAGGGATTCTATTTACTACAGATTCGTGGTCACTTCTAAGGACTGGGATAGTTATTTTATAGGTAAGTTAGTCTGTTTTCCACTAACAGTTGCTAGTACAGTTATTTACATTATATTTTGTACTTGAATTATTGGAAACTATGTACCTACATTTACTGATTTACTAGTAAGAACTCATAGGCACTACAAACACATCCACAAGTCACATTTAACTACATACAATTAGTAATTAAGCACCTAATAAAATTGTAGGGATTTTAAGCCGTAAGTTTAATGGTACATGTAAATATAGGAAATCAAGAATATATATATAATGAAAAACAGGTATAGTTCAATATTAATATTAAGTGCCGTTAGGGTTGCGATAAATTCGTGCGGTTTTTCTCAAATTGATTTGCATATTATGAATGGGATGAATGACCGAGCCATTGTTATTAATAGCACGAACATTTACGATTGTCTTTTTTGCTTTAGGATTTATTCATTCATTCTATTTCTGACAGGAATTATAAGCATCCAAAGGCAGGTTACTTTTTGTTTTTCAAAGACTTTTCATTCGATTTATCTAAACATTTATCTTAGGGTTGGGTATTTTTAATATCTATCCAGACCCTACTTAGGTGTTTGAAGTTAATGATAGACAGTTTATCACAGCGTTGCCTATACCTGAGGATTAAACCTAAATGCCTCCAATAACTCCTTTTCTATCGTGAGGTTTCTAATTCCACTAATATTATGGTGGAAATCTTGGAAGGTGGTAGAACCCTTTGTGGTTCGACTCCGGCGGCACCACCGCCACACCTATTTCTACCTAATAACAGTAGTGTTAGGCGCTGCTGTGTTCCGGTTTGAAGGGTGTGGTAAGGGAGACAGACTTTTCCGAGGCGTTCCAGCTTAGTCCTCAGGGGTAGCGGCGCATCTGTGGCCGACCTCAGGTAGGAATATCTAATTCTATCTGGGGTTGATTACAGATGTCTATGGGCGGCAATAGCCACTTACCATCAGGTGGACTGCATGCTCGTCTGCTACTCTTATATTATAAAAAAAAAAAAAATATGTACTATATTACACAATATGGATAACATAACTCATTTTCGAAAGATATGTGTGGTGTGGCCGATGGGAAGCATTCATGTGTTAAACCTTAAAGTTCTGCAGGGTTATGAATTTGTCAATATTCGTCTATAATATCAATAACCTTGCAAACGTTCAAATGTTCTTGTCAAAGACCACAAGGAGATTTGAGTTTAGTCACTTAAGACAGTTATTACCAAACTTTGTTAATATGATTATCTATATATATAAAAGCGAAAAGATACTCACGTTCAAAACGTATTAATCAAGGTTTTGACTAAACTGCTGAAGCTACAATCATGAAATTTGAAACATAGCTTCATTTTATAATGTAGATGCGCACTAAGAACGGATTTTTTGATATTCCACCGTTAAGGGGGTTAAATGGGGGTTGAAAGTTAGTATGAAAGTCCGTCAGTTTTAAAGCAAATTGGATGAAAATTGGTATTTATCTAATCTAAGGGTTTTTCCAAAATCAACCCTAAAGGTGGTTAAATAGGGGTTGACAGCTTTTTTTTAATTTTTCCATTTTGGAAGCTAGCACTATGAAAGTTAGCCATTGCTTTACTGGTTAGATATAATAGAACTTTAGTTCTACCGATTTTGGAAAATCAACCCCTATGTGGGTAAAATAAGGGTTGTAAGTTTGTATGGAATTCCCCCAGTTTTGATGTAAACTCTATGAAAATCGGTATTTGGGTTTTTGATTAAAAATAATTAAATACCTATTTCACCATTTTTGAAAAATCAACCCTTAAGTTGGTAAAATAAGGGTTGGCAGCTTATTTTAAATTTTCCAATTTGAAAGCTAGCACTATAAAAGTTAGCCATTGCTCTACTGGTAGGATATAGTGGAACTTTAATTGTACCTTTTTTGGAAAATCAACCCTTATGTGGGTTAAATAAGGGTTGTAAGTTTGTATGAAAGTCCTCCAGTTTTGATGTAAATTGTATGAAAATCGGTATATGGGTTTTCGATAGAAAATAATTAAACACCTATTTCATTGTTTTTGGAAAATCAACCCTTAAGTTGGTAAAATAGGGTTGACAGCTTATTTTAAAATTTGCCAATTAGAAAGCCAGCACTACCAAAGTCAGTCATTGCTTTAGTGATTAGATATAGTGGAACTTTAATTTTACCGTTTTTGGAAAATCAACCCTTATATGGGTTCAATAAGGGTTGTAAGTTTGTATGAAAGTCCCCCAGTTTTGATGTAAACTGTATGAAAATCAGTATTTGGGTTTTCGGTAGAAAATAATTAAACACCTATTTCATCATTTTTGGAAAATCAACCCTTAAGTTGGTAATATAAGGGTTGACAGCTTATTTTAAAATTTGCCAATTTGAAAGCCAGCACTGTGAAAGTTAGTCATTGCCTTACAGGTTAGATATAGTGGAACTTTAATTCTACCGTCTTTGAAAAATCAACCGTAATGTGGGTTAAATAGGGGTTGAAAGTTTGTTGGGAAGTCCGCAGATTTCGAAACAAAGTCTATGAAAATTGGTCTTTAGCTTTCTGATTGAAAATAATAGAACACTTATTTAACCGTTTTTGGAAAATCAACCCTTAAGTTCGATTAATAGGGAATATAAATTTATTTTAAAAACCGTTAATTTGGAAACAAGGATTGTAAAAATAGCATTTAGCTTTCTGGTTCAAAATAAAAGAGCTTCTTTAACACCGTTTATGCAAAAAAAAAGGGTAGACCCTTAAGAAGGTAAAAAAGGGGTGGAAACTTCGTTGAGAAGTCCGCGGCTTTTTAAGCAAAGTCTATGAAAATGGTTATTTGGCTTTCTGATTCAAAATACTAGGACACCTATTTCACAGTTTTTGGAAAAACAACCCTTAAGGTTGTTTAATAGGGGATGGAATTGTATTTTAAAATCCGTTTATTGGGAAATAAGGACTGTAAAAATAGAATTTAGCTTTCTGGTACGGAATAATAGATCTTCTTTAACAACTTTTATGGAAAATCTACCCTTAAGAGGATAAAATAGGGGTAGAAACTTCGTTTAGGATTTCGCAGATTTTAGAGCAAAGTCTATGAAAATTGGTATTTTGCTTTCTGGTTGTAAATAATATATCACTTATTTTTCCATTTTTTGAAAATTAACCCTTAAGGTCGTTAAATAGGGGTTGGATCCTTATTTTATAATCCGTTAATTTGGAAGCAACCACTATGAAAGATTATCATTAGATTCAATAAAGCATCTGAGTCACTTTTTTTTTTAGATCAACCCTTAAGACGGCTATAAAAGGGTGTATGCATTATGCCTTTATGTTTACGCATCTGTTTCAGGATTTTATAGCAACTCAACAATCAACCCCATTAGGGTACTATTAGTAAAGAAAGTTTCTTTAAAAACCGTTATTGAAGTTACTTCCTTTGGCGTGTCTGAAAAAGAACATAGAAGAAAAAATCAGAGAAGTTTAGTGTAGGGCGAAATTCCACGGGCCGTAACATATAACGTAACACGTAACATATATTTTTAACATGGGAATGTATTGCGCGTGCTGAAGTGCAGAACAGCGGTTTTTTAAGGTTCCGTACCTAAAGGATAAAAACGGAACCCTATTACTAAGACTTCGCTGTCTGTCCGTCTGTCCGTGTGTCACAGGGCTCTATCTCTGGAACTGTAATAGATAGACATTTGAAATTCTTACAGAGGATGCATAACTGTGGCCGCTATAACAACAAATAATAAAAATAAAAAAGTTGAAAATCCCCATCCCATACAAGGGGTCCCCATACAACACAAACTGCTATTCGATATTTTTCCAACTAACTTTTGAACCGTTAATGGTAGACAGTTCAAATTTTCACAATGTCTGTACTTTAATGGCTGCTGCAATATTAAATACTAGAAATTAAAAAAAAATGAAAATTGTGGTTGTACGGAACCCTCCAGGTTTTGACTTGCACTTGGCCAATTATTAGTAACGCGCAGACCCGCGGGCCACAAGGAAAAGTCGCGGGCCATACACCACACGTGGGCGTCGGGTTGTCGACCGCAGGTGTTGAATATTAGCTTTCAGAAATTTGATGATAAAGATTTTGAAATTCTACTAAGGAGGTAAAAGAAGTGTTATATGTATGTATACGGGAATATTTTAGGTTCGAAGTTAGAAACGTGAAATATCAGATAACGTCTATTCAGACAAATACACGACAACGTTGAAGGGGTGCAAATTTCATAGGGGTGCAACTTATATTTTAAAGAAAGGTTCATTACCGTCTACTAATTAGAGATTTTGTGTATGTTTCTGAAGAAAGCTTGACCAATTTAGGTACAATGTGACGAAAAAAAAAAGCTTTTATTAATTAAATATTAATGCTTCTTTATCGTTAAAATTGTTAGGTACAAATTTACGATTACAGTTATTTGTATGTCATATAATATTGTTTTACGCGGGCGAAGCCGCGGGTTCTGCTAGTAGAATATATTTGAATTTGAATCAATTTTAGGGCAAATGTATCGTGTGTACACATTGTACATTTCAACAATATGTACCTATTTACTATTCGGCACGCACTTTAAACATTTTTCCGTTTTCTGCATTAAGTAGGTACCTACATAACACGCTTTGACTTTTCTTTAAATTATATTGCATATTTGAGAATTATTTCGATAACTTATTATATTAAAGTGAGACGTTATTTTAAGAGAACCTCATAGCTTATGTATTCATTCATATACACGTGAGTGCTTTTAAACATGATTCGTTGCGACCACAATTAATGTTGTCAACGATAACCCTAACTAAATAACAAAAATAATAATCGCGATTCTAATTAATTGTATAGCAATAATAATTTTTAACTTGACAATGCATGAGAAACTTGTAACCATTTCAGTAATTATAATGTGTCTCAAATATTATAATGCGTTAAGGAAAATAAAGAGCGTGACCAGCTACCTGCAACAAAAAAATGGAGTTTATTTTTATTGCAATTAATTTTACCTTAGTGTTAAAATTTTGCATTTGAAGTAGGTTAGAAACATTTTAATCCATGAGCAATTCCATATTTGTTGAAGGCAAAATAAAGCGCTTGACCCGCTGTTGACACGAGGTTAGCAGACGCCGAGAGCCGCTGATAACACGGCCCCGCGCTGTTTGCTTTCAATTACGTGACGGTCAACAACCGGCCATACACTTTTCATGAAACAATTTCGCAGGACTTAATGCACTTACTTGTTTGCTCTCATAACGCCCATCGTGTAACATGTGGATTGCATGTTAATAGTCTATTAAAACCTAAATGAAATGTACATATTATCTGTGTAAGTGTTAATGAAATTGATGTTCATTACTGGCTTCATCCGGCTAATAGAAACATAATGGGTTATTGGTGTGTAGCATAATGATTTTATGAAATAAATTTAACTTGTTCCCATCTATAAAGACGAATAATTTCAGTGTAGGTTCAAATTAAAAATATTTTTATGGAGCATGTAGCAAAACTACATACTTTTAACGAAAGCAAGTAATTTAACTAAAACATAATCTTACATAAAAGTATAAATTGTTATGGGATTATTGTATTTCAGATATATCAGTGATAGTTTATTTAATGGCATAACTACATAATATCGTACATTTACATAACTACATAATATCGTACATTTACAGAGAAAAAAATGTAATTTTACTAATACGAGAGGTACATACGCTCTATGGAAGAAATCACAATGAGAGATCTTATAATTATGCTAAGGAGCTTAGTGTATGAGTACAATAATATATTTCAAGTATCATTCTTCTAACTAGTATCGCTTATTAATATGATGTAGGTGGGTACATATTTGAAGCAAAAACAGATACAAATACTTACCTACCGTTAAGCTGGGTACTCACATGATGAATATCTATGGAACATAGTGGATACCCAGCTTTACGCGCATTTAAGGTAGGATCTATCATACAAATTTCCTTCTATCGCTTATATATTGTATGGGTAAAACGAACCGTGAAGTGGTCTGGCAGCATTTTTTTCTCTGTTATAGAAGTCGTTTCATTCAGAAAAGTTAGAAGCTTTGAATCAAGCATCACTCTAAATCAGAATTTGTAATTTAAAACAATGTCATTTCTACGAATCCATAAGTTATGAAAGCGAGATTTGAAGGTAGAAATTATTGTTGTTACTTAAAAAGTTAATGTTTGTTCGAGACTTAGAGTTGTAGGTAGCGTAGCGTTGAGAGTTCAGAGTTCGAAAAATTTAGACAAACGTCTTTGATTCTTCGAAGTAGTATGTATAAGAAATTAATTCTCAGTTGCTTTAAAGATGTAGATTTTTAATGAACCAGGTACGTTTAATTAGCTTATTTTTAAAGGCCTGTGAATACTGTCAAGTACTCAACCATGCGCGCATTCTGCTAAGAAACACTAAGCCGGCATGGTGTACAAAATCTTTAATTTTTTGAGGAAATGTTCAGCAGAGGGATAATACTAAATTAATAACGACTATAGTAGGTGCCTTAATTTGTTATTATTTTTCATTCTACATTTTTATCCAGTCCAACCTAAATTCGTTATTTAATTTCGTCTCAAATACAAAGTTTCTTGAAAAACAATAATAAGATGTCAAGCGATATAATGTGTTTGTTTACTTCCCTTCGAAAGAAGTTTGAAGTGCAATAGACCTCGCAAGTTTGTGAGTCTTATAATGTAAAAGTTTTAATTTGATTTGCAACTACTAGCTTCTACATGTTTCGCTCACCTACACAACTTTTTGTGTACGTAATCCTCTTAGAATCTGTTATAAAATAAAAAGTAGTATCTAAGTGTCTATATTCATAAAGTTATTACTATAATAATAAGTTTTGTTTGTCTGTTATATGGTACGGGCTAGTCTTGGAAAGCACTGAATTTCTATATAAGAAGTAGTAATCACATATTTAGTATCTAATAGTATTCTTTCATTTACATATACTTTCAGTTTAAGAATTGAATTTCAAGTTTTTATTTTCACTCTATATTTTTATTTTCTGTGGATGCTAATTTCAATATTCGGTTGAATTGTGCATTGTAGAACCTCGAATGGGGAAGGTCACTACAACTCAAACCTTTCTGATAAGTATATGTAATTTCGCTTGTGACCTTATTAATCGTGGAAGACACAAAAGTAAAAGCAAAATTTTGATTTTCCTGCTTTTTGAAAATACTTTACATTACTATACCCTATTACCCAGATTTCGACGGGATTTTTACGTAAAGGTAAAGTCACACAAAGACATACAGAGAGTAACTAAATCCTTCTAGAATATTTACGATCCCAGTGAAAATATTGAAAAACCCGGCTTAGATGTCTCGACGGGTGATGTGGGAACTATGAAGGACGTCGTTGTAATAATTTCATTAAACGTAGCCGTAATTTGGGGCAGTATACAAGTTTTATTGTTATAATTGTAATGAAATATCAAATAGAGGTTTTATTTTGTATCGTTCCGCGTTTAACAATTATTTTCTCGAAGCTATATAAACAAGCTATTTTAATTGTATCTTAAAATAAACGGTAAAATTTACGGTAAGCGTTATTAATGTGCCCCATTAACAGAACAAAGTAAATTCATTTATTATTATTGTATTCCTGATAACGAGAAATTTAATTGTATTATTTTATTGTTTGAGATTAATGAAGACTTTGAAATAATATTTCAGCTTTCATTTCGTTATAACGATAGTAATAGAAAAATCCAATACTTATATTTTATTAAATTAAAGGCAGGTCATCACCCATTTACCTATCATATGTTTTAATTAACATTTCGAATAACCAGTCAATTTTATTATAATACTATGTAAATACGTTGTTTCTTAACTATATTTTTGCATATTATTATATTATCTATTATCTATTATTCGTTTATAATTCCGACAAATGGTTAGAAATATATAAAATTAAAGTATGTCCCTATCTCTGATTTAAATTATCACCGTTTTGATATCAAAACGTAAAGACAACCTAAAAGATTATATTTTGAGTTGTTGAATTAAGGATCAACAGCAAACCACCTCAAAACCTTTACAGCTTTAAGACTGCAGTAATAAACCTAAAACTAATAATCAGTCGCGGTTTCAAAACTAAAGGTTCTAAGTAGCGAACTTAGCGCGGTATCGTGATCCCTCTGTTGCGGTTTTCTGCATTCTGTACCCTTACCATGAGTTTTTACGTGTCGACAAATATGATTGTTTTAGTATTTGTTTACGTATTGGCCCATACTATTTCCAATCAGCGCCTCTAGCGGATTGTGTCGGAATACGTAAACAAATACCAAAACAGTCATATTTGTCGACAGGTAAAAACTCATGGTAGGGGTACTGGTGCCCTTTCATCCTTTCGGCTACTCTGCGGTTTTGTTGCACGATTTTTTGCGTTTTCCTACGTTAAAGTGTAGTTAGAGCGCAATTATGAATCATATTTGCCTTAATAGTCGTGCCTGATACGCCTATCGCATGAATTAATTATTTTTTTATGGTTTTCAACAATAACTATGGTTAAAGAGATATATTTTTTTATAATATAGAAGTAGCAGACGAACATGCAGTCCACCTGATGGGAAGTGGCTAGAGGACATATTTAATCAACACCAGATAGGATTAGATATTCTTACCTGAGGTCGACCACAAATGCGCCGCTACCTCTGTGGTAAGCTTGAACGCCTTGGAAAAGAATGTGGTAAGCACACCCTTCAAACCAGAACACAGTAGTAATTGGCACTACCTACTGTTAATAGGTTAATAGGCAGAAATAGGTGTGGCGGTGGTGCCGCCGGAGTCGAACCACAACAAAATATACCTTTCTAGTTTTTTTCGGCCCTGTGCATGTTAATATTTTACTAAGAATCCTCTTGTTTCACAGGAAGAAAACGTAAAGAAACCTTTAGATTTTTTTTATAAACGGATAACATTCGTATCAAACGTATATTAATTTAATACGAAGAAATGAATGTTTACTGTCGCTTATTACGCTGTGTGGAATCTAGACTTGTTTAAATATTTACATACATATAAATTAACTGCAAATAAGCTTCAACTCAGACATAATTAAATCCAGGATGTACTTTTCCATACGTTTGTGTGTGTGTGTTCGTGTGTTTGATGCGACGTATTGGGATGCTCGTTATTTTTTAACCGACTTCAAAAAGGAGGAGGTTATCAATTCGGCCGGTATCTTTTTTTTTTTTTTTTTTTTTTTTTTTATGTATGTACAGCAATTACTCCGCCGTTAGTGGACCGATTTTAATAATTCTTTTTTTATTGTGTAGAGACGAGCTGCGAGTTGGTCCCATTTAAATATGGTTAGGATCCATCGATTGGTTCTGGAGAAAAAGAGGGGAACTCCTCCACCCATGTAAATATAACAGCCATAACTTCGCCGTTTATGAACCTATTTTAATGCCTTTAATTTCGTGTGTGGACAATTGCTACAAGTTGGTCCCATTTAAATATGATGAGGATCAGAGTGGGTTCTGGAGGCAAAATATGTAACTCCTCAACTGATGGGTATAATTGAGTTTTGTTTGAAGATATTTGGTGTAGGTTCTAATGAAATTGAAAAACCAGTTTATCTTTGACTATTTAAGGGTCTGATAATGTGGCTCGGAGTCAAAATATGTAACTCCTCAACCGATGGGAATAATGGAGTTGTGTTTGAAGATATTTGATGTACGTTCTAATGAAATTACAAAGCCAGTTCATCATTGACTATTTAAGGGTCTGCTAATGTGGCTCGGAGACAAAATATGTAACTCCTCAACCGATGGGAATAATTGAGTTGTGTTTGAAGATATTTGGTGTAGGTTCTAATGAAATTGAAAAACCAGTTTATCTTTGACTATTTAAGGGTCTGATAATGTGGCTCGGAGTCAAAATATGTAACTCCTCAACCGATGGGAATAATTGACTTGTGTTTGAAGATATTTGGTGTAGGTTCTAATGAAATTGCGAGGCCAGTTTATCATTGACTATTTGAGGATCTGATAATGTGGCTCGGAGACAAAATATGTAACTCCTCAACCAATGGGAATAATTGAGTTGTGTTTGAAGATATTTGCTGTAGGTTCTAATGAAATTGCAAAGCCAGTTCATCATTGACTATTTAGTTAGGTTAGGTTGGAACATATAAGACAATATAAAACTAAGCGAGCAGGGCGCGGCAGCGCCCTGCGAGCGGGCGGTTCCAATCAATGTAAATTCAGACCTTACCTTAATTCGTGATCTCGTTTATACAATTTTATATTGTATTAATATAAATGTTATTATGTCATCACTAAAAAGGGTGAAAAAAAATTTTTAACAAAAAATACAACCGACTTCTATGTCACTACAAAGTAAAAAATAATTCAAATAAATGTTGGTTTAGTACATATTTCTGAAGTCGGCGCTCAATATATTTCGTTGGATAACGATGTCAACAGCGTATCTAATATGAGCGTATCAATATATTTCGTTGGATAACGATGTCAACAGCGTATCTAATATGAGCGCCGACTTCAGAAATATGTACTAAACCAACATTTATTTGAATTATTTTTTACTTTGTAGTGACATAGAAGTCGGTTGTATTTTTTGTTAAAAATTTTTTTTAATTATTCTTTAGTTTTTTTTCTATCTTCATTTATGTCAAACTATCCAAAGAATTAAATCTGGGCAAAAAGTAACATATATATGTAAGTTTATATCAATAATTAATTCAGTAATTGTATCGATTTCGTCTGCTATAGGCATAACATTTATTTTAACCACAACATAATTTTACCGAAATTATAACTATGCATTATCGGAAACTAGCTTTCCATTGCCGTAGCGTAAATGCTAATCGCATTATCAGATGTAATTAACAATAGCGAATTCAATACTAAAATCCTTCGGTAAATAGCTTTAGAAATTACTTATCATATTGTAGGTCATAGCGTGGCGTCCGATATCTGGGAAGCTGTGACAATGGAGGTCGGAAACGTCACTCTTGTTAACACTTCATATAACTTACTATTATGAGAGGATGCTCTGGCGCGTTGTTCTGCACAGACCGCCATATATATAGCGAATCACATTATTGACGTTTAATTAGAGTAATGTTTTTACCCGACGGCGGAAGGTAATGCTTTACGAAAACTATATTTAGTGAAGACCTTGTCAAAGTAGTGATTCCGACGTGATCACACTGCATCTTAACTTCAAGTATGGTTGTTTCTTTTATCCTTGCATATTTAAAAATATAGTATAAGAACATTTTATTATTATTTAAAATTTTATTACTTAAAATTTTATATGTACTAAATGATGATTAAAGGCAATATCCTACTGTAATGTCTGGTTTTGATTGATTTAATCTCTATTGTAGGTAATAGAGATTAAATCAATCAAAACCAATAAGTACCTATACGTTTATCAAAGTGATATTATAATTTGTTATTTAATTGCATTATAAATTACTTACTTTCAGAAATAGATTTCTGCGAGGTGAATAACAGTAACGGTTAAGCAACCATTTAAATCCTAAGATTACTGTTATCCTATGCAAAATTTTAGTCTAAAAAAACTTAAAAATGTTCTTGAAATGCACTTTTAGGTCTAGTTTACTCTGATCCTTTTAAACTACGAAAGTAGATTTGAAATTTTCACCAAAAGAAGTTACAAGTAGAGCAGCCCGCTAGTAAGCTTAAAAGTTCACAAATTCACGATTTGCTTTAAGGATTTGCGTTTGTGCTACAAACACGTTCTACTTTATAAAGCTAAAAAGTGCCTTTGACAGTCTATGTGTAGCTATTTCTGTAAATGAAACATGTGTTTATTTCTTCATTGCTTGCGGGTCACTTCTCTTATAATATTGAACTTCTTGTATTATTGTTCATTCCTTAACTATACAGATTAATTATACAGACAAATTCTAAATGAATTCTATAATAAATTAACATTTGTTGTGGGTATGGTAAATTTGTTTGTCTATAACACTCGACGTAGGAATTCCTAATAAAGGACTTTTAGTACCTACACACAACAAATTTCAATTCAAGAGCCTTCTCATTTTCTTCATTGTATTTAATAAAACCATGTATCCCCTATACATTTAATTATATAATTATTTTTTTCTGCAATGGCTTTCTTCTAAAAGTGCCTAGATAATAAACATTAGGCAGCTGAACTTTTTTTTTGTTTACGAGGGGGAAACCTTCAAAAGGTACCCGACGACGTGGGAGCGACGCCGGGTTATGTGGGATTTTTACCGCACTAAAACCCTCCCTGTGGCCGTCCTCGGCGTTTGGTGGAGAACTCCGGGATCTCCGATGGAACACAACCGGAGTCCTCCGAGAGCGATGCCCCAATCGGGCTCTTCCCTGGGGGAGCAGTTTACGCTCCTCCCACACACTTAGTGTTTACAACGGTATGCGGCCACACACCTCGTCGTCCTTCCCGGGGTTACTTGCTGGACGGTTCGAGCTCCCACTCTTGCCGCCCGCAACCCCAGAAGCCCCCTTTTAGTCGCCTCATACGACAGGCAAGGGATACCGTAGCCCTATTCTAGTCCCGAGACTACAGGGACAAGGCAGCTGAACTGCAAGATACACATTGATCATCCATTGCTTTGATTCTTGTTAGAAGTCACTAAAATTCCAACTTTGTTAGTGCCTTGTAAGAGATATATTAGTGAAATTCGATGAAAAATCGCAATAGGCAGGCCAACTGTCGTTTAGTAATAGCATCGGGGGGTACCGTTGGCCTAACTACCGGCTATACCATCAAGAGTATCGCGCAATAGCTCTGCTTCACGGCCCCTTATGGCCAATTGCCAGTGATACGTAAGTTTGGCATCGCTTTATAACTCTTCCGAAAACACCGACTAAAATGTCTCTGCTATCTATAGATGCGTTTATCGCTGCTTTGCAAGAATAACCGCACGACATAAAATTAGTTATTCTATTAAAGGGACTGTTCTGTTTAACCTAAAATATTTCCTATTTTTAATGTGTCTAACTATACTGTGGATGTATAAATAAGTACGTATAAATGTAGTCTTCGTTATTTTAAATCTATTTATTAAAAAGATATAGAAGATATAGAAGATTAGAAACAAAACCAGAGTTTCATTTTAAAGTAGCTCTCAAAAAATATCTTTTTTGAATGTGCGGTTATTCATGCAAAGCGATAAATGAAACTAAAATGGTTAATGGTTATTGAAAATATTTGCAAACTAAACATGGATGACTTCACTACAATGTTTATATTTAGGTATTTCGTAGCTTCAATTTTGATGAAATCCTTAATATAATAGACGGCTATAAATAAATAGTCCAGGTATTCGGACTATTTATGTCTAAAATATTTTTGACCTCAAAATACTTTAATAGTAAACTTAACTATTTCTGTCCTTAATGATGTAGTAAAAGATAGGCTACCTCTTGTTTTTGAATATGTTGATCCAGATGGTGACTGTCACTTAAATTACCTACTTCGGATAAAAACTACAACATACCCGAATTCGATAGTTTCCCGGACATCATTTATCGTTGTTACGTGTTTGAAATATGTTTTAGTACTTAGAACTTTTTAGTACCTTTTGTTTTAATTTGTTATTTGTGCATGGATTTTGCATTAACATCTTTAGAAAAGTCCTCGCGGATGAAGTTGAAACTAAGACAAATCTGGACGCATTTGAAGTATACTCGTTTTTATATTTGTTTCTTCCAACACCCAAGACTTACCCTTTATTAATAATCAATCTATCCAATGTTTTGCCTACAAAAGAAAAAATTGACAATTTTTTCGTCAATTTTTTCATAGGTATGACCGTCATTAATTTTACTTACCATTTTTTCACCAATTTAATACTACACATTGTCTTATTTTAATTTGTTTGGATTCTTAAGAGGGTTATAATCCGCATATATCTGCAATAGCGTACACAAAATTGTACGACAAAAGCTGTTTGTACTAGAGAGCTGGTACTTGTTTACAAAGATTGGAGCTTACAGCGCCAGTGCGCTGTTGCACAAGATGGTTTAGTTATTTATTACTCACGTTCCGCTCATAATGCTCATCGTGTGCGCTCGTGTCCAGAGGCGCAAACTTGCAGACTTAATCTAAGATAATGCATACCTACGTGTAAGTATTTTTTAGCATATTTTTATGATATTGAAGTAGAAAACGAGCATGCAGTTTTTCTGATGTTAAGTGGAAATTTCCAGTGCCAATTTCCACATACTAGAGATTGAAATTTGACAATGACTGATGTAAAAAAATGACCAAATGTCTATCTTCAGTAGGAAAAACATTGGATAGATTACTTATTAATAACGGGTGTTATTAGACATTGTCTTAAATTTATTTATGACTAATGGGTGTTAAAAAACCCTTGCTTTTAAAAAAGATATCATGCATGAAATTGGACGACAAAAGCAGTTTGTACTAGATAGCTGGCACTTGTTTACAAAGATTGGAGCTTACAGCGCCAGTGCGCTGTTGCACAAGATGGTTTTGTTATTTATTACTCACGTTCCGCTCATAACGCTCATCGTGTACACTCGTGTCCAGAGGCGCAAATTTGCAGACTTATTCTAACATAATACATACCTATGTGCAAGTATTTTCTAGTATGTTCTTATAATATAGAAGTAGCAAATGAGCATGCAGTTCTTCTGATAGTAAGTGGCTACTGCTGCTCATATACGTCTGTAATCAACCCCAGATAAGATAAGATTCCTAAGTTTGAGGACTAAATTGACACGCGTCGGAAAACTGTCTCCCTAACCACTTAGGTACGTAGATAACGTAGCAGCTAGAAAAGAAAGTTCTCATTTTCTATAATCTAGTTAGGCATCACTTTTCGTCCCATTAAAACAATATCACATTGTACATTATGATAATTGAAAGTCGAAACCGGCAGAAGGTATAAAAGGGTTTTACGTCAGCGCAGTAAAGGTGTCAAGATAAAGAATAAAGATAAAATTTTGTCTCAATCAAAATAAAGCAAAGCACCCGAAGGAAAAGGGTCGAGGGAATAGTAAAAATAAAACAGCTCCACATTGTAGGTATACAAAGGTAGACTACCAATGAAATGATCCCCGGTTGACTCGCAAGTCACGACACAATACACCGCTGACAAAGAACCCCTAACGACCCGAATTTATCCTGAACTTTCCACTAATACCGTCATTAAACAACCCTTTGTTTTCGGCTTTGATAAAAACGTCGCACAGCACCTCCGACTTCCTAATTTTTATCTTTCACTGCTTCGCGAACAAAAGTAAATACTTTTCAACAAAGACAAAGAACGGCGAGCGCCGTAAGTCTATGTTCATTTATATTTGAAGACGAACCAACAATTTAGAATACTTAGCGCAAAAACCAAGCAAACCTTTGTGAGAAATCATCGGGCCGGGGAGAGCGACGAAAATAATGGTAATTACATTTTTGATTATTTATTTAGGCGCCTAAATGAATGCCTATTAAGGGATTTTCTTTTCATTAAATTATGTTCGTCTTATTTCAAAGGCTCTTTCTTTACGTAACAAATGTTGACATTCTCTATTTCTGCACAATGACAAATTGCGCAATCTTCCAGATCCGTTGTCAGCAGAGAGCAAACAGCAAGAAAATTCAGTTACATTGAAGAGATTATGACATGAAATTGCAACGAAGCAGGCGAGTTTACGGATAACCACTTCTGAAGCTTTTAGTAATGGAATTGTAGCAGTAAAATTAAATCCCATTTTCTTACTCGTTATATTTTTTGACAAATGTGTTTCTTTATTGTGTTTCGGTATTTCTTTATTTCGTATTAAGGAATATTTTATTGCTTTGGTATGGTGATAAAATGGGACATTTTTGAGGATAAATATAGAGAAGCATTTGGTAAATTGTTATTTATTTCAAACTTAAATGCTTGTTTTTATTATTTAAATTGTAACTAGAAGATTATGGAAGGTGGCAAAACCCTCCGTGGTTCGACGCCGGAGGATGTGGAATGAGCTTCCTCCTGAGGTATTTCCGGAGCGCTATGACATGGGGCTCTTCAAAAAAGGTGCAAAAAGAGCTCTCCTTCAAAGCCGGCGATGCATTGGCAACTCCTCTGGTGTGTTCCATTTTATTTATTTTATGTATTTATTATTTATACCATCAGGTGGAGTGCTTGTTCGTTTGCTACTTCTTTATTTTAAAAAAAAATCTTATATTGATCATGAATATCAATATTTTAATGTGCTGGCTCAACGTTTTAAACCATACCAATCACATACAAATCACTAATACATACATTTATAATGAAACAAGTGACAAAACATTGCGTTCGTAACAATATGTAATTTAATAATGTTCCTTAGGTGTTGATTTCGATAACGCGTGAATACTTGATCCCGCAGTTTGTCCCAGCGGTTGAAACTTCAGCCTATCGGTATTTTACCAATTTATTGAAAGGCACTTTGCCATATTAATTATTTTATAGTACCCTATTAACATTAAGCTTTGTATGTCACGATGTTGAAAATATATAAATAATAGGGATAGGGATTTTTAGGGATGTAATTGAATAACATTAAATACGTTTTGTTTCCTATATCGGGTCACTGGACTGGGGCTACCACCTTTTTATGATGAAAAATAGTAATTATTATAATATATTGCCAAAAATTTCAAAAGTACAAGAGTTATTTTAGGAAAACAATACTTTAGCAATGATCATGAATACAAAAAACCCCTCTGTATAAAAATATGGAATATGTCACTGAAACAATTTAGATAAATCCTATGACACCAATGTTGAAATCCGTCAAGCCTATAGATCCTGAAAAAATTACAATAACAAGCAACACCCAAAAACATTACCCTTCCCATTCAGGTAAAAATCACGGTGTATGTGGGTAAGTAAACGACGCACTCGTGTGGATACTGTAGTTTAGTAGAGTCCGCTCCAAACTGCTAGTCCGCTTCGAATACAGGAACGAGTCGCATCGCATTAGCAAATTGTAGATATTAGCCGGACGATGACAGCGCAGGACCCTCCCCGCCCCGGCAACCGTCCGCTGCCCGCTGTCGCCCACGGGTACATAGTTGCGTTCGTGTGCCCTTACTGTTGCTACGGAGTATATGCTTGTAGTTGTGTTCGACCGCATTGGCTCTCTGACTATACCTGCGCACAAGTACTTCAGCGGACTAGAACTTTGGCGCGGACTACTCATTATTAAATAAATTCACTTTAACACACGTGTCCCGTATGATGAAAACGCCTTGTTGCTCTACAAACGCTAAAAATCTTCCTTTTCGTACATTCAGTAAAAAGCTTGTAGTAAAGTGGGCTCTTTGTAAATTATATATTTCTGTGTCATATCAAGTTGATGTTTTTACAATCTTCGTGTAAGGGTATAAGGAATAATGCGAGGTAAAATGTGAAAAGAGAATGTATAAGTTGTGTTTAGGAATTGGTTCTGCTATCAGTTGACAAATTATATTATATGTACAAAAAATATTTTCCTAAAATCTTTTTTCCAAAAGTTTGAAGTATTTATGTTTTAGAATTAACAAAGAAGATGGTGACACTGTAGGTAGTAGAAACTTTCTTGCTTTGAGATCCGGATCCCCGCCACACCTATTCCTGCCTAATAAAAGTAGTGTTAAGCGCTGGTGCGTAGATATTTGTAGAGTTTGATAAGGAAGAGGCATTTACATAAGGCTTGAATCATAAATCAGACCTATCAGGTATGTTTGCAAGAATCATCATTCCACTGTCCTCCCCGTCATTTCACTGGATTTCATGCTTATTTCTTACCTCATTTTTTTTTAAATCTTGGCACTATTTTTTACAGGAGTCAAAATTGGCATTTAAAATATAAAGTGAAATATTAACTGTTAAAGACTCGAAGCACAGAGCAAACGTTTGTCAGAAAACAACTCGACGTTAAGTGCGCTACGTGATATGGAGCCAGATTGAGAGGTGTTTTAAAATAAACAGATCTTCTTAAGGGTAGCATTTTTTATACTTCCTCATAAACAATATTGAAAAATAACTATTTATGCATAATGCATTAATAATAAATAATACTAGTTTTTTGTATCGTGGGTGCTACATACCCATCAAGACAAAGACCCAAACCCGGAACAGACATTCAGGATTTATTATTTAGTTTTGTCTAGCCGGGGATTGAACTCGGAATCATTAAAACGCGTTAATTATAAATCCTACATTATTAACCTATTGTCATATTACATATATTATTTTATAGTCTAAAATCTAAAAAAATATACTTATATTTACTGTCATATAACGGTAGGAAAGCCGCGTGGTGTCGGCCCCGAATAGCACCACTCCCTTTCTTCCCGTGGATGTCGTAAGAGTCGACTAAGGGACAATACCAGGAGATGGGCAGCAGCATCTTCCTGTGTAAAATAAATAACACCCACTGCGGTCACCAACACGCATGCCAGGCGCGGTGACTATGGCAATAAACCCCCTATGAAAGGTGCAGAAAAGCCACGGCCCCCAGTCCCCGGCGGCCCCGCTATTCCGGGCTATGGTAGCGGCCAAGGTAACGGCGGGGCAGGGGGTGCTAAGAATCCCCGGAAGAGAGTCGGCTACCACACACGACGACTTCTGCACCTGGCAACATACAATACCAGGACACTGAGGACCGACGAGAAGATACAGGAGCTGGAAGAAGA
Organism: Epargyreus clarus clarus; assembly: GCA_014595695.2. Taxonomy (NCBI): domain Eukaryota; kingdom Metazoa; phylum Arthropoda; class Insecta; order Lepidoptera; family Hesperiidae; genus Epargyreus; species Epargyreus clarus. Next base: position 3,484,436 of record JACTTY020000023.1, on the reverse strand, counting down.
GATAGACAAGTTAAACTGGAGTGTTTTAGGATTATCAGAAGTCCGAAGACAGGGGGAGGACACGGTAATCCTTAAATCCGGTAACTTGTTCTATCACCGGGAGGGCGAACACCTGTCTCAAGGAGGTGTCGGGTTCCTCGTCCACAAATCCCTCGTAAACAACTTGGTAACGGTCGACAGTGTGTCGGCAAGGGTAGCGTACCTTATACTCAGAATATCTAAACGGTATTCGCTGAAGGTCATACAGGTATATGCGCCGACGTCGACACACCCAGACGATGAGGTTGAGGTTATGTATGAGGACATAAGTAGAGCCATACATACCTCAAAAACCCATTATACCGTTGTTATGGGGGATTTTAACGCAAGACTGGGCGTGCGGAATGGTGACGAACTGAAGGTGGGGCCCTTTGGAGTTGGACAACGAAACCATCGAGGCCACTTGCTTGCCAACTTCTTGGAGAGGGAAGACTTCTTTATGATGAACTCCTTCTACAAGAAGAAGGCACAGCGAAAGTGGACTTGGATAAGTCCCGATGGTACCGTTAAGAACGAGATAGACTTCATTTTGGCAGACAAACGGCACATATTTAATGATGTCTCTGTGATCAACAGGGTGAAAACCGGAAGTGATCACCGGATGGTAAGAGGCACATTAAATATCAACGTTAAGCTAGAACGGTCACGCCTGATGAAGTCTACGCTCCGCCCAACACCTGTCCAGATCCAGGGCTCCGAAGACTTTCAAATTGAGTTACGAAACCGTTTCGCGTGCCTCGATTCTTGCGTTTCCGTGGACGATATTAACACCCAGGTTGTAGCAACTGTCCACGAGGTAGGGTCTAAGTACTTCAAGGCCCCCTCCGGTGGTAAGTCTCGAGTTCTCTCAGAGCATACTCTCGGTCTTATGCGGGAGAGACGAGAACTATGTGTGCAGTCTCCAACCTCAATGTCGAAATACAGGCTGCTAAATAAACAGATCTCCCAAAGTAGGCGACGCGATTGGCGTTCTTATAACGCTAATCGCGTAAAAGACGCTATTGAGCGAAACCGCGGCTCGAAAGTGTTCGCAGGAGATCTGTGCATTGGGCAGAGTCTGTTGACGAGGTTGAAGACCGAGTCGGGCACCATAGTTTCGTCTAAGCCCGAAGTTCTGAGAGAAATCGAGAATTACTACGGACAGCTGTATACTTCCGCACGAGTTCCAGCCCGTAAGATGGTGAACGACAAACGTGCCAAGCTGACCCGACACTACACCGAGGACCTCCCGGAAGTCAGCCTGTACGAGATTAGAGGGGCTCTCAAACAGCTTAAAAACAACAAGGCACCGGGAGATGACGGAATCACAACAGAGCTGCTAAAAGCTGGCGGGAAACCCGTACTAGTGGCGCTCCAAAAGTTGTTTGATTCCGTGATCAATAGCGGAACTACCCCGGAAGCGTGGAGCAGAAGCGTAGTGGTACTGTTCTTCAAAAAGGGCGATAAAACCCTACTGAAGAACTACAGGCCCATTGCGCTTCTGAGCCATGTTTATAAGCTCTTTTCGAGGGTCCTCACTAACCGTATTGCACGCAGGCTTGACGACTTTCAGCCTCCCGAACAAGCCGGATTCCGAAAAGGCTACAGCACCATGGACCACATACACACGCTCCGGCAGATTATACAGAAGACCGAGGAGTATAATCTGCCGCTATGTGTTGCCTATGTGGACTATGAGAAAGCCTTCGATTCTATCGAGACCTGGGCGGTGCTGGAGTCCCTTCAGCGATGCCAGATCGACTATAGGTACATCGAGGTGTTGAAGTGTGTATACAAAGCCGCCACCATGTCAGTCCGAGTACACGACCAGAGGACGAACCCTATCCAATTGCAGCGGGGAGTCAGACAAGGCGACGTCGTATCGCCGAAGCTGTTCACCGCTGCGTTGGAAGATGTGTTCAAGCTGATGGAGTGGAAAGGTCTTGGCGTTAACATCAATGGTGAACACCTCACACACCTTCGATTTGCCGATGATATAGTCATCTTGGCAGACTCGCTGAGGGACCTCAGTAAAATGCTAGGAGACCTCAACAGTGCCTCACAACGGGTGGGTCTTAAGATGAACATGGACAAGACGAAAATCATGTCCAATGTCCATGTCACACCCGTACCGGTAGTTGTTGATGGCACTCCTCTCGAAGTTGTCGACGAGTACAATTACCTGGGACAAACGATCCGGATGGGTAAGTCCAACTTTGAGAGGGAGGTCACTCGAAGAATCCAACTCGGCTGGGCTGCGTTCGGGAAATTACGGAGCATCTTCTCGTCCAAAATTCCTCAGTGCCTGAAGTCGAAACTATTCGAGCAATGTGTGTTGCCAGTGATGACCTACGGCGCCGAAACGTGGTCCTTTACCGTAGGCCTCGTTCGAAAGCTCAGAGTCGCTCAGCGTGCTATGGAGAGAGCTATGCTTGGTATTTCGCTACGAGACATGATTCGTAATGATGAAATCCGTAGACGAACTAAGCTTACCGACATAGCTCTCAAAATTAGCAGGCTGAAGTGGCAATGGGCCGGCCACATCGCTCGGAGGACCGATAACCGATGGGGAAGAAAGGTCCTCGAGTGGCGACCACGCGGAGGCAAAAGGAGTTCAGGCCGCCCCCCGACCAGGTGGACCGACGACCTGAAGAAGACGGCGGGAAACCGCTGGATTCAAAGGGCACGGGACCGGTTGGAGTGGCGCCAATTAGGGGAGGCCTATGTCCAGCAGTGGACCTCAAAAGGCTGATGGATGGATGGATGGAACGGTAGGAAAGTTAGTATATTACAAAAACAAGCGTTAAACTCATAACTTATGAGGATTTTCAACGTATATTTCCAACAATTATTAATAGAAATTAAATATAATTATATGTGCCGACGGCTTTCCCACCTCTCACATTAAAATCATGCAGTTAGATGTATACTTTTTGTCTGATTGTTTCTTTATTTGTATTTAAATGTGCCCCTGATATCCACGACAGGAAATCCTAGTACGGATCTAAGAGTTTAGTAAGCGTCTATGCCTACTTTGATCTTTTCTCCTTTTGCGTGAAACAATTTAATTATCAAGTTTTAATTAGTTTAGACAGTTTTAATTAAGGTATTTTCTGCCTATTACTATATTTCGATGGAAAATACGTAAAGGGAAATATAATTGTTCTGTTATAAACAACTATTACAACAAATCTAACTACCTAGGTAAATATCTATGTCACTCCCACAATTTAGACGAATTCGATGATACCTTATATGTAAAAATCCTTCAAAACGTTTAGGCTGTAAGGACCGTGCCAGATATAAACAAATATTTGAACAAAGACTTTGCTCGCACATATGAACACTTATTTGTTAAAAAAAATTTAACCTGTCCTAGCAACTGGACTTTTCGCATGTGTAGCAGCTTCATCACATATTTGAAGATCACTTCCTGTTTTCCTTCACTGTTTTCAAACATGTGTTCAAATGTTTGTGCTATGTCTGGCACGGGCCTAAGATGTAGTTAATAATGAAACATACAAACATACATACCCTCGAAAACATTACCCGACTACGGAGGGATGCACGTCAATATAAATTCAACCTGCATGTGACGTCATGGTTCAAAATAAAATGAACGTTAACGAACTTTTAATTATTAATTACGTTTAATGTTCAAGGATTCAGGTAAAAATTGACTTGGAATGATGCCAACGCGCGGTAAAGTTTATTTTTGATAAATAATGAAATTGAAATTTTTATTTATCAATTGTAGTAAAATGAAAGATTGGTTCATTATTTTCCGGCTCTAATTAATTAATTATTAATCTGAAAATATAACAATACATACTTAAATTAAATGGTCTTACTAATGAAAGCAGATGTAGAAATTAGAAAACATTAAGTATGACAAAATATTTTTTAAGTACTTATAGTGACTATTATAACTTTTCAATTATAAACACAGTAATTTAGAAGTATTAGTTAACAAAAAACACAGGATAGGTATAAAAATGTGATTATATAAGGCCACAGCTTTTCTTTGTTAACGAAGTCGGCTTTATGAATATTGTTTAAAAAATGTAGAGAAAACAAAGATATTCAGTTTAGTTTCTAAGCCCTACTGCTAATAAGCTTTCACAAGGTAAAAAGTAGAAGTAGAATAAGAAATGGGTGCTTACTAGGGATGGCGATCTGAGATATTTTAATCGATCTCCATGAATGGATCAGTTCAGTGAATCGATCTTTCATCCTAGAAAATCGAACGTCGATCTTTTCGAAGTTGATTCATTTTTTTATTATTACGCTTTCTACACTCACAGCCCCACACTAGGATTCTCTATATCGTGGATGCCATGGACACACACATAGACAAATACGCAAACACCCAGACCCAGAAACAGACACCTAAATTCATCATTTAGATATATGTCAGACCGGGGATCGAACCCGGGACCCACTGCGCGTCAGACCGGTATGGTGACCGCTCCGCCACGCAGGACGTCAATTATAAATGTCAATTCAATGTGTTATAGACATGTTTTGCTGACAGATACATATATCAGTGCTCGTTTGGTTCTGATGTACCTATTTTTTCCACTATCTTCGCACTTTCTAGCTGAAAAGATCGATTTTTGGAGGATCGATTCTTTGGGCCTCGATTTTTTTGTGAATCGATTTATTACACTTCGATTCGAATCGATCTTTTTCTAAAAGAATCGCCATCCCTAGTGCTTAGGTATTCGGCCTTTTTACGTCTTTAAAATGGTACTTACTTTTCACTGGTTGTGTTCGGGAGGCACTCACTACGATTCTATTCCTATTCAGTTCAGAATGGGTTAGAATACGTGGCATTTGTAGACTGCGTAGGCTCGTTTAAAATTTCGGTTTAATTACATAGACTTAGTAAGCTTTCGTGTACCTTAATTATCGTAGTACCACCCTATTATTAATGTTCCATCTTTTTATTATATATTTTAGTATTCTTTTGTCCTTTGTTGGATGTATGATATAGTTTAAATTGTACTTCACTGCATAGTCTCTTCAATGATAATGTTGACATGTAGTACACCGCCAGTCGTCAGCCTTGTGTCACGTATATTCAGAGCTAAAAACCTCGAATTCAAATAATTTAAAACAATATCCAACCTACTTATAGCGCCCCCTACCGGTAAACGTCATTATCGTTTTTCGTGCAGCCTGTGTACATTTATGATTTTTTCAAAATAAGAAATAAGATAAGTAATTTATCGTAAAAATTGTTAATTTATAACAAATATTTCAATTAATAATTTATAAAAGACGTAGGTGTGATATATTGTGCAGAAAAGTTACAATGGAAAATAAGGAATTTTGACGAAATTATTCTGAAGACTTGTACTAGGCGGCCATTACGAATGCAGTCGCAAATTGAAAATGTATTATTTTCATTTATTAAAGATAAGATGATAATCTTATATATTAATGAAGAATGACAAGGTAAATTTTTACATATATATTTTTCCAAGCAAAGGATTTTTAGATTACCATATTGTTCTGTAGCAAGGAATTTGACGTCTTATGTTCATTAACTAAGCTTGTCACCTATTTAGGTGATCTCGCTTATTTAAATCCTTATATAAATCTCGCTTATATAAAGCTATAAACATAGAAATAGGGTGCTATTTAGCCCCGTGCATGGGTACTAACCCGTTTATACTGAGTATTTACTCACATAAAAGAATCTACTATTGAGTAGAATATACCTAATGGGTATTCACCCGTTCAAATAAGGTTATGACCCTTACATATTGGATATTTACCTACATTACAAGAAATAGGGTGCTATTTAGCCCCGTTCATGGGTACTAACCTGTTTATATTGAGTATTTACTCACATAACATAATCTACTATTGAGTAGAATATACCTAATGGATATTCATCCGTTCAAATAAGGGACCCTTACATATTGGATATTTACCTATACTATAACAACTATAATAAGATACTACTATTAAGTAGACGGATACAACGGATATTCACCCATTCTAATAGGGTATGATGTCCTTCACATCGGGTAAATAACCCATATAACAAAATACTAATAATCAGTAGATAGACACAACTATTACCATCGATTGGGTGTAATGATTTTAATGAATGAACATTTTATTGAAGAATCATTCAGATTAATAATGTACATGATACAGTATATAGAGATGACAATTTATATTCTTTTGTAATACTCTAGAAGAACCTAAATTTGGTTTAACCATTCATAAGAATTTGGTATCTAGGTAGATCAGCATATTAAAGAGTAATTTACTAAAGGAACTATCTATCTATCTAGATGGTGATAGATAGACTAAAGGAAAAAATAGTTTAAAGGAAGAACACTAGCCTCTAGGAAACTGTGGGACGGATAACACATGATTAGACTTTAAAAGTTGCACAAGTCGCAGTTACTATTGTAGCTGTAAAGAGTCAAAAGCCATGCCACATCAGGCGAATGCTTACTGCTCTCGAGCATTTGACATGATTGTTTCTTAATAATTTTAAATTATTTGCCTTTATAAAGATAATTTGCTATCAATTATCTTATTACTGGTGCTGGTCATTTATTATGTATAATAAATAATAAGAAGAAATTTCATAGTACAAGTACTGGAACAAATGATCGGCAAAATGGTTTAAGAAACAATGATTGTTCAATTCATATATATATAGTACAATATTTTACAATAACAAATATAACGAAGATATTTACACTTCATCCTATGATACACTTCATCCAAAAGTTTGAGATACTCATACCAAATAGGGTCATTATCTGACTTATAACAAGCCTCATGCACAAATACCTGTATCACAGAAAGGCTTGATCGAAGTTTCCTTTGGAATAAATCTTCAATCACAACAGATTTTTAGGTGAGTGGTTAATAATGTGGTCGATTATAATTATAATTTTAAAGACCAGTTGTAACAAATAACTATTGACCCAAGTTTTGCAAGTGGTTAGCTTTAAGAGTCTATTTGTATAAACACTTAAACTCATTATTCTCAAGGAATGAAGATTTTTTTTTTTTTTCAAAATATACTTGGTATGTGTGTAGAAAGACTTCTCACATCAGTGGTAACATATTGTTTACTCTTAACCAATTTTTTACAATATTTTTACTTTACCAACACCTGATGATGGTGATGTTGGTTTATATTGAATATCTTGGTCTTAATCTTGAGCTTTAAATAAAGCCTGGCATTCCACTCACTACTTACTATTGTTTTCAAGAATGCATATTTGGATACTAATTCATGATTACCTTAAACAGTGTTTACATGTCTATGGTTAAATGGAAATTCTATGCATTTCAAGTTCTTTCCTTTGGTTTGAGCAGAACACTATATTTATGTTTTTACTAACCTTTTAAAAGATACAAGACCATACATAACTGATTAAGATCTAGGGACATTGTGTCAGTTATATATTTATATAACATAGTTCCTATTTGAAATGTCATAATATTGGACAAGGAACAATAACGACACTTAGTAATTTAGGATCATAGACATAATAAGCTATATCATTCTTTAGGATTTATTGGTTACTTAAAAAATAGTTCGATAATTGGAAATAATACAACTGTTAAGGTTGTTCATTGTATTATACAAGGAATAAATAAATAAAAAATCAAATTGCTTTACCATTAGATAAAAGATTAAAAATCAACACAAGGGTGAAATAAAAAGAAAAAAATATATATATAATAATAATATTAAAAAATAAAAATTATAATAAATGCAAAGATATGTATATATATATATATATAACAATTTTAATAATGTTTATCAAAATACTATCCCTCTTACAGATAGATATAATTACAGGTGGTAGTTGTCATATTATTTTTATTATCGGGACACAATCAGTTATGTAACATATGGTCATTATTCTCGGTATTTTTGTTATTTGATTTAAATAACAAATCCGATCAACTATTTAAAGTTAAATGCAGCGTTACTTGTGCTTAAAGATATTTTTTCAATAATCATCTTCAACACGGTGAAACCCTAATATGTGTAGGCAACTCCACAGTTATTTCATATAGAAACAGCATGGTGTTTAATACCCACATTTAACCGTAATATCAAGGCACATATTGGATTTATTGAATACCCAAAAAATGTTTTTATTTCCCTAATACATTCAATAATTTCAGAATGAATTTGCTATCACTAAATTAAGATTATACATTGCGAATTAACACTTTGAAGGTTTTTAAATAGATTTATTTACTAGGAAACCTACAAGAAGTATGACTTACATGTCATGACTAAGGTTATACTATTTAAATGGAAATATTCATTTTATTTCTAATAAAATAATTGTTGTTAAAGATTATCTCTGAACGGTTGGGGAGTTTGTGGTAGTATCAGACTGGTCCAGACAGTCCTAAAAAATAGTATTAAAAATAAATAAATAAATAAATAAAAATAAATAAACCTTTCGTTTTGGAAGGGTTGCATTTTGGGTATATGAATTTAAAAAAAAAAAAAAAAAAAGATCTAGGTCCATTTGTTTTTCGTCAACGCTTTACCCTGTATGTTACTTGCTTCCTCGAGGAGCGTTTCGTTTCTATACACGAATCTCAAGATTTTGTTGCTCTACAAGCAATGTTAGACGCAATAATGAAAACGTGATGCTGGTGCTTATAATATTTTGGCCTAAACAGTGTAAATAACTACATCTATCTGTAGACTGGTTACGATATTCTTTTCATTTTGATATATATATATCTAGAATTATTTTTGTTCTTAAAATGCATATTTAGGTTTTCTATCCTCCATATCCCAAGTATGCTATTAGTTGGGATAGTTACATCTGATGTATAAATATTTTTAGCGAGTTAAGTGTAAAATGTTATATATTATTTAGTGGAGATGAAGAATAAATACTATTTACTTTTTTTGGTTATTGTAATTACTCATATAGTAAAAAGAAAAAAAAAAAAAAAAACAATAAAATATATGAGTAATATATATATATATATATATATATATATATAAGTAATATATAAAAACAATAGATATCGTATATATTATGACGTTCACTTGGTGTAAGCCCGTGAATGCTCTTATTACTACCGATTCGCCTACATCTGAGTCGAGACTTCTAAAAAGTATACATAAACATAATAATAACATTATTGTATATTAACCAAATTGCTTGGCGGAAGATATTGTATATTAAATTGCCACATGAATTTAAACCTTACTATAACCAGTGTTCAAACAATCTAGTATTACTATTACTTCATAGTAATCATAGTATTTGTCCAGCACATCCTTAATAAAATTACCTAGATAGGCCTAGTAACACTTGAGAGTTACAAGAATAAGTTTATTTCTTTTATGTAATCTTATAATACAGTGACCTCCCAGACGACAGTTTCTAGATTTTACCAACCACGGAGGATGATGGCATTGATATATCATTTTTTACAATACATACCATTAGAGAGCACGCTTTACCACGCTGCTACGCTGACGTCTAAACATATGAGTGTCAGTTGAGACCCTCTTAGAAGGATAGCTGAATGGATCAGATCTAAGTTCAATTTTGTAGTAGAGACGTTACATCAAACGTATACTTGATAACTGTAATTAATATTTAAATAGATATATTAAATTAGGAATTTTAAAAATAATAGGATTTAAATGTTTTTGTATCTTGTTTAATAGGCTCGTTATTTTACAAATCTCTAAACATCTACATGTCAACATTATCATTGAAGAGACTATGCAGTGAAGTACAATTAGAAATTAAACGAACTTACCTAAGTGAAGTTCCAATTTCAATTGTACGAACTGCATAGTCTCGAAATGATATTATAACCCACCCACCCATACTTATATACGATAAGTATTACCCATAATATCATCTATGTTGTAAAATAATCGAGCTAATGAACTTACATCTTGACCCCAGGATCTCTAAACTTAATGACGTTTACCGGTAGGGGGCGCTATAAGTAGGTTGGATATTGTTTTAAATTATTTGAATTCGAGGTTTTTAGCTCTGAATATACGTGACACAAGGCTGACGACTGGCGGTGTACTACATGTCAACATTATCATTTCGAGACTATGCAGTTCGTACAATTGAAATTGGAACTTCACTTATATATATATATATATATATAATTGTTTATTTAAAGTAACAAAGACTTATTTATTTAATTACAATTAATTTTTTTTGGTACATTACAATTTTATATGTAGGAAACTGCAATGGGAAATAAATCTACAGTCTACTCTATTGCTTATCATCTTCAGGATGCTGTTGGTGCTATCCCGGACACGGTACATCAGGGAGCTGCATCTTTTTCTCATTATAGTGTAAAAACAGTTTACATGAGCTTCTGCAAACATCCCTGATGCACTACAGTACCTTGGTAGTCCCATCAGCATCCTGAAACCATTATTATATTGAACTCTAAGAGCATTGTAAGTTTTTTGGGTGTAATTGGTCCAAAGGCTGCTGGTATAAAAAGACGTGGAATAAGCGTTAAATAATGTAATTTTAACTTTAGGCGTGCAGCGAGCAAACCTTCGAACTAACATGTTGACCCTCACTGACAATGCTCTTCTTTCCCTTTCAATGTCTTGATCGTCTTTAAGGTCAGTGGTAACTATATGCCCTAAATATTTGAATTGGTTAACTAGTTTTAAAGGTGTCCCATTTAATTTAATTACAGGTACATTATTCGGATATTTACCGCTGGCCCCAAAAACCATGATTTCACTTTTTTTAGCATTATACATTAATCCATGAACTTTTGCATAATTCTCACAAATATTTAAAAGTTTTCTCAAACCACATATTGATGCACTCAGCAATACCATGTCGTCAGCATAACTTATATTGTTTACTGGGACACCATCAATATGACAACCAACATGACTCTTGCTGAGCTCAACAATAAGCGCATTTACGTACAGATTGAAAAGTGTAGGCGAGGTCAGGCCACCCTGTCTCACCCCACATTCCAATCTATACGTATCTGAGAAATATCCTGCCCACCGAATGGAGTTGATTTGATTACAATACCAAAATTTTAAAATATTAATAATTTCACAAGGAACATTCATTTCTTGCAGTTTTTTCCATAATATATCATAACAAACCAAATCGAAAGCTTTTGTTAAATCTAAAAAACAAGCATATATTGGCGTATTACGTTTAGTATAATAATTAACAGTATGTTTTAAAGACAAAATAGCTGTTTCAGTTGACAATTGAGGTCTAAAACCAAATTGATTATCATGTATACAGATGTTTTTGTTTATTTCTGTATGTAGTAAACTATCTAACACTTTTCCAATAATTGTCCCTAATGATATAGGTCTATAATTATTTTTATCTGTCAAATCTCCAGTTTTATTTTTTTTTTTTTTGCTATAGGTACTACAATTGTTCTTATCATTTCACATGGTAAGTAAGAATGACTTATACATAGATTAAATAATAATTTCAAGATCCTGGGTAAGTGGGGCCCTGCGTGTCGCAAATGTTCAATGCTAAGGCTGTCGTGCCCAGGAGACTTTCCTGGGGGCATGCATCTAATGACATCAATAACATTCTTTGTTGTGACTCTAGTCAACACTTTACTAAAATTGTAATCACTAATAATTTTGAAATTTGATGATCTTCGTGGCGATTTTACAATGAAATGGTCTTTAAAAACATTGGCAATATCCTTTCCATTAAAAAAGCCATTAATATTAACAGGACATATTGTTTTTTTATCACTTAGGTAAGTTCGTTTAATTTCTAATTAATTATTAGTTTTTATTTTTTCGCGTAGTGTCTTTTTACTTTTGTACTATATGCTATTTTTACAGTAGATACTTTCTAATTTTTTCCTTTCTTATTATAAAAACAGCATATTTAATAGTGATAATGACAATATTAGTAAGCTTAGGTTGCACTAGAAATTAGTATAATAAATAGGAATGACTATGGTAAGGTAGACAACTATATTGGACCGTCTCCAACTGGTCTCAGTGTAACAACGCGTAATTGACCTCATGTGGGATTCCTATACTATTAGATTTGATTACATATAAATAATGGGTCTTTCGCAAAAAAAAAGTATATAAAATTGGGCTGCAACGAAAATAAAGTAAGTTTGATGTTGATTAAATGATGATTTCGTACTTTATTTATACAAAGAAAATAGTTTGAAAGTGGTAGAACCCATAGTGATTTGAAGAGTGTGGTTAGGGAGAAATACTTTTCTGAGGTGTTTCAGCTTATTCCTGAGGGGTAGCGGCAACTGTGGCCGACCTCTTGAGGAATATCTAATCCTATTTGGGGTTGATTACAGATGTGCACTGGCGGTAGTAGCCACTTAACATGAGGTAGAATGGATGCTCTTATATTATAAAAAATGTTTAAAGTAAAGATGAGTATTATAGCTTGAAAAGGTTGTAGCGTTTCTATCATACCCCCAAGATACATATAGGTACGAGTATCTAACCTGCAATGTATTTATATTGCAATATCCTCGTACATGGCTGCAGAGCGAATTCCCATATCTTATTAATAGTTAATGAGAAACAGAACATAGAATTTTATAATGGGTGCATAATAATAAATATGGCCGAATCCTTTGTAAGATAATTTCCTTATATTATGGCGGTACTACTTAAACACGATAGAACTCTTTATCGTTCGACTCTGGAGGCTCCACCGCCCATTTCAGCTTTACAACAACAGTATTAAGCACTACTAACTATTGTACCCTTACCATGATTTTTACGTTAGGACAAATATGACTGTTTTGGTATTTGTTTATGTATTTGCCCATACAATTTCCAATCAGCGCCCCTAGCAGATTGTATCAGAACTATATGTGGGCGCGCCGGTAGGTAGGTATTTCGATTCAACTAATTTAACCAATATTTATAAAAATATAGTTAAAATAATTAAATGAATAAGCGTTAATGCCACCATAGTAACAATAACACCTAAGCAAAACACCAAACAGTTCAGAGCACCACCGTGCCGTGCCCACTATTGGACAACTTCTGATCTGTTGACAGTTGCGCGCCCCTTTTTTATACCATGATACGGGTAGCCAATTGTTAATACGGAGCGGTAGTTCGAAATTAATATCATGTGATTTTAAAAACGGAATATTTATATATATGAAATGAAGCATTCTCCCACACGGCCATTCTGACGAGCAGCCGTTACGGCTCGCGAACAAAAGTTTAAAAAAATCAAATTCAATAATATTAAAGAAGTGGATAAACTACTTTAGATTCGCGGATAATATAGTCTCAATTTTAACCACAGAAGCCAAATCTCATGGTACACAAAACACGTAACTTTAATTGGTTAACCCCATAACCGGTGTCTAATAGTGTAAATAAATGGTCGTGTCACATGAAAAGAACTGCCAAATCACATGGCTGATGTCAAGTCACATGACATCATAAATTCGCTAAGTCACATAGCTTACGTACATAATTGATTATTATCTGAAAAGAATTGCCAAATCACATGGCTGATGTCAAGTCACATGACATCATAAATTCGCTAAGTCACATAGCTTACGTACATAATTGATTATTATCTGAAAAGAATTGCCAAATCACATGGCTGATGTCAAGTCACATGACATCATAAATTCGCTAAGTCACATAGCGTACGTACATAATTGATTATTTCCTGAAAAGAATTGCCAAATCACATGGCTAATGTCAAGTCACATGACATCATAAATTCGCTAAGTCACATAGCTTACGTACGTAATTGATTATTATCTGAAAAGAATTGCCAAATCACATGGCTGATGTCAAGTCACATGACATCATAAATTCGCTAAGTCACATAGCGTACGTACATAATTAATTATTTCCTGAAAAGAATTGCCAAATCACATGGCTAATGTCAAGTCACATGACATCATAAATTCGCTAAGTCACATAGCTTACGTACGTAATTGATTATTATCTGAAAATAATTGCCAAATCACATGGCTGATGTCAAGTCACATGACATCATAAATTCGCTAAGTCACATAGCGTACGTACATAATTGATTATTTCCTGAAAAGAATTGCCAAATCACATGGCTAATGTCAAGTCACATGACATCATAAATTCGCTAAGTCACATAGCTTACGTACGTAATTGATTATTATCTGAAAAGAATTGCCAAATCACATGGCTGATGTCAAGTCACATGACATCATAAATTCGCTAAGTCACATAGCGTACGTACATAATTGATTATTTTCTGAAAAGAATTGCCAAGTCACATGGCTGATGTCAAGTCACATGACATCAAAAACATTCATTAAGTCACATAACGTACGTACATAATTGATTATTTCCTGAAAAGAATTGCCAAGTCACATGGCTGATGTCAAGTCACATGACATCAAAAACATTCGTTAAGTCACATAACGTACGTACATAATTGATTATTCCCTGAAAAGAATTGCCAAGTCACATGGCACTCGGGTTATTATCAAACATAAACATGACTGTTGGCCAGACAATCATCGATATGCAAGACAATCCCGATAACACTGAACTTACAATCCACATACCGTTCCAAAGTTCGCAGGTACTCAAGAGAAACACAAAGTTTTTACCAGATTTTTGACTGTCGATACTGTCATTGCTTCACAGGGTTCACAGTCATCTGACATGTTCAAATAGTTTCCTTTCCATAGCACATGTTCTCGTAGTCTGAAAACACATTACATTATATGTATAGTCAATAATTATATACGATATAACGAGAGAGCTCCGCGTTTCGTTCATGGTTTGAGAGTAAAATCTACAGATCTTTTCGTTTGGCTCGCTTAAATCTATGGCATAGTCTTCTGCATCGCCAAACGTATACTGGGTAGACTCCAGATACCCTTGAGAATATATTTCCCGATGTGTAGTTCTTCACGATGTCTTCCTTTACCGAATTTGTTATAATGTGTCTGACTATCTCAGACAGGATTTCTTGAAAATCATTAATGCCTTTTAAGTCAGCTCATTTGACTATGACAGAATTTTATAAGAAACTATTCGAGACCTGCTCAAAACCATGCACGAGTGCTTTTCTTATTTAGAACTGTAAACAAATAAGCTGTAACAAGCATAAAAATAAAAAAGTAAAAGTTAATTTCAAACCGAAAAACCTGATGTCTACAACACAAATGTGTGAAAATAATAATAAAGTGAATTGTCACGTTCAAAACAGTTTTAATGTCAACTTTACATACAGTAAAGAAAATATCAGAGCAGCAAGTACTCCGTGGTCGTTATTCTTAATAAAATATTTAAAATACTATTGCCTTACCATAACATGAGCTATAGTTCGCACCGTTCATGTGATGACGTTAAATGCCAACGAAATAACACTCTGAAGTCCACAGTTACATTACAACGAAAACCAGGTCATTAAACGTAAAAAGTTATTGGAGTCATCCTACCTTCATTATATTATTTACCTTATATCATTTTACTTTTACCTTGAATTTTACAATTACCTTCGTTTGTGCGATAGGCATTGCTGCAAACAAAGTCTTTACCACACAATAATGATCACACATTGCAGAGTCCAATTTGACAGTAGTGTATGTACTCTTGTCTCTTTTTCTTTTTGCAGTATTCGATTTTTCGAATTTTATCAGAACTTGCAGTAGGTATATAATTGCTCGTCCGAACCTGACTTTGACTTATAAATCTGCAAAGATATACATTTTAATTAGTAGAATAACAAACAGCGGTCGAAACAGTATGAACACAAAATAATAACGAATATTTTCTGGTATGAACCGCGAGTTCCAATACAATATCTGATAATAATAGAATTACCTACTTCAATTTAATATAACACATACGTTAAGTAACTGTTATCACCAGAAATTGTGAATAACTTCCAAAAGTTATTGTAATTAACCATTTGAATAATAAGTATACCTACAAATACCGTTATTTCGTCCCGTATTGATTTATACATAATATTCGCTCACACACAAAAACTTTAAACCAAATTTTAGAAGTAGCAGACAAGCATGCAGTCCACCTGATGGTAAGTGGCTACTGAGGCCCATCAATATCTTCAACACAGCAGAGCCTAACACTGCTGTATGGTATTGGTATTGCCGGACCCTAAAAGTTTCTACCACCTTTATAACCTTTATCTGCTCGAGTGTAACGACGACAAAATTATGAATAGGAGAAAAACACGCCGAATTGTTTCGTATAATATAAACATTGCGTGCGTGAATATTCTGAATTTGTTATATCCACAGCCGTATATCTAGACGTAATGTCGTCATCTGCACAGTTACAAAACTAAATAAAATAACAATAAACTCCTTATGTCAATGAATAATTAAAACGTTTAGATTGTTGCTAGATTACATGATGGTATAGTTGACTTACCACTGTTAAAGTTTTCACTAAAGGTACCAACATAATATAATTTCACACGTAAAGTCTAGGATCGTGATGTACGTCATCTCGAAAGGTATTATTTACTATTACACAAAATAAGAAAGAAGATCCAATAACAATTTAAACTACTGTAAAACAAGTTCAAACTTTAAGTTATTATTAAAAATACTTGATCGACTCCGAGCGAGGCTGATGAATTGTCTTTATTAAATTAAACCTTTAAACACATTTGACCGATCAAAATGCTTACAGCTTTGCACCATTATTATTTACTTCTGCAATTTTTAAAGTGAATAGCAAGTAATAGTTACACATTATGTCACAAAACAATGTAAAAAACACGGAAGACTAAATGTTTATTAATAAGTTATAACTTACGTTAATTCACCTTTTTTTTTGCCTAGTCCAATACACCATTTGCGAACGTTACCAAACTCCTTTTCTTCAGCTTTACCTTAAAGTATCCTTCGCAAATTGTAACCTTTATCAATAACTTTAAATACACAAATTTGTAAGAACACAAAGTCGCTTACCGATAAACAACTTACTGACTCACCACCAGAATCTAATTGTTACATTTTCATTCAATTTTGGTCCACGTGTACGATCATCAAAAGTCAAGTGTTGTGACAAAACCCCCAATAAGCAGCTTTCATTTTAGTTACAGATTCTGATACAAGCGCTAGGTAAATATTATTAGATAGCGTCCTACTAAAAATGACAAGCGCTGGTTGAGAGTACACCTTTTAATGAGCACAATACATATCTCACTATCACAGTGTTCCAGGTGAAACTAGAAATAAAACTTACGAAATTCACGGGCCATGGAATTGCGATGGCAAAAAGTATGCTATCTGATTTATCAAACCTTTTACTTCAATAATAATCTTCATTGTGACTAGTTTTATTTTAAGACGGAGTTTATTTAAGAATGTTAAATGCATTATAACGAATAGGTACACACAAAAGGGTAGATATCAGAACTTGTATTCACAATCGTGAAATATTTTTTGCAGCGCAATAATTTAAAACAATATGATCGTTAATCATTTACTTATTTACCATAAGCAAGCATCGACTCTTAAAGAGTTGATATAAGCAACGAAACTGTGAAAAGCATAGTTCAAATTACTCGAAGATTTTAAAAACCCAAAACATTTCTAAAAAAATGTCGGTACCTACGAGTGTGATTGTTAAATTTTTCGCGCATAACCAAATATTTTCATATTAGTGATTCTTATAATCTTTAACAACTTTCAAATAGCAAAATCGAAAATATAAAAACCATTGGTTTTATCATACCGGAGCGCCAATCGTTCGCCAATGAGTCTCGGCGCCAATGAGTCTTAATTACGTAGACGGTTAACATGGACGATGCTAACCACCTTCCACCTCCTCAATTTTCATACCCAAGCTTGCGGTACCCAAGCTTGCGGTTGCTTTCACACGCTTACTAAAATAATGCACATAAAAATTATTACAATATTTAGACAAACCGTACACGTTACTCACGCAACCGGTTTCGTCATGTGTTTCACACACAGCTCCTCCAATGTCGAAGGCCTTGTCAATATCGCCTCCATTGCGCGTCCCAAACTGTCGTCAGGAATACAGCCACGATAAATTCTTCAGTTGAACACTTCCTATACACGCGGTTGATTATCTTCTGTTACCGTTACTTTAAAACTATTACGTAATAAAAGGGCGTATCCTATCCCGATTCTGATGTGGGCGCGCCGGTAGGTAGGTATTTCGATTCAACTAATTTAACCAATATTTATAAAAATATAGTTAAAATAATTAAATGAATAAGCGTTAATGCCACCATAGTAACAATAACACCTAAGCAAAACACCAAACAGTTCAGAGCACCACCGTGCCGTGCCCACTATTGGACAACTTCTGATCTGTTGACAGTTGCGCGCCCCTTTTTTTATACCATGATACGGGTAGCCAATTGTTAATACGGAGCGGTAGTTCGAAATTAATATCATGTGATTTTAAAAACGGAATATTTATATATATGAAATGAAGCATTCTCCCACATATAGTGTCAGTAACGTAACATTAAATGTCTAAATTGACAAATGACGCTTTATGTTTGTCTCTCTTTTTTGCGAACATGTGAGGTAGACAAAAAGACTTGAGCACTTACTTATTGTTACGTTTACTCAGTCTACTAAGCAAACGGAACATAATAATGGATTGAGTAAACGTAACGTAAAATTGTGGGATGTTTTGAAAACTCATGGTAAGGGTACTAGTTTGAATGGGTTTATTTACAACCAAAATACATTTTATTAAAAAAAACCTTAGGTACGTAATATTTGGGTATTTGGTTCTTTGTGTACGATGTCCCTTATTTCTAATAGCTAACTCGTAGTTAAAAGGAGTTTCCAATAAAAAATAAATTGCCAATAAAACTTTTTTTAACTATTGTAGTAACGAAATTAGTATTTTATGTCTCCTACGTTCAAAGTAAAAATATTTGTCTCTAACATAAAAACTTTATAGATTTACTATTTAACTATTTCTTAAAACGTTTTACTGCGACAACAATCATATATATATAGGTGTCTATTGTAATGTACGTTAACGTAATTTTATTTTATAAAGCTTACATATTTACGAGATAGATATACGAGATTACAATAATGGCTATTGTATGAAGAAAGAAAGAAAGAAATAACTTTATTACGTAATGCTACAATGCTACAATGCATACACACATAACAACGACAAATTTTGTTAATTATTTACAAAATAGTGGGATATACGTAAATAGAAAACTTAAGATACATAAAATGGCAACACAAACGAATAAAAACAAAATATATATAATAGTTAAATGAATACTTTACAGTATATCCCTATGCTTGTATGTATACATTGCATACGGAAAAGGTACTCACTCAGCATTAATGCCATGGTGTGTTGCACCACGGCGCTGGTTTTCAGTGAGCCCTCAGAGTGACTCACTGACTGTGTGACTGTATCTTTTATTTTAGTACTTTTGATGCTCCCTTCATCAATAAGTTTGTTAATCCACCAGTCCCATAGTCTTTCTGAGGGCCCACCACCATCTTTTAAAAACCATCATAGTTTAGAAAAGTTTTATTTCAATATTGCATTAACATTATTTTGTTTCTTACCACGACCTCCATAAAACATTATTTTCAATGTATGATTAAAATAATATTGTTTTAAGAGATGGTAGTATCCCCCCTGGCCGTTTATTTCTTATTTCGCAAGGCGATATGAGTTCATGAGTATTAAGGTTGATTAGTACATCGTAGTACCACAATTGAATACAGTTACTTCGACTAAAATCTTCCTGATGTCTATATGATTTTGCTTGTAATACTTCATATCACGGGCCATATAAAAGTAATAGCATAATTCTAATATTCCTGCTCGTTCATTTGTGAACTATTAAGAGCACCAATCATCATCAGTCTTCAGTTTGTATTTCAATTACTAGCTTATAGAAATAGCTGAACGAATATTGTCAGGAAACTTATGCAAAGACATTTTGAATAGAGTAATATATGCTATTTTAGAAACATACATAAAATAGATCATACATAAATATAACAGCTCTTGAACATGATATTATAGTCAACATTATTGTAGTTATGCTTTCACATTAATGCACTTTAGAAGTGTTTTTTTTTTTCATTTGTGCATTTTATATTTCCATATCGACCCCATTAATCCCTGTTTAATTTTTTAAGTGTAGATAAAGCTTCTATTATACTTACTATGTTACATAATACTTTCTACACTGTTCTGTGACTCATATAATTACGGCTAAAATTAACATTACTAGAGTAAGTTCTAGAATCAAATGGAGGCACCACCGCGATACCATCAGCGGTACGGTAGCCGTTCAAATGTAGTACGAAATGGGTGAGGCAATCCAACTGCAATTTTGTTACGGAATTAGAATTAAGAGGTCGAAACACTTTTTAGAAGGCATTTCGTGACTCGGGAATCAGATAGCGTATTAATTGTGATGGCCAGTAACATGAGGTTAATTTCTATATTTTTATATATACAACAGGATTTTATATACGTTGTATCAATGTCCGTTTCTTACCCCTCCCATCCGACGTCCAATCCCGTACTTTTCCCAAGACATTTGACAGCTCTGACAGGTTCGAGGAACCTTTTATAATGAGTGCGAAAAGTTCAGTTGATTAAAATGTCCCGTCAATTGAAATTGTGCCAATTATCATATACCTACCTACGCCTGTTACTAATAATCATCGATTTGCCTATCTATTGAAGTTTAACAAATGACAATTTTTTTCCTAGAAAATTTTCAAATTTTGAGCTTGGGTAGGCATATATTGGTTAAGATTGAATACTACTAACAAGCGTTAATAAAGTAATCTAAAAATGAATTGTATGCTTTATTAACCGCAATCACAATAGTTATCCTGTCTTTAACGAAATGTGTTATATTTTGTTTGTTCTTCAACGTTAAAAATAAAAAATCCCTTACGACTATAACTCACAAAATATTGCTATTACGCCGCTCGTTGTTATACAAATATTCACTCATAAAACTTGTACTCAAATGTACATATCAAATTAAAGTGAGTGTGTAATTTGAACAAGACGTGTAGCAGAAGTATGGCAGCGCGGCGCCGGAAGCGGAAACCGAAACGGACTGGTATTTACGAGCGCCGCGTCCGCCGCCGCTCATTACCACACGCAGGGAACACCACTGCACGAGTGCTTTGCATTTGTACAATTATATCTTTACGACTACTCAAACGGAGAATTAAAAAATATTTTTGTCTTATTGTAGGGGTAAAACCGAAACGGACTGGTATTTATAATCGCCGTATCCGCTCTCCGCTGCGCTTATTTTAATCGCCACGTACGCAGAAAACACCATAATGTACAAGTAGATTATATGTTCCTAATTGTTTATGTAAAACTGACAAAATTATAGGTAATAGAAATACATGTTCTTATTAAGAAGGCAATTTGACGCTGTGAGCAGAAACTAAAACGGATTAGCTGCTATGAGTTCCTTATCACCTTTATCACACGGTACGTCAATATCCATGTGTAAAACAGGTAAGCCAAGTATTGTATAAACTACATATACCAAATTAAAGTGAGTGTGTAATTTGAACAAGACGTTGCAGAAGTATGGCAGCGCGGCGCCGGAAGCGGAAACCGAAACGGACTGGTATTTACGAGCGCCGCGTCCGCCGCCGCTCATTACCACACGCAGGGAACACCACTGCACGAGTGCTTTGCATTTGTACAATTTTGCATGAACAGTTGCACTATAAGCCTTAAAAAAGAAGACGTAAGTTGCTTAGGGAAGTACTTTTCGAGCGATTTGAGTGACTCTGAATATGATGTAGGCTATTTAGAATATCTATGTTAAACTTTAATCTGTTGATCGAAGATGTTAAAGGAAAACAAAATAATTAAA
Source organism: Epargyreus clarus clarus (assembly GCA_014595695.2). Classification (NCBI taxonomy): domain Eukaryota; kingdom Metazoa; phylum Arthropoda; class Insecta; order Lepidoptera; family Hesperiidae; genus Epargyreus; species Epargyreus clarus. The sequence continues at coordinate 3,462,525 of JACTTY020000023.1, read as the reverse complement.
TACCTGTCTTTCCGCTTACCCATACAAGCTGATTTCAGGGACAGATATATTGAAACTTGTTGTATTTTCCCGTGAAGGCTTTAAAGGAAATTTTGTGATGTCATTGTGTACATGAAGTTAAGCATTATAATTTGATAACACTCCGTTATTGAATGTTTATATCTTGTCCACAACACTAATTAGTATATTGGTAATCGATTTTTATACTATTAGGAAACGAAGCGCGCTAACAGCGTTGTTCAGTTACAACGTTTGCAACGAATATCAATAGTGTTGCCACACCTTATGTCCGTGGAGCATTAATGGAGCGAACCCCGCGGCCCGCTAATTAGCGCTGCAAGATAAATGCGAGCAATCACGAACGCGCCCGCAACCCTTCCGCTGCTACTCCACCGCATCGTACATTCTGCTACAAAATTGCTTACTAACTAGCTTCTTGTCTTATGCCTTATGTTTCTTGCTGAACTTTTTTGGTAGGGTTCCGTCTGTTATGGTTTTATAAAGCTATTATGTCTCTTTGTTTAAATTATGAATCTGAACGGAAAGGAATGGAGTTTAACGAAATTAGTGTCACAGATAATACTACTTTTATAATAATAAATTGATGAACTTAAGTGAATTTAACTAGCTTTTAATTAAATATAGTTTAAAATGCAATGGTCAAGCAAAGTAAACCAAAAAAGCTTAAGAAATAAATAAGATATTGTGTCAACTGTAAAGTCGAAGAAAATTATTTCGGAGGCAATAATAACTCCTTGATTTTTGACTGTGGTGGTAACATAATTCTTATAGCAGTGTTTCAACTTGGTTTCGAAAGTCAAGATTACATCTGTGATGGACTTCGAGTAGGATAGTTGTATTTGTAGTCAGATACAAGTGTACATAGTCTATAATAATTAACATTAATGTGACATACATTATGTGAAAAGCACAATACGGAACCTCTTCGTAATACTGATTCGTACTTGTCCGTTTCCATATTGATAGCGCGCGTGTTTCTGAACTATACTAATAGAGTAACATAAATCAAGAACAATTTCTGGATTGTAGGGCTAATAGCTGAATGGAGCTCTAAATTGCTATCATAATAGTGTCTTTATCGAAAATGTCAATGGTTGAACTTTTAAAGATCACTCCTATGGTTTTTTACCTTTACCGTGTCATTATATTATTCAGTAGTTTGATGTGGTAGAAATTGCATAAGAGTAAGGCCCTTAATGTTTATTATTATTTTATGGAAACCTTACAAGTACAACAATTATAAACAATAATAACTTTCAAATGCATTGATAGCCTAGTGGTTTAAAACTTGGTTTCTTAATCTGGAGGTCCGGGTTTTAATCCCAGGTATGTATTTTACATACTTCACAACCTAGACGCTCATGAAGATCTTATATTCTTCAGATAAATGTTCTGAAAGGTGCGCGAATTCTAAAAATATGCACTTGGCTTGCATTTTGCTTGACTTAAATCGAAAGAAATGTACGCATTGTAAATAACCATTATTAGGCATTAAAAAGGAGTTTCTTGAATTCAGTTCAGGACTAAAGGACGTGCCTTATTTAAAAGCAGCATCATGGAATATTTTTAAAAATAAGAATGCTAACTAGATCACATACTTATGTTTGACGTTATTTCGTACAAAATTAAAATTCCATCTACATATTTGCAAAGCAATTAGCATAAGTGAGCTTCAGTTCATAATCTACAAGTACGTAGTTGTGAGACACGAACAGTAAATACGCGAATTCAGATATCTTAATTACTACAAGAAGTTTGTCTTGTCCTAAGTTTCACCATCAAGGTTTAGAATTTAATAATAGTAACTTGCACGTATTACAAGGAAGCATTTTCATTTTATCTATTAGGATAATGACTTATATATTTTCATACATAAGGCTATATACCTAATTGACATAGTGCCTTACATCAATCCTGTTTCTCACAGCTACTCCAGATAATTCTAGGAAATTTACAAGTGAAGCGTATGGAGGAATTCTGAGATTCTCCCAATGCAAACATACTATGTCAATAGATTCAAAGGTGGTAGAACCCTCTGTGGTTTGACTTCGGTAGCACTACCGCAACAACTTTTAACAACCTGTTCGCTCATGCGTAACAGCAGTATTAAGCGCTACTTTGTTTCGGGTGTAAAGGAAGACATATTTTTTGAAGCATTCCACCTTAGTCTTCAGGGTTAGTGTCGCATCTATGGACGACCTCAGGCACTAATCTAATCTTATCTTGATACAGGGGTCCATGGGCGTCCATGGCAGTAGCCACTTACCCTTAGCTCTACTAGAGGCCCCACGTATGTAAATATATATTTCTTAAATTATCTTTAAAGAAGGTACTGAAATATTGCAGCGTTTGGCTTTCCTGAATAACTCGGAAATATGAGTGACGGTGGTGTAAACGGTATTAACTTACTTAGGTTTCTATTCCCCTAAAACAGTAAATTCATTAACTGTGTTGCTTTAAGTCATGTTATACTTTAGAAATACTTTAGAAAATACAAAGTCTCTTTGTAAATGAAAACTAAAATCAATTGACTTCGAACCAAGTTATTTATTCGCTAACTTTAATACAATTCTATTCAATAGAACCTTACTGAATGCCATTATTTATCACTTTCCAACGCTGTTCGTACAAAATAATTGAAATATTTCGCTGCTTTGCGTCGGTATGTCCATTTACAAAATGCAATCTGCGGACATGAATAAAATAGAAAAAACGTGGGCTTTGAGCGAATGAAAAGTTTTTTGGGCTAATTACGAAGAGAGGTCGGAAAAACTTGGGGAGGAAAACGAAATGCAACATGTGGGTCCCATGATTACAATAACAGCGCTAGCCCAATCCAATCTCGATAGTACTATGTCCGTACTTTTGTATGCGGTTAGGATTGCTGAATTGGAAAAAGTAAACACTATGAATACGTCATTGATATGTGATGTAACTGTACCCTTACCATGAGTTTTTACGTTTCGACAAATATGACTGTTTTGGTATTTGTTTACGTATTGGCCCATACTATCCAAGTTCTGATACAATCCGCTGATTGGAAATTGTATGGGCAAATACGTAAACAAATACCAAAACAGTCATATTTGTCAAAACGTAAAAACTCCTGGTAAGGGTACTGAATAGATGCCTAATATTTGACAGTGGTAAAAGATATCGTGGTTCAAATATGACCTTTTGTATTGGCCCTTTTTCTTCTGTATTATAGTGTAAAGGGTGTAAATCATATGTAATGAAGGGTTCTAATTAGTGATAATGAAAACTCTTTGTCAGAAATTGATCTATGATCGCATAATAGAGCGCTTGTTTATTTATATTATATTGCAATTACGGAATTCATTCAAAAACAAAATGGCGGGAAGAGATCAATTTATATTTCTGATAAAGTTCAAAAAGTTTTGAATATTGAGGGAATTTTCCAAAAAGATGAATTTAACAATAGGGTTATATGAATAGGTTTTTTGGTATTATTTTTTCTTATTGGTAAAGTGAAAAGTTGTTTGTCACACGTGAACAATGTGATTTGTCTCTCATGCCTTTGAAATTCTCACTACTTTCCGAGTTTTAATTTCAAAGAGATTCAATTATAGGATCCTTCGCTTGCATTTAAACTTAGCACTTGTAACAGAAACGAACTCTGCTTTCTTTGTATTGTAGTTTCTTTGTCATTGCCAACGAATTAAAAATTGCAACTGCAATAATTTTTCATTGCATCATAATCGATTTCAAAATGTGGCCTTTCCATTGTCGCATTGTAATTCGTCATTAAGGAAACAATTTCTGTATTGGGTGCAATCTCCATATTTGCTAAAGTCTTGTCTACCGGTACGTTGGTTCAATATTTTTCAAACTGCTGGTCATGAACATTAAGGGATCGGAGAGCTTCGACAAGGGGGCCCTGAGTGGCGAAGATTCTGTAAAAAATATAAAGAAGATATTTTTATTGAGAAAATGTTATAACATACTAAAATACTTATTGGAAGCAAAACGTGGACGTTCGCAAAATATTTTCTCATACTAAAAGTCGCGCCATAATACAAATTGAAAACACTGCTCTAGTGTCTTGATTGACTTGATTACAAAAGAATATAAAACTTAAGATACTGCTTAGTCACGTACCAATGTAACCCTTTATTGAGTTTATGTATAACCTGTACGAAGCAGAAATTGTATTGGTACAGTACCCTCAGTATTAGTATTTACGTATTTACAAAAATGACTGTTTTTGTATTTGTTTACGTATTTCCTATACATTTCCAATCAGTTCTGATACAGTCCGCTAGGGGCCCTGATTGGAAATGTATGGGCAAATACGTAAACAAATACAAAACAGTCATTTTTGTAAAAACGTAAAAACTCATACTAAGGGTACAGGTCGGAGATAACCGTGCGATAACTGAGGCAACGCTACTTGTAATTTACGATCAAACCGTTTGCGCCAACATTGTTTTTTTGCCATCGTAACTTTGCAACACGCTTACGGTATCATATTTTTTATCGTTATTGATTTTATAGAAGCACTACAGCTAAAACTAGTGCTTAGTGTAATCTTTGTATGTGAACATATTATCTCTCTACCTATTTATCTTCAGCCCACGTTAGTCCACTGCTGGACATAGGCCTCTCGCAAGGCACGCTACTGAGCCCGATTTTCTGCTCCATCTATTATTTGATGTGAAGTTATTATTTAAGGGTTAATTAATTAACTTAAAATATCTGATACATGTTCTTTGAAATCAGCACACCATACAATACTGTTCATTTGTATATTAAATATAGAAAATACCGTAGAATATCACAAAGACCAAGTTAATAATTAAATACTATTCCTTAATTAAAATCCAAACGCAATTTTTATGAAACATTGAACCTTTGAGAATCTTTTAATTAATTCATTCAACTTAACCGTAACTTAGCACTCGATATTGAAAAGGTGACTTAATCAAGTAAGAAAAGTGATTGATGGCTTTACTGAGTAAATCTTTTCGGTCTTCTTAAACGCAAACAGATTGTGCTTATTCTTATAATTATCACAAATCTCTTTATAAGTAAATGCAATATTCTAATATTAAATTTAACCTTTGGTGTTCCTACAGTTTAATTCTTAGTTCGAACTGGGTGGATACATTGGCACACTTGTTTCTGCCTCGTCTTGTTTTTGCGTTGGTGTCTATTCTGTAGTTTGAAGGTAAACTGATACTAATTGTTCTAAGATGGAGTATTTTCGCCTTAGGAATTAGGGTAGCGTAGAATCTTTTGCCAAGTTACACGTCTCAAATCCTATGTGGGATTGGAAACAGAGGTCTTTGAGGTAACTATCGCTTGCCATCAATGCATGTTACTTTACTTTTTCAATTTCAAACAAAAAACACATAAGCATTTTTTCAAATAAAACAACGCTTTTTCGCTGACAACTATTTCCCAAAATAAAAAGAATCTCTCGTTTTATACCTTAAATTCTCAGAACCAGCCTGGCATGAGTAATCTGACATAATTTTAAATTACGTGACAGCACGTCAACAAATCCTCTTAGATTGAGTGTTTAATATATTCTCGCAAATAAAATGAGTTGAGTCTCCAAGTAATTTGTATTATTTCGCTCGGTGTTCTGCTTAATTATTCGCATCTAGACGGGCAGGTGCTACGAATCTGTATTTATTTGCATCAAAATTTAGCCGCGGGTTATTAGGATTATGATCCGACAGCTGCGCTTGACAAATCTCATTCGGGATTAAGACTTAATTTGGTGAGGTTGAATAATTGACAGCTATCATACATGTCAAATGTGTACTCGTATGCTTCAATTTTAAGCGAGCTTCCGCGCGAAGCTTTTGTGTGGGTACGAACTTTTTACGACGCTTTAAATATTTTCATCTGTCTAATAAGTGGTAGTTTTAACGTAGAGCCCTCTGTATTTCTACCTTATACCAGCAGTATTAAGCGGTGCTTTATTCTTTGGTAAGGGAAAGACAAAATAAGTTACTTATCCGAGCTTTGTAACTTAGTCCGCAGACGCTACCAATAATACATCCGTTGCCAATTTCAGATAGAATCTAATCTTATCGGAGATTGATGACAGATGTTCATGGATTGCACTTTGCAGTAGCCACTTACTTTTAGGCGAACTATATGATTGTTTGCTACCTAAGTAATAGTTTTGCGTAATGATATCATTAATATGATCATAAATATTTAAAACAATACATTTTTCCATCAAATACTGTATACAGCTCTCAGGATAACGTTTTAAATCTCTGATGTACAAATGTTAACGAGCTTTGTGCATTTTTGAAGTATTTTAAATTCAGGTCAATGGCGTGGGTCAAGAGGAAACAAACATTGATGCTTTTTAATTTATTTAATACCTGAATGGAGGGTATTTTTTTTTAGCGTACGTATGTCTCATTCCTTCGCCCGTCCTAGAGCCCACGGGCTTGACGGATTTTAGCATATTATGAGGTATCGGATTTGTCCAAATTGTGGAAATTATTTTTTTTAAGCAGTTTTTTGTTTTCATAAAATTTCACATTATTAGTAATTCATTTAAGCGATATTAACTAATTTGTGTATATTTGAAATTACAATTTTATTTCATGTTCCTACGTCGGTCGCTATAGAAATATATCTGCCCAATCTTCGGTAAACGACCGCAATGTTAAGCCCTTTACAAAATTTCTGCGAATCTTTTTCAGATAACATTTGTTTTAACCTAAACCTATCTTCGTTCCACATCATTAGCTCTGGCGCGGTTTACGGTTAACAGCATTATCCGCTTTTTCATAAACAAAGGTAGGGATTAATGTGCGAAAACGAATTGTAATGTCTTACAGAATAAATAATGTACCTTATACTAGTTTTTTTTCATAAGATTGGACTAGTAAATGAAGTTGTGGTCCACCTGTGATAATAGTGGTAAGTGGTCACTCGCTAGTATTTAGAGAATTTATATGAAAACAAAGTAATAACAGCTCTTCGCGCAGTTTTCCGGGTTCGATGTCCAGAGAGATAACTCAAATGAATTTAGATATCTTTTCTAGGTCTAGTGTTTGAGCTTTGTCTTTGTGTACGAGTATCTTCATGGCAGCCACAAAACGGAATACTAGTGTGGCGCTGTGAGTATAGAAAGCGTAAAAATGTTATAGCAAATGACAAAAAATTGTAGGTACTCTGTCTCGTTTACTGCAGATTTATCCCACAACTCATTTCACATTTTGAGCATCAAATTGACGGAACCCGCACATTGTGGCCGAAATGCGTGATGTAGACGGTTTTTGTTCCCAAAAATCTCCAAATTTTTGTTCATATGAAATGTTGAATGCAGGCTTTGAAATAAAAAGCAACGTATGCACCTTAATCATTGTTTGTTTTCCGAAATATTTATATGTTTGAATACGATACTGTTGTGTTAAAAATGTAGTCGAATAACAAACATAACGTTTAAAAATTTATAAAATCAATTTTATGAATACAAATATTAAATTAGTCCATCGTAGAGCTCAAATAAATTATAGCTAGTAATAACGGTGTCGATGGCAACATTAAACTACTTAGTTCGTCGTGTGCCTTAAGTCTATAAGTTACTTAGAGACTTACTAAAGTGCCTTATTAGATTAATGCTTTAATAAAACACATTATAGTTTTAAAGGATAGATTTTTGCTGTCATTGTGTGCGCTTAATACTAAAAAAATCTTACTTTTATTGCTAAACACGCTAATAGAATTACAGCTTACAGTATAATGTATTTTCAATTTTTACATCACAATATGAATTGTCTAAACATAAGATTAAATTTAAGAGTTGATTTGTAATACTAGATGGAGTGAAGAATTGGACACACATACTTACATACGGAAAACATTACCTTCCTTCTCGCAATCGTGTATTTTTTGTGATTAACCTAAATAAAGACTCATGTGAAAAATTCTACTTAGAGGTCTTTTAGGACTGTGCATACAAGTTATAGCTTATTTTCTTAAACACGACCTTGAATATTGTTACAGCTTTTTCCTTTTATTTTTCGTTCACCTTTGTATACAATTTCGTCGTCCCATCGCTTTGAATTAAAATCGCGCCAGGTCGGTCGTTTGTATTTGTTTGTTCAAGGGGTCTTTTCAGCCTCAGCCGAGGATATATTTGTGCCGTTAGTACAGCGCGGGAATTTTGAAGCCGGCTATTTATTTGCGTGTCTCAATAGATGTCGCCGCGACTCGTATTTCAGATTTAATCAAGCTTGACGATGATTAACGGCGTCTGCCGCATTCGAAGTCGCTGATGAAGTCGTGAGGTAGCGATTTGGAGTAATAATTAACTGTTCTTGTTTCTCGTGGAATCTGGATTTATCCTGTTTATTATGAGGTATTTTAACGTCATATTTTTCATTATGTTAAATAACGAACGTTTTTTACGTTTTAACCTTTCCACTATTCCTAGTTTCGAGGTATTCTTAAAATTTTAACGGTGTTAATCCTAAATATTTTCAGGATAAAAAGAACTCAGTGTGTGAAATCTTCTATTTTTGCGTTAAAATCCTGTCTAAATTAGTCCTATGGTTATCAAGATTAGTTCAGAATTTTTGAGATTATTATAGTACAATGTCAGACAAACAGGATTTTCTAAACTGTTTTATTTATTTTTTGCTATTGTGTTTAGAGGTTTTTCATTTGTGTGTTAATACTAACTTTGATAAAACAATAGTCATAATTAGAATACCTCAAAAATTATCTAAGAAAATCAATTCCGCTGCAACAAATTTACGTTTCAACCCAATCATGGAAAATCATAAGATTAATATGAGGGCGTAGAGCTCATCTCGATCAGAGCTTGACTTATGGAACGAAGTTCAGACGCTTGCCGCCGACACTCGCCAGTAATTAGCTCCAGATTTATGGCTTGTTCTAAATCTATGTTTTTGCTGTATGTATTTCTCGTACAGATCCTTGCTTATATTATGATGATATGAGTTAGAAATTGCTGACAGTGCTTGTTGTAGTTTACGGGTCAATGAAGTTAAGACGTGTCTTCGAGATGAATTGCAGTATATAGAATTGTAGTACAATACATTTCATTTCTTTAAATCCTGGTTGATACTATTTCATTGGCATATACTAATAATACTTATTCTAGGACTAATAAACAATGATATGTAAGATGATACATATTATTAGTTAAGGTTAATTATGTACATTTTGATTATGTTTCCGTTAGTGCATTTTTCAAAGCGATATAACTTATAAGTATATTTTACCATTTCATTTAACAAAAAAATCGTACAAAATATTACGGGTTGTTTTCAAGTGATGCAAATAATACAGTTGGCTACTGGAAATTGGATTTATCATTTTTAAATTGAAATTTATTTTATTTTATTTAGGTTAAGTGACTATTTCATTTGTAAATTGTTTCGATTAACTCAATCCAGGTAATTTGCAACTCAATAGTGCGCTACAGTGAACGCATTAAAGTTATTATATCGCTGTTAAAATATTCAATTGGCATTGTTATTCATAGCGTGTTCATAGTAATATGAACGGAAAATAAAATGGAAAGTGTGAACGTGCAACCATTGCGTAAATTCGATTCCACCGAAAATAGAATACTACGGTGTTGTAGCATCGAATGCATTTAATCAAAAGCCGCGTTCAGTCTCAAAAATATAACAGTAAAGTAACTCCATTACGGTAATGGAAAACAGTGGGCTCATATTGGTGGTATTTTTGCTTTTTGCGTTTTTGCTTTGCAGCGTACCGTTGCCGCACTGCAGTTACAGAACGTGCATCAAAGTTTCATTTGTATACGCGTTTGCATCCGTCAGATATCGACTTATGAACATTACGTTGCACCGTAGATGAATCACTGACTCGCTGCTCTTTGAGAGTTTACCATATATATTTTAAAAAGTAAGAAATATGTCTTAAGCCGACTGAAGATAAGGCTCACACATTAATATTTGCAAAAGCTTCTTAATATTAGTTCCATCAGACGTTTATTGCTGAATATACATATATACATATAAACATATCTTGTAGAACGAGAGGTTTCTCGTAAGAGGGCTCATGGCTATATCTACGTACCTATTAGTCACTATAATTATAATGATGAATACTCTCTTAGGGGTTGATAATATTCTGGGCCAGTACTGCCTTATGACTGTAACCAATACCTATTGCGGAAGGAAGGTACTTGAGCAGGCTACAGACCGCCTCCGGCAAGGTGGACCGCTGGCATGGAAAACATGACAGTGGGATAAGCCGAGATATCATTTGACGGCTCAGTGACTGGTCATTTTTGTGGAAACCTGTCAATCAATAGAAAAGTAACAGGCAGATGATAATCTACCAGAGCGAATAATGAGCAGAAAAGTTCTCATCTTGCAGTATTTCAACAATTATGTTCTAGATTTTCACTACGATTTATTACAACACGAGCTGAACGAACAAAGACCGTGCTTCAGAACAAAGGGCCCGGTACAGTGAGGAGCAGTTTTAAGTGTTTGCTATTTTGCTACTACGTGGAAATACGTAAGCTTTTCTATGTTTATTATTTTCTCCGTGGCCATAAATGTACCCTAATAAAGAAGCATTTTTGAAAAGCTTCAGGCGAAATCTACTCGGCCGCTAAATTGGTGGAAGACGATGTTTTCGCGTTCATACGTCGCTCGTAAAACCTTTCTTTTATTACGTGTTCACAAGCGTATGCGTTTCGTTACGAGTGAGGTGAGCTTACTGTAAGCAGATCGTCTTCGATCGAGACGTGAAAATATCTAAAGAATAGGTCCTACGTAAGCCGTTGTACATGAAATTGCTAAGAAAGTGCAATTATTTTAGTCATAGATGCTATATCTGAAAACGAAAGAAGAATACCCCGTGGAGTGGAGGATTTAGAATAAAACACAATAGGGCAAATAGTTGCTAAATAATACAATATAGATCTGTGTTTCTTGTTTTTTTTACGATTCCGTATCCAAAAAAGACTCCGTTGTTTGTCCGTCTGTCCCTCTGTTTCCGTGTCAGTTAGACCTACATTACATACCTACATACCTACATCTAAACCTACCTAAAGGTTCATTGTACCTACAGGGTGTATTTTTACAGAGTGTGTTATTACAGTTGTCGGTGATATGATGTTATCAACTGAAACAATAATATGAACAACAAAACATTTTAATAGCTATACTCAGGAAATTGGAGAAACGATTGTTATTTGAAATACATGTGTGTATCACGGGGAGTGCTAATAGGGCGGTTGTCTCAGCAACGTAGTTAGGCCCAGATTTATGGGACCGTTGTACGCGTAATTTCCATGGCACTAAATAACGGTTGTCGGTTCTGTGCCGCTTATTTAGACGTTATAAACTGATTACGCACTCGATAACACACATGTAAAACCGACCTCCGTGTTACCTGTTAATTGATCCTCAGGATCAATTTGTACTTTGTAAAATGACAGTTTTACTTTTTCTAACGAATTTCAGTTGTATGTTACGTCATAATAATCTTAATGTTATGAGAAGGCTAAATTTGTACTTACAGTTAATATATCTAAGCTTTACAATAGATGAAAAAGTAAACATGTAAATGCTTTACTTGACACTATTTTTCGCCTGGTGGTTGAAATTTAATCATAATCATTATAGAAATATTGATGATTTTTAATTGATTAAAGTAATTACCGATAATAGCTACCAAGCAAATTTACACACCGCCACACCTACCTAATAACAGCAGTGTAAAGCCCTGGTGTGTTCCGCTTTGAAGGGTATGGTAAGAGTTACTAAATATGCTGCTAAATATCTGATACTAACTACAGGCAGGAATCTGATCATATCTGAGGTTGATGCTCGTTTGCTACAGAAATATTAAAGAAAAAAAACTTAAAAGATCCGACAGAGGTTAAAAATAATAAAGGGTGAATAAGAGTAAATATTTAGAGAAATAGGGGTGTATGTTTTCTTATTACATATTTTTTTTAATATGGCTGTAGTGTCTAAACACGGTTTTATTGGAACCATTTTCAATAGGCTATGCAATCATCGGACTCTGTTATTTTACGTGAAACGAACGTAATAAAAAATATTGATAAAGAGACTACAGAGGCGTATTACGTGTACATAAAACAATAAACTCGTCATATTACGAATTCGCTTGAATTGTGTGTATTATGTTGGTTCAAAACAAACATTAATAAATTTATATTAAAACATTATAAAAAGCTTTTTAGTAACATAACGTTGCTTTTCGTATTTTCTGTAGAAAATGCTTTAATTGCATCAATTTATTATATAGGTAGCAAGTAATTACTACAATTTGTTTCACACATACATATTTGCGCGCATCTTGTTTTATTTATTGCCCGTCTTCATCAGTATAATTAATCTTTAGCGATTGTATCCTCTTTAAGTCACTGAGTGATGAAATTTGTTATTGATATCTTTATTTAATAGATATCGATACATTGTTAGCAGTAACACTAGCAATGCATACTTTGGCATTTCACACACACATAAGTAATCAGTTTTTAGTCTCGCTTGAAGCTTTGCTAATTTACCTTGCGTCAGTAGGATAATATATCTATGGGTTCCATATTTAGGATGGCGTTACTAATATTCGCGCATTGACATTCAAACTAAACGTGTATGCAACATTTTGGCTCAAATGATTAGGATTAACTGGTTTAATTCAGTTGCAAGATTTGACCCTCACACACATCCGAACTAACAAATAAGTTACACAAAAGCTTGTAAAAACAGAATATTTACACTATTATCCTGACAACAACTGTGACCTACTGAGTTCAATTACGTCGAAAAAAGTCGTTAGTAAGTAATTACATTTTGTTTCCATTACGTCGACGTTTTTATTCATGGGCTGGATAGTTTACTCTGCCTCTCAGGCTGCAAACTGCATTGCCATTGAGTGAGCAATTTTCCGTGATTGGAAATTATTTAAACTTTTTGTAGAGGCCTAATTAATTGGTTTCACTCTGATTACATTTTATACTAGCGTAAGTTAACGTTTAAATTAATTTGTCTAAGTAATAACGTAGTTACTGAAGTGGAGAGCGATTGGGGAATTTTATTTCAGTCTTAAATACCATTAGCAATTATCGAAATTTAGCTTTTAAATTGGTAAAGGCGTATCATGCTAATTAATTTGCTATAAGAATTGGTGGTACCTGTGTAGGTTTGGAATTTGGCAAGTTAATAAACATTGTAAGGTTCAGTGTAATGTTGATTATAGTTCTATAAAGGTTTATTATAATAGAGCAGAAACAATTGAGCATGCATTTCATCCACAGTATGTGTATCCGTAACTAACACAGATAAGTCTTATCTAGGTTTGGCCGCAGATTGGTTACTACAACTTGATTCGTGTATATTCTCATCTTATCCTTCAAACCAAAATATAGCAGCTTTTCACGCGGCGTTTCCCGCTGCTGTTAGTAGAACCTGCGATTATGAGTCCGGAATTCAAATGGTGGAAATAAATTATAAAGTTATAAAGAAAATGCTTTAATACCAACGTAAAAATGATTTATTAGCAGCAGTGTAAAAATAATAACAATAATGGTGATCATTATTTTATATTAATAGTGTAGATTTATTGTCAGCTTCTTTCCGAGTTATATGTTACACCAGTTAATCCGTTTAAAGGCGAAGTTTTCCTCGGTTTGAGGTTTAATAGTTAAATAACTGTAAGTAGTCGAAGTTTACAAGCACCGAAACTTTCGGTTCATTGTCGAAGCAGAAGTGGTTTACGAACTATTTATAGCCATGTTACATGTTGCTACGAAATTAATGTTTACCTTTGAAGCTCTTAACTTTTCGTTGCTGAACGTTAGATGAATAGAAAATTAATTATTATTCTTATCGATGAGACATGTGATCTTGTGGTTGCCATATCACGCATGTACATACAAAAAAATCCAGACATAGAAGACAAATCTAAGTTAATCATTTAGATGTCTATACAATTTAATTTAAAAAGTACATTTGTATAGTCATTTAAATGTAACTCTCATCTCAATCTTAAACGATCTTCACATATTCCAGCAAAAAGACGCATGTTTTACAATTGTTGTGTACCGCTGAAGAGATTATAAATTATTTTCAAAACACCATACATTACTTTATTAGGAGTGACATAGACATTTTTACAGGAAAAGCGGAATTATAATCCATATTTGAACGCAATATTTTGATAAATAGAGAAATTGGCTACTAATTGCTTAGCATAAAAACCCAACAACATCACAAAAATATATTTCATATCAAATTTTACCTTTGAAATGCACGTATTGTGGGACGCAGGAACAAAGGAAAGGAGAGTTAATAAGGACATACAAAAGAATAGATCTGACAAGCATTCTGATGACAAATTAAGTTTCGGGGATTCGCAGAAAAAGTAAAACAAAGCCAAGTACCCGAGCAGACGCGTAATCCCTCAGAACGAATTATCTCCCTTTCTCTGCAGAACTTAACAACTGACGTGACAGATTTACTTGAAATTATAGATGTACTTGTTTAAATTATTTACACAGATTCTGATAGAAAAGGTAATTAATAATTTTTGATGAAGCGTAAGGTTATACTTGTAGCTATTGTCATGCTTTATAAATGAGGAGATTAACGATTGTTATTCATCGTCGATTGCTCATGTTAATTATTTAGTTGCAAAAAGGTATACTTTTAAAATAAAATTACTTAAACTACTTTAAATTAAGAATAGTACATTACAATACGAGGACGAAAAATTTTTTTCTGACAAGTGTGAGTTTGCAGGCCGAGCCGCAGGCGAGGACTGCAATCACACGAGTTAGAAAAACATTTTTCGTCCGCGTGTTGTATAAAATTTTATATTACGGGGTCGGAAATTGGGGTTTTGCGCACGCGAAGCGTGCGTAAAACGTCAATTTACGCACGCCGTGATATAAAATTATTTGCAAATTATAATAAATAAATATTCTGTTAAAGTTATTTTCTGTTCTAAAGGGAAATCTCAGAAAGAACAGGATTTTTTTAGGAATACACGCTATACGCTACAGTGATAAATCTGACAAACGGACAAATACAATGTGAATGACAGTATTGATAGTAATTTTGATGAGGAATTAGGAATTTGGTTTAATTTCATTAGTTACACTTTACACCAGCGATCTCTTTACATGGCCGGTCTACATGTTAAAGAAAAAGGAAAGAGCTCGTCTTTTTTACAAGATTACATGAGTTTATTCAGTGAAAACATTTTACAGGAAAGGATAAGTGTGTTTTCGTAGCAAGTGTAGAGAAATTCCACACCACTCGGCTATTTACGGGCGATGGTGCGATAAGCATTTTCTCTTTCAATACCATCAAAGAGACTGGCCGCTATTCAAGCTCTCGACAAATGTGACCCGTAAAGGAATAAGGAGATTGCGACGCCGTTTCTGACTAGCCGTATATACAACCTTGAGTCCCTATCTAATGACAAATAATACAATTGGTGGGCCGGACCTTATTTTGCTTTTACTTTAGTTTAAGTGTATTGACTTGTGAATGTTTTACACGACTGTGCCGTTTCATTCTATGAAATAACTTTTGACGATACATGACCGCTTATTAGCAACTGTCGTTTAAGCAACTGGTAGCTTTAGCGATTAGGTAGTGGTTAACACGACTGTCAAATGTTGCCCAGCGACAATTTACGAGCTGGTGTATCCTTATAGATAATCAACTATTGACAGACTTTTTGGATTACATGAGTCCAATTGCGTGATTACGCGGTACTATCCGCTGGCAGGTTTACCTAATATGTTTAGTATATAAGTCTTAGTCTTTGCTTTTGAGGTTATTGTCAATTTCTGTAAAATATTTTGAACTCAAGTTGGACATTATATATATGCTTAAGTTTTTTTAACCACTTTTAAATCGATACACAGCCACAACAAGTAAGAATAATTTATAAAGAATTGTCTTCGCGCTTGATTGAGACCTCTGGTGACCCAAGAGCTGGAGGTTACCTCGGTCAACAAATAAGTTTGACAATACAACGAGGTAATGCTGCTAGTGTCATGGGTACACTACCGCGGGGCAGCTATTTGGCTCATTTATTCTATTTATTATAACTTTTAGTTATTTTTTGATAACTGTAAATATTTTATTTGTTTTATTCATTTAGTTTAAGTTATTATAATATTGTAAATAATTTTAATATTTTGTTCAATGTTTATGATTAAATCATTAAAGACGCCACAACAGATACATTTTAAATTTTAACCTTCGTCATGTTAATTTTACGTGTATGAAGAAGTAAATGTGTATTAAAATATATAGTTATAATAAATTATGATAAATCTTATCTTTCAGTTCTACAAAATGAGTCTAATGACATACATTTAATGAAAGGACCGATCCCCATCCTTACTTAGCCATTTCATTTAGAGGTTGCGACTTTGCGAGCGAAACATTATCTGGGTCTCTCAATTCTGATGAAGCCTATCCAATCATTTGTCGGCATGGCAACGCAAAACTTTAACGATTATTCCGGCTCGGTTGTTAAGTGTTCTTAATTTTTGATCTAGGGATTTTAAGAATCTTCAAATTATCGTTATTTTCTATGGTTTGACAAACCGCCCCGTTCAATCTAATTCTAATTGCTTTTATTTAAGAAAGTTCTTTCGTTACAAAGGTTTAATATTTAATCGTTGGGGTAAATTTTATTGTGGAAATATCTACAGTGTAAGGTAATGAAAATGAATTGTTTTTGACAAATTCTGGTTAGAAAAAAATTGTATAAGTAATTGAAATTGTACGAAAAATAAATAAATACTTTTAGTTATTTTGCGAAAAGGAAAATATAATTTTCTTTTTTGTAAAATAAAGATTTATTTAAAATGAACATTACATAAGTATATAAATATCACGGTTTTCTGTAGTTCAGGAATATAAGTCACAAAGTTATTTAAACATTGCAAACATTGAAATATTATGTAAATGAATTAAATTTTTCACAGTAATTGACCACAACGGCGTGTGACCGTGGAATAAACGAAACGTTATGCCCTCACATAACGTTTTAAAATTCTGTCCACTATATTTTACCAGCTTGCAACGTTTTTAATACGCCAAGCGAAATGTTTATGGAGGACCATAAAACAATATGACGTTAAGGAAATCCGGGGACATATTTTTTATGGATTTGGAATTGCATATGCGCATGTAAATTCATATTAAATTGTTTTTAGTGATTATTTAGGATTTAACGTGCATTGGCGTAGCAGCTTGAATCAGTATTTTAAATGTTTCACAGGTCCTGTACAGTTCTGGGCTATTAAAGAAAGACCTAAACCATGTGTATTAGCCTATTTCTGCCTAATAGCAGCAGTGTTAGGCGCTGCTGTGTTCCGTTTTGAAGGGTGTGGTAAGGGAGACATACTTTTCCGAGGCGTTTCAGCTTAGTCCTCAGGGGTAGCGGCGCATCTGTGGCCGACCTCAGGTAGGAATGTCTAATTCTATTTGGGATTGATTACAGATGTCCATGGGCGGCAGTAGCCACTTATCATCAGGTGGACTGCATGCTCGTCTGCTACTCCTATATTATAAAAAAAAATAATGTGTAGTTTCGCAAGAGTGCAGGATTGATCCGCCAAATATTACCGCATCATATATGACGCCTGATATTAGACGACTTGTGCGGCTTTGTGAATATACGTTATACCTAACTATTACTATAACGTGAATAACGAAATTTGTATTAAAATAAAGATAGATAAAGGGATTTTTCCATGAAACAAAGTGACCCGTAAATTAAATTCAGGTTTGAATACCACGAATGGTGTGTATTCGGCACGACGAAAACGATGCTGGAATTCGGGATTTCCGTGTATGTAACATGCGACGACATCCCCGTCAGAGTTATTTTCGTCGTGCACCTTGCTGTAAAATTATGTGATGCATAGTTCATAGTATCAGGTGTTACTTTGAAATCCATGCTAAAAGTTAGTCTACACGAAGTAACAACTTAACTGTTGTAGAGTCAAATAACCGTTTTTTTGTTGACAAGGGGGAAACCTTTAAAAGTTACCCGACGTAACGGAACGCAACTGGAGTCCTCTTAGCGCGTTGCCCCGTCGAACTCCGCCTAGATGACAATGAAGCTCGCCACTCCTTGTGGAGTGTACGATGGTATGAGGTCACACATATAATCGTTCTTCCCGGGGTCGCTAGCCGGGCCGTTGGAGTTCCCACTCTTGCCGCCCGCAACCCCGAAATCCCCTTTTAGTCGGCTCTTACGCAGAGGATGCCGTGGCCCTATTCTGGTCCCGGAACTACAGGGACAGAGTCAACTTACATTTATGCTCTGTTTTGGATAGAAACGTGTTAAGGGTGGTGTGTATGGTGGCTATTGTGTATGTGTGAGGGTGGTGCACACTGCATGGTTTAAAATTTAAATCTATATCATGGTATAGATTGGTAGCTGATTGTGGCGAAATAGTCTTATACTAAATTTTTCTGGTATCGCGACATTTGCGCCGTGTTGTTTTAAAATAAAGAAGTAGTAAATGCAATTTCACCTGATGAAAATAGCTACTGCGGCTCATGGACCTCTATACTTAATCATAATATATATAACTCAAAGGTGACTGACATAGTGATCTATCAACGCACAGCCCAAACCACTGGACGGATCGGGCTGAAATTTGGCATGCAGGTAGATGTTATGACGTAGGCATCCGCTAAGAAAGGATTTTGATCAATTCTACCCCGAAGGGGATAAAATACGGGATGAAAATATTACTTCGTAACGCGAGCGAAGCCGCGGTCAAAAGCTCGTCCCATATAAGATTAGAGTCTTACCTGCGGCCGGCCACAGATGCGTTGCTACCTCTAAGGACAAAGTTGAAACACCTTGGATAACTATGTCTCCCTTACCACACCACACATATTACACATATAAATAAAATAACAAAAACATGTGTAATGCTTTACATCAAAATGTAACTAACCAGTTCTTGGTTATATTTAAAAATATGTAGTGGTGGAGGTCACCTAACCTTTATTATGACAAACTATCGTAACAGTGTATTACCTAAAACTTTGTTTAAACTTATCATGATCCGTGTGTCTAAACACAACCTAAACAAACCCGACGCTAGACTTCAGTCGTGTAAAACCCATAAGTCTGTCCATCCATAAATCATATTTGATATTTCCGACTCCACTTCGTTTGAATTCCGTTGGCGGATTTTTATTTGTAATTTCTTCCAGCTCCACCATCCATCACACTACAATAAAAATAGTGCAACGCAGACTTGTTTGGCGGCAGACATAAATAGAGAGGTAATCCAAAACTGCTCCATTCAGTAATCCTAGCCCGTGCTTGTATAACCGCAATAGAATATTTTTTATTCTTCAACGAATTTGGCGATTCAAAAATATTTTTAGTTTTAGTTGCATTTCAACCAATTTGCTACAACATTTATGACGTTAACGGATAGGCGTGTGTTGAAATCTGAAACAAGAGATAGCCTTTCATCGTATTTTGAATCACAAAATGTTATCCGGCAAATGTTATAAAGTTATAAAGCATTATATGCTTTGAATACAAAATCTGGTTTAAAGATATTCCTAGTTGCATATTAGGGCGTATATAATAGTACATATTCAACGTAGTTTATCTTATGTTATCTGTTATTTTACCCAAACTTAGCCTAAAATATTATAATTAGGCGGTTTCCACTTTACCATAACATAAAAGTGAAGTGTTTATGTTCAAGTTTTAAAAAATAGGTAACAATATATTTTTTACTATTATATATTCAGTTATTAATAATTAAATTAAATAGTAGTTACTTCACCAATTACTGTTAACTTTTATAATTTAAACTTCATAAAGTTATTGTTTTACAGTTATTGTGTTGCACATGCAATTTTCCAAATTATAATGTACAAAAATGGCGGGCAGTTCCGCTACAACGTGGAAAATGGCGGAAGTGTTTCGTTCGTAAATCCAACGAGCGGCTCTTCCGCGGCGCGCCCTCGCTGATTCAATTCTAGTACATTGCTCGATTCGTGGAAAATATCAGATAATGCGCTATATACATTATATTTTTAGCACAGTTGTAAACTACGTTGTAAATTGCAACACTGTTATAAACTGTGCCATTTATAAATTTTACTGTTAAACCATCTGGATTAATTTTAAAAATGTTATAACTCTTATTTAATTTTGATGTATTTAGTTAAAGCGCTTTGCATTTATTGACGATAAATATAATTTATCGTATTGCATGCACAAAAAGGTGCAATCATTATAAGGCACATGCAGTTTTCCAAATTATAATGTACAAAAATTGCCGGAACGTAGAAAACGGCGGAAGTGTTTCGTTCGTAAATCCAACGAACGGCTCTTTCGCGGCGCGCCTTCGCTGATTCAATTCTAGTACATTGCTCCATTCGTGGAAAACATCAGATAATTTAGTCTGTATACTATATGTATAAGAGAGTTTTAAATTATATTTTAAATTGTAAAGTAACATAAATTGCGTAATTTATAAATTTGTCTCTTTTAGATTTCTATCTTACTCAATTTTAATGTATTTCGTTAAAGAGGTAGGTATACAGTTTATTGACAATTTACTTAAATTTTTGTATTGTATGTACAACAAGGTGGCGCTGTTGTGTTGCACATGTAATTTTACAAATTACAATGTACAAAAATGGACGGCAATTCCCCTCTTCCCCTCAAAAGTGGAAAACGGTGGAAGTGTTCCGTTCGTAAATCCAACGAGCGGCTCTTCCGCGCGCCCACGCTGATTCAATTCTAGTACATTGCTCGATTCGTGGAACACATCAGATAATGCGCTCAATGCACTTGCTACGAGTTGCTTAGTTTGTTCGCTACTGGGACCTGGATTCAACCTTTTGTTTTCAGATTGTGTTTAAAATTAACTACGTTATTTGCGCTTTGAAAGGTTTTTGTTTGAGAAATGTGTAATGATGACACTCCGACTCTATAAAAAAAACTTGTCTATAACTTCATTTCAAAAGTTTTGTATGTAGTATTAGATTTTTACGATTAAAACAAATGTAATGTATGTAAATAAGTACTTCTAAATCTGTTAATACTACAGTAATCAAGTTTGTGTTCTATCATAAACTAATACATTGTTCATTTGAAAACAAATTAAGTTTCCGATTAAAATCAGTAGTTTAATTTGGAATTAGTAATATAGTGGTGTTTGCAACGTATTGTACCGGTTTATCCGGATTAGTTATTAAGCTAACCACAAATCAGTGGTGAATCAGATTTGAGCACGCAACGCCCGCCACATGTTTACTGTCAAAACAAATCGCTGTAGTTTATTTAGAAATTACTTCTTGGATTAATTTGTCGATAAATAATGAGTGTCTGGATTTAAAACGTAATAGGTTTTTGTGTACTATAAAGGGTGTTCCTGCATAACCAATTAGTGTAATATTATAACATTTTCTATCATGTTTTTATGAATATATACAATGTTTTTTTGAATGTGGTTAGTTGTCGGCTTTTAAATTGTAAAAGGTTTTGATGCCATTGGGATTGGTTGATATTGGGTGAAGCAACCTAAACTCACTATTTCGCTCCATATGTTTATTGCTACAACCACACGTATGAGTTTATTGAATGCAATATTTAAGGATCCATTATGACTTTGAATAAGTTTGCAATTGTTGAGTTGTGTATACTTCATATAGGTCGCGTGTGCGACACGAGGCGTCGTCCGTCGCCGGCCGCAAATCAGCGGTAAATCAAATTTCGAACGTCCACGCTCGTGATTGCAGAAACAAATTTGTGTTGTGTGTTCGCCCACTAGCCACTAACAACTGTAATGGCTGGGCTACATATACGCTATTCGGCGTGGATTCGCTCTAGCGCTAAAAGTGTGGACAGAACGTCATTCAAACTTGGTGGAAGACGTGTGCTTCTTTTAATAAAACTTGGTAAATTTCTGCGTAAGGGAATTTTATCTGAAAGCTTTGTTTTAGTGGCTTCATTTATTAAGCTTAGTTAAAACATGGCTGTCGAATGGGATTTATTTACATGAGCATTATTTTAGCAGAATTTCTCTAGCTAAACAATTTATTTGTGAAAGATAACCTACTTATCCATTATTATAGAACTGTTAGAACATATTAAAAGAAAAAAAAACAATTTCATTCGCACGAAGCAACATTCGAAGATTTGCTCGAACCTTCTATTTACGTAGCTCATGCAACACCGTAGCTCATCCATGTCTAAACAATTTTAGGCCAAATGTTCAGTTGAAACACAGGTGCATATGACTAAAAATATGAATTATATTTACATAATATTAATCATGATCGTCACCATGTGTAATACGTAAGCATTGAATATAGAAGACTATTTATTCAACCCTTGTCAAGTTGAAGGTGGGTAGATTTTAAAAAATCCATCTGCTTTTAATGTCGCTAAAAACAACCAGTCGTTGTCTTGTGGTTGGCGAGATTATACAGGCGTTCTGTATGTGCCCTTTCGATTTCGTTTTCTGTGTGCAAAGCCCAATGATTCGTTATTATATAATTCGGAAAGCCGTGTTACTGCGTGTGTCTTGTGAAGTGCATAATAACCACTTATCAGGAAGACACGACCGTGCTTCGTTGAGCTCTCTCACAGCGCCGTGGGCTTCACTCCTGAGTCTCCTGACACCATTCGAGTCTGCAGATCATATTGGATGACAAGGTTGGTGGTTTTATTTACTTATCTTCTTTGGCGAGGATTATGTTATATCTCTTACAATTCTGTGCGTAATATAGTTCGCTTCGTGTGCGCAAAATAAACAACAAATACTTACATCTATGTAGAAAATCATGAACAAGCGTCTTTTTATCAAAGCACATTTTATAAAAATAGTGCTTCTTTTCGACATTCCGATAGAAGCGACTAAATGGGTAGTACGATCAAAGAGCAAAAGGACTAACTTACGGCGAAATCCGCAAACCGAGAAAGCTTGTCGGGATATAATGCTGAATTTCCTCATTTATAAAACTTCTGCGGGATTCTGTACGTATACGAGTAAAATTAACTAGACTTCAGTAGTGACTTTGGCAGTATGGCTGAGAAGGAATTAGTTTATTTTTCATTTTTATTTACATATATCATATGTTGTAAACTTTTATTATTGCTTCTCTAGTTAAAAATATACTCGATCAGATATGAGACGAGAAGACTACAAATTATTCCTATATCAGCTTTAATTTAATTTAGATGCGTTACATTTTTCTTTGACATAAAATTTGCACACAAATATAACGCAAGGACATCATGGTTAATCTAATGGTACTTTTGAGAGCCATTATTCATTATTAGATGTATTATGTGAAACTTAATGACATAAGTTTTGTCGATTTCTCTGCGCTAACTAGCAGTTGAGGCCTATACATGTCGTTATATAGTTAAGGTTAAAGAATTCGATAGAACTATATGAAAATAATTTATTAACTTAAATCAGCGTTTCCCAACCTTTTTTAGTCCATGGACCCTTAGGCAAGCACATTTTTCACGGACCTCCTTAATAAAATGAAGAGTAAAAAAAAACAACAACAGCCAAAACATAATTTGAAAGACCGATTTATATATACCGTGTGCTTGGATCACGTTTTTCTAATAAAACTGGTTTGCTGATTTTACGTTTTGCGGCCCTTTTGCATTTAATGAGCAATTTATGTATGGTCCAGAGATGACACCGCGGACCCCCATACATATACTCGCGGACCCCCAGGGGTCCGCGGACCACAGGTTGGGAAATGTGGACTTAAATAATTCGAAATTTGAAAGTTCTCTTTTAAACTTATTTAAATAATAATTATAATAATAATATTAGTTCATATACGTATGTTAAAAATTACAAGAAATATTGAATGGAAAAAATTGAACCGCATGCAGTACCATGTAAGTTTAATACAAATTGGTAACCATGTTTAATTCGAAAAAATATCTTATCCACAAAATGTGTTTACACATCTTGTACGTTTTAAAGAGTCTGTAGTTGGATGTAAACCGCAGTGTAATTCGCGGTGCAGTTTCAACGTGAATGTGGAATATATCACCGCATGCAGTAAGCTATTACCACATGTGTTGCCACAAAGCTCTTCCTCTAAGAATATATTACAGTACAGATTTATGTCTTACCATCTACAACGTATTTAGTAGAATGTTTTATTATTATTTTTATATTACAAAAATAACAAATGGGCAATCATTGCCGGCTGTAGACATTTGTTATCTCTATACGGATTTGGAGTCTTAACTGAAGTCGATTTAAACATGTAACTACTTCTGTGGAATGAGATGAGCCTCCTTGAAAAACGATTTGTCTTACCATGGAAACAGTACAGTCAATTCAAAAAACATTAAATTTTATTATCAATTTATTATCAAAAAAACATTAAATATTCAATCAAACAGTAATCATTTGCCTCTTTTGGCATTGTATCTTTTTATGGAAATATAAATTATACTCCTCTTTGAATTCTTAGTATATATGTTATACATATATGTTATTCTTTGATAAATGTATGAATACAATATCATAATTGTTAAAATATTGACAATATTCAGAAAAGGAAACCTATTTATTACTGTGATAACTTATTCAGCGAGTTGACAAAAGAAAATAAGGATATATTCTTATTCAAATTTATGGCTTGTATTGTCGAACAAGTTAGCGTTATAGCCAAGTGCCAATCATTGGGTTCGAAGGTTACCAAACGGCAGAAGTTTCGACCGCTGGGACAACCTCCGGGATAACGTCTTGACATACTCTCCTGGGATGTAAATACACAAACAACTGTATTACCCTTTGTTAAACAACTTTTACCTTCCCAAAATATGTTAGAAGGTGCTTTGGACTAATAGTACTTTGGAGAATTGCTTGAACAATCTATGTTTGATTTTTCGAAATTTAGACGATTAAACCGTTCGATTTCTAACAGTATTTACCACTGTTGTTCATAATTTCTAACTATAGGATTCCTTGCACGGTTCGTTACATGTACACAGTCCAAATACTAAGATTCAGATTTATATTATTTATATTTATCTGGTTGAATCCTGAACCTAGGATCCTTTTAACATAATACTGACTAGTTTACGTGTATTACGAGCTTGAATCCATTACTTTTTTTAGCACGCTTTTATTAGCTTGGGTTGTATGTATGTATGTACGTAACGATACATTTTTATCCACTTTGAACGTTCAGTTTAATTCAAAAGTTTTTTGAACTATATTTATTTGTTACAAACATTTAATTTTAAGCGAGGTAGTGAACGATAAAAATTGGGAAGTCTGAGGTGCTTCGAGTCGTTTTCATCAAATAAAACAAAGGGTTGTTTAATGACAGTATTACTGGGAAATTCAGGATATATTCGTGTCATTAGATGTTCTTTGTCAGCGGTGTATTTGTATTGTGTCGTGACTTGCTAGTTAACCAGGTTCATTTCTTTAGTCCATTTTATCCTTTTTACAATCCTTTTTGTTTTGCTATAGCTCTTATCAGGTAATCAGACTGAACTTAAAAGTTTCTAGACGTGTCTCAAAGAGTACGTTAGTAAGCTTTTACTATAGTATGTTGTACGAGAATTTAATATATTCACTTTTAAATTTTCGAAATTATTTGAGTAAAAAACTCGAAATGTTCTTGCTATTTGGATAGAACATGTGAACTATGGCCTAAAAGTTCTCATTCTGGGGAGAAACCCGTACCCAACAGTGGGATAATAATAGATTGATTATCATGATAATGATTGTAGTATAATAATGTTAATAAGACTCTTATATAATCATATGACAGACTCATAAGTATAGTTCAGGCAAGTCTATTAAGACCTTAAATGTGATTAGATATTTTCCATTTAAACAGAATTTAAACTGAAAAGCTGATTTGAATAAAGTTTTATATTTAATTTACATACAGATTAGATAAATCTAGAATTGCATTATATTATTTATTTTAAATGTATTCTAAAATTACTTTTCAGTATACAAGTTTTTACGCGCTATTTCAATTCAATCAAAAGTTTGTTAACGGGACAAGAAAATTTTATTAAATTTCAGGCTTTATAAGAAAGACTATTTCACTAATGTTTTTATGAAGTCTAAATAATTAAGTTAAGTCTAAGAGGCCATTGAAGTGTCTGTAAACCTCTATTCAAATAGACTGTAAAGCTGTTTCGTTTGAAGATTACATTTTAATGAACAAATGTGAGCAGCCACAGGTGGTTTAGAAGTAAATAACAGTATATGGACTGTACTAATGATCAGGAGGCATAGAACGTATTCTAAGTGCATTACCGCATTTAAAGCCAGTAAAAGGGAATAAAAATTCAAGACCGCAATAAGAGCTTACAGCAAAATACTGTTAATGAGTACGCGGACTATTTTGTTCTCTACGAGTACTTTAAGTGGAGATACTTGTAAATAGCAGATTTGCATTTAGGTCACAAATGTATTTTTCTATGAAAAAAATAGAAAAGTTTGTTTTTATGTAATAGTAGTTCAGATCAGATGATAGCTATATTTTCCACCTATTTTAGTCCAAATTCGTTTCGAATTCGAGTTCTATTTAAAGTTAATCAAATACGTGTTGTTTCGCGAGTGAAGTCGGTCGTCAGTCAGCATGGAGTGCCGATCGTCATCATCATTACGTCACGTCAAATACAACATTAGTCTCGAGGTGACGCGCGCGTTGTTCCCGTGTGCTCCTCAAAGACGAGGGGATGGAGTAGCTCCAGCTCCATTCCACACAGAGACGAGCCCTGTTGTGTGCAGACGCCGTCGGGACCGCGGACAACGCATAGCGTACCCGCAGTCCCGACAAAGGGCGTACAGAGGAACATCGTGGGGTTTTAGCCGGTAGGAGTCCGGCATATCCTCTCCGCTGCCCCCGCGACTGAGAGGAACCCATGACGGGATTCCCCACGAAAAAAAAATATAATAAAAAAGCAGCCGCTCGTATATTACCCCCCCTTAGATATCTCAATAGCCACAAGGATGGTAAAACTAAGTCTTAGTCGTTAAGCCTCAAATAGATATTGATAATAATAACATACATATAGCTCAGTAATTACTTATAAAAATATGTATTTTAGAATTTACATAAGTGCTATATGCACTTATGTAATGCATGTGAGAGAAAGGAATTCTCCGCTGCTACTAGTCTAGAGAAACCTTTGTTACTAAGAGCATAGCAGATTGTGTTAAGTGCTCTTACGGCGAAATTACAACCGAGTTGTGACTTGTTGCCTGCTTGTTACGTAATGTCTTAGCAGTCAGTAGGCATGCAAATTTGCACACATTTGTATGGTTCGTATGAAAAGGCGTAGCTAACGGCAAATTATGTGTTTTGTTATGAAAATTGTAAGAGCTGTGATAGCCAAGTGGTTGAAGTTTGGTTTTTCAATCGAGGAGTCTGAGGTTCGAACCCTTTTATTTTCCAATATTATGAGCATGTTAGGAATTTATTATCACTTGCTTTTAGCTTGCTTGCTTGATTTTACTTGACTATCGTGCATACAAGCGTATTAATCAAAACTTTTTGTAATCCGTGCAGTTTTTAATGAAAGGAGAATGCCCATTTTATGGTACTGATTTTTCTCATGCGTCAAAATGAAAGTAATATTAAAATTATTTTTTGATTTTTTTACATAGTTTGTCGATCAGAATAGTTTCTTTGAACAGGGGATTCCATTTAAGATAAAATAAGACGAAATGTTGATTGTTGTTCTTAAAAATTAAAATGGCGGTATTTTATACTCGGAATTCATTATTTTAGGTTTTTTTTACCTTTAAAAGTAAAAGCAATATGTTAATCGAACTACATTATAGGTACCTACTATCAGTCAAAACCGACAATCAATCTATCATCGGATATTTTTGATTTTGAGGTTATGTAACATTTCGGTAACTTCAGAACCCGGGTGCTGATCTAAAAAATAATTATTGGTGGCAGTATTTGGTTAATTATACATCGTCCACAACAAGTTTCAATTTGATGGAACTCTGGACGGCGGTCCATACTTTCATGGGCATTGTCCTTTGTTGTCCATATCTTGTGTCCATGTCCTTAGTCGTCATATTCCGTCTTTCTATAGTAGTTTATATAGTCTTCGTCGTCCATATCTCCAAATCTCCAATATCAAAAATCCAATAACAAAACATTCCCATCCTATATTTTAACTTTAAGAATGTTTAAGTTTACTGCATGCTAATTTAAAATATTTTGGATATAACAAAAAAAATATTGTGTCCTTAGAACATTTCAAGAATAAGGGATATAATATATACAATGTACATAACAAAGGTACCAAACTTTATACATAATTCGGTGCTTTTAAATATTCCGGTCAAGCAAAACGTGTAGCACAAAACAAACTCGTTGTTGCTCTAGACTTTACATATTCTCGGTATTATGTACCAACATGCATGAGTAATAAACAATAAAGCGTCTTACGTCCAGCAAAGCCCCAATCTTCGTAAACAAGTGCCAGTAAGTTTTGTTTTCCCATTTTCTGAACGCTTGATGCACGGCTATTCTCGTTGGGAATTTGGACCGAGAAGTTATTAATCGCTGCCAAACTTGTTGTAGAACTGGCTATTAGCCATATCGGTGACTCTACGAGCTATTGCTCTGTTTGATGGGAAGGCGGCAGTTAGTGGAACGGGCCCCGCGCGTGCTATCGCTTCGGCCTTTTCCGATTTATCGACGAATGTTGCCAATTTTTTTTGCTCGATACCAAGGAAGTCGTTTATCGTTGTAGATAATGTTATGTAGGATACGCCATCGTCTTGATAGCGTTTCGTTATACTCTGTGGCTTAAGTTAACTTTTTAACATTTATA
Organism: Epargyreus clarus clarus; assembly: GCA_014595695.2. NCBI lineage: Eukaryota > Metazoa > Arthropoda > Insecta > Lepidoptera > Hesperiidae > Epargyreus > Epargyreus clarus. The sequence continues at coordinate 3,433,632 of JACTTY020000023.1, read as the reverse complement.
TTTCTTAATACAATTTCACAAATTTGATATTTCTTCAAAGCAGAAAGTGATTCGAGTTTATTCTTTAGTTTTAGATTCAAGAATGTATTATTTCGTGTTAAGAAATTTGAAAATAGATGGGCGCCATAACCATAAAATTCAATAGCTGTTTAAAAGTTTTCGGTGATTTTCGCGTACAATGTTAGCTACTTAATTTTTGAATGCAGTAAAGGCATATTTTCAACTTCGTAAAGTAGACCGTGTTTGTCACATAAGCGCAAATCCTTAGAGTATATTGTGAATTTGTAAACTTTTATGCTCACTAGCGCCCGTTCCGCTACTAACTTCTTTGCTTAAGGAAAATTTAGATTCGCTTTCACGTTGCATAAAAAGTAACTTGGCTTATACGTTCAAATTGCGAAACATTTATATAACGAAGAAACTGTGGATATATTTATATGAAGTTTACCTTTCCTTAAAAGTCGGTTGGGTGACCTACACTGTTGTTAATTTGATTCCGGAGGTAGATATCGCTGCTACAATTATTTCCACCAAAGAACGGCAGTGTTAAGCGCTTGAAGGTGGTAGAACCCTTTGTGGTTCGACTCCGGCGGCACCACCGCCACACCTATTTCTACCTAATAACAGCGGTGTTAGGTACTGCTTTGTTCCATTTTGAAGGGTGTGGTAAGGAAGACATACTGTTCCGAGGCGTTCCAGCTTAGTCCTCCGGGGTAGCGGCGCCTCAGTAGTCGACCTCAGGTAGGAATATCTAACCCTATCTGAGGTTGATTACAGATGTCTATGGGCGGCAGTAGCCAGTTACCATCAGGTGGAGTGCATGCTCGTCTGCTACTGCTATATTATAAAAAAAAGGTCTACCACCTTCTAGTATATCAAGAAGAGCTCTTCTATTATATTAAAAAAAAAAACCATCTATAATTCATGTTTGTTATTTATTGGTTTAATTTATAGGAGTGTCAGTATACTTACAGTATTGCGTAATTAAACGAATTTCGTTTCCAATGTTTTACTATGGTTGACATATTAGCAATGTAATTTGCAAAATAAATTAAATTGATTTAAATTTTAATTTAAATTTAATTTATATAGTTGCAATTGAGTAAAATATCGGCAAAGACAATTTTAAACACAATTTGAGTTATTTGTGAATTAATGTTAGAAACTAATAGGTAATTTATTTTATTTTATGAGTTTGAAGTAGCTTGAAGATGACTTATTTTTGTCACTAATCTCAAATAGGATTGAAGTTCTATTTGAGGTCCGTTTTAACACTTATGTATAGCTTTGATTGCTTTATGTAAGTGTCTTTGTTTTCCCACACTCTTCAACTACTATTATAAGGCTGCAATAGGTTCAGCTAAATCTAAGAGCTCTACCACCCTATTTAATCGTATATAACTCCTAACCAGATAGATATTCAGTTTTAAAACCAACTGTACAGTTTTTAATTCTTCCTACTTCAAATGGCTTTTACAAAAACGGATGAACGCCACTATGACCCATATTGCGGAAATATTAACACTTCCTGTACATACTTGTTTACCCTGGTGAGGGCTTTTAGTCGATTTTCCACTGCCCTCAATTTCATAAGCACAGTAATGCACTTTGCATATTGGCGGCAAAAGCGGTAAATAACAAGTATTTTCGATGTCAGCACCACTATAACGGCTGTTTATTTACAAATATGTGGAATAGCTTTTATAGTCCATTTACTCGGCACTTAGATGAGTATTTGGAACTTGTGGGTCATAAATTATAAACATACATATTTATAGCAAAGTACGTTTTATTGCCTATAGGTTTAGCCTATTGCCTATAGGCAAGAATCGGCACTGCAACGATACAACTACAAAACTACTTTTTTTTGCGTCTTTTGTCCAAGATTGGGCTAAGTGGTGCGCCTTGGGAGACGCCTATGTTATGCAGTGGATAAGTTGATATTTATAGAGAGGCGATAAGTATAGGCAAACAACTCAAACTAACAAATTTTAAACCATTTTATAGTTATACTGCTGCTTCAGGTTTTGTTCTACATTTTCGTAATCAACACGTAGAAATGTTAATAGCTATTAGCATTTTTGAGTTCCTATCAGGTCGACTCCACAATTGTGGACTTTAATACATATTTATTATAATGCTGCTGAGTAAGTACCTTTTCCGTATGCAATGTATACATACAAGCATAGGGATATACTGTAACGTAATATATATTTTGTTTTTATTTTGTTTGTGTTGCCATTTTATGTATCTTAAGTTTTCTATTTACCTATATCCCACTATTTTATAAATAATTAACATAATTTCTCGTTGTTATGTGTGTGTACAATGCATTACGTAATAAAGTTCTTTCTTCCTTTCTTTCTATAACCTCCTTACCTAATACATGTTTTCATTGTAAAAAACCTACAATATCTCTTGTTTTCTAAGCGAATGATAAACCGCTTTGCAACGGAACATTAGAGCAAGTGCATGATAAAACGCCCGCTCCCTACAATGTGCAACAAACCGCAACAGATGGGTGAAGATCACGAAGCTACTTGAACCCTACTTAGTGTTCAGTGGATTACAGTAACCCGAGAATGGATTAAACTCTTAATGCTACCATTAATAATTTGATGTACTGAGAAGACTGCGAAGGGTTTTTAAAGCGTATGTGTATGTATGTCTTATTATTTGTCATCGCTAACATCACAAACTGTTTCACGTTTTTTAACATATGATGTGTCGTTAGATTCGTCTAACTTGTGGCAGTGATATAGGCTACATTGCTCATTATCCTTGCCAGTTAACTATTTTCAAATGGTTGATTTTTTTTTATAATAATTACTATACATTCGTAAAAAAACTATCTGTTATCGTGTTACGTTTATCTTTATAGCTTCTATAGTAATCATTATGTGTAGCACATCACTACCTGTCCATGAAGTACAGTATTATCTGTGTGACATTTTAACGTAAACAAAATTAATTATTACGTTTTTATTCTGACAATTACCATTTCCTTAATAATCCCACTAATAAACTTACTTATCTTCGGATAGATTTGAAACGCTTTAAATTTAATTTAATACAAGTTAAAATATTAATTTTATACGGTCCCGTGAACCAACAATATAAATAACATTTCAAAATAAAGACTCTTGGCTGTAAAATAACTCTATCTCAAATTACTAAAATCATACTGAAGTTGTTATTACTTTGATTTACAATTACTGTATTCCTTGTATACCATTAAAATCTTAGAAGAAAATAGATCTATTTATTTAGCTTTGCATGAATATTAATTAAACTTTACCTGTTCTCAGAATGTGAATTGAAATAGTTTATTTTGAAACAATAAAATGTAGCTTTCAATAATAAAATGGTCTTTTCTCGGAAAGTATTCTGTCTAAATTCTAAAAATAATAACTAACAAATTATTCATAACTATAACGATTTGTATTAAACACGAACAAATAACATTTTTACAAATAAATCGAATGCTTAAAGAGACCAGTTTGCTACGGAAATACAAACTTGTATCACTACACACTATACAATTTAGTACTACGACGGAAAATAAATACAATAAAAATGAAATAAATGCCACATACATTTAAATTCACTTCACGTCTTTATTAATAGCTTTAGCGCGTATTTCTTTTTTATTTCGTATCCTTGCGCATATAAGTATTTTATTTTAATGGTGTCAGCTTATGCGTTATATAATTGTCGTCAATTGTTCGTATCTGTACGCAAATTAAAACAGATTTGAAATAGAATAGGTATCGCAACATTTCAGTAAAATGATGAGCTTAAAACTAAGTAAATCTTACATCAGTAGTTCTAGGTACACGTAAGCAAATCTAAAAAGGATTTATTGGATGGAGAAGCGGGAAGATTAACAGTCAATATTAGCTAGTTGATATAAATACTTTGATTAAAGGGATAAAATTCAGTTACAGTATTATAAAAGATGTTAGAGCCCTTGTGTTATATTTCAGAGGCACCACCGCCACATCTATTTCTGTCTGACTTATCATTGCAATATTAAGCGCTGCTGTGTTCCGATTTGGAGGGAGAGTAAGGAAGATATCCTTATCCAAGGCGTATTAACTTAGTCCCTACGCAATATGTCTTTGACTGACCTCGGTAAGAAATCATATCTTAGCTCGGGTTGATTATAGATGTCCATGAACGGCAGTTTTTACTTGTCCTCAAGTGGACTTCACGCTCATTTGCTACGTATATATTGTAAAAAATGTACAAAAACGAAATTTATTATTTCACACTTAAGTCGAGCTGGGTTTATAGCTAACTGCAAGAATTTGCCTCGATCCTAAGTGGCCGAGTGAGCAAAGCGATTGAACATAAAAGTAAGGAGTCCTTTTGTGTGGCATAATTGCATTTCTCCATCTCAATACAGTTGTCCGCGGCGCCAGCGGTTACCCGGCCTTTGATTCCATGCAATAATAGGCCCTAGCGGCGCCGATCGAGTTTGTTCAACTCCGTTTTTATTTTATCTTTTGTTATTGACTCGAGAAAATTCCTTGGTTTCAAGCGATATCATGTTTCTAGGAATTATATGGTTTTTTTAAGCTGTGTGTGTTTGTAATTACTGAAGTAGTTTAACAACGGTAAGGTGTGATTGTAGAGCCATTGACTTGTTGGTGATCTCAGTATAATTACTCCACAGAAAGACTCTTCTATCAGTATCACACGAAGATAATAAAAATTACTATAAAATATTATTAAGGAGTGACTTTATTACCAAACTATAAATGTTATCTGTATCAACAGATTTAGATTACAACTTATTATAAACTAGCTGACCCGGCAAACTTTGTACCGCCTCAAAATCTATTTATCAAATATATTTCACATAAAATTTAGCCTATGTAGCTTTCGAAAGGTGAAAGGATTTTTAAAATCGCGTCTAGTAGTTTTTGAGCCTATTCATTACAACCAAACAAACAAACAAAGTTTTCCTCTTTATAATATTAGTTTAGAAAAGTAACTTAAAAAGTCAAACAAATAAAATAATAAAATTATAAAAAACTAAGGCGGTTTCAAAAAACAGAACTCTTATGTGGAAAGCATAACTGTGTATTTTATTTTATTCATTGTGATTGAGAAATGTAGCTGCTTTTCTTACTATATTTGTCCAGTGGCCGGCGGTAGCTCGCTCTAATATAATAATGGAGTCCCGCGGTCTGGGTTCAAGCCGCTCAGGTTTATTTAATCAAGCTCATGAAGTTTAATCGTTATTGGTTGGAGATTTTTTTAATAGTTCAGTTTTGTTTTCTGCATTAATGTAAAGGTGTTTACAGCAAAGCCAAACGCATCATAGGTTTTTATTTTAATTAGACTTTCGTTCTTTTCATTATTGTACCACAACATTTATTACTAGATTCTATCAATGAAATACATTACACAATAATAAAATACATTGTATATATACTATATTAATATCGTATCGAATTAAAAGATGAAATGTTAGAAATAAAGTACAGAAACGTCAAACAAATTAGAACAAGTGAATGATAAATCGAGCAAAGTCATTAAACAATAAACCGAGGAGTTCTTTTGTGTGACATAATTCAATTTTCCCATCTCAATACATTTGTCCAGCAGTTGCCCGTTCTCGGTTCGATGTAATAATGGAGTCCCGCGGTCTCGGCTTAAGTTTATTCTACCGAGCTCCCCGAAGTTTATACTCTATTATTGTCGCCAGCAAATGCTAATGAGAATTTAAACGCGATTATAGTCTATTCATTAATTTATTTAAACGTTGTTTAGCTCTAAACATAATGTAAGTATGTAAATTAATTGTGTAACAAGAGAAAATAATCTATGTGAAGTTAAACGATATAAATAAAATACAGAAAAGTCAAACAAATTAGAACAAGTGAATGATAAAGCGAGCAAATTCATTAAACAATAAACCGAGGAGTTCTTTGTGTGACATAATTGAATTTCTCCATCTCAACACATTTGTCCAGCAGTTGCCCGTTCTCGGTTCGATGTAATAATGGAGTCCCGCGGTCTCGGCTTAAGTTTATTCAACCGAGCTCTCCGAAGTTTATACTCTATTATTGTCGCCAGCAAATGCTAATGAGAATTTAAACGCGATTATAGTCTATTCATTACCTATTTAAACGTTGTGTTTAGCTCTAACCATAATGTAGGTATGTAAATTAACCAAGTAATAAGAGAAAATAAGATATATGTATGTGAAGTTAAACGATATAAATAAAATACAGGAACGTCAAACAAATTAAAACAAGTGAATGATAAAGCGAGCAAAGGCAATAACAAATAGACCGAGGAGTTCTTTTGTGTGACATAATTGAATTTTCCCATCTCAATACATTTGTCCAGCAGTTGCCCGTTCTCGGTTCGATGTAATAATGGAGTCCCGCGGTCTCGGCTTAAGTTTATTCAACCGAGCTCTCCGAAGTTTATACTCTATTATTGTCGCCAGCAAATGCTAATGAGAATTTAAACGCGATTATAGTCTATTCATTAACTTATTTAAACATTGTGTTGAGGCTAAACTATTCGTATTGACTGAGTAAGTAATTTGAGAGGAGGTTATCATATGATATTACATCAGATTAGTGATGTATTCATGTAGAGGGATAAATAAGCCAAAATGAAGTAAGGCTACAGACAGCAGAAAATTATAGAAACAAATTAAAAATCATAAAAAGTATATTCCATTATAATTTTTTTTAATTAAACCTTAAAATGTTAATATTGTCAAATCTAGAACTTTGATATATAATCTGTATTTTTTCTAACGGGAGTATATAATATAAGCACTTATAAGCATTTGAATAATTTAATATACGGCAAAATATTTTACATTAGCCGAATGTTCAGTCATTGTGGATTAACCCTAAACTGGCATAAACCAACTAAACTTTAAACAACAAACTAAACAGTAGCTCGGTAGGCGTCATTCGAAACCCCGGCATACTCTGGCATTTCTATAGTTGCTTATTGTAACTGCACTGAAGAGACTCACGAAACCGTTATGTTCAGTAAGCGTGAACTTCCGAAGCGGTCTATTCAAGTATTGTATTGAAATCTAGTTAGGCTCTGAAGTTTCTCGTTTAGTTGTTGTTGTTTTACCGTCATAATATTTGAGATTAGATTAAAGAAAGTTACGAAATTGCTGTAGTTAGTTTGTGGAATAAATACCATTAAATTTTAATAAATGAAATTGACTAATATAAATTAAAGCATAATTATTTTGATTATACTAACAAAATTATTTAAGGCCTTGTTGGTATAGAAATATTTATTAGTACATGTTTTAGGTCGTTCATATCTATTGTAGATTACAAGCGTGAAAAAGGTGAATGTTTTTGTAATTGTCATTGTCATTGTGGGCTTTTACATGGTCACGAAGTCCACTTGGTGGTAAGTCGATGTATGTAATAAATTGCAACTAGAACGGAAGGTTTATCTTTTTTTTTTATTGACGAGGGGGAAAACTACGAAACACCAATTATTCACCCTTTGCTTATTTTAAAAATGATCTATAAGTACCTATATTACGTTCTGTAATGTTATGAGGGCATTTGTATAAGTAAAAACTTACCGACTATGCTCAATAGCGGCATATTAGGTATATTGCAATTATTATGCAGTTGCTGGAATTACATCATTTTCCTTGTAAGTTTCTTTGCTTGTCATAACCAACTCAAATGTTTGAATTGCAGCTCTGCTAAGAGTTTTATTGCAACTATACGCATACATATATGATTGGGACTGAGATGGTATCCCTTTATTAGCTTGAAGTTTGAAACTTGTGTTTTCCTGTATCGGGAACTAGTCGTACTTCTTGTTCACTTCGAAACAAATAATAAGTAAGTAATAGTAGTACTTATATAACAATTTAGATTTGAAATTCATCACTCTCTCATCAAGTCATTAATATTCCACTACAGTACCCTTACCATGAGTTTTCAAAACATCCCACCATTTTACGTTACGTTTACTCAATCCATTATTCTGTTCCGTTTGCTTAGTAGACTGAGTAAACGTAACAATGAGTAAGTGCTCAAGTCTTTTTGTCTATCTCTCGTGTTCGCAAAAAAGAGAGACAAAACATAAAGCGCCATTTTGTCAATTTATACATTTAATGTTACATTACTGACACTATAGTTCTGATACAATCCGATAGGGGCGCTGATTGGAAATTGTATGGGCAAATACATAAACAAATACCAAAACAGTTATATTTGTCAAAACGTAAAAACTCATGGTACGGGTACTGGGCACGCGTGTCTTAGAAAGAGAAGGGTTTAGATCATAGCTCACCGCGCAGGCCGAGCATACTTCACCTACCCTTGGAACTGTTTTAAAGAACTCCTCGTATCTGGCATGGTTTCCTCATGACGTTTTCTACTCGTAATACTCGAATCGAATCGTATCGAATATTAACACTAATTTATAATTCATTTCTAATACGAATTTATTTTAGAAAAACTTGAGGTGCATGCCTGGGATTGCAACCTCGGACCTCAAGGTTTCACAGCTTTATCAAAACACAACACAATCTCTGATTTATATATATCACAAGATACATAGGTAATTGAAAGTATATAACAATTAATATGAATAATGTAGTAATTTCGGTTAAACTATATGCATAATTAATTCATCATTAAAATGTCATCCTCATCTCATTACCTTTGGGATACAGACTTCAAGGACATAAAGTATATTCAAATACATAAATGTTTACTTATATTTATATCGTTTGTGTGAATAAACGTTTAGGTACACTAAGTTTAATTCGTTTTTAATTGTATAACTTTCGATTCATTTATTAATAACGATAACATTATTAAATTAACTCTCTTTTAAATTAATAATTATAAGTTTTAAAATAAAATATGTAAGTAGTTAGTTTATTTCTTGTCCAATTGCGGAAGGTAATGTTTTTTGAAAAAAAAATGTTACACATAATATGTATTTCTCCTTCGTTAGTTAATTATTTTTAAGGAGACAGTTTTTTATAACTAAATAGTTTATATAGGTATTCGATTATTTTAATCTATGCGATTTATCTTACTTATAGTATTTAGTATGTAGTGTGACTTTACTACTAGTAATTTAGGATTAAAATGTTCCGTGACCCACCTGCGACAGGATACGAATACGTATAAACGGCGCCGCGGTTCCTTAATGGCACTTCTGAGAGAGATCGCTGCTCATTAGAGATGTTAGCTCATCTTAATTGCCTAACTTTTGACGATTCCTCTACTTCAAATACGTATAACGACTGATATTATTAAAGTAATTATTCCTGTGCCTTATCAGTAATTAAGGTTTAAACGCAATTTGTGAATATGTAAAAAAAATAAAATTCAAATCATGCCAAATTTCTTACCTAAAATATGGACACTGCCATCTTTTACTGAATTATTGACACAATATTAAATGTAGCATTAATTTATTCCTTGAACAGCATGCCGTTAATATGTAATTCTTACATGAGACATTCAAATGATATTCTCAAATATCCTAATTATAATTGGTTTTATAGGCAGGATTTCAAATATATTTAGTGACACATGTGCATGTGCGGTAGAACCCACTTAAGGTTTAATGGAAGACAATAACGACATACCCCTTTTCTACTCAATGTAAAACATCATAAATATTAATACCTATAAGGTACTTTCTTAAAAATAAAACATATATTATCTATGTAAACATTTCAGATTTCATTTAAACAAACTAGCGGTTATTGAGTTACACAGTATAATTACGATTCAAGTTTCTATCATAATTCTATATTTTGTTCAATAATCAGCGCCACAAGCAACTTTGCATCATAATTAAAAACTAAAGTTACAGAATTCTCGTTTGCGAGGTATAACAATAACAAGATAAAGTTTCATCTGAACAGAATAAACTGCAGTAATGAGAGCTCAAGTCGACAAATTAGATCTCCAGTTGACTGTTGTTAATGAAATGCAAACAATAGCGAAGTAAATACTGCGATGAAAATCTTGTATCTAAACTTGTTACCTTGCAGGACAGTTCTTTATATTAATGTTAAAGGACTTGTTATAACAAAAGCGAGTGTTTATAGTTTGGCATATACCACGCTATTATTATAAGTTGTTACCGTAATGTGTATATACGACCTACTTTAAATAGAACTGAGGCTGCATTTGAGGTCGGTAATAACCTTAAAATTTTATGGTATCCGTCGATTTACACAAATTTTTAATTATGAGGACGACAATGTGAGTGCGTTCTAACATGACACTTCAATATGGAACATAAGGGCACTGCACATAACGTATAGATACATATTTTAGCTTGAATATGCAGGTAGTTTTGAGTAGAATAGTACAATTATCGCGCACACAATCGATTTGCGCACTGCATTTCAGTGTTATCGTAGAAAGTAAATTGTACATATTAGGTTCATTTCGATAAAAATCGTAAAAAGTACAATAGTAATCGACTTCATATGTTACCGGAACACACTGGCAAAATTACTGGATTTACTTTAAACGTTCTCGACAAGAGTGAAACTACTCGTTTAAGTCGTTGCACGTATTTATTTCAATTAATAGTTTATTACCATTACTTTTTATATCGCTAACGTTTTTTTATCTTTTATATCTCGCGGTGTGTCAATTTAGTAAATCTGCTTTGAATGCCGCAATGGATGTTATAAATGAGGCAATTCAGCATTATATTCCGACCAGCTTCCTCGGTTTGCAGATTTGACCGCCGCAACTTAGTTTATTTTCTCTTTGTCTTTGCCTTTGTGTAATAATGGCTATTTTTATTCCAACTTAAAATTGGTAAGAATCATGTAGCTTGGAGTTATGGAGATTTTTGTATGAGGAAAATACATTTTATACGAGTTATTTTTAGTTTAGCAAGTTCTATGATTTCGGATGATTTTGTTGTGTTAATATTATTATGTAGGATACAAATATCCAAATATTTCTCGATTAATTTCTATCCGTTCCAAGTGTAGATACTGGCAACTTATAATATTAGTCTTTCTTCTTAAAATATCTGTCTGGCATTTTGCATTTCACACTACTAAGATAATTGCTGCAATAGGCAGGCTGTCCAAAAATTGAATGAAAGCAGCAAGCGCTTTTAGCATTAAATTTACCATTGTTCCCATGGGCGTATATAAGGGAGGCTTAGGGGGTCGAGAACCGCCCTTAGCAAAGGCGATGAACGAAAAATTCTTCTAACAAGAGCATGTTTTTCTCGCTGTGCAAATAAAGACTATTTATTCTGTTGCGTACCGATAGATTGAAAATATCAGGCGACTTTTTTGAAGTGAAAACTCCTTAAGCGGCGTTGAGTATTTTTCGTGATGGGTAAAAATGTTAAACTCGCGCCAGGACACGTGGCCTGATTGAAAATTCGTAAGACGACAAAGCAAAATGCAATAGTCAAGATGTCATCCGGTGTCAGCATAGAAAAAATATGTCAATGGGTGTCAGTTTTTTTATTTATTATATTTTATTATTCAGGTTAGGTTTCGTAAGTTTCACTTCTGCCAGCACTCCCAGAGTGCAACCAGTTGGTTTTTTTTTTCATTGACACGGACTACGAAATTTTAGGACCTATCAAGAATACAAAGTTATATCTACGTCCCTAATTGTTCGTGTACGTTACTTCATAAAGTCTGAATAATTGAATGATAAAGCCTTATACATTCGGTAGTTAGTGTATAGTGACTAACAGTGGGTGAACACAAACAACGCAACGTGAATTGTTCCTGCAATCACGAGCGGTGACGTTTCAAATCTGATTTTCCCTGATTTGTGGCCGGCGAGGTCGCTTCGTATCGCCCACGTCATGCGATATTAAAACAGAAATGCTACATAAAGTCCGTCCTTTTGATTGGCAACTTATCAACAAATTACAAGGCTTAACACAAAACATATATGTGTAAAGTAATGTCATTATTCATGACATTTCTTCAGTTTCACTCACCAATAAATAATAAGGGGACGCGTTCCGAATGATCGAATCAAATATTAATATTAAAATCATAAAATCTGGTGGAACAAATTATTTAAAATTTTTATTACAACAAATGTCACTCCAATCTGAGAAAAATTGGGCATAGCTGTAAATAATTCACAAATTTGTTGAACAGGAAAAAAGGGAAAAGCGAACCAACTTTCGCCAATCGTTCATGTGCAAGGAATTATTAAGAAACGATTACCGGTTATTGGGTAAAAGTTTTCTTCCTAAGTCATAACAATCTGAAGTTATGAGCATGATTCATGTTTTGATGAGTTCACGATTCAGTTGTTTCGATACCATTCGAATTCGGGAACGATTTCAATTACGGGCTTAAAGCTCAACTGGGACACGTGTAAGTCAGTGGAGCTTTGATAACTTATACGGGAATATCGTAGTGGGAAATTCTAGCCGTCGAACTGGCATCGTACACAACAAAGCCATTAACAGTAGAAGCGCGCCTCAATCTTATTTTTAGTACTCAGAACCGAGCTGAAGATAATATGTTTATAGTTATCTTTTACACTTAGATAATTTACAAAATTATTTAAACAGCAGACAGAGCTCAAAGTTATAACAGGCTTTTCTCAAAAAAATGCGTGGTACACATTATTTTATCACTTCTCTAAATGCTCTTACAATCCTGAGATCCGTAATCAACTAGTGACCTCAGGATTTCTTAAAAACAAGAAGAAATGTTGCACCCAATTTGTGCGGTAAGAGGTTTCCCTAACCTTATGTGTCTATTTATACGAACCGTTCCAACTAAGGGATAGCAATGCATCTGTGACCACCTTCAGAAAGGACGAATCCTATCTGGAGTTATTTATAGATGTCTATGAGGTGCCAGATGCCACTTACAATTAGATGGACTGCATACTGGGTTGCTACTTCTACGAGTACAGTATAAAAAGTAAAACAATAACGATATTACACTCGATATACCTACTCGTATATCGACTGTTGAACACTTTAGTAGTAAAGTACCGGTAGTAGTTGCATGAAAATGTAGATGCACATAAAAGTACAAATGCCTTCAGGTATATTCTTTTCACAATTCTTGCATGAGCTTACTTTATTTGTTTCAGTTAACATGAAAGCGCCGGGTAACTTTTAGAGAACATTTGAAGAGCTCTTCTATAAGTTATTTAGTAACTAAAGTAGTAAGAAGTAATTCTTGCAACTTGCAAAGGAAATTCTTGAAAATAGTAAACTATTTTTGAATTTAATTTATTTTTTGCAGGATTTTAACTAAATTTTTAACAGATTTAAAATCTAATTTAGCTTCAATCGCTATAAATCTTATTTGCTTTTCTTTAAACTTATTTTGAATTTTGCTTGACTGTTTTCAGCCAGATCGCTGTTATGTTTTTATTAAAGAGCTCTAAACGCTATTAATAATGATCAAACTATTCAATGTTTTGTCTGCTTACGACCAAAATTTGACGTTTTTAGAATTTCATTGTTTGGAAATCAAACTCTGGGTAGATTATTATAATATTAACGGACATTAGCCGCTTCACATGAAGTAGCTGGATATTATTATACTATTCGACGTATCGAATGATTGAAACTGAAATTACTTCGTATCATTTCATGTAATTGTTATTATTAACTATTTCGTAACAACTGGTATCATTTAGAGTTTCCAATGATAATTAATAGTTGGAATTATGTTTACCACATCGTTTAAACTGTACTCAAATAGACTGCTACGAATTAAATGTGTACGGTATTTATTCTTCTGACTAGACCCATGTTTTAAAAGCCTAGTATCGAAGGACATTTATTTATAACTATTTTTTGAAATATTGAAGTAGCAAATGAGCATGCAGTCCACCTGATGGTAAGTGGCTACTGCCGCCCATGGACGTCAGTAATCAACCCCAGATAAAATTAAATTCCTACCTGAGATCGCCCACAGAAGTGACTCTACCCTGAGGATTGAGTGTAATTGCCTCGGATATATCATTGCTTTTATTAGGCAGAATAATAATTGTAGTTTAAAAACTAAAAACCACGCTAAAATCACGCAAGGTAAATCTTTAATCCTGATTTCTGACGATCCTGATGCGGAGAATGGGATAAAAATATTAAAATCGGGTTTTTTACCAGTTCTTGATAATTGTTAATAAAATTTAATTAATCGGACTGTCAAAGTGGGTTAAAATCGAGTTCAAAGATTCCGTTATATACAGGTAAAGCTAATAAAAGCGTGGTAAAAAGGTGTGTCAGTAATGCAGAGTTAAACCACAAAGAATTCTACCACCTTCATTTTTTTAAATTAATAAATGCACTAAATTCCATATAAATACTACGTTAAATGGAATTCATAAGCTCATAATGCGTTGTGGCATTTTCATAATGCCTGTGCGCTGTGGTCAATTATCAAAAGAACCACAATGGAAATTTTGTTCGTGGCCGCTTTACGTCACATACTTTAAGCCACAATGCTTTCTCTTTTTAGTGTATTTTATCCTCTTTCTCTGCAATGAGTTAAGGGTGATATTTACACAATCATATGGATGAGTTACGGAAAATAAACCGCTTTAGGTAATGGGAATCTACAATAAATCCAAATCATTTAGTCCACATATTTTAATGTTTAGCTGAGTTCTCAGGTTGAACATTTTGAACTTATATCTCAAACCATTTAATATGCATAAAGATTCATACTATATAATTACTGATCTCCAATGACAACAAATGGGGTGCGATGGCCTAACGTGGCCTGCAATGCAGGGAAGGGCAGTCACTATTAGCTATAACTATAAGTATGTACAGTCGCTAGCGATCACTCATTTAACTCAATTGCGCCTGGCGTTGCTTTACTTTGTAGACTGATCAAGACGTACACAAGCCGTGAAGTTACTTGTGGTTACAAATAACTTAGCGGCTATTCTTCGCGGCTCCTAAAGGATCATAGAAATACAACTCCCGGTCTAACGATTAAAGTTCTGTGACACTACTTTACGCGTGAACTTAAAGAATCGATATGTAAAACTTAATCCGTATTAATGGAAATTCTCTGACACCAAGTTAACGCATATGTTACCCACTAATTACTACGGATCCGAATAAGAAATTCGCTATCATCAATTCGTCGAAGTCTCCGGGAGACAGGCGACAGATAAAATGCAGTTTCTCAGTTCCTTCGCGTGATTTATTGATGAGATTTCACCACCCGCTGTTGAACTTTCTGAGGAAGTACCAAGAAATTCTGATAGTTTGTTAGTTTATTCATTGTTTCCTATGGTAACTTAGATAAGAATAAATTATTTATAAATGATTTCCTATGACTTGATGGGAGTTATAAAGAACTTTGTTGTGTTTGGTCCGTAATTATTAATTTACAAGTCTATTGCAAGGAAAAGCAATAGAATTGTAAATTATTTTTTTCGTTTAGGCTTTTTAGATTCGTCTTTTAAATGTAACGAATGAATAAGATGAATTTGTACAATGACACGCTATAAACGGAAAAAAAATAATATCATTATCAGGATCAGGTGAAATCTGTAACCGGCGGTATTTTGGCCGCTGCGCTATACGGCTCCTCTTAAAGTTTTATTTTTTATGTTTCAAGTTGACGACTCTACGTAACATATTTAGAAAGGGCTACCTTACCTTCAATAGAAAAGTATCGTATTATTCGCACTGATTTAAACATATATGTCTTTGTGTTACTACTTTAATACCTTGGAGTTGAGCACTGTTACAAGTTAAGCGCCGCATATTTTAATTGAAGTAGAAAAAAAAACATACATGCTATCATATGTAAATTAACTATGAATCATATTTTACGCACTGAATTCTGAATTGTATCTGAATCGTTTACGTAAACTCATGTAATTTTAGTTAGTAACTCGTATGCGAACACAACACCACATTCAGCAGTTTGCAATTACGACAATAACGTTTGAAATCTGATTTCAGTAAGTACGGCTTATTTGAGCGGTCTGTACCCTTACTATGAGTTTTCAAAACATCCCACAATTATTCGTTACGTTTACTCAATCCATTATTATGTTCCGTTTGCTTCAGTAGACTGAGTAAACGTAACAATAAGTGTGCTCAAGTCTTTTTGTCTACCTCACATGTTCGCAAAAAAAGAGAGACAAAACATAAAGCGCCATTTTGTTATTTTAGACATTTAATGTTACGTTACTGACACTATAGTTCTGATACAATCTGCTAGGGGCGCTGATTGGAATTTGTATGGGCAAATACGTAAACAAATACCAAAACAGTAATATTTGTCAAAACGTAAAAACTCATGGTAAGGGTACTGTTACGGTAGTGTTGCAGTTCTATACAATAAATAGAGTTATTGGATATGTACGACGACCGATATTACATATTTATTTAATAGGAACATGAATTTAATGTCAAATTACAAGAAAATAATATGCACTAGAATATAAATAATCTTGGCATTAAATATTCATAAAATATATTTATAGAAACTAATATAATACACTATAATACTAGACCAATATTTAAAAAAAATCTGACCGCTTAAAAGTGTAGCTTATATCACTATTACAAATTAGACACATGCAACGACACCTCATTATCCTTCTCATTATGAGAGGAGACCCGTGCCCAGCAGTGGGACGTTAATGGGTTGATGATGATTGATGATGAACGACACCTCAAACGGTTAAATCCGTCAAACATTTTAGGCTGTAAGGCATCCCGAAGAATGAGACATACATAGACCCGAAAAACATAACCCTAAAAATAGTGAATCATCGCTATTTACGTCCTTCACTTATAAATATGGGTGCTACATAACACTCCAAAAACCACAACAAAGGCAAAAACCGTTAGACGGTATTAAACAAAATGGAACCTGATACAAAAGACAGCTAGTTTCCTTTTTATTTGGCACAATGTATTTATTTCTTGTATTAAGTTTACACAAGACGTTTCTATTTCTGCGAGAACGAAGCATGTCTATTGTGTACCGTTTGCCATATGGCCATTCTTCTACGGACGTATTTGAACAACACAAATAAATCCTTTTACTTTACTTACTTGCAAGAATTTATGTAGATATTTTTTGTTGAATAGTCTCATATACTTATATTAACTTTTACGGCGTAAGTTAAATTCACTGATTGTATATTTTCATTAATTGTGAGTTTTTTATTGTCATGTACAAGACATTTTGGGGAATTTGACGTTTTGTCGCTTAGGTGTATAGGTAAGTCATTTTTCGGAGAGCTTATATGTTAATTGATATATTATTTTACAAGTTTTATATAGATTTTAGTGTTTTAATGCCGTATATCTTTTATTTATGTATTTAATATAGTATATGGGGTATATGGGATAATGTAGTCGGTAGAACCCCAAGAGTTTATTTCAAAAGGAGTAGCAGCATGTATCTGATTTAGTACGTCTTTGAAACAAGCGTACAGTGCAATTACGCTTACTGAGATAGAGTTAGTTAAACTACTAAGCGAGTACCTTTGACGTATTCTATCGCTGGCAATGTTTCAACAAATTTTAGTATTACCATAATTATTAAGTTCAAAAACATGCTGTATATGTCATTTTTGAGATGACATACAATAATGTAAAATTTTAAAAAAGTTATGTATGTGAATTAGATGCTATAGCTAGTTGTATGTGCGATAGGAATAACTCTCCTTGATAGCTGATAGAGCTCGCTTTAACCGGAATTTCTTTTAAATATATTCAATACTCAATATAATGCACACAATACGCCGAAAAGTAAGCTCTTAAGAATAGACTTGGATTCCTTTATTTTCGTACCGACGTGTATGTTTTATGACGACCACCACGAATATAGAAATGGTCTTTCAATTTTGACGTATGACATGACGTCATAAATCATCAAAAATCAACACTAGTGGCATTGCAGGTAATGTACGCAAACATGCACTATGCAAACTACTCTGTCATGGGATGTCGCTACTCGCATACATTTTCACTGCAGATGCACATCTCTGATATGTTGCGTCTTTATTAGATGTAGACACGAAAAGTCACGTAGAGCCCTTTATGGTTCGACTCTGGCGGCACCACCGTCACACCTATTTCTAACTAATAATAGCAATACTTAGATGCTGCTGTGTTCCGTTTTGAAGGGTGCGGTAAGGGAGACAGACTTTTCCGAGGCGTTCCAGCTTAGTCCTCAGGGGTAGCGGCGCATCTGTGGCCGACCTCAGGTAGGAATATCTAATCCTATCTAGGGTTTATTACAAATGTCAATGGGCAGCAGTAGCCACTTACCATCAGGTGGACTGCATGCTCGTCTGCTACTCCTATATTATATAAAAAAAAACATGGTCTTATAGCGTCCGCGGAAACTGACGGGTTTCTACGAAGCGGGCGCCTGCTTCGTACATACCCGCGTGCGAACGCTTTGTGCGCCCGTCGCCTGCCGCGTGTGTGTGTGAAAACTCATCGCACGCACACGCTCCTATGTGTAGTGCTGCTCACATTATTTTTCAAAACAAATACGCTAGCATGTACACGCTAGATTTAAAGGACGCTCAAAAAAAATGACAATATGTCTAATCTCTTCCTCGTTTTTAACAATAAACAGATTTATTACTGGCAAATGATATGTATCTCAAAAGCCTTTTAAGGGAATTTATGAAAATATAGGAATGTGTGGAAAGATTGGTGGAAAACTCATTCGAATTGATTTCGTGGCGAAGAACAACGCAAGGTTGACTGAATACACTCATTCAAGTGAAAATTCAATATATTCTGGAACGCGATTTTTCCATTAAATAAAGATTTAAGGTCAATGTACGAAGCTAGTCAGATACGTCTTCACTTCAATCTGATTTGAAATCGGCCGTATATTTAAATAGCCTTAAGATGGAATATCTTTAACTGGCTTAATCATTGCTATTCATAGAAATAAGCAAAACAGTGCTAGCTAAATGGTAAACATTTGGCCTCTTTCATTAGGTCTTCAAGCCTTAGAAAAGACTCTTTGATTTTTCGATGTAGTGTCCTTTCTAGTAGAGATGTGATAGGTAGCTAAGTAGTGTTTGAAGTTGAAGATAAGTTACGATTACTACGAAGCTCAGCTAAGCTAAGCGAGTAAGATGAGCTATAAAAATACAACCCACAGAGATTCTTAGTTCGCATCCCTATAAAAAACATGGTGAGACAACTAAGCTAAATAAATAAAAATGAAGCAATCCTATTGGATTTGACACACATCTAGAGCTTAACTACTTCTCATATATCTGCTCGACAGGTTCCTTACCGGAGAAGGTAAACATTGCAAGGAAGTCGACAAGTCTAATCACTCGTAAGCAGCGGTCAAGAGGTGAAAGTTCTCTAAACTTACTATGACCAAATCCATACGTATTCTTAGGATATCCGTGCAATAGGACAATAATATATTTTAATTATTAAAATAAATATAGAAAGTACTTTTAGTATTTATTTAAATTGTAATTAAGATTAAAATGACTTAATCCTGGAGGTCTGACACTGGCCGCTGGGACTCGGGTGTAATCGCTCCGAAGCGTATTTCATTTGGAAATATTACTTTAAGATAATAACTCTCGCGTTATCAATACCACTTTACGCTCATCCTTGGGATTGAAAAAGCTAATGGTTCGGAACAATCCAGCGCGGTTGGAATAAATTGACGACATTTCATTTCCCTCAGTAAGTAATGGGTACCCAGGAATTCAATTTAAAATTTATTTTTATATAATCAAATTCCTGAAACAAAGTGCTAGCTGCGGCTGGGGCTTCGAACTCGGAAACTTTTGTATTTATTATTGAAAGTTATAAAAATAACTATCGCTGCAGTGTTTTGTAATTAATAGACTCCGATGTCATGTATTGGTAGTAAATTCTAACTTAATATCAAATTCTAAAAGGCACCGCGTCACATCGTCATACTTCTGTGTTTAAATAGTGAGATAAGATTTTCAATGTGTTCTGATTAAAGGCAGAGCAATGGAAATAAGGCATTTCAAATAAATTCTCTGTAGTCATTAATTTTCTTGTGTAAAAATATCCATAGAGGCAGTAAAGGCTCAATATGTTCATGTTTATTGTTTGTGCCTTTCGTGTTTATTTTTCACTTACTTAAATTCAGGGACATTTTTAATGAACATTTTTCGACATTCAAAATTAAGTCCAATTAGAACATTTATCCAATATATAGGTGTAATACTAATGATATATTAGCGTTAACATTTAAATGTCTTTTAATAATACGATCCATTTCACATATATGCTGCATATTATTCTTCATTGAGTTGCGTACTTTAACGGCAAAACGCAATAATCGAGTTCGGCTGAAAAAGTCACATATCTACTTAAAAATACATGAATGTTTTCGTTGCATCCACGTTTTTATTCATGCACCGGGCAGTTGTTTGCTTTGCCTGCCAACCTGCCAACCACTCTGAACTCCAACGAATGCGTTTTCCGTGATTGCGAATTATTTCAATTTGGTGGTATCCTGATTGAATTGGTTAAATTTTAATAGGCCTTTGTGTTTCTTTCAAAGCGTGCTAATTGAAATATACCTACCTACCTACCTACCCGTCATAGAGTTTGCTTTATTAGGCGTAAATATAGGGCTAAAAATATCTCAAAACCTCATAGATTAAAAATATATCTATAGAAATTCGCGTGATCATGTACGAGTAACACATACATATCTAACCTATTTCTATCCCAAAGGAGTGTCTATTGACATAAAGTAAAGACATAGTATATTGTTACATCATAATATAACATGTATTTTTGTTAATAGTCCAATAAAATAAATAAATAAATAAATAAATAAATAGTCTAAAGACATAGTACATTGTACTTTTTTTTTATAATATAGGAGTAGCAGACGAGCATACAGCCCACCTGATGATAAGTGGCTACTGTCGCCCATGGACATCTGTATTCAACCCTAGATAGGATAAGATATTCATATCTGAGGTCGGCCACAGATGCGCCGCTACCCCTGAGGACTAAGCTGGAACGCCTCGGAAAAGTCTGTCTCCCTTACCACGCCCTTCAAACCGGAACACAGCAGCGCCTAACACTGCTGTTATTAGGTAGAAATAGGTGTGGCGGTGGTGCCGCCAGTTTTTTTTTTTTTTTTTTTTTTTTTTTTTATAATATAGGAGTAGCAGACGAGCATGCAGTCCACCTGATGGTAAGTGGCTACTGCCGCCCATGGACATTTGTAATCAACCCCAGATAGGATTAGATATTCCTACCTGAGGTCGGCCACAGATGCGCCGCTACCCCTGAGGACTAAGCTGGAACGCCTCCGAAAAGTCTGTCTCCCTTACCACACCCTTCAAACCGGAACACAGCAGCGCCTAACACTGCTGTTATTAGGTAGAAATAGGTGTGGCGGTGGTGCCGCCGGAGTCGAACCGCAAAGGGTTCTACCACCTTTAACCACAAAGGGTTCTACCACCTTAACTGTACTGTTGTTGTGTTCAAAATAATACAAATGTATGCTATGGATAAAATATAATATTTTAAATATAGAACTTAATATTTTCAACGAATTTAATGTTCTCGGAATAACCGAAACCTGTTTTAAATTAGCTGGAAAGTAGATTTCATTTCATATTACCGAGAGAGGTTTGGTAAAAACTGATAGTGGAAGTAGGTACGAAATAGAACACGTATGGTTATTTGATTACAATCATATAGAGCGCTGGGAGTCTAATCCAATCTCAGTAATACTGCGCCAGTGTAGACTTATTGCAACATCGGAATATTGCACTAGACTGCTAACCGCGGCTCTCCTTGCCAACCTATTACTTACCTCATTATCCGTCTCAAGTGCGTGATGGCAGACTTCACACATCTTTGATTTATTTTAGATCTCTCAAGCATAAGTTTAGGCAAAATTTCCCTTACCGTTATAGCAAGTTTTAATACGTAACTTTGACTAAAAAATAGAGGTGCCTGAGTTCGAACCATGGATCCTATGATTGAGAGTACAATTTGTGTCCAGTAGGATACTAGGCTACCTGTTCCTGTAGTTTCGGGACTAGAATAGGGCTACAGTATCCCCTGTCTGTCGTAAGAAGCGACTAAAAGGGGGCTTCCGGGGTTGCCGGCGGCAAGAGTGGAAGCTCGAACCGTCCGGAGAGCAACCCCGGGAAGGACGGTGGCATGTGTGGTCGCATGCCGTCGTAAACAACAGATGTGCGGGAGGTGCTCCCCCCAGGGCAGAGCTCGACCGGGACATCGCGCTCGGAGGACTCCGGTTGTATTCCATCGGAGATCCCGGAGTTCTCCACCAAGCGCTGAGGACGGCCACCGGGGGATTTTAGTGCGGTAAAAATCCCACATAACCCGGCGTCGCTCCCACGTCGTCGGGTACCTTTTGAAGGTTTCCCGCTCGATAACAAAAAAAAAAAGAAAAAAAAGGATACTATCACGGTTTTTCTCATCAAACCATTACGTCGTTACTAATCATGGTTCTCCTCTGAAATTTAGATGAAACTTGCTGTAGTTTGCCACCTCCAAGCAAAGTGCAAATTCCATGTCATAATATTGTATTGTCATCGGGTTTTATGTGTCCCAAATTACAACTCGATCGGATAACAGGAAGTGAGTAAAAATTCGATTACTTGATTTGATAGGCCGTCGACAGCTAGCAGAGAGACTAAATGAAAGCTCGTAAAATTCAAAATATTGGTTGTACTTTTTCTTTCATACAAACGTCATAATACATTCAGTTACATAATTGTATGGAACGTTCATAGTAATTGTTTTTATAGTTTGTGACAAGGTGTTGTAGACGACCTCTCTTCAGGCAGAGTATTGCAGGTTTCAATTCAATTTTAGTGTATTTGTATGTGTCTATAATACCTCGTGTCTAAAATACCTACAACACGAGATATGTTATTGTATAGAAACTAAATATGAATAACGTTATTAAAAGTAAAACTATTAAATACTTAAGTATTATTAAATACGAAATATATGATTTCAATTTATGCCCTATTTGCACCTTTGTGTCAATATTTTCACTGTAAAAACAAACTGTTCTCAAATACTGGTCGGAAAACGGAACAATAGTTGCAGTGGAAACTTAAGGATATATTGCGCTGACAGATTGTGTTATGCCTATGTGGATCCCCTTAAAAAGTATAACTATTAAATACGAAAGTATTATTAAATAAGAAATATATGATTTCAATTTATGCCCTATTTGCACATTCGTGTCAATATTTTCACTGTAAAAACAAACTGTTCTCAAATACTGGTCGGAAAACGGAACAATAGTTGCAGTGGAAACTTAAGGATATATTGCGCTGACAGATTGTGTTATGCCTATGTGGATCCGCTTAAAAAGTATAACTATTAAATACGAAAGTATTATTAAATAAGAAATATATGATTTCAATTTATGCCCTATTTGCACATTCGTGTCAATATTTTCACTGTAAAAACAAACTGTTCTCAAATACTGGTCGGAAAACGGAACAATAGTTGCAGTGGAAACTTAAGGATATATTGCGCTGACAGATTGTGTTATGCCTATATGGATCCGCTTAAAAAGTATAACTATTAAATACGAAAGTATTATTAAATACGAAATATATGATTTCAATTTATGCCCTTTTTAACCGACTTCAAAAAAGGAGGAGGTTTCTCAATTCGACCGTATATATTTTTTTTTTTTATGTTTGTTCGGCGATTTTTTCACGATGCCGCGACCGATCGACATGATTCATACACCATTGTATGCGGCTAGTTTCACAGGGGGTCCCATTTTTAGGAAATTTGAAAATTTTCGCCAGTTTTCCCGGGAAATGGGAAAAACCCCATTTCTTTCTTTTCTTTCCCGATATAAACTTCAATAACTCGAGTATTTCTTAACCAATTTCAATTTTCTTTTTTCATATGAAAGGGTGTTTTGTTGCGGTACTTTCCTACCATAACATTAGTATGCTCTGATGATTAGAATTTAAGTTATGGGGTGGAACTCATCATCACTACCCCTGCTTTTTACATATTTTATGACAACTTACCTTCTGCCCACTCAATTCTCATGAAACTTAAGATGAACATTGAGTATCTAGATTAACATGATATGATGGAAAAAACGACCTTCAACTCTTCAACCCTGGTAATGCAGAAGTGCCTCCTGCCTCAACCATACAAGTTAGGCATTTGGAACTTATGGATATTTAATAAAGTCGGTAAGCTGAGATATATGATGAAAAAATTTGACCTTCAACTCTTCAACTCTGATAATGCAGAGGTGCCTCCTGCCTCACCCATACAAGTTAGGCATTTGTTGCATATGAATATTCAATAATGTTGATAGGTAGAGATATATGATGGAAAATTTGGCCTTCAACTCTTCAACCCTGATAATGCAGAAGTGCCTCCTGCCTCAACCATACAAGTTAGGCATTTGGAGCTTACGAATATATGATAAGGTCTTTGAGTAGAGACATATGATGGAAGATATGACCTTCAATTCTTCAATCCTGATGATGCAGAGGTGTCTCCCATGTAAAGTATATAGATAAGATATTTGTTGTAATGAAATTGCTAGACAGAGACATATGATGAAAAATTTGACCTTCAACTCCTTAGATCTGATGATGCAGAGGTACCTCCAGGCCTAAACCACATGAATAAGCCATTAAGTGCTTTCACACATATTTTACAGGTCCTAAGCAGGTACATGTAATGAAAAAAATGACCTTCAACTCTTTCGTTCTGACAATGGTGGTGTGCTTCCAAGCTAAACGATAGGAGTTAGCCATTTTGTGCTTTCATATATGTATTAACGTCACTAAGCAGACACATAGGAAGACAATTTTGACCTTCAAGGTCTTAACCCTGATAACTTTGACCTTCAAGTCTTCAATTCTAGTGACGCAGGGACACTGTTAGCCTAAACCACAGTAACTTGACAATTACTTCTTACAAATATAAAATATGATTAATGAATACGTTGTAGTTTTTCTTAACTACTGAACTAAGGTAAATGGACTGACTCACTCGAAGAGTTTTACCACCTAGTTTGATTTAATTAGTTTTCTGTTCCAACCTAACCTAGCCAATAATATAGTATCTCCTATAGCCTCGCCTATAGTGTTTCGTATTGAATTGGTTAGGTTAGGTTGGAACATATAAGATAATATAAAACTAAGCGAGAAGGGCGCGGTAGCGCCCTGCGAGCGGGTGGGTCCAATCCGTATGAATTCAGACCTTACCTTTATTCATGATCACCTTTATACAATTTTACATAATATTAATACAAACGTTAGCATATTATCACTAAAAAGGGTGAAAAAAAATTTTAACAAAAAAATTAAACCGACTTCTATGTCACTACAAAGTAAAAAATAGTTGAAATAAATATTGGTTTAGTACATATTACTGAAATCGGCATTCATATTGGACACGCTGTTTACGCTGTTATCAAACGAAATATATTGAGCGCCAACTTCAGAAATATGTACTAAACCAACATTTATTTAAATTATTAACCGACTTCAAAAAAGGAGGAGGTTTTTCAATTCGACCGTATATATGGTTTTTTTAATGTTTGTTCGGCGATTTTATCGCCATGCCGCGACCGATTGACATGATTTAAACACCATTGCGGCGACAAGTTTCACAGGGGTCCATTTAAAAAAAAAATGGAAAAACCTGAATTCTTATAAACTTGAATAACTCGAGTATTACTTAACCAATTTCAATTTTTTTTTTCATATGAAAGGGTCATTGTGGTACTTTTCTACCTTGACATGGGTATGGTCTGATGATTAGAACTTTGAGTTATGGGGTGGAACTCATCATCACTACTCCTGTTTTTTACATATTTTATAATATCTTATCTCCTGGCCACATGAGAATTGCTCATAAAACTTAACATGAACATTGAGTATCTAGATTAACATGATATGATGGAAAATTTGTCCTTCAACTCCTTAACCCTGATAATGCAGAGGTGCTTTCTGCCTCAACCATACAAGATAGGCATTTGGATGTCCTATAAACGTTTAAGTGGAAATAAGCTAGAACAAAAAAGACGTAGATGGCGGCATATCAATTGGCTCATAATTGAAGAAATTTCTATGGTGTCGTATGAAAATTTGCGCATCATACATTTACGTTTACAGGAATACAAAAACAATGATAAGCTATTTGGCGGAGTCAAGTTACTATTGTTTGGTGATATAATGCAACTACCCCCGGTCAAAGGAAACTGGTGTTTTTTACAGCCATCATGGTTTGCAGCCGAAATTAATTTGTGGCATCAATTTTCGTTTTGCGAATTAACAATAAACATGCGCCAACAAAATGATGCAGAATTCATCGACTTGCTAAATAACTTGCGTGTCGGTGAATTGTCTACGAGTCAACTTGAATTGCTATAAGAACGACGCAGAATACCTTTGACAGGCGATTTCGCTAACGGAGTTGCTGTGCGAATCTTCCCAACCGTTAAACAAGTTGACGATTATAATGATTATATGACAGCAGAAAATTCTAAAGTACACAATGTTTATACCATAACTGCCGTAGACGAATCTCGTGAGGTCGCCACTTATGGAAAGATGCCAACTGTGGAGGTTTATTATCAACGCTAAAGTTAGCTGAAGAATCTCGCGTTATGCTAAGGCGAAATATATCGGTTTCAGATGGCCTTGTAAACGGAGCAATGGGTATTGTTAAAAAATTTGAATGGCCTTTTCTTCGGAGAGAACAAATTGAAGAAGGGGAGTTACCGGAAAGTGTGTTAGTTCAATTTGATGATGATACAATTGGAAGTAGAATTAAAGATGAAAATGGCTGGGTACCCATTACTCCTACTGTTGGAACATTTCAGGCAACGAAAGGATACGGAGATGTGGAGCGCCGAAAGGTACCTTTGATTTTAAGTTAGGCAGTTACGGTTCACAAAGTACAGGGAACTACACTAGAAAAAGCTGTTATAGATCTAGGCAAGAAAAAGTCTAGTAGTCTAGTTGTGTTTGAGGTTGATTAATTTGTATTGATATAAGAACTTTAGACCTATATGGGTTGTGACTGCAATTAGTGGAGTGATGGTGAAGGCAAAGGTCAGTTCAGGGAACTACTCAACGGTTTACAGTAGCTACATATTGTTTGGATTTAATTCATTTATATTGATGAGAACTTTGCACAGATATGGGTTATAACCAACGTCTGCAGTAGGTCTGATGATGGAGACCATGTACAGTCGAGGGAATTCCTCAACGATTTACAGCATTGAAGTTTAATTATAATATAGGACAACCACTCGAGGCGAGAACCCTATGGGGTACGACTCCGGCTGCACCACCGCCACACCTATTTCTACCTAATAGGCAACCTAATACCTAACATCAGTGTTAGGCGCTACTGTGTTCCGTTTTGAAGGGTGCGGTAAGTTGACTAGTTAAAGAATTGGGTGAAACGAGGGTATCCAAACGACTACTAAATGGTAAACCAGGGCGAAGAAATCGTGGAAGGCCAAAACTCAAGTGGCTAGATGGAGTTGAACAAGACCTGAAGACTCTGGGCGTGACGAAGTGGAAAGAGAGAGCCAAGAATAGACCAGACTGAAGAAATATTCTGGTCCAGGCCAAGGCCCTCGCGTGGCTGTAGCGCCTTAGATGATGATGATGGGCGACAGTAGCCACTTACCATCAGATGGACTGCATGCTCGTCTGCTGATCTATATTATAAAAAAATACCTATTCCTCATGCTGATTCGTCAATCAATGAAAATCAAGAGACTAAATTTAAGTTGCGTAATCGTGTCATCTCTACCAATGCTCTTTCGTCATGTGGCCTACTCAATAATTTGTTTGCATCTAAGTCAGACAACGCTATTCCTTCCAAGGTTTTAACACGACTCAGAGATACATACGCCTGTCCTTTGTCGAAATTTTTCTTGCCTAGATCTATAACAGCTTTTTCGAGTGTAGTTCCCTGTAACTTGTGAACCGTAACTGCCCAACTTAAAATCAAAGGTACCATTCGGCGCTCCACATCTCCGTATCCTTTCGTTGCCTGAAATGTTCCAACAGTAGGAGTAATGGGTACCCAGCCATTTTCATCTTTAATTCTACTTCCAATCGTATCATCATCAAATTGAACTAACACACTTTCTGGTAATTCCCCTTCTTCAATTTGTTCTCTCCGAAGAGCAGGCCATTTAAATTTTTTAACAATACCCATTGCTCCGTTTACAAGGCCATCTGAAACCGATATATTTCGCCTTAGCATAACGCGGGATTCTTCAGCTAACTTTAGCGTTGATAATAAACCTCCACAGTTATTTACATCCCTCGGTATTACGTTAGGCGGTGGCGTCTTTCCATAAGTGGCGACCTCACGAGATTCGTCTACGGCAGTTATGGTATAAACATTGTGTACTTTAGAATTTTCTGCTGTCATATAATCATTATAATCGTCAACTTGTTTAACGGTTGGGAAGATTCGCACAGCAACTCCGTCAGCGAAATCGCCCGTCAAAGGTGTTCTGCGTCGTTCACATAGCAATTCAAGTTGACTCGTAGACAATTCACCGACACGCAAGTTATTTAGCAAGTCGATGAATTCTGTATCATTTTGTTGGCGCATGTTTATTGTTAATTCGCAAAACGAAAATTGATGCCACAAATTAATTTCGGCTGCAAACCATGATGGCTGTAAAAAACACCAGTTTCCTTTGACCGGGGGTAGTTGCATTATATCACCGAACAATAGTAACTTGACTCCGCCAAATAGCTTATCATTGTTTTTGTATTCCTGTAAACGTAAATGTATGATGCGCAAATTTTCATACGACACCATCGAAATTTCATCAATTATGAGCCAATTGATATGGCGCCATCTACGTCTTTCTTGTTCTAGCTTATTTCCACTTAAACGTTTATAGGACATAGTATTGCCTTTCTCTATAGGTAGTAAAAATACGGAATGCAGAGTCTTACCAAATATTTGTCGGGCAGCGACCCCTGTTAAAGATGCTACTTCCACAAATTTGGGTTTCAGCAGAGGGTCGACAGTCGGGGCGTAACAACGTACGATATGTTCTACAAGTAATTTTAACAAGTACGACTTGCCGCTGCCGGCACCTCCCGTTATAAAAAGCAGCAATTGATCTTCAGCGCTATTTAAATCAGCTTCGACCGCAACAGAAACCTTTTGGAACAAATTTTGTTGTTGAATATTTAGTCCACGTATAGTATTGATGAATACATCATTAGGCATCATTATTCTTTCACCATTATCATCGCAATTGTCATTTATGTTAATATTAACTTCTTCATCTGCACATAGTAACCCTTCATTGTCAGTGGCAAGCGTTTGTCTAGCAGCATTTAACGCAGTGGCTCGAGCTAAAGCTTGTTGTATTATTTGCTCGGCGTGAGCAAATTCTTCAGGATTAACATTAGCTTGCAAAGGTCGTAATTCGGTTTGCCGTCTCAAAAAACAAGACTCTGCAGTTTCATCATCCAGTAAGAGGCTAGATTCATTTCGAAAAGGAAGATGACATACGAGTAAGCTGTAATAGTAACTTTCTTTGTCACTATTTAAAGTGTAGTATCTGGTGCGCAGAACTGCATGCTTATTCCGTATGCGCATTCGAGTATTGTCTTTTAATTTAATAAAACGTAGGGGCTCATTATGCGTTTCTCTCAACTCCTCGTCACCATCTTCTTCATTCCACGCTGAGTGTGAAACTGTTTCAAAACGAACAGCAAATTCAGCCAGGCTCAGATTTTCAAGATCATCGGGTCTCTGTACATAGCGGTCAAAAATGTTGTTATAAATTGATGACTCATTGCCTTCAACTCGTAAAAGCCGAAATCTTTCATTTGGTTTGCAACTGTTAACAAACACAGTTTTCCGTGAACTCATCTTAAGAGGTAAATGGCATAATCTATAAGCACACTCAGGGGCGCTTACCAGACGTTGTGACAAAATTGCCATAGCCACAGTGAATAACTGACGCCATATTGTTCCTCCTTGCCTCTTAGCTCTGGTAATTGTTTCGCGTATTACATCGCCACTATCGTGTGGTTCACATTTGCTAACGTATTTAGCGACGTAATAAGAAACTGCAGTAACATTGCCACAAGGTTGCACGTCCATGTTACCTTCCCATAGTTCTAACAAATCTGCATTATAATTATTAACCATATCTTCTTCAGGTATTCGTCTAAGGTTACAAAATCGCCCATTATTGTGTAGAGCTTCATCGGGTCCTAAACAAACAGTATTATCACTAGATGCCCTAGGAAAACCAAATCGACAGGATTGGTTAGTGCGATTCTTATAGCAAGTGCTGCTGTGCTTGTGAATTTGTACGTTCTTTACCAATGCTTTCAATGTAAGATTATCAGAATTTAAGGAACAAGAAATCACTCTATCGATAACTTTAGTGCCTTCTGAGGTGGAAAAGTCGGGAAGTCCCTCACACCATACCAACATGTGGAGATGTGGGCTACCTCGATTTTGAAATTCAATTCGGTGCCAATAATCCACAACTTTACCTCCTAAGCAGTTATTATTACTTTTGATGTAATTCATCAGCGCGTTTATGCGTACTGAAAATTGCCTGGCAACTACTATTGGATATTTTTGAACTAAATTAAGTTTCATTGCAAATGTAAGTTGGTCAATTTCATTAATGTCTCGATTATCTGCAATAAGTAACGCTTTAATCATATCAACCCAGTGTAAATCATTACATGAGAAAGTTAAAAACCACGAAGGAGGCCCTAAAGTTCTTACCATCGCTATAAGTTCCGAACAACATTTTCTCCAATATGATGCTGAACCTCTTACATTTCTCATTGTCAGGTGAATATTATCAACAAGCCCTTGTGGAGTTTGTTCTCCCTGAGCTTGACGCATTCTACATGACACAGAAATGCTAGACTTTGCTCGATAATACTCAACAACTGACAAAGCATAAAATAAATAATCGTTTCTTTGGAAACGTCTGTCATTAGACATTATTCGGTTCTGAAAGTAATCTAATGGGGTGATAGGTATATTTCTTTTCTCATGAAGTCCATTTTTACCATCTGGGAAAAGAAAATACCAGGCCAGCTCTTCGAGTCGACGCTCTTGTTCCAAATTAAGCGGTGGCGCGGTTTTTCTCTTAATTTCGGCTAATCTCAGCTCAGTTACTGAATCTGCATTATTGAAATCAACTACACTTTCTAAAGCGGGCACTGTTTCCTCAACACTGCAAAGCATACTGGTAGTCTCTATTATCATTGTAGATTCGAAATTTTGTGTTCGTTGTAACGCATGTTCACCGGTCTCAATTTTAGAGTTTAATATGGGTATGCTATTATCTGTATTAATATCAGGTTCATTGTTATTTACTGATACTGATGTTAAAATAAGAGACGTCAAGGAATAAACATTCAATGTATATTGATTAGAAGAATTTTTGACAGTTAAATTCCTACGCAAAACGTTATATAAACTATCAATATTTGTAAATCTCATACAACAAGCTGCTCCATGCAATGGTGCCTTAAAACCCTTTGCGCCACGTGCATGGGAATCAAATAAAAAATACGTAACAGATTCTAATTGACGTTTGCAATGCACTGCTACTGTTGTAAGATTAGCGGTTATCAAACCATACGAATGTTCATTAAAAAATCTATTGAGAGCATTCTTTAAACTAGGGAAAGAATTTTCGCTGTCGTCATTTACTAAATGACCGTTATAAATAGCTTGCTCATTACCGCTAATATTAACCTGTTGTCTATTATATGTCACACATGGCAAAAGTTCTGTAGCTGCTAAATATTCTGAGTTTGAATCATCGATGTTAGGTACCGGTCGAGCTGCTATGCAATTACAATAATATTTGTCACCTATAATCAAAATGTAGTCAATATCACTTTGGCACAATGAGTTGGGATCAATTAAATGAAAAGCTACACAAGCAACTGTTGCAATAGCAGTACATTGTCTGCCCTGAGATTCGCAACTGAATCTTGCATCACCTTGATGATATGAACCATGCAAAATACTTGTATCGTTATTTAAATGCTTAAAATGTTCAATAGTTCTAGTAGTTCTCGTTATTGCCTCAGATTCTTCTTCATGATTGGGTAGTTCACTGGTCACCTGTATTGATTCCGAAATATCAATTGCATTGCTAAAATGAGGTCGAACATCCCTATAAAGAACATTGTTAGACATTAACCAACTTAATGCAATTTTTAATTTATCAATATCAACCACGAATTCTTTAGAACGCTGAACGTTTTCTAGACTTTCTACAATAAGTATTAGTCCAGCCTGGTTTGGATGAAGTGGTAGTTGTTCGGCTAACTCTACGACATCTTTGGCAAATAAGACTACTTGACCTCTACACCAATCTTGGCTAAATCGGTTCTGTAGTTTTATTATTTTAATAAATGGCATCACTCTGCAAAGAAATCTTTTTTCAGTTTAGTTTAAATTGGCTAATTCATGTGGAACATTAGCAACAACCATATTATTCCAATAAGCTTGAGATGGAATTTTTCGTTTTTTTAAAGTACTAGAGCATCGAGAACACGTTATTATCTTGTCAACTGTGATTAATTCTAATGGTAAGATAGAGCTGAATGCTGCGGTATGTAATTTAATACGCTGTTGTGGATAAAGCAATTTATTACATATAGCACATGGCACATCTGCAAAAACATTAATCGCTGCTCGGAATTGTTCAACTCCCAATATACGAGTATTTCTTAAGCGACTTGACACTTTTCTTAGAACTGCCAATCGACTGGCCCTTTCTTCTAGAGTTTCATTAAGTACCCTTTGTGCGGATCGGTTACGTAAGTAACTTAATCGTTGAGATTTCTGTGTAGCAGTTTCATTTGATAATCGCTTACGAATCAAACTGTGCCGGTGATCACGGGCTTGTTGGGTTTCATTTGATAATCGCTTACGAATCAAACTGTGCCGGTGATCACGGGCTTCTTGGGTTTCATTTGATAATCGCTTACGAATCAAAGAAAAGCGATAGTCACGATCCTCTTCACTTTCCTTAGTTAATCTATTTGATATATAATTTCTCATAGCCGACAATGTATGTATGCGCTCCTCTGGCGTTTCATGTTTTCTCTTCTCAATAGCTTTATTTTTAACTTTGTCTAATCGGTCCCGTCTATCATTTTCCGTCTCAGATAACCGTAGTCTCCTCATTCGAGAAGCATCCTTGCTGGGTCTACCCATCACTTAAAATCGAAAAATAAAATAATTTTTAACAAAAAAAAAACCGACTTCAAACAGTATACTAAAAAGCAAAAAATAAATTTACTTCGCACAAAGGAATACGTATTTTCATTTACTTAGTTAATTATAAATGATTAAATAATTATTTTATAATTTTGAAGTCGGTGCCAAATAAGTGCTAGAACAACCTTACTACAATATCAAATTACTACTTACAATATTAATTACTACACACAATATTAATCAATATATTAAAACAATTACAAAACAATAATAGTATTAGTAAAATATATTAATCGGTACCTACTAACAATCAAAGTAACTATTTAAATATTATCTACTTAAGTACTGGCTACCCTTACTACTAGAAAATGAAAACAAATTATGAAAGAACACTGAATACAACTTAAACATATAACTTTACATAACAAATGTACTCAAGATATAA
Organism: Epargyreus clarus clarus; assembly: GCA_014595695.2. Lineage (NCBI taxonomy): Eukaryota > Metazoa > Arthropoda > Insecta > Lepidoptera > Hesperiidae > Epargyreus > Epargyreus clarus. The sequence continues at coordinate 3,399,947 of JACTTY020000023.1, read as the reverse complement.
ATGTTGAAATAAAACAAAAGAAATTACTAAAATGGAATCCTACGACATTTCAATATGAATTACTATCTACCTATAATTTATTACGTAGATACTTAATTTGAAAGAACGACAAATACCTATTTATAATAGCATTAACGTATAAAATTAAAAGAAATCACAAAATATTTAAGCAAAACAAGGATAATAAGGAAGTATGAAACTATAATCACTTAAACCAGACAATATATACTACTATACTACTACTACTATACTATTATATAACTACTATACTACTATACTACTATATATGAGGTTTTTCGAAGTCGGAATAAATGTACACTCAACGGTTGTTGGAACACGACTGCGGACTGACTACGATTTTATAGTAAAGAACGCACCGCGCGGCGTTACAAAGGTTTAGGGCGTGGCTAAGCGGCCTTTCGGCACCCGTTAGTTCGCGCGATATGCCGCCGAGGGTCTATTCTGGAGAGGCCCTATTCTGTAGTGCATTACATACTTATATTGTCTGGTTAAGGTACGTATATTTAACCTAACCTTGTGAATGAAATAAATATTTTACGAAAACCAATCTGAAAAAACTGAAGGGAAGCTTAGTTGTGCTATAGTCGGGCTATTACGAAAGTGCGAAGTGGGTCATAAATCATTTTTATCAGATCTCTCGTTCACACTTATAGGCATATCGGAACTCTCGCTCGCACTTCTAGTGCTGTGCGTAACTACAAACGGAGTTGTCGATAGTCAATAGCAGGTAATCGAGTAAAGGTTAAGGAAATAATGCAAAATATTTTTAGGATGTATTTTAAAACGTCCTTTAATAACATCCATATTTATATTCTTGCATAATTACATTAGTTATCTAATACCGCGTCCTTTAATAACATCCATATTTATATTTTTGCATAATTACACTAGTCATTAAAGAAACGCTTTAATTATACCTGCGTCCGAGCGGCATCCCTTTATTGATATGTGCGGTATTGTCACATTCCATTGACGTCATCTTTTATGACTCGGCTCGCACGTTCGTAATTGCCCGACTATAGTGCGCGATCGCCGAGTACTGATAATTACCACATAATAGATATTTCGTGATAATCAACTAATATTTTCTTCAGTTGTTAGAAATATTGATAATATCTATATATAGTTATTGTGTTATAGACTGCGTCAAACTGCTAGTTCGCTCTGAAGTGGTTACGCGCAGGTTTAGTTGGTATTGGCACCGACTTCAAAATTATAAAATAATTATTTAATCATTTATAATTAACTAAGTAAATGAAAATACGTATTCCTTTGTGCGAAGTAAATTTATTTTTTGCTTTTTAGTATACTGTTTGAAGTCGGTTTTTTTTTTGTTAAAAATTATTTTATTGTAGATTTGTGTCAATATTTTCACTGTACAAACAAACTATTATCAAATACTGGTCGGAAAACGGAACAATAGTTGCAGTGGAAACTTAAGGATATATTGCGCTGACAGATTGTATTATGCCTATGTGGATCCGCTTAAAAAGTAAAACTATTAAATACGAACGTATTATTAAATACGAATTATATGATTTCAATATACGATCTTTTTGTACATTTGTGTGAATATTTTCACTGTACAAACAAACTATTCTCAAATACTGGTCGGAAAACGGAACAATAGTTGCAGTGGAAACTTAAGGATATATTGTGCTGACAGATTGGGGCAGCGGCAGTTATTCACAGGCGCAACTGGGAACTTGGGTACGTCCAACTAGAGAGCTGCCGGTAAAACTTTCTGCAACCATATTTATCTATATCACTAAATCCATTGAATATAACTGTGTTTGAGATATGTCCGCTATGAATATAGTATTTTTTTATCAGAAATTAATTTTAACACGAAGAAGGATATGATAGAATATGATTTATGATACACTTGATTCTATATGGTTAAGATTCAATCAAAGAAAGCAGTGTTCTTTTTTATATAATTATGTTATTCAGAAAGATATAAACAACATACTTTAATATATTATTTGTAGTATACCTACATTTCATTAGGTTAGTCTATAACTATTCTAATAAGACACCCGTGCCCAGCTGTGGGTCAATGTTTAGTTGACGATGGTGACTCAAGTGCTTGTGGCGTGTGCTTCAGTTACGTTGTTAAATATTTGTTACTACATTAAAAGTTGATACAGTATACACCTAAAGTACTTGTAAATTTAAGTCATAATTAACTATAAAACACTAGCTATTATCGATAGATAATAATATTTGGTAATATAATTCAGATGGCAAATATTAAGAACTTTTAAGAAAGAATACAAAGAGTTTCTCTTGGAAAGCTCTTAAAAAGTTCTTAGCGCTTTTTGATTACATGAAATCTTGTTTGAAAATTTGGATAAAATGAAGGATAGAAAAGGTCGACGTGTATTATAAAGAATAGCTTTTATTACAAATTAAACATTATTACGACGCTGTACTTCTTAATTCTAAGTCCCTTTGATTTACGAGTCTTCGCTTTTCTCTTTAGCGTATAGATTTTTACGATCTTAAGTTTGGAGGCATGAAGTTTTATCTCTTGCATCGTTAATATGTCATTAAATTGCCATGAAGGCGTAAATTTTGTATTCCGCATACGTGTATGTATAATAAAAGGAAGACATAAAATGTAATTTCATTCTGTTGTAGACGTTGGATCTTCTTCGGCCAATAAGGGTATTAAATGATCTCTGTAGACAACAGATACTGGAACCAGCTCTTAGTGTGTTTAAAATTCTACTTGAAATTGTTTTCAAAATGTTGGCTTTATCTCACTACTATACTTTTGTAGTTGGAAGTATGTAACTTCTTTTGTAATGGTGCCTTTGTTTTATTTGTACAGAGGTTAAGACGAAATGTGGTAGAAAGTTTTGGAATAATCGTCATATTATAACGAACACCTGAAGGATTAATAAAGAAATAAAACCTAATAAGTTATTATACTCGTAATCCATACGTGTAAATCTAAGTGTAAAATTACCTAGATTTTGTTACAATGTTCGATAATAATAAACACAATTAGATAGAAGATATACGTTAAGTAAAGCTTTCAAAATCATTGTAGCTCTCTTGTAGTGTTTCAGCGTGAATTGAATTTAAAATGTAAAGGCGACTTCACGAAAGAATTCTCAAAGTCATGAAAACGTAAAGAGAAAGTGTCCACTTGGCAAACTTGGGAATAAGCTGTCTCAAATAAGAAGATAAATTTCGAACCTTCCTGCAAATCTGTTGAGAGTATATAATATTAAATTCATAAAACCGTCCGTGGCAGTGAGAACCTCTTGGCTAAATCTGATGCATTATGGCGAAGATAATGATGTCAGGAAGCGGAAGAAGCAATTACGAGCTGCTCCCTCTGGAGATGTTTCTGCGGAAACAACGCAGTATCCAGGCAATTTCGAGATTTTCATTTCAAAAGAGATTGTGGTAAATATCCCCTTTTGATATGCAATGCACTTTATTACATTGCGTATTTTTTTAAATAAGCTGTTCTTGCAATTTAATATTATTCGCTTGATTTTATTCATTAAAAATTGTTCACGGGAAATCACTTCTGGTTAATTTACATACATACATAGCTTGGCTACCTTGCATATTTTTGAAAGGAAGTATATTTTACCAGCTTTCATCTGAAATTTGAATGTGTATGCAATTATGCATGTATATATGTTTATATGGATGGATTTTCCTAGGTTAAGTTTCACGGAAAAAATAGTGTGGTTCTTTCAATATTTGTGTTAATACTTTCAGTATTTATTTCGGATTGGCATTATTGGAATATAGGTATGTCTACATGCCACAATATTTATGTGGTTTTATTATTAAATTTCGCTTATATTTCAGCTTTACATTTTATAATTGCATTTTTGTTATGGCAAATAGTTTAAATATTATTCGTGTTTATTTATATTTATTTATAACATAGTGTATTTTTAGTCAACAACGGAGGGTAATGTTTTCGAGCGTCCGTATGTTATGTTCGTATATTCGTATGTCTCATTTTTTGTACGTCTTGTGACTTAAACGTCATGACGTATTTTCATATAATATGATGTGTCATTGAATTGGTCTAAAGTGTGCAGAATGTATAGGCTTTTTAAGGAGTCGATTTTTATTATAATTGTCTAGTTAACACTGTGTTTCTGCAGAACAATTGAACCAATGTCATTGTAGGATGTAGCTGAGGTATTCACATAATCCAACGTAATCGAAATAAAATTAACCTCTCATATCTAGAGATAGATCTATGCGGGTTCATACCATTTGCGTAAACAATGTGAGTACATAATGTACGGAACTCGTAGCCCGTCGCTGCACGCATTAACAATGGGGTGCCATCGCCAAACAAAAACTTGATTTAGTAGCAAAGGTACACCTGTTTGCCGAATTGTAAAGATACGCAGGCAATTACGGATTGTTTAATACGCCCTTTTGCATCCATATATTAAAATAAATTCAGGTTTATGTGTAGCAAACGAGAACGATGCCAATCTGACAATTTATGGTCATTGCTGAATACATTGCATTTTTCTTGACGTACATAGAAAACATTGCAATTGTTTGACGTGATAACGTCTTATAATTCGATGGAGCCGGCTGCACGCAAAAAAATGACTCGCGCCTCGCTCTGAGGCGTTCCATTTAAGGCTTAAAGTGCAAGCGAGAGCGCGGAACGAGCGACAAAGAGGCACAATCGGCCTCTGCGTTTCATTTTCATCATCTCAGCATTCGACATCTGTCTCTCTCCTACTTGAGTGAACGATGCGTCCGCGTGGACAGCTGCGTGGACAATAATACATTTACATGTTTTTCTTATGACGTTGTCACGTTCAACTATCGTCAGTAAACCGACTTTATAGACAACCGATTTTTTTTTAATTGCGTGGATGCAACCCATAGAAACCTGTAGCTTATAAAAGTGAATACCTATATCCTGTAAATAAACGTTATCGATCCCAGTCTTTTGTCTCACATTTGAATTACTGAATATCATTCACATAGTTGAGCGGTACCGTTTAGTAAAAAAGCTAGGCCGTTAATTAAACGGCTAATTTGGATAGCTACTTAGCTGTAACATATCTATAACAAAATAATATATCTATACACAATGAAATATAATTAATATAAGTGCCATTTACTTAGTTTATTTAAATCCTTCGAAATATAGTGAAGCTAATTAAAATACTATTATGTGAAAATAATAAAGATTTAGAGTACTTAATATTGTAGAAGAACAGTTATCATATTGTATTACATTGATAACCTGAAATTATCCACTTCATTTTTGCAAAAAATGGAATAATACCGATGAGCGTTGTTTTTAGGGCCTCCGTTTTATGTCACAGCGCGTTATACGTTCTGAACACTAAAGTGAGGGAACCTCTGTGCGAGACAAACATTTTTTGGCAAAAATCTTATATGCAATGCACGTTTTTCGTGGACATAAATTTTAAATCGTTTTTGAAACGAACACGTGCATTGTACACAATTGTTATTATGTACGCATCAAATGAGCCGTATTAATAATCTGTTTTAATAATCTATTACATACTTTGCCGTTTATATACGCAATTCATAGATAAATTGATTGGTTACAAATCAATTCAATGCATAGTAATCTACACTTTTAACAGATGGGCTGTATCTTTGATTGTTGTTTCCATTATGAAAAAAAAAACATGACAAAAATAAATTTTAAATTTCCTGTTCTCTGTCATAAGGAGACATGAAAGTAAAAATTAGTAAATAATCACGTGTAAAAATCTTTTTATTTCAACGCTGATTGTATTGCCTCGGGTTTCTCTTACGTAGAGTATTAATTCCTTTCGTATTAAATGTTTTCTACAAAAAGGATTTACACGCCTCTCCAAATACGTTATGTTGGAGATAAGAGTGCGTGAGAACAATACAAGGTGCAGACACACATGCTCCAATGGACATCATGTGTAATAAAGCTTGATACTTCGCATTTAGTTCTTATATACTCGATTGGTTTATCTCTTAAAGAAACAAAGTTGTTTATGGATAGAGAATAATACAATAGTTGAGGGCGATAGAACTTCTTCGATTGATGGCAGTGGTACCAACGTCACACGTATTTATGCCTTATAAGAACGATGCTAGATGCAGTGTTAGAAGAATTGGTTTATAGCGTGTGCTAATGACATATGAATCTCTAACTTAGTCGACCGAGGTTGAAATGTTTATGATCGACTTCGGATATGCCTACCGTCCTATTTGGCGTGGAATATCTATCTGGCTCCATATCCGTGGGTAGCGTGACCACATAACATGAATTGGAGCTTAAAATTCTTTTGTGTTTATTAAGCGAGGACAGGTACAACCGAAAATCTTGATACTTGGTACGAATATAAAACCTGAAAATGTAGGGCTGAGATCGTATATAACGCAAATATCAAGTTTGATTTTTCCAAGAAGTATTTACTTGTATTAAAATTTCGTGAGGAAACCTAAGTAGATTAAGATAACTTTTAGGTTCTTAATTGATTCTGAAGTTTACCTACCCCTAGAGACCCATCCAATCTAAGAGAAATTATGGAACTAAACGCTTTGCACTGTCCCTTGGGGCACCAATATATTGTTTGTTAGATATTTTTAAACTATATCCTAAATGAAACATAACATCATAATACTATATTCGACAATACATCTAGCGGGCATTATTATTATTATTTATTAATTAAATGTATTGCTTATGATTTGGATATAAGCAGTGAAAGCCTATTGGTTGAAACTCCTCGATCGAGGGGTCCGAAGTTCGAATCCCAGGCATCTCTGATTTTCCAAAGTTAGGTGTGTATTATAAATGAATTATCGAATATAGGTGAAGGATAAATTTATGAGGAATCCTGTAAAATCTTTAAAAATCTAATCTTTAAAAATATAGTTCTCAAGAAGTCTGTGAAGTCTACATTGACAGACTTAGTCGAATCCTTCTCTTTATGAGAGGAGCACAGTGCATTAGCACTGGGACAGTAATGGGCTGTGACGATAGTTTGGATATCGTGCACCAGTAGGACAGTAATCGATGTCGATGACAACTCCAGCTTTGTATCCGACAATACAATTTTATCACATTGTCAGTAATTGCAGCCTTTATCTAGAGAGGACTTTGGAAATTGTTTCACTTCTCTCTCTTTTATTTTACCTTACCTTTGTACACATTTCGTCGACCCATCGCTTTGAATTAATTTCGCGCCGGCTCGGTCGTTTGTATTCTTTTGTTTGGTTCATGAATCGTTTTTGGCTGGAGATATATTTACGCCGTTAACAGTGCGACAACTTTGAAGCCAGCTATTTGTTTGATCGTCTCAATAGACTCCCATTACAGGTTTAATCAAGTTTGACGTAGATTAACCAATCTTTCTTATCACGGAGTGACTGATGGGATCGCGTCTTTGATTTTAGTTTATTTAGATATTTTGGTTCTAAGTGAATTTATTTAATCGGATTTCATCTTGGTTCATTGAAAAGTTACATTTGGGGTAGCAGAAGTCAGAGATGGCAATTTTAGTTTTTGCATGTCAAAAGATTGTCCCTCGGCCGTTATTCAAAAAATTTATTGCATCCTCTGAGTTTTTTACGCTAACGACGAAATATTGTAATATTTTAATGGACTATATGGAATATAATGATACTGCTACACAGACGAGCATTTGCTTGTATAGTGTAATACCATTCTGAAATTGAGTATTTTAGATAGAAGCATTCGATTGTATAACGAATTCCTTCTCACTACTGTAATGTAACATTGTACCATTATTGTACTCGGTTTTCCTCACCGATGCTCTGATGCAAGAAGATAAAAATATTTTTTATTGTAAAAAAAGCGTGGGGTGCATGGTGTCAATAGTTATAAATATTTTATTGATAGATATTGAGTAGAAGGATTATCATTTTGATAATATCTTAAAAAGCACACTATTCTTAATTCAAATTTTAAAAACATTATTTTCTATTTTTTAGTTGGATTTTCTATAAAAAGTGTATTTTTTTAGTTTTTTAAAACTATTATTTATTTTTCATTTTTTGGTCGAATTTTTTATAAAAGCGTATTTTTTAGTTTTTTTTTAACTATTATTTATTTTTCATTTTTTAGTGATTATTTTAGCGATTATTTTAACGATTATTACGTAGCGTATTATCAAGTTTATCTTTCGAATCAGCATCAGCACCTTTGCTTAGCAGTGCAAAAATGAATATTGGGTCTTTGTTTAACGCAGCTGTATGAAGTGGTGTTTTACATTGGTGTTTATTTTTATTGTTAACGTGAAAATCCCAGAGGAGTTGTTGAATGACATCCGAATTGCCAATGCTAACTGCTTTCTTTCATAATTTATACCATATCCCAGGTCCTCTATCTTGGATAAAAGTAATCACGGAAAAAGGATGATAGAGCATCTTTTAAAAACAGGCGCTGATGGCAATACTCAAGAGAAAAACGGTCAACTGCTTTTCATCTAGCCATTTCAAAAGGACGTCGTCCAATCATCGATTTAATATTACAGCATGATGATGTTAATATCAAAAATAATTCTAGAATTTCTTCTCTTTGTGTTGCTGCTGCCTGCAGAGATTTTAAGACTGTTAGTAGTTTAATTAATTTTACAGCTCGAGTTAATAATATAAGTTGTGACTATGACGATGAGCTGAAGTCATATATGCCTTTACATTTGGCAGCAAGAAATGGGAACAATGACATAGTGGAAATCTTGTTAAAGGAAGGTGCAGATGTTGAAGTGCTGAATGAATAAGGATGATGAGACACCGCTTCATGATGCTATTAACAACGGACGCGTCGAAGTTGAGGTCAGGTCAGGTCAGGTCAGGTCAAGTCAGGTCAGGTCAGGTCAGGTTAGGTCAAGGTCAGGTCAGGTCAGGTCAGGTCAGGTCAGGTCAGGTCAAGGTCAGGTCAGGTAGGTCAGGTCAGGTCAGGTCAAGGTCAGGTCAGGTAGGTAAGGTCAGGTCAGGTCAAGGTCAGGTCAGGTCAGGTCAGGTCAGTTCAGGTCAGGTCAGGTCAGGTCAGGTCAGGTTAGGTTAGGTGATGGGCGCGCCTGGTAGATTCCTTTATTGGTCTTAACGCAGACCTTCCGGGTCTCAGGAAAACAAAAATCGCTGATCCTGATTATCCTAGTAAGGATAACGGGTCAGAATGTTTAAAATATTGAATTGTCATCGGTCCTTAATAAGTATGCCAAAATTCAAGTTAATCCGACGTTTTGAAGAGGGTTAAAATCATGTTCAAAGATTCCGTTACATACTAACATACATACGTCTGAAGCTAATAAAAGCGTATTAAAAAGCAGAGGTTCGCGCCTGAGTTCGAACCTCGGACCTCTCTTAAAATCTACACGCTATGGATATTTTACGTTACCGATACCTCATAATAGTGTAGAATTTAACTCTATTTTACTGTTCCAAAAATAGTTTAGTGGGTATTTGTGTAAATGCATCGTGTTATTTTGTGGTTATCATAATCAAATAATCATATAACCAAATTATGTTTATTAATTAACGACATTTTATTATTTTGTTGTATACTTATAATATGACGAATTTAACAAACAAATGATTAGATTTAAATTGTGCATATATTATGGTTGCAAAACTATTTAAATAATAACGGTGTACCTAGATTTAATTTAATTTACAATAATATTCTTTATAATAAAATATTCAGGCGGCTTTCTCAACGAAGGTACAAGATTTTTCTGTGACATTTTATTTATTCAACCATTCCATTATTACGACTGTTTTGAAGGCAGCAGTGTGACCGCAGTTTGTGGCAAGCGGCCTAATATTCTTGGGGGCTTATAAAGAAGAAATTTTATTAACAAGGTATGAACTTGAAAACAAGCATGATATAAATATACAAACAGGTGGTTTGAAGGTTCGTGCCTTTCGCCTATCATTCTAATTCGAGATACTAGTAAATTAAACGTGAAATAGAGTTAAAATCTAAAAAAATATTTTTAACGTCGAATAGAGTTAGATAAATGATAAAAGGGTGAAAAGCATGTGAATATTATTTTTCATTTATAAATAAAAAAATAGGTCATTATTACGATTGTTATTGTAAATCCGTTTTAAATATAATATTAAACTAATAATCAATGTCTAAAATTTTTTGCTAAAGCTTTGTCAGTTTCTGCATACTAAAAAATTGACAAATTTCGATCTTTAGTAGGCATTTACATAAATGGAGTAATAATAGTGGGCGTTAACAGATTTACGAAGAATTTACTTACAAAGTACTACTTTGCTTACACTCTATATAAACTACCTAATGCGATACCAAAGCCGCTTAAAATACTTGCATCAAATACTATAAGTTTACACAAAACGAAAACATATTATTACGTTTTAACGATATTCCCTATCCTTTGAGCACCGAAAGCTTTTCTAACATGTTAATATCAGAATTGCAAAGCTATCAGCGTAAAAGCGGTATGGTAAGTCAATTCGCCTATTACGGCCGAGTGTAATGTTAATAAGAGTCGATATTTCCCGGGATACGGACGAGTATTCAAATGAAAGAGCTTTGATACGTATTTCTGTAACTGCAGTGCGGCAGCGGTGCGATGCAAAGCAAAAAAAATACCAGCAACATGAGCCCACTGTTTTCCATTACCGTAATGGAGTTACTTTCCGGTTATACTTTTAAGATTAGTTTCCGTGGAACACGTTGATAATGTTAATTTCTGTACTCAAATTAACTTGTCCGCTGTTGCTTTTGTTTTTTGTGACGTCGAAATGTGTATTTTTTTTTATTTTTGTTGAATGTCAAATAGAGCGCTGGGTGTAAATTCGAAATTGTAGGAATGAAATCTTTTAATTTTGTGTCATGTATACCTATGTGACATCAAATAAATAGTTAAACGGCAAATCATTAATTATTAGTTTATTAGCAAACAGTAGGCTTTAATCGGTATTATCCGGAAGATTCGATCTTTTTTCTACGCCAAGTGCTCCTTTAAACCTGACTATTGTCATCACATGTCTCCGTTGCATATACAATACGAAAAACCCCGATTTAAATTATTATTGTATTTTAAATACAATTGAAGTAGCATAACGAACATGTTGTCCACCAGATGGTAAGTAGGTAGATACTGCCGTCCATGGACATCTGTAACCAACTTCATGCAGAAAAGGAGGTATTGGAGGTACTATATGAAGTTGCTTAGACCTAAAGATAGGATAGGATTAAGTCTAGAAACGCCTTAAATTTGCATATTTTGAAAGCAACTTGTAACATTAAACAGTAACATGAAATTTGAGCGAATAAACTGAAAACGTGAAACTTCTACCTAAAATATTGCATGTAAATATGTTACCCACTTCCCCGTATTCTATTTTCAGTTGAACCAAATTTATGAAATTGTTGCACGTTAACACATCGTATTTTACATTTTGTAGGTGTTGTGTGAAATAAGGTGTGAAATGTGTTACAATTTTATGTTTATTTGGATGTTATATTAAATTTAAATTATTATTACGTATGTCTAAGATTATTATTGTTGAAGTAGTACCTACTTAGTTATTGCGTGATTGTTTTATTGATGAGAAAACTTGTTTAGAGACGTTGTGCACTTTTTGTGATGGGTAAATGGGTAAAAAATCTTAAACTCGCGTTAGGATCACGCATCCTGATCGAAAATTCGTAAGACGGCAGAGCATACTGCAAAAGTTAAGATGCCATCCGGTGTCAGTATAGGAAAAATATTTCATTGGCTGTCAGTTTCGTTATTATTAATTATATTTTATTACACAGGTTAGGTTTCGAAAGTTTTCACTTCTGCCGGCACTCCCGGAGTGCAACCAGTTGATTTTTTTATCATCGTCTTCGATTCATTTATGAGAGATTAAGAGATTTCACACTTAAATATTTTTCACACGATCATCTTTTGTTACAACTCTTGCAGTTTTCTTAGATTGATGGTCGTTTTAATTAACCATATAATACTGCGATTTTTTCCAAATATTTTGTACGATTAGAAAACTTCTTTAATCTTTACGGTTATCCTACACAGTTATCCAACCGTGTAGTATGCATGTATATCATTTCGTAATTATTTACATATAGGTTTATGTATACAAGCATATTAGGTATTTGCATAAGCACAAGTAACAATAACTAAAAAGTGTGTTGAGTGATTCTGCATATACAATACCTATTTTAAATAATATAAAATATATTTTAAGATAACATATAGTAGTTTCGAAATTTACTTATTTTCGTATTTTAAATATAAAGATTTAATGTAACAGTCAGACACACGAATTGCATTTTTGGCTTGATTGAATGGTTTTATGAAGTTATATTAAAAAAGTTTTGAAATCCGTTCCTTTTTTATTTACCCGACTGTCAAGGAAGGGTTATGTTTTTCGCGCGTATCTTGTATGTTTGTCTTTCTTTATTTGATCCGATCTAACAAACGGCTGGATGAATTTCAACAGTTAAGGTGTCATTATATTTGTCTCAATGACCCGAGTGTCCTTAGATAGGTGTTAGTAAAAAAAAAAATCAAAATTGCGGATTTTTGGCGCGAAATAGTAACACATTTAAAAAAAAAAGTTTACCGAACCTATCGAGTAGGGTATCAAATGAAAGGAAATTAAACGGAGATTATAAAAACATATTTGTATATATATAAAACAGCAGGGTGACTAACTGACAGACTAACTAAATGACTTTTTCATTTTTCAGAAATCAACGTACAGCCTAAACCAAGGATCTTACAGTTCTGAAATTTTGCACATAGGTTCTCTATGTAGCGTGAATAAATACTAAGAAAGGCCTTTTGGAAATTCTACCCTTAAGAGGGTAAAATAGGGGAAAATAGTTTTTTTGAAATCCTTTAATTTTGAAGCAACTACTATAAAAAATTGTATTTGGCTTTCTGGATAGGAACAAGGACGCACTTATTTATCCCCCTCCGAAAAATCAACCCCGTAGAGGGTAAAATAAGGGTAAAAAGTTCATTTGAACAATCGTCAATTTTGAAGCAAACACTATGAAATTTTGTATCAGGCTTGTTGGATAAAAATAATGGAATTCTACCTCTAACGAGGTAAAATAATGACCGAAACTTTAATTTACTGAAGTTATATATTTTATAGACCGTAAATGGTGGATTTGTTCGCGAAATAGTAACACGTTTTAAAAAAAAGTTTAACCAAACCTATCGAGTAGGGTGTCAAAATAAAGGAAATTAAGTGATAAGGGTTGTTCACCCTTAACATTTTTTTATTTACATGGCAACACATCGTTTGCCGAGTTTGCTAGTACATATTTACTCGTATGTACACATCGAGATGACTATCTGACTAAATGAGTGAGTTGCTGTGCCATAGATCAACGCAAAGGGAAACCGCTGAACTTAAGCGTGCTGGAATTCTACTCATAGGTTCTTTATATAGCGTAAATGAGTACTACGAGGATAAAAAAATAGGATAATATTGTTTGAACATCTTTTGTTTTTGAAGCAGACACCTACTATGAAACTTTGTATTTGGCTTTCTGGATAAAAATAATGAAATGCCTTCACTGCTTTTGGAAATTCTACTTCAGCCTTTTTGGTGCAGTCGGGTTTTTGATTTTTTAAATTAATTACTTGTTCATTAATTTGATAGTAACTTTTCTAATAAAGAGAAAACATTGAAATGGGTAGTTAAATAGGGATGAAATTATTTGCTCCTTGTATATTAACTCTGTCTTTACTGACAGATAAGGTCAAATGAGGCCAATATTTGACGCATAGGGTTACAATTTTTTAGCTATTTGAAAAGTTTCTTTTATAGACATATGTTCGGAATTTGTGCAGTATTTTTTTCTTTTTATAAATGTATAATTCCAGAGGCATAAAATTATGATTGAAAGGTTGGATCTTTATAATTTTATTATTTATCAACCACGACTATACATATTTATCTACCTAACCATATTTGGTTTTAAATTTTAATATACATGATATCTTATTTTTTTTTCCACCTTAAAATTTTTTGAATTTTTGTTTAGTGTCTTGTTCTATATACCAAAATAAGGAAAAATAATAAGTAAACAGCTTAAGTGACGAAAAAATATATTTGAACTAAACTGCCTTAATTGTAAGCTGTTTAAGCAAACCTATGGGTAGCCACTCATCAATAAATCACACGGCGCTCAAACTGAGAGACTGCATTATCTGTCGTTTGTCTCCCGAGACAAGACGATTGATGATAGTGTTAACTATGTAAGAAATACGTTAGTGTTTCTCAGCAGGTTTTCTGAAGTAATTACCTACGAGAAAAACATGTGTTTTGGAATCGCAACTATGTAAAACTTTGTGGTTCGACTGGAACGCTACTCTAAGGTTCGGCTGCGTTAGTATCACTATTAATATTTGTTTTATGAAAGAAGTTTTAATGGTCATGTATTCTGATTGTTATATAAAAGTATAAAAGTTAGATAAAAGGGATGCATATATTATTATGACGACTCTAGGTTTTTTAAACATGTCTCTAACGACTATGTTATTATGTTATTAACCATATGGTCTTTGCTATCCATGGATATTTGGCACAGATTCCTTACCCTGAAAATTAATTAGGTAATATTATTGTTGTTAGTTAAAAATACGTTTGGTAGATGTACCGCTGCAATGGAAGTAGTAAATGAAATGAGAAGTGACTCGACAACGACAATACAATATAAAAATATAAGCGTTAAAAACTAAAGCTTGCATTAATTCTGCGTAAATTGGAACGTATTTAAGTTAAGTACGTTTCATGAAATAAAGTTTAAAGTTGGAATGCATATGACCTTTTTTAAGATGGCCTTAGGACTTAAAGTCAGAATAGATTCAACAGTTTAAACTATCTTGTTTAACTTAAACAAAAGTAAGGAAAAGATAAAGAAAACGGTTGTGTTCCTGAAGTGAGGCAACATCTCTTATGGGAATTTCAACAACACACGAGCGTCTTTCGTTGAAGGATAGCCTCTTTGCAAAGATTGCTCACTTATTTAGGACTCTATTCAGAATTTAAACTAGTATGTAAGTTTAAGGTATTTTGTGAACATGATAGTATCTACGGCTTGTACTTGAGTAACGTTTACAAAATAAAATATAATTAAGTAAGTGTTTACACCATGATAAAGTTTTAGAATACATTTTTAAAATTGTATGTACTAACTGACCCGGCAAACGTTGTGTTGCCATATAAATTTAAAAAAAAATTAAGGTTGAACAACCCTTATCACTTAGGGGTATGAAAAATAGATAGTAGCCGATTCTCAGACCCACTGAATATGCATATAAAATTTGGTGAAAATCGGTAAAGCCGGAGTAGTACGGTCGCTAACATTGTGTCGAGAATTTTATATACAGGGTGTCCCGTAAGTACCACGACAAACTTGGGGAGAACATAGGTGAGGGTCTTACCTCTCTGGGAAAAAAAAATTACCTTGGTAAAAGTGTCACCGTTTTTGCACTATCAATTGTTTTAGATTTTTTGAGAAATTCAACCCTCTTCATCTTCTTTCGTTAACTGCGTGTACAAATTTGGTGTTGCAGTGTTATTTTTTTCTGATAAATACTATCAGATAGTTGGTCTATCATATTGAAATGTAAATTAGTTAAAAGATGTAAAGGAACTATGAAAAAAAGAGGGATGTTTTTAGATTTTAATTTTTTTACTATTTTTCCCTCAACTTTGACTCGTCGCGGTGAAAAAAAATGTACTGAACTATAAGTGTACGTTGCACCGAAAAATATGTCCAGTTAATAGAAATTTCAAAAAGGTACCACACTTACTATTTAAAGTTGAAAAAAAAAGTTAAGGCCGTTTTTGCATGAAAGGGACTGAAACCAACTAAAACGTAGTGATAGAGTTTTTATTTAAATTACGGTTTCTACCGACTCACAACGTGTCAGGCAGTACTAAATTACATTATTACCTAGTTACACACTTAAAAATATCATTCTTCATTTGTAAAAAAACAATTTAGTAACTATCTAGCAAACAAAGTATTACAATTTATTAAGTCACGTTTTACCTACTTTGAACTGTCGTTTCGAAGTGAAACTTCGTACATGTATGTAATTTGAATGACAATACCATAATTTGACATCTTGGAACAGATCTGATGATGTAGCCAGCAGGTGCATGGTTCATTTCTTAGTAAATCCCTCGAGTTTGGGCTAAATTGGTAAGAGATCTACCATCCATATCCTGAGAGGAGACCCGTGCCCAGCAGTGGGATAGTAATGGGTTGATGATGATGATGAAGATCATATCTGAGAGTCGTACCGAAGGTTGGTCACACATACATTGCTAACCCTGATGACTAAGTTGGAACTCTCGGGATAATTATGTATTTTTTACTTTCAAACCGGAACAAACATTGTTGTTATTATGTAGAAGTAGGTGTGGCGGTAATCAAATATAAAAAAGTTTTTTGTGTACGAAAATACCTATAATGTATAATATGCGCTTCCTTTTGAGCAGGATTTCTACTCAATGAACGTATCGAAAAGTTGTATCTTTGTAATATTATACAAATTAAGCACAATACAAGTTCTGCAGTTGAAAGTTGGAAATGTTTTGATCATTTTCAAAAGGAAGTTATATATAGGAAGTCAATACTTCCAATCATTATCAATATCTGCTGTTAGAAAAAGAAGGATGATTATGGCCACTCGAGCTTAACATTTTTCATCTCAATTCACAAGATTAAAATTTTTTGGGTAACTTCAAGCATATGTATAGATTTTCGTGTGATTGTTCTTGTATTATTTTAGCAAGAGATAATTATTTACTTGTAAATGAAGATGATTATATCAAGTTAATAATGGTGCTAAGGTTCCTTGGATTAAGGTTCAACGTGGATTTCCAATACATGAAGTTTAGATTTTAATCAAGCATTTACCAATCTATGTTATATTTTGGAAAAGAAACAACGGCTTGACTATTTACATATTTATTTTCATTTTAAGATAAATGAAATGCTACTGCTCTTTTAACTTTAGTAAGCACATATGGTCTAAGTTTCTATATTTGTGTCAAATTATACAAAACCTTATCAATTCAAAAAGTTTTAATGGAATCACAAAACAATTTAGGGACTGAGAACTTAGGAAAATCTAACAAGTATTTAAAGTAAAATTCACAAATTATGAAGTACAAACTCTGAACAAACATCTTTACGCGCATGTTTGGAGATAAAGTTTCTGAATTAATTTGCTAAATAACGTCGAAACACGAGATTTAAACTTGCCTCCCAACTTCGCTTGTTAAATGTTAATTGTTATCAGGCGCGATTGTATTTTAAAACTGTACGTGATTTTTTATTGTTTCTAAATTTAAAATGTTGTATGTTACTACTGCTCACGTACAACTTCCAATATCACATGGAATAGTTTCTATATGAAGCTAATTATACACGCGTTGCCATTCCTGAGCTGACAGTCTTCTCGTAAGTAAGTCAGTCATCATCTACGCCTTCCATAAAACCATAAGATCTTCTTTACATATAAATAACTATATATCTTATCATTTTCATCTAATTATTAAATAATGAATTTCAAAATGTTAAGATGTGATATGATGTCAAGATCCATAACCAGAATTTGATATGTTTTCTTCGTAAGAAAAAATCTAAGTCTACGACTCTATTTGTATATTTGATCACTTAGTAAAGTCAGTTTGTAAAGGGAAACAGTTTTCGTTTTGCGGCGTTGGTCGACGGAAATGATATGTCATGCTAAGAAATTCCGATAGCTTTGTATGACCGTTAGTGGAAAAATAACATAAGTGTTTACGTACATCAGATAAGCAAGCGTTTTCGGCTGTCAATATAATATAGGATTGATATAATCGCAACTTATCCACAAAATTTTACTACCTATTTTTACTTAGTTTTGTTATGATATCGATAATTATAATAATTCCGAGCCAGCGTAGATGAATGAATAATACGGATACTAAGAATAAATAATATGAATAATAACTACTCAATCAAACAGAAGCAGTAGGTGTCAGCCTTTCCCGCATGCTACCATGCGACCACACATACCGCCGTCCTTCCTGGTCCTTCCTGACGATTCGAGCAACCACTCTTGCCGCCCGCAAGCGAAAGGCGTCAACCACAAGCATCTAACATGACAATGCTTTCGGAACATTTCGTGACAATTTTTTTGGTACAATATCCATTAAACCAACAATTTAACACAGGTACTTGTAGCGTAACATAAAATAATTTTAAATCGAACCCGTAAACCCATTACTTACTGAGGGAAATGGAATATCGTCAATTTATTCCAACCGCGCTGGATTGTTCCGAACCATTAGCTTTTTCAATCCCAAGGATGAGCGTAAAGTGGTATTGATAACGCGAGAGTTATTATCTTAAAGTAATATTCTCAAATGAAATACGCTTCGAAGCGATTACTCTGGAATGTTAATGGCCGGCTCACACCATCAGATATAATTAAAGCCGATTAAAATACGAATTCAGTTCAGTAAAAAGCGGTCCTAGATTAAATGTCAGCAGACAAATTAAGTACCTCATAATTAAATTATTTTTGCAGATTTTGAGCTTTTTAGAAGTACTAGTTACAGTCTATTTATTCAGTGGTATATATATATATAAAAACGGAACACAACAGTGCTCAACACTGCTGTTATGAGGCAGAAATAGGTGTGGTGGTGGTGCCGGCGGAGTCGAACAACAAAGGGTTCTACCACCTTCAAAATAATAATTAATAAATAAATATAATGTATAATATTAAATACTTAATGTAATTTAGTCTATGCATAGTTTGTATTTAGTAGTAAAGCTAAACGGACTAAACATGTGCAACGTATTACAAATCACACATTACACATCACTTCGCTACATTGGGTATTACTAGAAGGGTATACACTCAAGCGGATAGTTCCTATGTACTGGGAAACGATGCGAAAACAGTTTAGGTAGAAAGGATAAGTGTGTTTTCGTAGCACGTGTAGAGAAATTCCACACCACTCGGCTATTTACGGGCGATGGTGCGATAAGCATTTTCTCTTTCAATACCATCAAAGAGACTGGCCGCTATTCAGGCTCTCGACAAATGTAACCCGTAAAGGATAAGGAGATTGCTATCCCGTGGACCAGTTATATATAGCGGCCTTGAGTCCCATTTCAATGACACAATACGAACCGGCCTTTTTAGCTTTGGAGGTCAGGATCGAAATATTACCTGAGCACTTCAATTCCTGATGAAGCCTATCACAGTAATTGTCGGCATAGCGACGAAAAACTTGAGCCATTATTCCGGTCCGTTTGCTAAAACAAAAGTGTTCTTAATTCTTGATCTGGGATTTGAAGTGATCGTTACTTTACATGGTTCGTTTGACGAGTTATCACTCGCGAAATCGCCTTTCGGAATTAATTTCGTGAAATAGTCAGCGTTATCGTTACAATGTGCGATTATTCTTTAAATTATTTGAATTAAATTGTTGAGTTTAAATTGTACATAGTCTACACTTTTCAGCGGCGTTTGATGTTTTTTTTATAATAAATCTCTGATAAGTATATATAATGAGTAAAATGTTCGTAGATTTAAATTATTTTATAAATATCAATCAAGTTGATGCGATGCTGGGGAAACTTTACCAGCTTTCTGAAGTAGGGTTGACCAAAAACAATACTGTTTTGTCTCATGAAGATCTCCAAAACGTTTTCATTTGTAGAACGTAAACTTTTGAACATTGCTTTTGAATTTTGTCAAAAGTGGAAACCCATGGAAAGATTAATCATTTTGGGTTATTACCTAACTTGGCGAGACGCTCTCAATTAAGCAGAAGCTAAAAACTGTTAGGGATTCCATTTACTTTTAAATGGGTAGGAATAAAATTAAGATATTCCAGTGTATATTATAGACAATATTAGACGTTAATAGTGTATATTATAACCAATTATAGACAATGTCTACTAAATATTGTTTAGGTCGCTACTCGTTTGTAAGGATTAGTCGCTAGCGTAACCGCAAATCTGTGGTAAATCAGATTTGTGCGCAAGCTGCACATGTGTGCAGTCAAAACATATCTTGCAGGCTTAGTGACGTCACATACTTTACGCGATAGAAGTTTACAAACAAGCGTACATAAAACCGAATCTATGCAATTAAATAAAGTGCAAAAATTTGTTTAGTTATTTCAAATAAGTATCTTCCAGCTATATATTTATATTACATTTTTTGTAATGTTTATGTTATTTGTGTCTTTGTTCTTATGTACCGGCAATTTTAAAAATGACTGAACCAATTCAAATAGTATTTTCATACAAGCTTGGATGAAGTCAGTAAAAATAACGCTTAAAGTTATTCCGGAAGTTTCTAGGGGTCGCATATAAAAAAAATTAAACCCTGCAAGGTGTTAGCAAGCACAGTCGCCCGTACTTTGAAGGTACCGTAGTCCAACTGACAAACTTCAGTACAGTCTAAAACACTGAAAATAAGATTGAGGCGCGCTTCTATTGGTAATGGCTTTGTTGTGTTCAGTGCCAGTTCGACGTGAATTTCCCGCTGTATTCACGTGAAAGTTATCAAAGCTCTTCTGACTAACATGTGGTACCTCCAGCTCGAAGTTAAAATAAAACTTGTTCTTAAAATCAAACTGTATAGCGAATCGAAACAAATCGCTACTTATATTCTAAAAAGGACAGATCCCACATCGTCTGTGTAATTTTTAAACATGGAAATAAACCCAGTATCGTAAACATGTGAAAACATCATCTTTCATAAAAGGGTCTCACACTTTCTATGAAAGATGAATCAATTATACCTTTCTAATGTTCACCGAATATATTTTCGTAAAAAAATAATTTTACCCATGAAAAGCTGTAGCAACTTTTAAAGTTGTAATCATTTTAGTTCTCAGGAGTCCAATCTGTGATCGGCTTCCGGTAGTTAAAAATTGTGTGTTGATTTGAATAATATAACTAAAATAAATTTAATAAAAGCGATAGTATGTGTAGGAGGCGTGCGATCCAATATCTTTATATATATATTTCTTATGTGCGTGTGTATGTGACTGAACTGCTTCTAAACGAGTGGACTGATTTTAATGAAATTTGTTGTGTGTGTTCAAGGGGACTTGAGAATGGTTTAGATTCACAATTTAGTCCGTGGGAAAACGTTTTTTTAATTAATTTTTAATTCGTAAGTAGTTATAGAATCGGAAACTATGCATTTGATCAAGTGATGATCTTTAGCAAAGTTATTGTCCAAAAGCCCACGAGGGTTTGGGAGTTGGTAAGACCAATTTTCGACAGATGGCACCACTGTCATTACAATGCAGGTACAAATTTTCCGTTTTATGTATGTCATATTATATCTTTAAAATGCGGGCGAAGCCGCGGGCACCACTAGTATAAATATATGTCCTGAAATGTGCGTTGAAGCAACAACGAGTCATCCTTTCCAAAATTTCAGATTGTTATGACTTTCGCAAAAAACTTTATCCAATTACCAATAATCGTTTCTTAATATCTTCCACCTGAATGATTGTCAGAAGTTTGATCGTTCTCTTTATTTCCCATTTTCCTTTTGAACAAGTTGAGTACCTATTTATTCTTGGTCCTTACCGTGTGCAGTCAAGTTATGAGTAAGCAGTAAGTAATTGAAACGAAATAAGTATTTGTCTAATTTATTGATTTGTTTTAAATTTTATTATGTTTTGCAAAGTAGTCCAAAAAGAGTAATGTTAGAAGTCGAAGAAAAATGAAAAGTTATTGGTAATTTGTCGATATAATAAAAGTGCGGTCAGCCCTTTACACCATTAATGGCACATGTCCAAACACCCTTTATTACATATTATGTAAATAGCTATGTAAATTGAGCCTCTGAACTTAGCTTTGGAAATAGTCGATATTTATCGGTTGAAAAGCCACTAACAAAGCTACACTCACAGCCCCACACTAGGATTCCCTGTATAGTAGATGCCATGGACACACACGAAGACGATTACACATACTCAGACCTAGAACAGGTACCTAAAGCCATCACTCAGATATTTATGGCTGGGGATCGAGCCTGGACCCTTTTGCGCATCAGACTGGTTTGGTGACCGGTACGCCACGCGGGTAGTCACCACCTATATATATCTTTTTATGCATCAAAGCCAAACAATTTACATATAACAATTGTTATTCTGCTTACTAATAGCCTTTGTTTTCGAAGCTTTTTATCTTAAATTATGAAAGAAAATGTCTATGTCTTTTTTAGATATGAGATACCGAAAAACATTTTAGAGAGAAATTCCATGACTCGTTAAAATAGATCTGTCTAAAAGACTCTCAAGTGCGGTATCGCTTTACAAAGTCATAATATTTCAAAGTCAAATATAAAAGGCTTCAATGAAATTTAATATGCAGTGCTAACTAGATAACATTTATTTAATCAGGCGGTGAATCAAAATAGTCAGGAATTTTACAGGTACAAACGGTAATGAGGATTAAGTGGAAATAATGAACCAATTTTACATTGAACCTGCTTAGGCTTCATTAATTTAATTTAATGTAATTTACAGTTTTCATTATTCTCGATAAACGTCAATGTTTTTTCCTAGACTTTTATAATTAGGTTCGTCATCATTGTTTGGTATAATGACTGGCAATCAAACTAAATTACTTAGTAAGAATTTTATCTGAAGCCGAACATTGATTTATATATTGCCACCTCTAATAATATATGCTTCATAACTCTGTCTTTATACTAAAACAAAGAATTGCTATACTGCTGCTATAAATCAGAATTAGGTGTGGCGGTAGAGCCTCTACAATCACACTTCTACTCATGCAGGTATACATATGAGACACATACTGAATTTATTGTATACATGTTTGAATTATGTATTAAATATTAGTAAGAAATTGAGAGAATCCAATCAACAATCAACCAAATTTTATTAAAGCTGCTAAACAAATCACGTACCTTATGAACGTAGATAAATATCAGGATTCAAAGATGTCATGTACTAACGGCATAAATATATCTCTCGGTAAGACCAAAGCATTTGCCATCCAAACAAAAGAATATAAACGGCCGCCCTGGTGCGAAATTAATTCAAAACGATGGGACGAAAATGTGTACACAAAGGTAAGCGAAAATAAAAGAGAAAGAGCTGAAACAATTTCCAAGGTCCTCGGAGATAAAGACCGCAATTACTACACTTAAATTGACAATGTGATAAAATAACTAAATGAAATGTCGTTGAGTTATCAAGGTTTCGTAGAAAATTCATTCTATTGTTTTGGAATGAAGGACAAAGTGGATGTTTATAGTATAGTATAAAGATATTTTTATAAGACATTTCGTATTTAAATCGAGGTCGAGGTGGTTCGATCGAAATAGACCGATATCCATTTCTGTAATCATTTTGTTATCGTCTTTTCTGTTGGTATTTTGACTAGAAATGGAAGAGGAAAATGCCTTGCTAAATAAATGCTTAGTACAGATAAAATCCGTTAAAATTGTTAATAGGTGTATTTAAAAGATAAATAAATAAATAAAA
This sequence comes from Epargyreus clarus clarus, assembly GCA_014595695.2. Lineage (NCBI taxonomy): Eukaryota > Metazoa > Arthropoda > Insecta > Lepidoptera > Hesperiidae > Epargyreus > Epargyreus clarus. The sequence goes on along the minus strand of JACTTY020000023.1, from coordinate 3,376,376 downwards.
ATAATTTTGTTCAGAATTTCAGACGTTCAGATTTGTAAAACAGGCAATATATTCCCTATGCGTTATTGCGTAGACATTTCAACTTATCTTTAGGGGGAGAACTCAATCTGTTTCATATGAAGTCTTACCCCATCTCAGATTAGTCATAAAATATAGTACTTACAACCAATATAGCTTAACCGTTGAGGTACCACAGGTACACAAATTCTTAGAGTGAAGCAGTTCTTAAATTTTGGTATACGGATGTAGACGAAGGCTGACGAACATATTAAGTCACCATTTGAGTCCTCAGTAAGGGCAAGTAAGTAACGGTATCTGTGTTTGACTCCAGGTAGAAACCCTGTTTTACATGGAGTTTATAACAAATGTACTTGGATGACAGTGACCGTTTACCATCAGCTAGGTTCCATGCTGATAGCCATAATTGGCAACTAAAACAACTAACTCTACCCCCAAACTTGGGGGGAGACTAATGTCTACCCCCAAGTCTACCCTCAAGACCCCTCTCACTTTGAGAAGAGACCCGTGCCCATTTAGATTGTTATCAGTCGACAACGAAAATTACATGCCCGTTTGCTACTGGGGGTTTGCTACTGGGGGTTTGCTAAGAAACTAAAACTAAAGAACAAACGAAATGCTACTGTGTGCTATATCCTCAAGCGCGAACGAAATTAAAGCTAGCTGTAATGGTTGTCCATTGAAGCATGGACTCCGCGCCTTGTATCGTTCTCACGCACTTTTACCTTCAACACAACGAGGTCGGGGAGGCGTAAAAATCCTTTTTCTAGAACCTTTTAGGATGAAGGGAAAAGACACCTACATAAAAGGAATTCGATACAATCCGAGCATACAATGAAAGAAAATAAAATTATCGTGTTTATGAAGCGGGAAACCAAGGTTTAATTTATCTTACTGTTACGTTTTCGTCGTGAGATTTGGATACTTGTTGCGTATTTTTTACTGAAGTGGTTTGGTGTTTGGAATGATATGTAATTTATTTAACCCCTAGTTAATTTTACAATTCAATTTAATTCTGTTTATTTTCAAGAACAGTGGTATTGCTCTTAAAATTTAACATGTTATCTTATGTCTTTCTCACTCGAGTTTGCAATATTAGAGAAATTACAATAGATACTAGTTACAATTAACATTTATATAACTACAAATTAAAAAAAAAAACAAATAATTACGTTGTACAGAAATACATAATAATAAGTATTACATTTTCGTAGTCGTGAAAATAACACATATAAAAGTGAATCTGTGTTCAGTTTTTGTTTATAATATAATATTTACACACCACCACACCACAGCTAGGTACATCTTTTTAAAGCCTAAAAGCCAGCTGTCTTACCCGTCTTAATCTTCAGAAGTTGCAATGCATCTGTGATCAGCTGCAGGTAGGACCAGTTCTATATTGAGCTGGTTACAGATATTTATGGGCAGCGGTTACTATAAGGTAGATGGTTGTTTTCTACTTCAGTCTTATTAAAAAACCATGAAGTGCGTTTTCAGCAAAATGTTTATCTCTTACCCGATTATTTTCCGTAATAAAAACTGTGCACAAAATGTACACCGGGAACAACGTGCGGGTTCTGTCAATTTCATGTTCAGAACGTAAAATGTGCTGTGACATAAAATGAGGAGGGTCTGCAAACAATAGCGCTTGTTGGTAATACTAATGTCAAAGGAAACGAGATAAGTCAGGCGCACTGAAAATAAATAACAAATTTCTATGTTTTTGAGTGAAATTCGTATATTATGGAGTTTCTCTTCTTTCCATGAACGAAACAAGATGCTGTGTGTCGAATGTATTTTGAATGATTAAGATTTTTTATAAGTTTTTTTTATAATATGGGAGTAGCAGACGAGCATGCAGTCCGTCTGATCGTATATGGCTACTGCCGCCCATGGATATCTGTAATAAAACCCAGATAGTATTAAATTTCAACTTGAGGTCGGCCACAAATGTGCCGCTACCCCTGAGAACTAAGGTGAAACGCCTCGAAAAATTATGTCTCCTTTACCACACCCTTCAAACCAGTGCACAACAGCGCTTAATACTGCTGTTATGAGACGGAAATAGATGTAGCGGTAGTGCCGCCGGAGTCGAACCACAAAGCGTTCTACCACCTTGTAGATTAAAGTGGCAAACGATTATGCAGTCCACCTGATGGTAAGGGGTCAATGCTGCCTATGGATATATGCAACTAAGTCGATTTACAAAAACGATTCTACCCATAGCCGATAACAGTACCCCTTACCATGAGTTTTTACGTTTTGACAAATATGACTGTTTTGGTATTTGTTTACGTATTTTAATTCCCAAGGTAATTTCCAAGTTCTGACACAATCCGCTAGGGGCGCTGATTGAAAATTATATGGGCAAATACGTAAACAAATACCAAAACAGTCATATTTGTCAAAACGTAAAAACTCATGGTAAGGGTACAGGTATATTGCCACTCGTACGGACTAAGATAGTCGCCTACGAAGTCAACGAAATCTATTATTAAAATAACGCTTTCTATACTTATTGTTTTCTCTCGTAGATCGTCAACACGATAATATGTCTATTTAGGACGAGACGGTCTTGTCAAAGGCGAATGAAGTTTACTAATCCGTACTTGTGCCTATTTCAAGCACTTGGAACTCCGGTCTAAGTCCTTTTTTATCCAAAAGAGGACCTGAATCTAACAATGGGAAAATAGGTTTATAATGATGATAATGAAGTAAACTATTAACGGTAAATAAAATGTCAGTACAGCATTCAATACTTTATCTATAGATAGTAATAACATTAGAAGTAATCAACCGTGTATGCGGGCAAAAGGAAAAAGGAATTACAATACGCTTTCTCGCAATAATCTCTACCGTTTGTTTAAGAAAAAGCGAGAATGCAGTTAACCGTAAACCGAGGTCGGGTAAATGATGTGGAACGACGATACGGGATACATAGTACCTGTAAAAGATTTACAATTTGTTGAATTGCTTCCCGAACGTAGTGGTCATGCTAATGGAGACTGGAGTGGTCAATGGTCATGTCGATTAGAGGTCGACTTTTGGACTGAAGTCGCAAATTAATTATGTAAAGATAATAATTTTTACAGATCTTTGTAGTCATTATTTCTAGTAGACATTATTTCTTTAGTAATTTCACAAGAAATGTTATTACAAAGTTTTAGTGTACCAAAAATGTTTTTTTTTTAATTTTAATTTTATGTTACAATTACGACGCCACGAACAAACGGAAAACTAATTATACTGTAAAAGATTCGGATTATTTCAAATGACACATTATATTAATTGATTAACTTATTATTCCGTTAAAGTTTTGGGTTCGATTCTCGGTCAGAATAAATCCGTTGTAAATATACTAAGAAAAAAGTTTTTTCATATTGATGTAGTAGTTTGAATAACACTAAAAAATCTTAAATTTAAACGATCGTTTACATACAATAACGTTGTTAAAATTCGCTCGTGGGACTACAATACGTAATAGTTAGCGTGGATGTACAATCATTGCCAGCAGGTTACCTTTTCGCGCGTTAAATCACGTTTTTGTTCGGAGACAACCTTTGTTTGTGGGAAAAGCTAGCAACGTTTTAAGCGTGACTCCCGCACCGTACGATAAAGGACGAACCCGTGGGTCTAATTGTTGATACAAGATAATAAATTAGTTTAATTATAAGCGTACGTGCTTTACACACGTTAAGAAGGTAAATCCTCGTGTTATTATATGATAAAATTTGTATTTTAAATAGGAATAAATTTAAACACGGTAGATCACTTTTGGATTCAACTGTACCTCTGTAATTTCTGAGTTCTTGTATTTTGGTTAAATGGTTCTAATTAATTATAGATGAGAGTAGGATTTTAAATTAGGTGTCAGAAGTAGCATAGTACTTGTATCTACGTCTCTGAAATAGGACTCCTTGCTAAGGTAACATTTGGATTGGCTTACAAAGGCTATGTCTAGCTTAGTAATTATCCCAGCTTGATCATATCTTTAATTGCCATAGCGCCACTAGTTTAGAGCTTAGTTCTTGTATACACAAAAGGAAAAAATAATATGTAGATGCTATAAAAATAACACACGAATGGAGTAGAAAACAATGTAAGTTAATAAAAACTTGTTAATAAAATTCTTTATCTTAACGAGATTTTAAATTTACTTCACTAGCAGACGAATATATTTTTTAATTTAAAACATTACAAGAAATCAAATCACAGTAAGATTTCTCGTAAAAAATGGAGGCACATTTTTCCGTGCGTTCTATAGCGGTATATGGTAGGTATTAATCAACTTCATACCAAATTAAGATTTAATCCGCTAATTCGAATTTGTTAGACGCAGCCGTCAGATGATAATCCCTAACAAAATTTCGTGGTGAATTTATTTTGATGCAAATAAATACAGATTCGTCGCACCTGCTATATTGCGATGTTGGGAATACGAGTAATTATAACGAACACTAAGGGAAATAATATCTACAAATTACTTTGAGGATTCTACCCCATTTTATTCGGTGAAAACATTTTGGCGCTAAGAGGATCCTTGAACATGTTACTTCGTAATGGAGAATGTAATGATTTTTTTTATTTGTTGTGCAGTTTTAATAATTGTCACGAAGATATAGCTTATGTAAAGTTATACATTTATTTACAAATATGTTACACATGTACAAAATAATATTATGCTAAACAATACTACTAACATCTTGTTCGATTGGCTCCTATTCTTGATTTGGATTTGTGTGTTGTAGTGTATACCCATATTTGTGTGTTCATGATAAGTATCTACGAAATATGAAATCTTAGCTTGCTAATGTGAAGTTGAGTTGTAGTAACAATAAGAGTTTTGTTAAAAAACGAGAAACTTAACTCATAATAAAGTAAATTTTTATTAAAAAAAAAAGTTAATGCAATCTTGTTCAATTTTTTTAATTTGAAATCGAATACGAGAATAATGATATCTACACTAATATTATAAAGAGGAAAATTTTGTTTGGTTGTAATGAATAGGCTCAAAAACTACTGGTTCGATTTTAAAAATTATTCCACCATTCGAAAGCTACATTATCCACGAGTAACATAGGCTATATTTTATATGAAATATATTTGATAAATAGATTTTGAGGTGGTACGAAGTTTCCTGGGTCAGTTAGTATTTAATATCATAAAAACAAGATGTCAATTTCTTTTAAAGTATAAAGCTTTATAGGTACAAGTAGACCTAATTTTATATTCTTGGAGAAGTGATTTATTTTATATTTTCAAAGAAATTTATATATTAAAACTATATTGCAGGCAAGTTGCTCAAATTATATGGCTTTCTATTTATAATAGCCAGTCATTAATGTCTAGTTGCTACAGAAAAATAATATTCATGCTCTAAGCGGATTCCAGCGTTGCAAATTACTTATAGGAATTGTAGAAAGAAATATGCGAAGTCATAAAATGTGCATTTATTTGAAGCGCGGAAAGGCACTCGCCACAATAACATTCTGAAGAAATTATCTTGAATCTGCCTTGAAATTGTTGTTTCCGCGGTATTGCAACAGGACTTTAGAGCCGAGGGCGTGATTGCTTCAACAGCTTCTTTTAAATCATTAGCTTTATTATGAGGCAGGTTTCTCATTCTTCAATTATAGAATTAAGGTGGGTAAAAAGTAATGGAGTTTTAGTTAGAATCTTAAACTATAATAATTAAGGCCGTTGTGATTATACAAGAATTGTGTACATACATACATAATGAAATTCATATCAACTGAGTTTAGTACAAAGAAAACTTTAAGAAAAACGTACTATTGTTTATGGAATATAATTTGATATCACATTAAATACAAATTCCCAATATTCTCGAAATACACTATAGTTCTCAAAGTTTATAACAATGCAAGTTAAGCAATGCAATGAAATATTTTGCAATCATCTTTCTTATTTTAGTCTGAGATTATAAGTAAAGAAATTCAACATTAAATATAATTTTGTACACTAAAAAAAATACTCACGTAGTCATTTATCCATTCTTTATTTACACTTAATTTGCTATAACTCAACTATATTAACAAGAATCTTGCTTAGAAATGCTTTTCACTATGTTCATTTTCTAAGAGCGAATAGATTTCTCTGTAAGTAGCCATCAATCACCTCACTTACCTAATTAAGTCTTCCTTTCTCCAAAGCGTTAAAGCTACAGTTTTAGCTAAATGAAACGGCAAGAACCCAGAAATACTTATACATAAATTTCGTGTTATAAATACAATGTATTAAAATTATATGTAAGGTAAATATGATTTTTTTTATTTAAAATAGAGCGTCATTAAAATGTGATTTTCTTTGAATATGGTCAAAAGTTATGTAAATAATGTTATGTGGGATAAACCATTTTATTATGTGTATTAGTATAAAACATTCTACCATGACTTAAATATCTACTGCTGGATATAGGCTTCCCCTAAAAAAGTACAATTTTCATGTTGTCACTGCGCTTCGCTGAACCGATTGTGAGTGTCCACAATACATGATTAAGAATTAATTTAGGCAAGATTGTCATTCAAAATCATTAGTCCGCCTAAACTTCATTCGGATAATGAATCATTTAAAATCGATCATTATAAATAACTGCGGTTACCATTTGTGACTGAAACACGTTTATTCCTAAATGCGGTTTCCTCCCGCGGTCAGCATGCATATTGAAGCCTTGTACTGATTAAATTGTTTATTAATTTCACCTATATTATAACTATTGTTTGTAAAGTACCATTGAAACAATGATATAAGTTGCAGTGGAAATAGTGTGAAGTAAACTATAAGGAGTTTAACACTTTCATTACGTAGACACTATGAAGGTGGTAGAATCTTTTGTCGTTCAATTTCGATGGAACTTACGTCATAACAGACCTGTACCCTTATCATGAGTTTATACGTTTTAACAAATATGACTGTTTTGGTATTTGTTTACGTATTTGCCCGTACAAATTCCAATCAGCGCCTCTAGCGGATTGTATCAGAACTATAGAGTCAGTAACGTAACATTAAATGTCTATATTGACAAAATGGCGCTTTATGTTTTGTCTCTCTTTTTTGCGAACATGTGAGGCAGACAAAAAGACTTGAGCACTTACGTATTGTTACGTTTACTTAGTCTACTGAAGCAAACAGAACAGAATAATGGATTGAGTAAACGTAACGTAAAATTGGGGGATGTTTTGAAACTCATGGTAAGGATACTGTATTACTGGAGTGTATTAGTGGTCACATTAGACTATTAATACTACTACCACTACAGTTGTATTAATTTCATGTCACTGTTTATTTCCGAATTATAATTTAGATTCTCGTGTGCTAGTGGCAATAATGAAGTTGTAAATATATATAATTACCGATGAGTAGTGCCGTCTGCTTCCCTTGGCGACCGTTCGTCCATGATGCAGCACACACTCTCGCATCTTCCGAATAGGTCATCCGAGGGCCTCCGTAATCAATAATATTATAACGTCTCATAACGAACTTCGTATAATGACTATATGTATTATGTCAGAAACGTCAACATTTTAAATTTTGATTTACATTTTGAATTTAAGATTTGAATAATAATTGGAATTTAAGAGTACCTAATTTATTATCAGTATTTCAGCTAGTCCGAAATACTAAACAATAGTAATATACCTCTGGTCATCCTCAGGTACGGTAATTTTACTTAGGGGTATAGCCCTTGCCGTCGGAACCGCGGACGAGTGCTATTAGCGTGCGTACCCGTGGTCCCGACAGGGTGCTCAGAGGAACACCGTGTGGTTTTAGCCGGTAAGACTCTGGCATATCCTCCGCACTGCCCCCGCAGCCGAGAGGAACCCATGAAGGGTTTATCCCACGAAAAAAAGGGGTACAGTTCCACCATGGTCGACAGGTACCATTCTCCATCTCATGAAGTGCATGCTCAGTACATATTTTAATTTCATAAAGTGCAAGAGATAGATAGGAAATGTATCTAAATTGGATTGGTGTGTAGTACTAACCACACTGTATTCCTGGTAAAATGTTTTTGCAACCTTTCTCCGTAATTGGACCAAAATGTTGTTCGCCAAGGTAAGGTGCTGAAAATAGCAAAAATTTGGGAAATTGGATCTAGTAGATAAATACATATGCATATGTAATTTCAAATTACTCGTCATTAACCCATTACTACTGGGTACGTATCTCTTGTCAGGGTAAGAAGAGTTTAGGTCATAGTCCACCGCGCTCGCAAAGTGGTGTTGGGTAGACACCCTTGAGAACTGTTTTTTAAGAACTCTCTGGTATTTGCATTGCCATTCAATATTTTCTTTCCGCGTTTTAAGTGAGTGGGATTCGAACCTAGAACCCCGATTTAGATGCTGAATTTCTAACCAATAGGCTATCACGGCTTTAGTATTAATTACTTTAGGTGTTCCCTGAATTTGTTGGACGTACAGCCGTGCATCTAGATATTAAAATACATATCTAGTGAAACAAACAGTGCGGTGCTATTAACTTATTGTTATGACTATTGATTAGGATGAATATTCTAGTTCTCCGCTAGGATTTCAGGCAAAAAATTACAATTTCTAAAATAAACACTATTGTGGTATAAACTAAATACGGTTATTTTAAAACTGAGACTATTCGAGCTGCCAAAAGTTTAGTAATAGTTTTATAAACGACACTACGTTGCCGTTGCTAAAAGGAAAGTTTTTCCACACTGTCGTTGTAACACTGCAAGGTACACTTTATATTGAAGCCTCACTGAGGGCCGGATATGGCTGGTATAGCTTTTTTGTAATATAGGTGTAGACGAGCATGCAGTCCACCTGATGGTAAGTGGCTACGGCCGCTCATGGACATCTGTAATCAACACCAGATAGGATTAGATATTCCTACCTGACGTCGGCCGCTACCCTGAGGACTAAGTTGGAACACCTCGGAAAAGTATGTCTACCTTACCACACCCTTCAAACCAGAACACAACAGCGTTTAACACTGCTGTTATTATCTAAAAATTGGTGTGTCGGTGGAGTCGAACCACAGGCCGTTCTACCTGTGGTTGCTAGCCCCTGAATATAATCCTAAATATTCTGATCCTATGTACAATTCAGTAAGTGGGGATTTATACTCCATACATAGGAGTATGTACAGATATTCAGCGTGTTATTCAAACACATTGTATAAAATGATATGATATTACTTTGCCACGGACCTTGTCTAAAACATACGATGTCCGTAGCAGTATAATTCGCCAAATTTCCTGTCGATCAGTACCTAATTTATCAACTGCGTTTTTCAGCTCCATTTAAAAAAAATACGGAGATTCTAGTTTTATTAGTTTAAAACGACGGTTTGGTCACTTTCTATAAAAACAATCAACAAAAAACGATAAATTATGACTTGAAAAGTAGGGTTTTTATCTACAATCCTTAAATGCTTAATAACACACATATCAGTATAACTAATTTAGTTGCACAGTAATGCATACTTTAAACCCTTGAAACCATAAATAATCGAATAAGTTTCAGAAACGGAAATATTTTACTTGTTCATATATCAAAGAATATATTTAAATTATAATTAAATATAAATGCAGTAATAAACATCACCCAGCGCAAACTACGGTCAGATATTTAAAAGCGACTCCGTGAAACTGGCGAAAGTTTTGTAATATAGTTTTATAAATGGTGTTCAGTTGGCGTACAGTCTGAAAGGAAAGTTTATCTATCCGAATATACTCCTATGTGTTTGGCGTGTGACTAATCCAAATAAACATTCGCAATAATAAACTTCTCTGTATAAACTTTCAAATTTACTGTTCTAAAATATTGGCAGCTGACTATATTCTACCTATTTGCGTAACAACAATGGGAAGGATGTAGTCCACGGGATGCATTTCCGACTCCTCTGGTGTTGCCAATGTCTATAGGCGATGGTGACAACTTTTCTTTAAAAGCCCGTCTGCCTTATTCTTAGGTTTGACTATAAAAAATATCTTGTTTAATTTCATATTTACTAGTAACTAATTTAAATTCTGTCATAGATTGTCTCTATTCCTGAGGACTAAGATGAAGCGACTCTTATAATTAAGTCTTGTTTACTATACTGGTTAAATCTGAAGACAGCGGCGTAAACATTCCAGCTCTTAGCTGCAATTAAGCACAAAGAGACTATTTAACAATACGAAGCTGCGTACTTTTCACTACATACTACGTACATACATGTAAAATATTTAACTTACAACCCATGTATATAAAATTAAAATAAAACTTCTATTTGAAGTCAGTTACAATTAAATTTCAACACTTCAAAGGTGTTAGAATTTTTGGAAGGTGGTAGAACCTTTTGTAGTACGACTCCGGCGGCCCCACCACACCTATTTCTGCCTCATAACAGCAGTGTTAAACGCTGCTGTGTTCTAGTTTGAAGGGTGTGGTAAGGGGGACATACTTTTCCAAGGCATTCCAGCTTAGTCCTCAGGAGTAGCGGCGCATCTGTGTCCGACTTCAGGTAGGAATATCTAATCCTATTTGGGGTTGATTACAAATGTCCATGGACGGCAGCAGCCACTTACCATTAGGTGGACTTTCATGTGCGTCTGCTACACCTATATTATAAAAAGATTAAATTAAATCGGACCCATATATGAATATGTACAATGTACGCTTTTCTACACTTCAAATCTATGCAAAATTAGTACCTTGTTTGTACAACCCTGTCACGTATGCGGAATATGAATTATGTCTATCGTTAACTGATAACGTCGGCTGAGAAGCTGATAAATTATTTAAACCAGTTAATTATATCAAACACCTTAAGGGAATAAGTAGTTTTAGCGATAAGCTTGCGTATGGTAAGATTTTGTAGGCATTTCTATATTTATGCTTCTTTTGGAAATAAAAGTTTTTCCAATGTAACATATAATTTGGTTGTAGTGTTTAGTTGGTATCGAACTTGCTTACTCAGTAATTTTTTTTTTTTATAATATAGGAGTAGCAGACGAGCATGCAGTCCACCTGATGGTAAGTGGTTACTGCCGCCCATGGACATCTGTAATCAACCCCAGATAGATATTCCTACCTGAGGTCGGCCACAGATGCGCTGCTACCCCTGAGGACTAAGCTGGAACGCCTCGAAAAAGTATGTCTCCCTTACCACACCCTTCAAACGGAACACAGCAGCGCCTAACACTGCTATTATTAGGCAGAAATAGGTGTGGCAGTTGTGCCGCCGGAGTCGAACCACAAAGGGTTCTACCACCTTCAATTTGTTTGAATGCAAAAAAAATGTTTTATTTATTGTGCCAAAGATTCTATTGAGAACATACCTAAGTATCTACAAACAATCATTGTATTTCAACCAGACATTGCTTGTTAAGGCAAAAAAATCTTTTAGTGATATTTTTTTATTTCGAAGTTTTGTAAACATGTTTTTTTACCAATTGGTTCCTTATTGTGTTCGTGTCGACCTTTCGCGACATGAACTTACCTTTAAGCTTTTCACCAAACAGATTTACAGCGACACGGTTCAAAAGGAAAAACCATCGTTACGGAGCGACCTTTAAAAGTTCAATAATTGACATTTGCGACGAAAACATTATTATGACAGCAATTTGAGCTCTATTACGCGTTCAATTTAGAAATTGTGTCCAATTTATTAGGATAGTACCGCAACACGTGCGTCGTTGAATATACTTAAGGAAAGTCGGTAATAAGTGTAGTTTGTATGAAAACTATTCAGGGAATTGTGGACAAATACAGTTAGAATATCTTTTAAATATTAATGCAGTGATATGAAATTACGAACGAATATTCTGGGTCTAAAATTCAGGCATGTATTTGTGGTTTTTGGAAGGTATGTGCGTATTACGAAATTAATTCAGTATGAAATTAACTACTTGAGAGTTATTTACAATTTCGTCATAGTTGTGTAACGTTTATCAATCTGCACTTAATTAAAGCGCATATTTAAATATAGACCAGAGGGAAGTCTTATCCATACAAATCGGATAGTTACGTAATTAAATTATTTGAGACTGTTCACGATGTTCCTAATATAGCCAGCTGTCTCATTCTCCTATTATGCTTCTCTCTATTCTTCTTTCTCTCCTATTATTTTGTTTTATCTGTGGATCATTAGATGGATAGATAGATATTCTTTATTGCACACTTCAACAGAACATAACAATGATATACAATAGATGGTTATTAATAACATCAAGTATGTCATAACCATAGTTAACATATACAGACACATAGATTAAGTCAAGCGTATTATCTGTGGTCAAGTAGCTAGACTGTAAGCAATTTGTAGTAATATACGATGCAGTAGCAGCGGAAGGGTTGCGGCGCGTTCGTGATTGCTCACATTTATCTTCTAGCGCTAATTAGCGGCCCGCGGGGCGCTCTCCCCTAATACCACGGACTTAGGGCTTGGCGTAGCTATCATATTTATGTCTATCTTCCGTTATATAATACGTCAATTTCATCATGAATAAAAAATAAAACTTTCATTTGCACTGAAATGCAAATATTAAATGAACGCAATATATAATTAATAAATATTCTGTTACAATAAATGATAATAAGAGCACCACTAGAATTTAGTATTAATTTCATTTTTTTAGACTTCCACAGAAATAAATGTAATTATATCATGAAACATGAGTAAATATAGATAAAGTCATTGACAGATTACTACCTCAATTCAAATATGCGAGTCGTATCAAAATTGACTTTGGCTTCCGAGACGACAAATTAATTTACGATATCTAATAGCATTTGGCGTAGGTACATACGAAATGTTAATTAATATCTAAACCAAATTAATTCGAGCATATCTAAGCTTAATGGGATTACATATTGATGTAACGCTCAATCTAGATAATGAGATTGGATTATGATACTAATTTTAATGGTGTGTAAAATTGAATTGGTTTTCCGATATTCAACTAACGTTTTTAAGTAGCTTTTTAATCAAGGCGCAACTTGCGTTCGGTATATATACGAATTTCATCCTTATCCGTTCAATTAGGGTATGAAGTATAGATAAGTAAAATATAATTAAGTAGCTAGACTATAAAGGTCCTAATAATCTATGGATAAGACAGTTGTAGCAGAGACAGTCGTTGAGTTTCTAGCCCAATGGTTAGAAATTCGAAGACATCTAAGGTTCATATGTCAGGCATCTCTAATAAAAAATATGTATTCGTTAAGTATTTGTTATCACTTGTCAAAATCGTGAAGGAAAACATCGAGAGGACACTTTAACGTTCCTAAAAATGTACTCAGAGCTGTGTGAAGTCGTTTCTTAACCAGAGAGAAGGACTATGGTCTAAACTCTCTCATTGAAGGTGGTAGAACCCTTTGTGGTTCGACTCCGGCGGCACCACCGCCACACCTATTTCTACCTAATAACAGCATTGTTCGGTGCTGCTGTGTTCCTGCTTCGGTTTGAAGGGTGTGGTAAGGGAGACAGACTTTTCCGAGGCGTTCCAGCTTAGTCCTCAGGGGTAGCGCCGCATCTGTGGCCGACCTCAGGTAGGAATATCGAATCCTATCTGGGGTTGATTACAGATGTCCATGGGCGGCAGTAGCCACTTACAATCAGGTGGACTGCATGCTCGTCTGCTACTCTTATATTATAAAAAAAAAAAACTGAGAGGAGACCCGTACCGATTTCTATTGCTATATAAAAAAGTAACATGTCACCCTAAAACTCGTGAAAAATATTCAATGTTCATTTTTATTATTTTCTATATTTTTAGATTGTACTTCCCAATATTAAAGATTTTTTTAGAAATAACATTGGGCGTAACAATAGCAGAGGGCCTTCTATATTTATTTTGCGTCATTCAATTGAAGGTTAGTAGGTTACGTGACACATTGTCCAAATATATATGTCGCGGTTTTATGTCAGTATCCGCTATTTGACGAAGAGCCTAGGCATATTATAGAGTTTTAAGTGGAACGCGTTTTCGTTTCTCCTCAAACGGTTTCCCAAACGTAAACGCTTTTACTTGTAGTCCTCGTGCAGAGGTACAGCCAGGTTCAAAAGTAGATGAACAAACTAAGGTTTCAAAAATACACCCAAGCGTTCATAAGTAGCTAAACACAACTAGCACCATAATTAGATGAACGTAGAGTTTCAAAAGTAGATGAACACTACAGTGTCAAAAGTAGCTGAACAATGACATATCATGTTAGTGATGTTTTGATCATTGGCGCGTAGTTAATGTTCAAATTATCGTTAAGGATTTAGCTACTTATGAATGTACATTGTTCTACGATTAAACTGATGCATCTAGTTCCCCGATTTTATGTATAGAAAAATGGGTAAATAAAAAAAATATTCGTTTGTTTCATAATGTGACGTGATCGGTCTTCCGAATTTGATCACTCTCTGTCCGCGAAGGCATGACGGATGGTGAAAATAACAATATGCTTTTTGTCACGTAAAAATATTGTTACAACTAAAATAAAATAATAATAGCTGTACTTTTTGTAAATGGACTACTGCAACAGTTTTTGTTATGCTCCTGTATTCTGATCTGAAAATTTTCGGAAAAAATTATATTCATACGAGGATACTCGTATCTAATCTGAAAGGAGAAGTAGCTAATGTTCACGCAGATGCGCTGATGATATTAAAAATCAAGAGATAATACAGATAGTGGAATAATTATAATGCGTTCCAATTTAGTTCGTATGGACAGCAACGCAGCTTTGATCAACCATTTGAGGTCGTTTATAGATTTGCGTGGGAGGTAGTAATCGCTTATTACAAAGTAGCCTATTTCTATACAAGAAGGCAAAAAAGACACACACATAAATATAATTCGCCATCACATTATGTGGTGTTTGTAACGAAATATATGAATTCGATTATCATCCACTTTGAACGGTCACATTGACGATTTTAATAATTTTGTTTCATTCTCCTCATCAGGATTCTCAGGATAAATGTTTTGGGACTATAGCGTGGATTTTAGGTTTTTTCAACTATAATTCAGTTATATTTAGACCAGTTGCAGTAGTATAATTGTACAAATGCAAAGCACTCGTGCAGTGGTGTTCCCTGCGTGTGGTAATGAGCGGCGGCGGACGCGGCGCTCGTAAATACCAGTCCGTTTCGGTTTCCGCTTCCGGCGCCGCGCTGCCATATTTCTGCTACACGTCTTATTCAAATTACACACTCACTTTAATTTGGTATGCGTAGTTTATACATGGCTTACTTGTCTTGCACGTGGATATTGACGTACAATGTAATGAGCCTGATGCGGAACTCATAACAACTAGTCCGTTTCAATTTCTTACATAACTTACATTTTAATCAGTCTTAAATATACAATTATAGAAATACAATTTATTCCTACATTGCGGTATTGTAAGCGTATGTTGCAATGGATGAATATAGAGGATAGCGACACGGCAGTTATAAGTATTATAAATAATCCGTTACCAGGATACAATTCCAATATGACAAACATGTTTTTAACTCTCTGCTTGTAGTAGTCGCAAAGACATAATTGTACAAATGCAAAGCACTCGGCAGTGGTGTTCTCTGCGTGTGGTAATGAGCGGCGGCGGACGCGGCGCTCATAAATACCAGTCCGTTTCGGTTTCCGCTTCCGGCGCCGCGCTGCCATACTTCTGCAACGTCTTGTTCAAATTACACACTCACTATAGTTTAATATGTTTTATGATGAGCTGATTATGTATGTAGTACTTAGTAATGCATGTTATTTCGAGTGAATTAAAATAATTCGAAAGAAGAGAGATTGAATGTTGTCGCGGATTTTACGACATGAAACGGTTCCTCGTAATAAAATTATGTTTGTCCATCTATTTCTATATATATTATTTATTATTAAACAATTTCTATGGTATTAAAACTTAAGATGTATAGACACTTTAATGTGTAACTTATTCTGTTTAAACTTGAAAAGCTTCAAAGCTACATATAAGAGAAATCTTAGTTTACTTCTAGTACTTCTTCAACTGAAACCACTTTTCTTCCTGCGAGCGGCGTGCGTTGAGTAATTATTGCAGAGGGATTAATTTGTTACCATGGAGAGGCAAACGGTGAATGAACTTTCTTGCTCCTTTCCAGCTACTTCTCAGCTACTTTCCAGCTACTCTTGGTTCGCTGGCTGCAAATCAAAAACTTAACATTTCTAAGACTTACCTCATAATTTAAATACGCGAATTACTTAAACAGTTAGTGCCTTTTAAATCTTGCAACTTCTTTATCTAACTTCGGGGCGGTTGCTGGTTTTCTCATTTCTTAATTTTATGCAGGAACTTTTAAGAATTTACGAGTAAGAAGTTTTTGTTACAATTTTTTTTATAAGGTTCACGTAGAAAACAAGCACGCAGTCCGATGGTAATGCTACTCTTGAATATCTGTAACCAATCCCAGATAAGATTAGATTAGATTCCTGCCTAATGTTCGCCACAAATACTTTCATACCACTGAGGACCAAGTTGGCACGCGTCGGATATGTATGTATCCCTTACCACACCCCTGACCATTTTATTTATTGACCAGAAATAGGTATGCCGGTGGTGCTTACAGAGTAGAACCACAAATGGTACCATTCAAAGTGCTTTCTATTTATAATAATAATAATAAGCCTTTTATTTATCTTTAACCTAACCTAGATACATATAATAAAAGTTTAGTAATAAAAACGAGAAATAATATAATTAAGTTAAAGCCCCTTTGCGGGTATAGGCCTCCTCCAGACGTCCCCATTTTCCTCTATCTTTCCCTTTCTCTATCCAGTCTTTTCCTTATCTCATCTGTCCAGCGTTCTGCTTTCTATTTACACAAATATTAATGTACTTAGTAATTAAGCGTATTGCGTACATCAACTACAATGGAAATCAATAGCAAGCGATGATGCGGGTCCGATAAACTATAAATTTTACATGACATACACCATTGCACCATAAACCATTAATTATAATCCATTTGAAGGTGGTAGAACCCTTTGTAGTTCGACTCCGGCAGCACCACGGCCACATCTATTTCTGCCTCATAGCAGCAGTGTTAAACACTCTGTATTCTGGTTCGAAGGGTGTGGTAAGAGAGACATACTTTTCCGAAGCATTCTAGCTTAGGACCTCAGGCGTAGCGGCTCAGCAGGTACGAATATCTAATCCTATCTGGGTTTGATTACAGATGTCAATGGGCGGCAGTAGCCACTTACCATCAGGTGGACAGCATGCTCGTCTGCTACTCCTATATTATAAAAAAATATATTGCGCCGAATACTAAGAATAATCATTTATGAAAGCATTTAAATAGAAGATTATAATTATATTCCCTAGGACTAGGACAAATAGGGCTGTCTGATTTCTGAAATGGGACAAGTCTGTTTTAGACAGCAGGCACTCTCAATCCTTAGTTAGTAACAGCGTCTATCTAGAGATATGTATAAAAACAGTACTTGGCTACAAGTTAAGCAAAAGGTATCGTTAAACCAATTAATAATAATTGTTTTGTATTACAGTGTATGATTTTCAAACTCCAAACTTGTAATGCGGTAATAATAAACCAACGAGTTTTTTTTTTTAAATATAGAATTGTAAGCGAACATGCAGTCCACTTGTTGGCAAGTGGCTACTACCGTTCAAGAACAACTGTAATTAAACTCAGATAACATTCGATTCCTATCTGAGGTCGGCACAAACGCCGCTACCTCTGAGGAGTGAGCTAGAATGCCTCGGAAAAGTATATAATCACAGAGGTTTCTATCAACTTCACATTGTTAGTCTATCATTGTATATTAAAACGTGGATATAAAGCGTTAAAGAAGTAAAGATCTAAATTAGTAAAATGTAAGTGTAAAAATATTTCCATGCGAGAGGTTCGAAATGACATAACGCAACGCCTTAGCGGCTAGATTAATGGAGCCCGCCACAGTTTGACCCGTAAGGCCAGGTAGCCGAGAACGCTTTCCAACCCAACTTATTAATGAGAGCGAATAGAAACGTAGAAAATAAACGACGTTGGGTGGGTAACCCACGCCTGTTCCGTATGCCATTACTAAAAGAGCTTAAGGAACAGGTGAGGTAATATTAAGTAATTCATCCTTATATAAATACACTTATCTACTCCCTGTAGTCTCTGTGTTCCGTGTTTGTATGTGTATGAAAGGATAAGATGCAAGTGGTGGCATAAAGTTATTTATGCGATTTAAACGACACTGTCATCCACATTTTTTTTTAATATTGAAGTAGCAAACGAGCATGCAGTCCACCTGATGGTAATTCGCTACTGCCGCCCATGGACATCTATAATTAACCTCAGATAGGATTAGATATGCGTACCTGCTGAGCCGCTAACCCTTTTTTTTTCGTGGGGAAACCCTTCATGCTGCGGGGGTAGCGGAGAGGATATGCCGGACTCCTACCGGATAAAACCCCACGGTGTTCCTCTGGACGCCTTTTGTTGAGACCACGGGTACGCTAATAGCACTCGTCCGCGATCCCGAGAGCCGCTAACCCTGAGGTCCCAAGTTGGATCGCATCAGATAAGTATGTCACCCCGTACCACACCTTTCAAACCAGAACACAGCAGCGCTTAACGCTGTTGTTTTAAGGCAGAAATCGGTGTGGCGGTGGTGCCGCTGGTGTCGAACCACAATGGGTTCTACCACCTTTGGCCAAACATAACTCCAATGATCTTCGAGTTAAGTAACAATGAAAAAATAAAACAGGCTGGAAATTTTGAAAAAAAAAAAACAACTACTCGTACATTTGTACTCGTACAGTGTATAATGTAGAAAGCATGCCCTCACGGCCAACTGCCTTGTAACTGCAGTGTTCTGCTTTGAAGTGTGTATTTAATTTTCAACTAGGGTTATCCATGGGGGCCAATCGCCGCCATCATTTGAATTTGAATTTGTTGCTATCCCGAAGGACAACGATGGGTTGTCTCGTTCAAAGACACTTATAAGAACTATTGTGTTTACAGTGGATAATACTAAGGTATATTTACTGATCATTTATAAAACAAGTATTTTGCAAAAGTTTTAAATGAAAAGTATAATATAAGTCGATGTCACACACTTATGTCTAAAGCTAGATTGATTAAACGAACCCAAGATAGGCCTCGAGCTATTGAAGATGTTTAGTTAGGGACTTATTTCAGGCAAATTAATGAGGTCTGGAAATTGTCGAAAATAGGTAAATTACGGTCGTATTTAGGCAATTGTCTCTTTCATAAAAAGTAGGCCCCGAAGTCTAAGGTACCTCGAGGGAAAATTTTATGCTATTAATAATAGAAATGTTTTACTTTAATAATTATATAAAAACCTGTACCCAACAAATCTCTAAAGAATACTTTTTAGGATTTCACTATTTAGGCATCCCAAATGAGCTATTTATTGCGAGCTAATTCAAATAATTTATAAAATGTACGTGAAATTAGAATATTTTTACGTGTTCACTGAAAATGTAGAATTTTGATATAATGTGATATTTATACCTACGCAAAGAACACGACGTTTTGTGATGTTAGCCCAAAATAGCATTATTCCCTTTCTTTCATTGGATGTCATTGAACGTAGAAAGGAGTAAATTCAAAAGATGATTTTCAGAGTCTTTTTATAAACCTTAACAACCTACGCAAAGCAGTATTCACTGGTAATCTTTGGTCTAGAAAATACATTTATGTTTTTGTTGGTCTTGTCATTGTGTGTCTATAGTAACAACAACAGGGAATCCTAATGGGGCTATGAGCGTAGAGCGTTAACTTGTCCATCTACTGCGGTCACCGATGCGGTACGAGACTATGGTGTATTTAGGGTTCTAGCAGACATACGAGTACTACTTTAAGTATCGGCGATTGACGAATAAGCTGCTTATCCGAAGTTAAATGAAACGATCAAGTTTTTTGCTGGGCCTATAAATGCTATAACCTACAAATAAAAAAAAAAATAAAAAAATGAGATAAAGAGAATAAATAATATTAAAAAAAAGACAAATCCACTGAGTTTCTTACCGGATTTTCTCAGTAGAGGTCCGGTTACGATCCGGTAGTAGTATAAGATAAATATTGTAACTGACAATTTGTAAGTGCCGCCGTTGGCCTATACAAATAAATATATTTCACACACAACACCCAAGAAATAAGAAATTAAATTCAAATAATGAACGATGATTTAGTCTGGGCATAGGTTCCTCTAATCGGCGCCACTCCAACCGATCTTTTGAAACCAACCGTTTCCCTCTGTCTTCGAGTCATTGGATTTCGTACAGTGCTGCAATACGTTTTATGTCCCATTACAATTATGGCTCCCTCCTTATATATTGGTGGTGGCCATTTTATTGACGTACTTTTATGCAATACTATTTATTTACATACATATCTTGTACATATTTATCAGGCCTCTAACAAAGCTAGGCTGGACTAAATAAAATTCGAACGAATACAAAGTTGGAGCCGAACGATATTTGTCAACGAATTTCTACACCAGCTTTCGGTTGTATATTCGAAGTGGGAAGTTTTACAGTTGTAGGGCAACAACGGTTGTCGTATAACTGGGACGTGCGTTAGCAAACAGCAGTGCGTGATAAATCTAAATTCGTCCATCAATGTGAGCTAGTCGGTTCGCGGTAGTTTGTCACGGGTCGTAGTGTTGCCAACTACAAAGTAATAAATAAGGGAATCCAAATTAAAACTTGACTGATCGATGGCTTTTTGAGTTCCATTGTAGGTTTTAGTCTTTGTTTTTCTAATGACTCGATTTTACGTATGTACTTTATTAATGTTGCAATTGCTTTTTTTTCTTAAATTACAATAATTTACATTATTTTGTCTGTCACGGCCCGCGACTGCTGTTTTCAATGTTCTTAGATATAAATCAACCTTAATATCTATAATAATAAATCTTAATAAAATGTATAAATTTAGTAGATATAAAATATTTTTATTTTTTGTCTCGCAGCGAAATTATTGTCTTAATAAAGAAAACTACTTTAAAAATTACACTTAATAAAGAAAATTACATTATATTTAGTACAATGAAATTTATGGAGCAATAATATAGCGTACTCGTAGATAAAAAAAGGAAAATTATGAGAAACAGTGATGTGTTTACTATCTCCTAACAAAGCACTCTTAGCAATTGTACTTTTCAAAGCATTTATCCTCGATAGAAAGGTGTTATCTATAAGATACATGAACAAAGTTGGTATTTACACCAAAGAATTTCTTCAAACGTATAAACACAATAGCGCATGTAGGAAGCTCATGTTCTTTGTAAGCTTTGTCCAGTGAAACCTTTTCTCTCTTTTGCAAGTTGATCCGTGAGCGGGAAAGTAACTCTACCGCTTTCAGTTTGATCCTACATTACTGTTGTTATTTAGAAAAGGTGCTTATATATATTTTTATTAAATATATTTTTTGTATATGATTAGCAGACGAGCATACATACAGTCCACCTGATGGTAAGTTGCTACTGCCGCCCATGGACATCTGTAATCAATCCCAGATAGGATTAGATATTCCTACCTGAGGTCGACCACAGATGCGCCGCTACACCTGAGAACTAAGCTGGAACGCCTTGGAAAAGTCTGCCTCCCTTACCACACCCTTCAAACCGGAATACAGCAGCGCCTAACCCTGCTGTTATTAGGTAGAATTATATTAAGTCGTGTAAACATTACTAGTAAGAATAACTTGTTTTGTGGTGTGTGGTATGTGAAGTATACGAAGTTTGAAGCCTGGGCGCAATATGGTTTTGATTTATGCTTTATACACACAAAGTACCATATAATTTAATTAAAAGGAGAATAAGCAGAAGTACCATTATAAAGATTATAACGATACTTATAGATATGTCTCCAATTGAAATGATATATTTTTTCAGATAAAAGCTCAGAAACTATTGCATACCAATTTGCTAGTGAATAATCATTATTATTTATTAGGAAATTGGTACATTATCCCAAATGGATATGAAATTAATTTATTTAGAAACTTCAATGTGAAAATTTAGCTACAAATAATATTCAGAAATAACAAATTAATTTCCTCCGGGAATCTTCAAAGTGTATTAGAAAATGTAAAAACGTATCTAATCAAAGAAATATGGTATGATAGACGCAATTCATTAAGTTAAGATCTACGCGCAATCAGAATTTCGCTGCCTACGCCGTTTACCAAAAGGGTCCTCATTTCAAAGGTTAGGGCGCTGGAAATCGAGACGTCCTTTGCAATTTCGTATTTGGCAACACCGGCGGGGCGACACGTACGGACGTGATGTCCAGTTTATTGCTCCGTCGGTACAGACTGATTGGATAACGCGCCCGAACGCCGAGCAAACATCGTGTGTGACATTAATTTTCAGAGAACACTGATAATTCCAACGCTTATTCATTTATTACATCGGCCGAGTGCCGCTTCGTATGCGTAATGGCTTTTATCAATCAAAACGTTCGCAGTAATTAATTTTGAGAGATTTTACAATGATTAAGGGAGTTCTTTACGGAATATGGCTAAGCAAATCAATTTGTGAATGTATAATGAACTTCATCATCAAACCATTATTGTCTTACTGCTGGGCACGGGTCTCCTCTCAGAATGAGAAGGATCAGGCCATAGTCCACCGTGCTGGTCAAGTGCGTATTGGTAGACTTCACATACCTTTGATTTTTTTTTATATAAATCTCTTAGATATGCAGGGTTCCTCACGATGTGTTTCTTTTACCGTTTAGCAAGTGATAATTAATTTCTGATACGCACATAACTATGAAAAAACAGAGGTGCGTGGTGGCTGGGATTTGAACCTCGGACCCCTCGATCGAGAGGCCGAGTTTCTTAACCACTAGGCTATCACTGTCGTGATAATGAACTTATGAGTCTATTATAATATTTAGGTAAATAAAAAAAGTGGCGATTGGTAAATTTATTACTGTTAAACTTTAGAACCATTTGAGCGATAATCATGAAACGACATATCTAATTATTTTTTGTGTGAGTGTCTCGAATTTTTTGTACAGTCATTTTAACTTTGATTTTACCCTGTTACCGTTTAGGTATTTGCCTTGTTAGTACGCGAATGAAGTCGCGGATTGCAGCTAGTAGGATATATACAATTTCATTTATATTTCAATTGGTTTCTTTAATAACTAATGAAACGTACAAATTAAACGCATAATACCATGTCTTACAGCACGTGAACTTTTTTACATTTATTTTAAATTCTGCCGAGCAAGCTTTTGCGTAGCCATTATCTTTTGACTTCAGAGAGCTGAGCACTGGAGCAATATAAAGCTCAGTCGGTCGGATTCCGTGATTTTTAAGAATTTAAGAAGGGTGATTGCTCAAGAAAAACGTTAGCACTTATTGCTAAAGGGAGTTGAATTAAATAAAGCAAAATAAAAAAAAAATAAGCAAAATCATTCCAGGTACTCTCATTTCAATGAAGTAATAGTGTCAAATGGATACAAATCTCGTGGTAGATAATCTATAAAACTTTATGTTTCTACTCAGGTGATACCGCCCATACGTATCTCTGCCTAATATAGTAGTGTTAAGCGTTGTTCTGCATTGAAATATGTAGTAAGGAAGAAATACTTTTAGGCCTCTAAATGTAGTCTTCAGTGTACGAATGTGTATATAGACTATCTGAGGTAGGACCTAAATCCTATCTGAGATCGATTAAAATATTCATTTGTGGTAGTTAACCACTTGGTACGTTGACGGCATGCTCTTTTATTTTCTGTAATATGAAAAATAGAGTAATATATATCGATCATACTTCAAGAGTAAAATAAACAAATGTAGTAAACTTTGTTAAGTTTTAACTGAATTGTATTACGTACATAGTTATTATTTAAGGACTGTAATAATTTATAGCTTCAAATAGTAGTACGTCTAAATGATGAATAGATGTGACAAAGGATTTATAAGGGACTACCCGAATACAAGTAACTTATTAGTACTCTAGTACACACTACAAGTATAACTTACAAAGGGGTTCAAACAAATGTTAGGTTTAAAGTTAAATGGGCAATCTTGTATGTTAAAATATGTTAATTATGTGTGTTACTTTTAAGTTTAAGGGGTCTCTTTTCAGAGGAAGAGGTGCTGAGGCCATAGTCCACCTTGCAGGTCAATTGCGGATTGGCATACTGCATTCACCCATAGAACTTTTTTCTTGAGAAATCTCGGGCGATGTTTTCCTTCGTTTATGCAAGTGTTGAATTACTATGTCTAATATGCACATAACCTCGGTTCCCAATTAATGCGTTTCTAACCATTATGCTATCGCTGCTTTTAACATAATTTATATAAACTAGATAAATATTTATATCATTCTAAAGATACACTAAAATGTCATTAAGGCAGTAAAACATGCAGACATGGTTTCCCCTCTATACAGTTCCCCTTTAAAGCAATTAAAATGAAAGCATTTTACGAACAAATAAATAGTGATGTTTCTTTCATTGTTTTCCCCTCTCATCGTTTAGTAGCAACAGTGATATATAACTAATTGACTTTTAAGCTATTGCATAGCTTTTATCGCCGGCTTTGAGCGCGGCGACCGAATCGAGAAATTCCGTAACGAAAATTAATAACACCTTTGTTGGATATCAAGTCTCCAGGTAACCGAGTTGTTGACTGTCAATAGAAAAATATGGATATAATTGAATAAAGTATTATTTTACATTCCTTATTATTTTATTTGATAACCTTAATTCGTCAACTTGAACACAGATGGCAGTAATACACATTTTTTATAATCCGTGCGGAAATCTTAAAATTGCGTGAAGTATATTTTATATTCCTATTATAAAATTCAAAATTATATTACCACATTATCCAAATAATATATTTTATCAACATAAGTTATGTTGAATTCTGAATTAATAAAATAACGTAAAAGAGTGTTTGTAATTTTTAAACGTAAAATTACAACTGACAGACTTGACAGTACAAAATCAAAACGCCAGTATGATTTATGGTACAAATAATTTGTGTACAAAGTGTTTTAAATATGAACAACCAGCAATATAAATGGATCAATGCGATGATGCATTGATCCATTTATATTGCTGTTTGTTAATACTTTACGTCACTTATTAAATACTTTTCTATTTTATATTTTAGAATGTTCAGTCTTGCTTGGAGTTATGAAATGTCAGCTGATATTTGCAATGTCTTATATAATGGAGATATGATAAAATAGTGGATAAAGATGTATTAATGTTGATGATTATGGAAGAATATATTGTATTTCTGGAATTCCTTCTGAGCGTTTTCATAGCATAAAAAATGCTATGCAATAGCTTTACCGCGGCAGTCTCCGAGTGCCACACGTATTTTTATTTATAAAGTATTCCCATGAAAATATCGTCATACCCTGATGGCGTTTCGAGATAAACATTAAATTTCGTAACGATATATACTACGATATAAGTATTACGATAAAAGTATTAAACTTTGATGTGTGGGCTACATAATAGCAAATATATTAATTATTTGTATAATTTCTCTCACAGTCTAATCTATAAATAAAGGGTGAAATCATAAACCTGTAAAATGAATAAGAACCGTTTTTTCTTATGTTTGTCAAAAAATATTCTTTTTTATATTGATAGTCATTGACAAACTTAAAATTTACCAATTAAAAAGAAGCTTAAATTTTCTGTAAAGGTCGGTCGAATTTCGACCATTATCGACCAAAATAGACATGTTTTCCAAGAAATCTATCAGTTTACGTTGATACACCTAAACTTTGTTCTAAATTTTGATTGCATTTGTCACCAAATCTATTCTTATCTCTATAACAATGAACAGAAGAGATTAATGAAAAAAGTACAATTTATTTCACTCGTTCCACGATTATCAGGACAGCATGTACTAAGGAGCTATCACGTACAAGTCTTATCGCTGAGCACGTAGCTCGCCTGATGCCCACTTTATTGCGCACAGTCGGATGCCGCTGCATCTCATCGCTCTTCTAAATTCTTTTCAAACGTGTCAAAATTTGAAAAAAAAAGTGAAATTATTACAAGGCAAAAAATATTACAAAATGAAACGTCACGTGTGATGAACATATACGAGTAACATACCGTATCGTGTCAGTATCGTATAGTATGTGAAAAATATTTGTTTTACTACAAAAATTGCAATTTAATTACTAGCCATCTTTATTGTCTCCATTTTTTAGCAGTTTTGTAAAATCTCTCATAATTATTCCTAAGCTCCCCAAAAGAAGAACAATTGTTATAAAAAATGATAATACTTAGAAATATTATTCTGGGCGCTCTACTTATTTAATTTTTTACCAATTTTTGTTTTCTTAGACAATAGTTGTGTGGGTCGTATTTTTCTCCCTACGCAAGTTCGCACTATGGTGTTTGAAGGGTAAATAAAGAAAATATATGGAAGATCGTTAATGACACTATTTTAAGAATCAGAATATGTCAGTCAGTTTTGATACAGACATAATTATATTATAGAAGAGCGTTCGGTGAATAAGATTGTGATCATTAATGAAGCTGCAAAAATAGTAAGCCAACTCTATATCTCTATGTTTTGTACGTCTCATTATTTGGCACACTCTGTAGCCCAAACGGCTTGACGGATTTTTATATACGTATGTAGTCTCATTGGATTTTTCTAAACTGTGGGACATGTGGTGGTGTGGTTTAGGTAATTTTTATATTTTTTTGTTCTCAAAATAAATATTGAAATAAAGAAAATATTGCCGGATTTTTAAACTTAAAGCATATTTAAATCGCAACACATGTATCCCAAATCAATCCCGAATTTTACCAAATTTGGTTAACATGTGATTTGAGACTCGGGTTCGCGACGTGACGATTTGCAACACAGTCACGTGCGTGTCTCATTCGGTTATGGATGGGGCTTGTCAGGGGTAATCCTAAGAAGCTCCCACACTGCAGTAAGATTTTACTATTGTTTCTATAAAATTTGTTTTGCTTCGAAAAAAATATGGTATGGCTTTTTTTTACTGGACTTGGCGAAGGCACTGCCGTGCCTTCAGATTTGAATTTAAGACCATCGAAGGGAGAAAAGTCTCTTACTTGAGTCACATTCTACGACATCCACGATAAGAACTTTTTCAGCTCATTATAATGGGCAAAATTGCAGAGAGAAGGCGAGTAGGGAGAATAAAACAATCTCGGCTGGGAAACATTCGAGAGTAGACCGGAATAGTAAGCACAGCTGAACTGTTTCGCCTCTCAAAAAACCGTGAGGTATTTAGAAAGCTGATAGCCGACCTTCGCTAGTTGGAGAGTGCCTCTCCAACGCAAGAAGAAAAAGAAGGGGATTTAAGAAAACAAAAAGAGAGCATGTATCTTAGTTTGATTTTAGACTGGAGTCCTAGTATTGATTGGCACATCAAAATCCTTTGTCGTAGATTTTGTTGAAGCGTACCTTAGTATTTCAAACTCGGCTTTGAACGTGACAATTTGGAAACTGGTTACGTGCGTGTCTCACTCAGTTTTGGTTGGAGCTTCTCAGGATTCAGAAAATATGGTTTCACGCTGTAGTTACAGATTTTATTATTGTGTCATTTGAATTATTACCCTTATATAGTACCATTATTTACAATACCTTCCATACCATATTGGCAATACCTTCGTATGCGATTTATGTTACACCTTAATAGGATTCATTGGGTTTAGAAGGTTCGGGCTTTAAGATATATCTATGGTTCAACCCAGTAGGTTGCAACCAAAGCAAGCCAACAATAAGTTCTCCAGTTATATTAGACAATGGCTTAATCGTAATGAACGCCATTATTTCAGTTAAAATGTTAAGAAAACCAACGTAACTGTGTACCAAATGAATTATTAAAATATAAGCGTTGAATCAAATGTACTTAGTGGAAACATATCTCATTGTGATTTCAGGCTCGGGTTGCGAGGTGACAATTTGCAAACTGACCACAGTCTACAGTTATATGAGTAATATTGCCAACTTAGCTTAATTGTGATGAATGCCATTATTTCAGGTAAAATGAATTTGAAGGTGATAGACCCTCTGTGGTTTGACTCCGCCGCCACACCTATTTCTATTTCTGCCTTATAACAACAGTGTTAAAAGCTACTGCGGTCTGGTTTTATAAGCGTCTGGTAAGGGAGATATACTTTTCCGAGGCAATCCAGCTTAGTCCTCAAGGGTAGCGGCGCTTCTGTGGCCGACCTCAGGTGGAATCTAATCCTACCGGGGGTTGATTACAGATGTCCATGGGCGGCAGTAACCACTTACCATCAAGTGGACTGCGTGCTCGTCTGCTACTCTTATATTATAAAATAAAGAAAACCAGTGTAGTTGCGTACAAACAAATTATTAAAATATAAGCGCTGAATCAAATATCCTTAGTAGGAATGTATCTCATTGTGATTTCAGGCTCGGGTCGCGAGGTGCCAATTTGCAAACTGGCCACGTCTGTGTCGCTCGGTTATAGTCTTTCTTGTTGGGTTCACTGATAAGGAGTTCTTGTTCTGTTCTACGATTTATTATCTATAGTATTCGTTACGTATGTATGATGCGATCTTTTATCACTCTAAACATACGGAGAGTTAAACATGTTTTAAGTGTTTTTTTTAAGTAAATTGTACAGCATGTTGTTTACAACGGTAAATTGGTTTAATTAAAATTTAGTTACTATATACTAAGAGTTCCAGACATTAAAAAAGTGAATTCTAAAGATGGCATGATTCTTGATTTTTTAGCAACAGACAAGAAGTTCATCTTAAACTCCTAAAAATTGTCAAACAACTTATAAAAGCTTTGAACACCAAATTTATGTCACAAATAGTCTAAAAAGGCACCCTGATCTTCTTGATTGTAAAATTCTATATTTTTCTAGATCTCACGACGTTGTCTTATACGCAAAATTTTATACCTATCGCCATGTACTCTACTATCCCCAAATCAAGACGCTTAGCAAACTAGACACGTTCGTACGTCTTCGATCGGATATGACACTAGCTTGTTAGGATTACGCGGGGTTTACATGAGGTCAGCGTTACAGAGTTGTGATTCGTGATATCGTCGTCATCAACCATTACTATCCCACTGCTGGGCTGCTCTCAGACACGGGTCTCCTCTCAGAAGGATTAGGCCATAGACCACCGCGCTGGTCAAGTGAGTATTAGTAGACTACACATATCTTGGAGAACTTCTTTTTAAATCTCTCAGGTATGCAGGTTCCTCACGATCACGGAAACCGTCACCGTTAAAAAAATGATAATTAATTTGTAACCTCCATAATTTCGAATCCACATAATTTCGAAAAATCAGAACATCAAATCAGAAAATCTGTGCCTGGGATTCAAAACGCGATCTCGTCAATCGAGAGATCGACATTCAACCACTGAGTTATCACTGCTATGGTTCGTGACGTACCAATTGGTAAACCATAAATTTTGTCATAGAGGTAAATAAAAATTTAAGGGTCAATGTACGGGTTAAACATAATATGTAGACACTTAGTCCTCTAGACTTATGCAGAACATAGGTTCGGCAGATCCAGTACTGTAATAGAAATTTGTCTTTAAAATTTTGTCATTACATATGATTACAATAAAACTGCTATTGTCTACAACTTACACATAAATAGTCCCACGGTTAAGATGAATTTATTTCCAGTACACAATGCGACATATTTTAAAACTTAACGAAATAACGACGATATAACAGTAAAGTAAAAATGAAAATACAGGAAACATTAAAACTAGTATGAAAAGTAAATTATTAGGTATGGTCTAGCTACCTACCTTTAATAAGTAATTTGCCTTTAATACCTAATTATGGACTAAATCTAGACCAATGATCTAGATTTAGTCCATAATTAATATAAACGTGATTGTTAAAGTTACTCACAATTAAAATCGAATACATACCATACAAATTAATATCAAAAGGTTTTTACTATTAAGAATACGCGAATCTATAAAAGCTAGACACGTGCGTGTATCGTTCAGTTAAGGCGTTATCTAGGATTAAGGTCAAAGAGCTCTTATATATTGTAGTACATTTCTGTGACTGTGCTCAATCGCAAACGAATCCAACAATGAGTCTCAAGTTATATTCGTCTATCTTTAATACTTTTGTTAAACTGTTTCTTTTAGTAAATACAAGGTGCTTAGTACATATTTCTGACTGTCCTCAATGGCAGACGAATCTAACAATGCTTCTTAAGGTATATTTCTCTCTTTAATATTTTTTTGGTAAAATGTTCTACTTTGAGTAAATAAAAGGTGTATTTATAATGTAGCTTTTTTGTTATTGGAGACCATTTGGAGACTAGCTTTTGCTGCGATTTAATATTGGCAGTTCACTTTAAGTACTTTGTTTTATAACAAGGTTTGGTTCCCAAATTCGTGCAAGTATTTAATGTAAAAAACATGAAAAAGACCAGAGGGTAATGTTTATCGAGCGTATTTATGTATGTATGTCTCATTCATTGGTACGCCCTATAGCTCAAGTGGATTTTAACTTATGTGCTGTCGTTGGAATCATCTAAATATAGCCTATGGTCACTAGTTACATTTATATAGTATTAATAAAATTTGACTAACTTAGGTTCAATACTGCGAAACTAAGCAATACATACAACATTAATAATAGATTTTCGATTTAGTTATTTTATCACTAAAAGGAAATTGTTTCAAATTACTTCCATTTCCACTTGGTTTCTTACTGATACCTACACAACGTGAAAATTTATTCCATTATTATGTGTAACTTATTTAATAACTGAATATTACAATTTCCAAGATATTTCCAAATATTTACGATCTCTTGAAAAATTTACTTATTTTACCAGACAGTTTATTTAGGAGCCAAAAAATACATTTTTTTCTTTATTGGTCCATCCCTCTTCGCTTTAATTGCGTAAATCCTCTTAAGGACGATTCTTTCAGATAAAATCTTTTTACTTTCTCCAGTAACGGTATCGGGCTGAAATAATTAAATATGCGGAAAAGCAGCTTACCTGGCATTTGTAGCTACTGGTTACTTTTGATCTAAGTATAGAGTGTGGTTTTTTGAATAACGAACATCATTACGAAGTAAACCATTATTTTGGAAGAATGTTGGACGGTTTTGTTTGACTTGAAGTATTGGTGTTGTTTTTGGTTTGTTTATGAATTGTAGTATTTAGGGAGATAATAGAGGTTATTTAATGTTGGTTGCTCTAGCCGACTTTTGAAAGGATTCGGTAGCGTGTGTTATTGTGTGTCTGCATTGCTACTAACGCGCGATTGTTCGGCATCGAGTGAGAGCGAGAGAGGATGCATATCACGATTGTATCGCTACATAATCGCTACAAACAGTCGCGGCGGGCGACCTGCGCGGAGTGATATGTATCATACAAAATATGTATGAATAAGGGTTCAGTCTTTTCGTCATGATTTATTATAAAAAAAAGTTATATGTGTGTATAATACAGTATTGTTATAGTATTGCCTATTAGCCTTTTTTAGATCTTCATAATTGCGAAATAATTATGGAAATACGGGAATCTTATTGAGATTTAGAGTTTACGAAGTGCTAATAATACTCTAAGCCAATTTGCTTTTCAAAAAATTGAACTGAATAAAACTGCATTACGTGTATGATAGAACATGTACATTCAGATGTCTATAGAAATTGTGAGATAGGAACAGAATCAATGTAGCCCATCTGACACGACTGCCGTGCTAGCATCTAGAGAATGTATCTATTTGGAATGCCATTTCCGCGGTCGGATGAATACAAACAGTTTCATTAACATGTAGCCTCAAATGACCGAACGCAAATATTCGGGTTTAACCACTAGTTTAAATTGAGATGTAACTAAGTTATATTGATAATTAGCTACTATTTAAGATGTGCGGTTTTGCTTTAAATGTGTCCATTCGTCCAGCAGCCTTTAAAAGTCCACTGCTGGACATAAGCCTCCTCTAATCTGCGTTACACCGTCTTGAGCCATCTGAATCCAACGGTTGCCCTCCGCCCTGTTCAGGTCATCAGTCATACTCCGCTTGCCCAGGCGTGGTCTCCGTGGTTATCGGTTATATGTCCTTTTTTGTCGAGGGGGAACCTTTAAAAGGTACCCGGTGCCGTGGGAGCGACACGGGGTTATGTGGGACTTTTACTTTACTAAAATCCCCCTGGTAGCCGTACTCGGCGCTGTGTAGAGGACTCCGGGATCTCCAAAGGAACGTAATCGGAGTCCTCTCAGTCGTCGGGCTCCGCTCAGGTGAGTTTGTATCACTACACCATCTGGTATATACGACGGAATGCGACTACACATACCACTGTCCTTCCCGGGGTCGCTAGCTGGGCGGTCCGAACTCTTGGCGCCCGCAACCCCGACAGCCCCTTTTCGTCGCCTCTTACGACAGGCTAGGGATACCGTTGCCCAATTCTGGTCCCGGAACTACAGGGACAATCGGTTATCTGTCCTACTATGTGGCCAGCCCGATGCCATTTCAGCTTGCTTATTTTGAGAGTTATGTCGGTAAGTTTCGTTCTGCTACGAATTCTGCTGGGAAAAATGTGTACGTATAATTAAAAGTGTTAAATATACCTAATCTTAAATGCAAATTTTAAATGTTTTACATGTGTGGAAATTTCAAAATTTTAATAACATCTCCAGTTGAACTCAGTACCTATATAGGTACGCTAAATAATTACTCAATACTTATGTCTCAAAGGAATTAGTGGTAAACAGGGTAATTAGTTCAACTTAGTACCCACGGATAATTGTTACGGATCAATTAGGTAATACTCCTGTTTGGGTTAACTACAGATTGCCATGATTTGCACTTACAACTTGATACTCTGTAAATTACAAGTCAGCTTGCGACTTGTAATCGTTGTCATATTATTGTCCCATTGCTGGGCACGAGTCTCCTCTCAGGATGAGGGGAGAGGGGTATAGACCATAATCCACCGCGGTGGTCAAGCACGAATTGGTAGACACGTTTGAGATTTTTTTTAAAGAACTCTCAGGGTTGTAGTTTTTATGATATTTTCGTTTATAGTTATAATAAGTGCTAATTAATTTATAATACACACTTATCTTTGAAAAATCACATTAGTGTGTAAAGGATTTGAATGATTGGATTGTTTGATTAAGTGGCCTTTGACTTTTTACTTGTGTATTAATATATGTACCTATGTACATCTGAGAGGAGACGCATGCCGAAAGATATCTACTAATTTAGATTTTTAAGTCTCCTCATGATGTTTTCGTTCACCGTTTAATCAAGTGATAATTAATTCCTCATACGCATATAACTTTGAAAAATCAGGTTTTGATCAGCCTAGGATTTGAACCTCGGGCCCGTCGATTAAGGGGCCGAGTTTCTTAACGACTAGACTCTTCAAATGATGTATATAACTGTATATACAATATAGAAAATCGTACTTACCAGGATTTTGGCTGCTTTTTCAATACGGGCGCTGGACTCCACATTTACAGCATACGCGTGTCGGCAGTCGACTGGCAAGTGGGTTTAATTCAAAGCTCGATCCACGTATTCACTCTGAACCAATTTTATGGTCCGTTGTTATTTACTTCTACTAAGAAACGTGTCGGAATAAACGTAAACGGTTTTATCAACTGTATTGTTTACTTCTATTGGATACTCTTACAATTATAAAAGTATTACTAAAGATTAAAGATTAGGTAAAAAAACTTACATTACAGTACATAAGTAGCTAAGTTGGGGCAACGTCAACTGCACAACTTTGTTTTAATTTAATAATATACAACATGTAGTTATTTAACCGACTTCAAAAAGGAGGTGGTTATCAATTCGGCCGGTATCTTTTTTTTTTCTATGTATGTACGCGAATTACTCCGCCGTTAGTGGACCGACTTTAATAATTCTTTTTTTATTGTATAGAGACGAGCTGGAAGTTGGTCCCATTTAAATATGGTTAGGATCCATCGATGGGTTCTGGAGAAAATGAGGGGAACTCCTCCACTCATGTAAACATAACAGCCATAACTTCGCCGTTTATGAACCTATTTTAATCCGTTTAATTTCGTGTGTATAAAATTGCTACAAGTTGGTCCCATTTAAATATGATGAGGATTAGAGTGGGTTCTGGAGACAAAATATGTAACTCCTCAACCGATGGATATAATTGAGTTTTGTTTGAAGATATTTGGTGTAGGTTCTAATTAAATTGCAAAACCAGTTTATCATTGACTATTTAAGGGTCTGATAATGTGGCTTGGAGTCAAAATATGTAACTCCTCAACCGATGGGAATAATTGAGTTGTGTTTGAAGATATTTGGTGTAGGTTCTAATGAAATTACAAAGCCAGTTCATCATTGACTATTTAAGGATCTGATAACGTGGCTCGGAGTCAAAATATGTAACTCCTCAACCGATGGAAATAATTGAGTTGTGTTTGAAGATATTTTGTGTAGGTTCTAATAAAATTGCAAAGCCAGTTCACATTGACTATTTAAGAGTCTGATAATGTGGCTCGGAGACAAAATATGTAACTCCTCAACCGATGGGAATAATTGAGTTGTGTTTGAAGATATTTGGTGTAGGTCCTAATGAAATTGCAAAGCCAGTTCATCATTGACTATTTAAGAGTCTGATAATGTGACTCGGAGACAAAATATGTAATTCCTCAACCGATGGGAATAATCGAGTTATGTTTGAAGATATTTGGTGTAGGTTCTAATGAAATTGCAAAGCCAGTTCATCATTAACTATTTAGTTAGGTTATGTTGGAACATATAAGACAATATAAAACTATGCGAGCAGGGCGCGGCAGCGCCCTGCGAGCGGGCGGTTCCAATCAATGTAAACTCAGACCTTACCTTCATTCATGATCACGTTTTTATAATTTTATATTGTATTAATATAAATATTAGTATGTCATAACAAAAAAGAGTGAAAAAAAATTTTGAACAAAAAAATACAACCGACTTCTGTCTTTTTGCAACCTTCTCAAATGTGTCACGAAATTTACTATGATAATTATTAAAAATGCATAACAAAATGGGACTAATTAATAATTAACTTAATAAAACAAAAAAAAAATAACAAAAAAATACAACCGACTTCTATGTCACTACTCAATATATTTCGTTGGATAACGATGTAAACAGCGTGTCTAATATGAGCGCCGACTTCAGAAATAAGTGATAATGAAGTAAATATAGTGAATATTTAGTCTACAAATAGTATGCATTGATGTTATGTAAACATATCTCTTCTACAATAATCGATTAATCTCCCAAACTCAAACGATATCGTAATGTGTGTACGATTTAAAATTAAAAGCAAATGACAACATGCTTACACATATTGTCAGTAAAAAAAGGTAAGTGCGTAGCTAAGCCTAGGATTATCTTGCAACAGCACACACTGTCGTATGCTGTAAAATGAATGTAACCATAAAGCTGTAGGCCCGTTAATATATGGGAGCCAATTAAGTAGCTTAATAACTCAACTTTGTTCTGATATGAGCTATAATTATGAGCCAGCGGAAGCTCGGTAATAAAAGGTTTACGCCCTTATTTCGTATGGGGTCCTAATAAGTTGCGATAA
Source organism: Epargyreus clarus clarus (assembly GCA_014595695.2). NCBI lineage: Eukaryota > Metazoa > Arthropoda > Insecta > Lepidoptera > Hesperiidae > Epargyreus > Epargyreus clarus. The sequence continues at coordinate 3,340,802 of JACTTY020000023.1, read as the reverse complement.
TTCCGAAGAGAATTTGTATCCTTGTAACAAAATATATTTAACTGCCTCTTGCAATTTATTAATAGCAAAGAAGTGTTTTGTGACGTAAAATAATATAATTGTACATTATGTTGGTATCATAATTGTTTTTCGTGAACAACTAAAAGACGGTAATAACCGGTTCATCGGAAACACTACCACATCGGTTATTGGCACATCGTCAAAGTTACTCTATCTTACTCTGTAATATAAAAAACGCGAAAGAACCCCTTGTGATTCCAGCGGCACGAAAAATCTTCAGAACCTTAAAAAACGACAATGTTTTAAACCGGGTAACAGTGGTGGTAAAGAATACATAAATAGGTATGGTGGTGTCACCTTGCTTAAAACTTTTGTACATTATATGACTAACGATACATAAATATTAAGGACGTTAGGTCAAATATTAATGTCAGTCAAAGTAACAATAACCGTCTCAAGGGTACTCAATTTCCATTTCTTTATTTTTTATAAAGATTGATCAGTTCGCCGTCGCGAAGTACGGATTTATTCTAATTGAAAATCGAGATCATTAACTACGTCTCATTCGTTCTCATTTCATGATATGCCCTAATTTATTTAGATTTAATAGGGCTTATAGGAATGTATCTGCGTAATATATTTTTTATTTTCATTTACTTTTCTCCCAGCTTCATTCGGCTGTGTTTTGTTTCTAGTTTGTATCGTTTTTTTTTTATAATGTAAGAGTATCAGACGAGCATGCAGTCCACCTGATGGTAAGTGGCTACTGCCGCCCATGGACATCTGTAATAAACCCCTGATTGGATTAGGTATTCCTACCTGAGGTCGGCCACAGATGCGCCGCTACCGCTGAGGACTAAGCTGGAACGCCTCGGAAAAGTTTGTCTCCCTTACCACACCTTTCAAACCGGAACACAGCAGCGCCTAACACTACTGTTATTAGGTAGAAATAGGTGTGACGGTGGTGCCGCCGGAGTCGAACCACAAAGGGTTCTACGACCTTCAAAAGAGTTTAAGAGTTCGTTTTTAGAGTTAAGCCTAAAGATATGCTAAATGAGCAATCTGACGAAATTAATCACTGTCGTTTCTATAAACTTTGGTTTCTATAAAGTGGCTTTGCCACGTCTATACTTGGCAAAGCCACAACACAGGAGTCGCCAAAACGTGGCCGGCTTTGGATGAGAGTTCTTTTTGCACCTTGTTTGAAACTCCCCGTGTCGTTCTGAGAATACCTTGCATTGCATTCTCCATTTTGCACATTAGAGGCAAGAACGAACGTGAAAAGCTGACGTGGGGCTTATTCTGGTTTGGTTGTTTGTGTACTAAACTTAGTGCATGTCCAAGATATCCACCTACGATGCAAATACCCTTGTGTAGGCTAATGATCGATGCCGTAATTCTTTTGATAAAAGTTAAACTATTGCTAGACCGCCAAACCTCTACGAAATATTATTATTACTCCCCAAAAGTAAAAATAAAAGTTTGGACCGACCATAATAGGTTTAGTCTCAAGTTCAGAATTTCCACAGGCACAGTGCGTGCCCAACATAATTTAATTAAGTGTCGGAGGCTAATAGTGTTGCGTAAATTGTTACAATTTAGTGAAATAACCAGAGGTTAGCTGGTATTTTTAACACGTATCGCAACCACACGAAATTGAAATCGTGTTGTTAACGAGTTATAAAATATACCTTTTGCGATAGTTGAATCTGGAGGCACGGCAGTGCCTCCGCCAAGTCGAGCCAAAGCCAAAAAAAGCGGCACGGCCGTAGCATACTTTTCTCGAAGCAATTCGGCCCATTTTCGACCCCCTGTAACTTCGTTGCATATGAAGCTAGAAGCTTGAATTTTCAGGAGCCAAGCAAGCATTGTGTAGACACGGTATATTTCAAATTTCATTAAATTTGAACCAGTAGTTTAAGAATTACAAGTAGTCAAAGTTCGTAATTTTGTCACTCACTCACTGACTGACTGACCGATCATCAAAACTTTAAGGCACTTCTAGCAGACATAGAAGGTTGAAATTGAGAATACAATTAGTGTTTAGTATATAACTCATGGGAAAACTAAAATATTTTGCAATTTCTGTCCAGTTATCTAGATACACCAACTACATTAAATAACTTTGTATCCTATATAAGTTATATAGGATGACAAAGTTACATTTGCCGTTAATGAATCTGTGTTTCTGTCCGCGAAATGTAAGAGTAGTAGGGGAGCCGATGATGTTAAATGGGTAGAAACTCGAGCGCCGATAGGTCCTATACGATTGTGTAGATTACACGTTAGAGTGAAGAAAAGGTTGTGTGATATTTTTCGATTCACCGTGGGAATAGTGTCTAGATGATTCGAAAGATGTTAAAAGCAGAGTCAGACATACTCAAGGCGCGGCAGGTTAGTGATAGAGTATATATCTCTGATGCCGGAAATATGTTTATCTGCTGGTTTGGGATAGTCATACGAGAGGTAAAAATGGAAAAAAAAGTAACCAGCGCATTAGATTTTCAAAGGGGATATGAAGCTACCTCAGATGAGTCGCCCATTCGAAAAACTGACGATTCGATTCGAAAGACTGTCAGTGACTCTTCGAAGATTATTATACAGGATAAGATTATTATACAGGAAATTCCAACTGATGTTTTACTTATCATAACCCTTCATCTGACAATTTAGTGGAGGGGTTTTCTATACTGACGATTTGAAAAAAAAATAGAATGAGAATGTATGAAGAATAATGTATTTTCCATAAAATTTGCCTTTTCCTTTAGTTTGTTATACACCATTACTTTCCAGGGATCCAAGCTAATAAATGGCGCTATCAGATAGTGCATATTTTCTAGCATTATTTCCTTTATATTAAAAAAATTACCGCACTCGAGTATGTCCAGGTATAGATTTTTTTGCAACCTTATTACTCCCTAACGCCGCCCTCAAATCATCAGATTATAAATTTATTGTTTTCAGAATGTAATTAAGCTACTATAGATAATACATTTTTTTATTAATAGTCTGATGGACTTCCCTGGTTGAACCCCCCAAATGGATAGTTTAAGATACTCTATAGGATGTAAGGTATCTCCCATATCTTAATCTGCCGCGTTCGAGTCACTCTCGAAATCCCGTCTTGGGCTCCCCTACTATTATAGGCGACGTCAATTGTTTTTATTCTCGAGACAAAAGACGTTTTCAATTCCAACTTCAATTTAAATTCAATTCAAATAATGGGTGAAGTGCGAATCGAACTCGTACACTGAGGGTTCCGTACCACAAAAACATTTGTTTATTTTATTTTTATTTTTACTAATTGATATTATAGCAGCCATATAATGCATTGTGAACATTTCAACTGTAACATCTATTACGGTTCAATAGATAAAATGAAAAACGCCAAAAAATAGCAGGTCCTTATATATTTGTCCCTGTAGTTCCTGGACTAAAAAAGGGCTTCGATATCCCGTGCCTGTCGTAAAAAGCGACTAAAAGGGGGCTTCCGGAGTTGGGAGTGGCAAGAGGGAGCTCGAACCGTCCAATAAGTGTCCGCGGGAAGGACGGCGGTATGTGTAGTCGCATACCGTCGTGAACAAAGTGTTTGAAGGTGATAGAACCCTTTGTGGTTCGACTCCGGTGGCACCAACGCCACACCTATTTCTACCTAATAACAGCAGTGTTAGGAGTTGCTGTGTTCCGGTTGAAGGGTGTGGTAAGGGAGACAGACTTTTCCGAGGCGTTTCAGCTTAGTCCTCAGGGGTAGCGGCGCATCCGTGGCCGACCTCAGGTAGGAATATTTTATCTTATCTGGGGTTGATTACAGATGTCCATGGGCGGCAGTAGCCACTTACCATCAGGTGGACTGCATGCTCGTCTGCTACTCTTACATTATAAAAAAAAAAAAAACACCGGATAGTTTAGGAGGAGCGAAAACTGTTCTCCCAACGCAGAGCTCGATCGAGGCATCGCGCTTAGAGGACTTCGGTTGCGTTCAGTCGGAGATCCCGGAGTTCTCCGACAAACGTTGAGGACGGCCACCGAAGGATTTTAGTGCGGCTAAAGTCCCACATAACCCGGCGTCACTCCCACGTCGTTGAGTACCTTTTGAAGGTTTCCTCCTCTTCATAAAGAAAAAGAAGGTCTTTGTATGGCAACTCTCCTTTATTTGAAAGTTTTTCTTTTTACTTTTATTACTTGTTGTTAAAGCGGCCACCATTATAAATATGCCGTAAAAAAATTTAAGTTTCTATCTATTAAGGATCCAGAAATAGAGCTCTATGTCAGACAGACAAACGGACAGCTTAGAAATAGGGTTCCGTTTTTACTCTTTGGGTATGGAACCCTAAAAAGTTATATAATATCAAAAACATTCCGAATTTCTGACAAATGTCATAAGAAGAAAACTAGATGTTACGGCTAATGTGCCTAAATCAGTTAAAACGCAGATTAGCTTGTCCATTACCTAAAGTACAAAACGAAGATTGTATCAATTTTTACCCCTTGACGTCGACCCATGCATGCTATGATGCGTCGTCGTGTCATGAATTTACGACAAACTTTGTATATTTTCACGAAACAATATCGCTTTGCGGCACGATGTCGCTATGTATCACACTACGTCGTCGTGTCGTAAAAAGGCATGTGTTTTAGTCCTAAGAACAAGTCTGAAAAGATGTTTCAAATTTTAACTACATAGTTAATCTGCATATTTTCTAGCTAATCTTAAGACTGCCTAGTTAATGTGTATGCTAACGTATTCTACAATCTAACGGCAACATACACAAAATACAATAACTGTCGTGAGGTAAAGCAACTGTCACCGTATTATAAAATAATAATAAGTTTGTTTCCAAGGAAACAAGTGTTTAGGCAAATTTCGGCCTTATTGCGCATAAATAAATGTCTATGAAAATAAGCTTACATATAAAAATTTACAATGTTCACAATGGAAAATCCCTAATAACTTCTAAAAGGATTACCCTAATTACACAATTCCTTTTGCCCTATCCGTTTTAGACCTAAACCTACCAAATGGCATTAAAGACAAACCAATATATATACGAACAAAAAATCATGTTTTCAACTTACGTAATATTAGGTACCTAACATTTCAACGCAATATTACAAAAATTTAGTTATATTCATTTCAAGTGATTCGAAATAGGAAACTGTTATATAAATCGAGCTTAGATAGCCACTTTATAACATATTCTTGCCATGATCACCAAAAATATCAGCTCCTAGTGGCTTGATAATTGATAGCTATAAAAAAAACGAAAATCCACAGTTTAATGTTGAATTTAAACAACCGTCCATTGCACAATTAGGGTATTTTTTTGCTCCATTGCTTGCACAAAACAGTTACAAATGCGTGTAAAAATGAACTGACGAGTCGAGTCGAGTCCCCCCGAGATAACTAGTCGGTAAGTGGTGTCTATGTGTGCGTTACTCCAGCCCACTTTGTATGAAGATTGACTTCTGTTAGTTTTTATTTTGTGGTAATACCTACCCGGAAAAAACGTGGAAACTATTATAAGAAACCTTTTTAATATAAATTATTTGTAATCTATAATAGCTATATATAAAATTATATTGTACGGTGAGTTAAGTTTTAAATAGAAGTGAATAAAAATATAGTCTAGCTGAAAATATGTATTATTAATATACTCTGCAAATAATAATTCTAAAAATAACTACAGTTGAATGCAAAAGACAAATGCAGACTAATAATTTTAGTATGAATTTGTTAGCGGTGAGTAAACTTATTGAAAAAGGATTTACTGTTAATTTCTTGAAAAACGGTTGCACTATTAGTAACTCTATGGATAACATCATCGCAACTGGCCACAACGTACATGGTATATATAAATTTAAACAATTTGTCAAATCACCGATATGATATTTGACAATGTCAAATAAATATTGGCATAGAAGACTAGCCCATATTAATCCGGAATATAAGAATATTATGACCGGGCTTGATGATGTGAACATTACGACGGATATGACGACTAGTAAGAAACCATTTCCAAACCTCTGAACGCGAACGAACGATATACTGGAGATCGTACATACAGATTCATGTGGTCCCATGGAAGCTACTTCACTCAACGGTTCAAGGTACATGTTATTATTTATCGACTATTATTCACGAATGACACATGTTTATTTTCTCAAATATAAGAGTGAGTATTTACGAAATTTCAAAAATATAAAGTGTTGAAATGGGAACTAGCAAGTCGAACAAATGTAGGTATGAGATCAGATGGATGAACGAAATTTTGTAATAGAGCTTTCAATATTTTCTTATCAACAAATGGAATTCTACATCAGAAGGCGATGCTATATACCCCTAAACAAATTGTTGTGGTTGAAACAGCTAACAGAACTATTATTGTAAATGCGAGAAGTTTAAAACGAATGTTATCATTATTAAATAAACATTTCATTTAATTTCATTTCAGAAGTCAGAAGTATATTATAAATTGAACCGAATTTGAGCAAGAGCAGTAAATACTGTGGTTTATATAAAAAACCGGAGTCCGACGAAGTCAGTGAAAGATTACCAATGATTTTTGTCGGATATTCAGAAGAAAGTAAGGGATGTCGATTATTTAATACGAAGACACGTTAAATCACTATAAATAAATAAATAAATAAATCACAATCAGTAGAGATGTTTTTTCCTGAGGACAATGGGAATAATTTCAGTTGTCAAAATAGTAACTTTTTTTGATTTAATTTATTGTCATGTTCGAATGAAAGTGATGATGAATGGCAAGATTATTTACATAACTACAAAGACTAACTACAAAAATTTAATTGGCTTTAAAAAATCTGTTGTTGAGATTCAACTAGTAGAAGGTACCGGAAAGGAAAAGAGTAGAAATATCTACAAAAAGGAATGAGATGCCATCAAAAACAATGCTTGTAAAAAGATCCAAGTCTCGCCATTCAGTTCTTCTACCGTAAAAAGTTTTGAGATCTATGTAAAACCAAGCCGGTAAATGTATGCAGTCCCTACTTAAGGGACCTTCTGTCTTAAGGTATTATCTCACTATCTAACCTAACAACATCTCATGGGACCATACCAATATTAAAAATCTTTTATGTTCTAAATAAATCGACGTGGCAATCGTACTAATGTTACCTGTGTGATGCGATATGATAAGATGAAAACACAATGTGACTTGCAGTACGATTGCCACGTTAATTTATTTAGAACATAAAAGATTTTTAATATTGGTATGGTCCCATGAGATGTTGTTAGGTTAGATAGTGAGATAATACCTTAAGACAGAAGGTCCCTTAAGTAGGGACTGCATACATTTACCGGCTTGGTTTTACATAGATCTCAAAACTTTTTACGGTAGAAGAACTGAATGGCGAGACTTGGATCTTTTTACAAGCATTGTTTTTGATGGCATTACAATTATTTGTACCAAACGGAACTTATTTAGCATAATACTGGAACCCTAATTAAAATTAGTGCTTAAAATGGGGACAAGGTTTTTTCCTTAATTTTTACAAGATTCAAATAATATATTAAATTTAACTTTTTTTACTTTCCCTAAACTATACCTATGAAGAGTGAAAGTGAAGTAGATTCCTAACAATGGGTCGAGAGATGAATGGGTGATTGCTTATCGGTAAATTTTAAGGGCGCTTCCGTGCATCGAGATGTTTAGTATTTGGTCTTGGTTAACGTGCTTTGCTAAGTTATTTATAATAATAATAATAATAATAACATTTATTCTTATATTTACGAAGGTCTAGTTGCGGATTGAATATATCTGACACGTATAGGTCATGGGAGCAACGTCCAGCGATACAGATCTCAGGTCGTTGGGAGAGATTTGTGCCCAGCAGTGGTACCTAAGGTTTTAAATCTAAAGGCGTGATTTTGGAGGGATTTGGTTTATGAAATAAGTTACAGAACCAATTATTCCATAATTATAATGATCCACGTTACCAAATTTACTTACGAGTTTGGTACAATTCTTTGTAGTTCGACTCCGAAGACACTACCGCCAAACTCGCTTCTACCTAACAGATATATTAAGTGCTGTAGCGCTATCCCACGCTTTCTTACTGAGTCTGAAGTCTGAAGACTCAGTAAGAAAGCGTGGTAAGAAACGAATCCGTGGCCCACCTCGGAAAATAATCTAATCTTAACTGTAGTTGATCACAAATCTTTAAGGGCAGCAGTAATCAGTTACTTAGGCAGACATGCATTCAGCTCGTTTGTTATTTCAATGTTTAAAAAAAGTATTACCATACCTTAATATCAGGTTTCTGCAGTTCTTCAAAAATACCAAACGCGTCAAAATCTCTATTCGCTTATCTTGTGAAACTTTTGTTAAGAAAACATGCAAGATAGGGGTTTCAGGTCACGAACACACTAATCCTGTTCCTGATTCAAGGTGAATAGTGATGCTCGACTGAATGCATCCGGACCCTACGTGCCGACCTTTTTTTACCTTTACTATTATGGTACACCTCTAACGCTAAAGAACTTTGGAATATATAATTCTAAAAATACATGTTAGAGCTGTGTTGTATTCTTAGAATATCGTAAAATACATAATAGGAACTAGGTAAATGGCTTATACAAAATATCGAAAGGTGGTAAAATCAAAACTTCCAATGTGAATTACCTATTTCCCAATTTATAATTTGTACCTGTTTCGGCCTAATAACAGCAGTGTTAGGGCTTCTGTGTTCCGTTTTGAAGGGTGTGGTAAGGGAGACAGACTTTTCCGAGGCGCTCCAGAGTCCAGCTTAGTCATCAGGGATAGCGGCGCATCTGTGGCCGACCCCAAGTAGGAATATCTAATCCTATCTCAGATTGATTACAGATGTCCATGGGCGGCAGTAGCCGCTTACCATCAGATGGACTGCATGCTCGTCTGTTACTCCTATATCATAATTTAAAAAAAAACATTAGAAAAAAATTCTTTCATTTCAGTGGAAGGGTGTAGATATCTGCCGACTTACGTTTGAGGCGACAATTTTAGTCCTCACTTGAAATCATTTTAGGCTGGAAATCAGGTGGAATCTCTATTTAATTGCTCGGCAGGGAACACTTAAGGCAGGCGTTAAGCTCTCCTGGGCGGAGCCCGACGGAGCAATGCGCTAAGAGGACTCCGGTTGCGTTTCTTTGGAGATCCCGGAGTCCTCTACGCAGTGCCGAGGACGGCCACTGGGGGGGTTTTAGTGCGGTAAGAGTTCCACATAACCCTGTGTCGCTCCCACGACATCGGGTACCTTTTGAAGGTTTCCCCCTCGTGAACAAAAAAAAAGAAAGGGATCACTCACCATCATCTTAATTTACTGGACTGCATACTGTTTTGCTTCTTCAGTTCAAAAAAAATATGATTATTCCTATTCAATATATAAGTAACCCAAAGGTGTGACACGTAATACATTACGGCAAGTGATACCATCAATAAAACTTATTGGAGTTAAACGGATATAACGCATACGTGTTCGCGTGTCGCAAAAGAATTGTGATGTATTACTATTTTTGACAGGCGAGGGTAACATTTGGGGAGTCGGAAGAACTTGTACGTGTTAAAGGCGGTCTACCGGTTCTGACCCTCTGTTTGACTTCAGTAGCACTCCCGCCACAATTTCTGCCTAATAACAGTAGAGAAGCATCGTGAGGAAACCTGATCTTTTAAGAGATTTATAAAAAACATCGCAAAGGTATGTGAAGTCTGCCGCACTTGGACAGCGCTGTTAGGGCCTAATGCTTCTCATTCTGAGGCGGGACCCGTGACCAGCAGTGAGATAGTAATGGGTGTTAGATGATGATGATGATGAATAGCAGTATTAAAAATGGCTGTGTTCTGGTTTGAAGGGTGTGATGAGGGGGACAAAATTTTATTAGGCGTTCCAGCTTAATCCTCAAAATCTGTGACCGACCTCAGGTATTAATATCTAATCCATATGGGGTTAATAACAGATGTCCATAGGCGGCAGTAGCCACTTACGTAATAAAAACAACGTACTATAACGGAGATAACAGTCGTCACGTGTTCGGACGTTTCGTGTGACAAATTTACATTCGAGACGCGAACCCGCGACTGGGTCGCAGGTGCCGAGGCTGTCCGGGCGACAAACATGAAATATAGAACGTTCGGGGTACGCCCGTGATATATGACAGCACTAACACGCTTTATGAAACAATGTCACTTTAAAAGGGTTTCGGCGAATCTTTTCGGGTGAAGTTACCGAAACTCTTTGTTTATAAAGGCAGAAATATTAGATTTAGGTCAACGTGACACCGCGATGGGTTGCCCAACGCAACGTACATAGATAATGCGTAAGAGAATTAGAAAATATTTTCTTTGCTCTAAGGTTTTCTGCTCCGCACAATTCTTCTTATTAGGACAAGTGTCAGAGTTCTTCGTCATTTTCGAAGTGTTTTTTTTTATATTTCCTCTAAAGGTAGATAAAAAGCATATCATAGTCGAAACGCTGGTAACTGCTCACAACCACCCATAGACATCTACGATTAATCCCATATATAACAAGCGTTCAGTTATAGCCTAGTGGTTAAGAAACTCGGCCTCTCGATCGAGGGGTCCGAGGTTCAAATCCCAGGCACCTCTGATTTTTTCAAAGTTATGTGCTTATTGGAAATTAATTATCACTTGCTAAACGGTGAAGGAAAACATCGTGAGGAAACCTGCATACTTGAGAGATTTATAAAAAAAATCTCAAAGGTATGTGAAGTCTACCAATACATACTTATCCAGCGCGGTGGACTATGGCCTAATCCTTCTCATTAGAGGAGAGAGGAGACCCGTGCCCAGCAGTGGGACAGTAATGGGTTGTTGATGAGAACAAGCGTTCCATTTGAAGCCGATCACAGATGCATTGCTACTCTTAAGATCTAAGATCGTTGTCTGATAAGTTTGTCTGCCGGCATCTACATTCTTCCACCGAAACGCAACATCTGTTTTACGCTAGAAGTAGGTGTAGCGGTGGTAGCTTTTCGGTCGAACCATACTTATTCAACCACCTACAAATTTGTAGTTGGCTAGCATAGTGAAATATTTGATGTTGGAGCCTAAAGGTACTAAATATAATATACGCAAAAATAATAAATAAAAATATAAACCAACACTTCGCAATTAAATATTATATGGATTTACATGCTTAACATTTATTTTACATTTCAAGAAAAATCTCCCGTACGTGTTTATTCTCACATATTAAATTTAATTACAAATATGACTTGCTCTAACGCCCTTACACAGAGAAAGCAGGTTACATATTATTTTCTTTTTAGTTCAGTAAATAGAAAATCATTTAGTATAACGTTCTTAATAGTTAGACTAAAATAATCTGCACACTAAACATTAGATCACTAAAAAATACTTCAAAGAAAAAAAACTTCAGAAGAAATTGAACTTGTAAGGTATTGTAAATCTTTGTATCTATCACTACAAAGATTTTTTTGAGATTGAAGTACACTTAATGGTAAATAGTCAGTGCTGTTATAAACACCTGTAACCAACTCCATATAGGACAGTAATCGTACCTGTACCCTTAGTATGAGATTTTACGTTTTTACAAAAGTGACTATTTTGGGATTTAATTACGTATTTCCCCATACATTTCCAATCAGCGCCCCTAACGGATTGTATCAGGACTGATTGGAAATATAAGGGAAATACGTAAACAAAAACAAAAGCAGTCAACCTAATGCATGCATGGTTGACAGCGTCACTTAGCGATTAACCGTCGTAGAGTCAACTTACCCTGATGATGCTCCGTTTTGGAGCGAAACACGTGTTGGTGGTGGTATGTATGGTGGTGTATATTTTTAATTTTTGCATCTGCATGCATCCTTTGAGGGAGGGAGGGTGGTACATACTGCATGGTTTAAAATATATACCATCATACATATTTGTAGCGGATTGTTGCGAAGTAGTTTTAATCTTAACTTAATAGCATGGATTTCCGCAAAGTAACGCCTGATACAATTAACTATCATACTACTGTACTGAAGCCGATCACAGATGCGTTGAAACTCATGAGAACTACAATGGTCGTCTCATATGTATGACAATATCTAAACAGATCGATTACCTATGTAAATAAATTATGTATAACATGGCAAAAATGACAAGTACAACCAAAACTTAAGGTTCAAGAAAAGATTACGTGTTTTTATTTAATGCCTATTATGTAGGCGTTACGAAGACGGTAATGGAAACGAAGCATAAAGGCTTTATTGTGTGTTAGCGTCTTACTGTAAAATAATACCTAAATAATGCGTGTGCCTTAAGCTTTTCTCGAATTTTAGTGTTTAGCTAAATATTTACAGTCTCGAGTGATTTATAGTGATAAACAATTAAGTCCCAAATTGTTACAATCATATCCAAATTCAATTAGTTAAATCCTATAATAAAGTGTTTTTAGAACTTTATTACAACACCAAATGCTGACCTCCTTACTAAATCAGCTGGTTAATAATTAATGTCCAGCGCTGAATTTTTACTTTGTTTCATATTGAAAAAATCTGTTGACTACAGATGTCCATGGGCGGCAGTAGCCACTTACCATCAGGTAGACTGCATGCTCGTCTACTACTCCTATCTTATATAAAAAAAAAATGGAACAGAACTTTGATATGTTTTAAATTTTCAAAATGATACATAAATTGAAGTTAGTAATTTGCTATTAAATTTTATGAATTAAAAAAACCCGACTTCTTAAAATATAACTTTATGTCACTTGTACAATTTCAACTAATACAATGTTATATCATATGTTTAAATTCGTCAAGCCTTTTGGGTCGTTGGACGTGCTAAATAACGAGACATAGCTAATAACATAATAATAACATAATCGCAAATTCGCTGTCAGGTAAAAAAGGTAGTAAACACAAATAGCGCCATAAACTATTGTAAATTATTGCAAAGAAGCAATTCTTCTTAGCTGTAATAATGCAAATGTTCTACTACACCTGCAACGTTTTGATATATGGAGAAGGCTTACTGTTTCTATTGCTGCTATAATTTAGCTTAATGTCGCAAGAAATATTTTCTACGAAAATTTTACACATATAAATATAACATTATAAAATTTACAAATATACAAATATTTTTATTTACATCTTCAAATTAAATACACTATTTCACATTAAATTTATCGGATTACATGACGCACATTGCAAGGTCTCTTTTGAATTGTCTCTAACTTAAAAGAAACAAACCCAGACCAAAGTCAAGCAAAGTGGTAACTGCCGCCCTGATACTGACTGATAGACATCTGTTACTATCCGTAAGGTTGATACGAATAAGCTGGAATATTCATATTAATAGTACTACCTTACCACTAGCTTGAACTAGAATACACCATTGTTATAAGTGTGATCTAATCTGGATACTTGTGTTCGAATCCAAATCGCTTTTTACAACTTCTAAATAATATTATGACACTCTGAGGGAAACTTTTAAAGTATCAGCGAATCAAAAGCAAACCCCTATTTTAGATTAAGCAACCCCAAATTCAATCGATTTTGAACCTAGTCAGGGACAGTAGAATTTTTGGAGAGCGCGCTGATTAGTCGGTGTGGATTAATCGCGTAGCTTAGTCAGAAGAGTGGTTTTATACCGGGCTGTCTAATAACCAATTGTCGAATGTTATGTCTTTGTGAAGTATACCCGAAATCACAAGGAAAATTTGTCGACGATGTATAAGTACCTACCTAATACGTCACATAAGATTCCAAATGGAAAAGATTTTTACCCGTTTTTAATCGACTTTTCCTATGGTGTATTGACTTTGATATTGTATGGAACGTATGTGTTATGTTACTACATTTTAAGAAATTATCAGTTTTCAAGCTCCAATTTCCGATCTTTTTACTCAACCAAAACTTTATTAAAATTATTATTTACCTTGTAGTAATATAAATAATCTACAATCCAGAAAAATATAAACAGAGAATTTAGTTATATTTTTGCTGAACAGCTTTTTTCATAGGTGGTTGCTTATTTCAACCCTTATGTTATTTATTACTAACTTGTCTCCTGTAAAACATTAATATTATGCCGTTGCTCGTGTTTTAAATCTTATTTTATAGCGCACCACTACTTGTGGTGAAAGCAAGTGATTTATGGCGTGGCTTGTAGCAACCAACAGCGAGTAATGGCCGTGATCAAGACATGTCTAAATTTATAATATCTTTAGCGTAGATAAACTTGATAGATGTGGCGATGTTTTAATAAAAAAATGGTTTGGTTATATTTGCATTTGAAAGACATCTTTTGTGATTGAAACATCATTGCTATCGGTAGGTACCTGTACCCTTAGTATGAGGCGATATAGTACCCAATTAGCTCCCCTAGCGGACTGTATCCAAATTGATTGGAAATGTGAAAACAAACAAACAAATACAAAAACAGTAATTTTTGTAAAAACGTAAAAAATCATAATAAGGGTACTGCTATCAGTTTTAAATATATGTATCTAGTAGTGGCATAGTCGAGGCCATAGAAAAAAAGATCGGCTAGTCTCTACATTTTTTCTCACCTATCCTAAGGGTGAGGTCCGGAATGAATAGTATGAGCTTGTCAGCAAAAAAACAAAGAACGCCTATATACGACTGTGCTTGAGGATTAACATATAACTTACTATATGTATCTTGTATTTGAGTTTGCGTTATATTTTTATGGGAAGATTATAGATTATATAAAAAAAAAGATTATAGATTGTATTTTATTATTCAGAACGTTCGTAAACGAAGAGTCACGTAAGATGTATTTTTTATAACGTGCTCTAGGCCGCTCTATATTGACACTTTAAAAAATACATTGTATGCTGCAATATTGTCTCGTAAGCTGATCAAAAGAATTCATCGATTTTCAAGGCGTTTTAATGGCTGAGGTACTCTGAGATTAAAAAAGCGAGAAAATTGTTAGTAGTCCCTAAAATCGCTTCTTCGACCACATTTTTTGTTGGCAAAGAGTAAATTTCTTTAGTTTGGAAGACAATATTTTTCAAAAGTTTCGATTCGAAACACTAAAAGTACAAAAACATTTTTACCTTAAGTAGTTACACTAAAAATGAACTTCCAAATGAACCTACGTACGTATACAAGTAACTTGCTTGCTACTCGTACGTTCGATTTTGTTTTCTCTATACTTTTTAAGCTATTGCATAGCTTTTATCGCGGGCTTTGAGCGCGGCGACCGAATCGAGAAATTCCGTAACGAAAATAAGTAACACCTTTCAACAACTCGGTTGCCTGGAGACTTGATATCCAACTATCAAGTCTCCAGGCAACCGAGTTGTTGACTGTCAATAGAAAAATATGGATATAATTGAATAAAGTATTATTTTACATTCCTTATTATTTTATTTGATATTGGCGACGAGATGTCGAATGAACTAAAAAACAATAAGGAAATACGAGCCACATTACGTGGGTTAATGAAACGAACCGAAAATTACATTTCGGGAATAGAAAAAATTGACATTGAAGAAATAAATATACGACTGAATTCTTTACAAGAAAATTTGAACAAATTCTACGCGATTCAAGAAAAAATTGAATGGCTTACAGAAGAAGAAAATTTAGAAGAGGAAATAAAATACAGGTACGAATTTGAAGAAATATATACAAAGCTAAAATTTAAATTTTTGAATGTACAAAAAGAAAATAATCGGCTAATACCTGAATGTTCTTTTATATCAGCAAGAGCGGAAGTTTATTTGATAAACTGTTAACTGTCAAGGCACGCTTGAGACGTACACCTAATACAAAAGAGTTATCACCTTATCAGTTAATGTTCGGCAGAGAGGTAAGAATCTATATGCATGCCTTATTTAAGAAATCCGCCCCACTATCCAGATTACATTACAATGCACCGCCAACGCAGGAGTTCGGACAAGGTGATAAGGTACAAGTCCGCAGTTACACCAACCCAAGAGTTAAATGGGAGTTCGGAGTCGTCATCCGAAGATTAGGTAGACTCCATTATGAAGTCAGAACTGAAAATGGCATACTGGTGCGCCGTCACCTTGACCAAATGCTGCCGGCGCCCCTGGTGGTGTAAGTGAAAATAGCGGTGGAGGACTGTTGGATATCAAGTCTCCAGGCAACCGAGTTGTTGACTGTCAATAGAAAAATATGGATATAATTGAATAAAGTATTATTTTACATTCCTTATTATTTTATTTGATAACCTTAATTCGTTAACTTGAACACAGATGGCAGTAATACACATTTTTTTATAATCCGTGCAGAAATCTTAAAATTGCGTGAAGTATATTTTATATTCCCATTATAAAATTCAAAATTATATTACCATATTATCAAAATAATATGTTTTATCAACATAAGCTATGTTGAATTCTGGATTGATAAAATAACGTAAAAGAGTGTTTGTTATTTTTAAACGTACAATTACAACTGACAGACTTGACAGCACAAAATCAAAACGCCATTATGATTTATGGTACAAATAATTTGTGTACAAAGTGTTTTAAATATGAATAAACAAAGTGCATTTATTAATGAAAAATGCGATGTACCTGTAACATTCGGCCAAATGTCACAGGCACATCGCATTGATCCATTTATATTGCTGGTTGTTAATACTTTACGTCACTTATTAAATACTTTTCTATTTTATTTAGAATGTTCAGTCTTGCTTGGAGTTATGAAATGTCAGCTGATATTTGCAATGTCTTATATAATGGAGATATGATAAAATAGTGGATAAAGATGTATTAATGTAAATGTTGATGATTATGGAAGAATATATTGTATTTCTGGAATTCCTTCTGAGCGTTTTCATAGCATAAAAAATGCTATGCAATAGCTTTACCGCGGCAGTCTCCGAGTGCCACACGTATTTTTTTTTTGTAAAACAGGCAGTCATTAATCTAAATTTTACAATTTATGGTGGTAATCTCTGCAACAATGTTAAATAGTTTAATCTGCTTAATTAAATACAAAACAAAGTTAACACTTCAACTGTGTAAGGCAAGATTGCATCAACTTTTTTGTCAATTTTTTCCAGCAAAATTTCAATCCGTAAATGTCATAATTGATATTGGCTGGTACCATTACTTCTGGGAAATAATGTTCTATACCATAGAGTATATGTCACGGAGTCTTCTAATCAGTATCTTAGTAAGCAATCTTTTTTCGACAATTTCGAAGGACCCGACCTTGAATCGGGCAGACCCTTGGTGAATAATGACTTCAACTTATCGGGGTTTTTACTTTGATACGTTGGCTCGCTGAGTCATGCGATAGCTATCTTAATGAGTAATATTTACTTCTTGCCGAGGGCCGAGTGACAATTGTAGGTAACTGTATAAATAATTTTGCGACCGAAAAGTTAAAATAATTTATCGTCATCGAGTCACTTCTGTTCCACTACTGGACATGATCTCTCTGAAGATCTCTCTCTGATCTAAAATTGGGAAGAGCTTATATCATAGTTCACTATGCTAGCCAACTACAATTTGTAGGTGGTTGAATAAGTATGGTTCGACCGAAAAGCTACCACCGCTACACCTACTTCTAGCGTAAAACAGATGTTGCGATGGTACTATATTAATATCACCGTTTTTAATCAATTTATCCAATACTAGCTAACCCAGCAAACTTTGTACTGCCTCAAAATCTATTTATCAAATATATTTCATATAAAATATAGCCTATGTTACTCGTGGATAATGTAGCTTAAGAATGTTGAAAGAATTTTTAAAATCGGTCCAGTAGTTATTGAGCCTATTCATTACAATCAAACAAACAAACAAAGTTTTCTTCTTTATAATATTAGTATGTATATGTTAAAAGCCAATGAACAACTTTTGAAAATTTGTAGCAGGCGGAATAGTTTTTCTTACAAATTTTATTACAAATATTATGCTGGGCACGGGTCTCCTTTTATAATGAGAAGGATTAGGCCATAGTCCACCGCGCTGACCAAGTGCGTATAATAGACTTCACATACCTTTTTAACTCTCAGGTATGCAGGTTTCCCCATTAGTAATGTAATACCGGATATCCTCGAATTAGACCAATGATCCGCAGATAATAAACTCAATTTCCAATTAGAGAAAATCCGTCTTTCGACGTCCACTGATCAGTGTTTGTGAAGGTAGAAAAAACGCTTCAAGAATTTTCTGAAAGGTTTCGTAAATATAGGTGCCGCTACAGAACAATCTATATTGGAAATAAATTTAATCTACCAGAAGGGTATTTGAAGTTCAGTACTCACGAATCATTGGTCTCGATACGTCTTGATTACTTATTCCTGGATGAGTCTTGCTTAAAGGATAATCTGATAACGAAATTCACAGTACAATTTTTTCAAATGTGATTATTCTTTTAGCTTTGGTACCGTAAGGCTCAATGTTTGACGCATACGTAACTATGGTATTAATGAAATATTCTGATATTGAATAGGCCATCCTATTCAAATTGTTTTTGTTGTGGCAAATAAACAGTATATGGTCCATTTTGATTAACCTAATTGATTTGCAGAATACTACGAGTATATTGAATATTCCTGCACGGTATTCAATCCTATCTGAAGCCATGTACGATAATTTTCCATTAATCAAAGGTAACAGTCAACGTTACGTACATTCGTAACATTGTTTACGTGTGTCAGTAATAGCCCAGTGCTTTAAAATAACCACTCAGTCCGAGGTTTGATTCTTAGACATGGCCTGTGATTTTCAATTAAATGTGCATTAAAAATACATTATGTCACTTGTTTTAACGACGAAGAAGAAAACTGCAAGTTGAGCTTCATGCCAAAAAGTTCTTGGAGAATAAAAAAACAAAGATATACCTATATGAAGTCTAATAGTTCGCATTTGAACAAGGATTTTGAAGGTGGTATAACCCTTTGTGGTTCGACTCCGGCGGTACCACTGCTACACCTATTTCTACCTAATAACAGCAGTGTTAGGCGCTGCTGTGTTCCGGTTTGAAAGGTAAGTGAGACAGACTTTTCCGAGGCGTCCTCAAGGGTAGCGGCGCATCTCTGGCCGACCTCAGGTAGGAATATCTTATTCTATCTGGGGTTGATTACAGATGTCCATGGGCGGCAGTAGCCACTTACCATCAGGTGGACTATAAGCTCGTCTGCTACTCCTATATTATAAAAAAAAGGTTATATTCTATGACTTAAACCTCTATTACTTTGAAAGGAAACTCATAGAAATCTGTGAGACAATAATAAATCGACGAAGTAACACTACGCATTTTCGTAAATACAATTTTAGCATTAATTCATACCGACACGTAAAATAATAGCAAACCTTGGGTTATTTCAGTAAATTGTGACAATTTACGTACGACTATTTAGCCTTCTACGGTTAATGGAATTATAGTAGGCACGCACTAATGTACGAAAGTTTGAGCTAGACTGGCTTAAAACAAAGGATATTCATCGTCTACCCTGAACTTTGTTCTGAACTGCTAACGATACAACAAAACTTATATTTTTCCTTTAATGGCATACTAGTATGTAAGTTTTATTAGAAGAAACGATTATTAGAAAATTATTATCAAATTACTATTGCTTGGCTGAAGGTGATAGAATAGCTTTGTGGTTTGGCTTGGTGAAGGACAACATAGTGAGTAAGTCTACACTCCGTATGACGCTAAAAAGATCTCAAAGGTTTTTGGCCAGCAAGGAGACCCAGTCAACTGATGATTGTCCGACGATGACGATGAATTAGATATTATAATGTAATTAATCCAGGACTTAAGCTTACAAGTCACCTGATGTAGACATTCTAGCTCTCTATAAACATTTAACCGTCCTAAAAAAGAAAGTATAAATTAATATGACATGAATAAATTGTATATAGTTGCTTATAAATTAAGTTAGAACGATGTGTGGCTATAAATACAGCATTCATACCATTTCATTTTAAAATATTTAATATCTACGATTTTGCCTCATAATCTAATAAGAGGAGTACAAAATACTCTACTGTATAAAATATGTCCTTCAAAATTTTCATTGTATAGTTAAATCTACTTCACACTATTTAAATGTTACCTTTTTAGAAAACTTGAAAAAACCTTTAAAACAGTCGAAATAAGGTGAAGTGTGAAGAAATTTGGTTAGTACTCGTGTAGTTTTCCTTATTTTTCTACATTGATTTTTTTCAAGCTAGACTACTTACTTCAAAATACAAATTTAAAGTGTAAATAAAAAAATCCGGTTCTCTAAATATTTTATATATACCTACACGATTACATTTATAACTTAGTTACATTAGCTAGAATAATTAATTACAATTATAATTAGCAACCTCAAAATGTCCCCAGAAGCTATTATCTTGGTACTTATAAAGCCTGACTAGCAAAAATAGCCGAAAACCCTTTTAACTGGCATTGTTTCGTAAAACGTGTTAGTGCTGTATTATCATGTGTGTGCCAAAAATACTATATTTTTAAGTATACTTGGCATTTGAATAAAAAAATAGTGTGGCTTTTTAGGGTTACTATGCCGTTACGTGTATGTCACTAGAGTTATTTATAACATTGAAGTGGCAAATGACCATGCAGCCTACCTGATGGTAAGTGGATACTGCCGCCCATGGACATATGTAATCAACCAGATAAGGTAAGGGTCCTACATTGTTCCGGTAGTCCCGGGACCAGAATAGGGCTACGGTACAGAATAGGGTACAGTATCCCCTGCCTGTCGTAAGGGGCGACTAAAAGGGATTTCCGGGGTTGCGGCCGTCAAGAGTGGGAGCCCAAACCGTCCAGCATGCGACTCCGAGAAAGACAGCGGTTTGTGTGCGGTAAAAGTCCCACATAACCCGGCGTCGCTCCCACGGCGTCGGGTACCTTTTGAAGGTTTACCCCTCGCCAACAAAAAACTAAGTTAAGGGTCCTACATAAGGTTGGGTACAGATGCATGGGTAGCAACCCATGAGGACTGAGTGTGAAAACCTTGGATAAGTATGTCACAATGTCTACTTTAGCACGCTCTTAAAACCGAAACAAAACTGCTTATTGTATTCTTACAATAAAATTTTAAATTAATGTGTATTAATTAATTAAATATAAAATAACTGGTAAAGAAGATATTAATTACTATAAGTAATAAATATTTTTAATTTCGCAATATTTGTTCTTTCGTAAAAATAATAAAAGTCGTTCGTAACAAGTTACTTAAAAAACGAATTCAATTCGCTATACTAAATTTCCTATAAGACAAGTCTTTATTTCGTCACAATTTTCCTCAGTCGGATGGTATGAGAATTGAAACATTATTTGACAGTCCAACTTCACACGCAAACGAAATCACGGTCGGGGAACTCGTCATTTGTTGCGACACGCGAACACAATAATGATGCTTCCATCATTTCCTTTATAACTTAGAAGCTCAGAGCTTTAAAAAACTGGATTTTTTCGAATGTCGCTAAGAATATTAATATACTTCAATACGTCATGACACAAATCTGGGGCCATCACAAAATACCTATTTCTTCTGCTTTACAACAATGTTGAACGCTGGTTTGTAGTGTGTGGTAAGAAGGAAACACTTTTACGAGGCGTTTGAGTATTAGCGTCCCCCAGGGGTAGCGATGCATCTGTAGCCAACCTTATGTAGTATTTCAATCTTATCAGGGGTTCATTACGTTCATGGGTGACAGTAACCATTTACAACCAGGTAGATTACATGCTCTCTTCTTACAATGAATAGAATTATAGAAGAAACACTCGAATATATAATAAATATTAAAAAAATGCAATATTGGTACGATAAATATTTTTATGATGAAGCACCTTTCCTACCAAGAAATAATGTTAATAGCTAGCATTTCTTGCTAAACCGCCACAAATCTGCTGTATGGAAACGTATAGACATCTATTTCGAAAGGCAATTTTAAAGTGAGCGTGAAATATGAGGATCGCCGTACCGCGTACCACACGCTAAATTACAATGTGTCAAATTGTAGCGCATATCCGTATATGATATTTATGGGAAAGTTACGTTTATTGCGCGGCGAACTGTGCTTCATTCGGAAAAATTATGGATAGAAATACAGTTGCGGTTTTATTGTAATAAGGGATCAATTAAAATTAACATCATCATCATCATCATCATCATCAACCCATTACTGTCCTACTGCTGGGCACGGGTCTCCTCTCATAATGAGAAGGATTAGACCATAGTCCACCGCGAATCTACCAAGACTTCACATACCTTTAAGACTTTTTTTTATAAATCTCTCAGGTATGCAGGTTTCGTCACGATGTTTTCCTTCACCGTTTAAGCAAGTGATAATTAATTTCTAATACGCACATAAATTTGAAAATCAGAGGTGTGTGCCTGGGATTTGAACCTCGGACCCCTTGATCGAGAGGCCGCGTTTCTTAACCACTAGGCTAATTTATAAGCAGTGAAATTAATATAATTTACTTTTATTATTAATGGTTTGAATACCTGTATCTATTTTGTTTCGTTGTTTGATTCATAAACTTTTGTAGTAGACTTATGTAATATTTTGTTACTGCTCTCAAGGAAATCAGTAACACAAACTTTACGTGTATAAAAGCAATGCTTATAAGTCGCTATACTAGTCAACCGCTAGATTAAATCCCATGTATTATATAATGTTTTAATATGAAGAGTTAATAAATATAATACAACATGTTTCATTTTCATCATAAGAACATGTTTCCTTTTTGTATCTAAATAACAATGAGTCCTGTAAACAATTCTTGGAAGTTTATCTTTATGAGTTTATTTCTAAGAAAATGGTGGAATATGTGCTAGTATTATCGCTACAGATCAAAAATAATGTGATATTTTTTTATTGTGAGTTGGTACTTTTACACTTTCAATAAGGTGATCTAATATTGCTATTGTAATATTGGTAAATTTTATTGACAGCCTTTTTCAACCAGTGTTTTTTGTAATAAATATGATAAACGTATCCCAACGTAATTAAACTTAACGAAGGCTTAGATCTTTATGACATTTGTTTTATACAATGTGGAATAGATATGACTAGTTTAAAAGGTTTTAATGTTTTAATGTTTTAATAATTTATAAGAAAAAACATTTAAGGCGAAACAACTGTATCGGCTACATAAAACTGCTTAACAATCCTATAAAACTCCAAAAATAATAAAAATCATAAAAGCAAAAGTATAAAAAAAGATCTGTATAATTTAAAAGTAATTATCATTATGTATGGTATGTAGCACGCGTAACATTTGGTAAGTATAATGTAAATTACAGTTGCATTCAGAAACTAGTCCTTATACTCGTATTATTCCAACACATCTTGCATGATCCGCTTTAGTATGCGAGATAAGTCAATCACGGGCTTACCAGTCTATATGTTAACTTGGCAGCAAGCCTACAGCCCCAAATAGTCCCATTACTTAATGGGATTGTCGGGTCGGCAGTAATCTCTCAGCGAAAAGGGTTTAAATTTTAATTTATACACAAATAAATAAAATTGAACTGTCTGTTAGTTAAGCGTAGTAATCTAAATATATCTAAATCTAAATATATTATATAAAATGCTAATGTTAGTACGTAAATTCACATTTTTCTCGAACATTCGCAACTCCGATCATCTTCCTGTTGGGATGGTAGATTCCCCTTGGTCTCCTGTTGTGCGTAAGGGAGTTTGGTCGGGGTGGGTGGAAGTCATTGGTTGATGGTGGCGAAAATGTGAAATAATACATCTGTCCTTCTCTAACTCATATGAGCTACTGGAAAGTTATGAAAATTTCTGGTATGATCAAGAAAGTTCCAAAATGTGTGCAATTGATGTAATCATTCTAGAATATTTTAGAAAGTTCGAACAATTTCTGAAATGATCTAGACAGTACCAAAACATGTGCGATGGTTGTAATCGTTCTAGAAAGTTTTAGAGAACTTCTAGAATGATCTATAAAGTTCTGAAAATATTTGGACTGATCTAGAAAGATCTACAAAATTTTTAGAATGATTAAGAAAGTTCCGAACTCAGTGCAATTGCTAAAATTAATCCGAAATGATCGAGAAAGTTCTAAAAATTTCTGGAATAATCTAAAAAGTAAAAAAAAGCCGTGCAATTGTTGTAATTGATCCAAAATGTTATAGAAAGTTCTAAAAATTTCTGGAATGATCTAGAAAGTTCAAAAATGTGTGCGATGGTTGTAATCAATCTAGAATGTTTTAGAGAGCTTCTAGAATAATCTAAAAAGTTCTGAAAATTTTTGGAATTATCTAGAAAATTATATATATGTGTACATATAATAATATATTAGATTTTATTTTACTTTTGTGTAAATGCCTACCACATAATGTCGCCATCGCCCAGGGTTGACTAGCAGAGAATGCCATTAGGCATTAAGTCCTCCCTTGTTACCCTTAGTTTAAGGTGTTTCAAAAATTAAATAAATAAAAATAAATAAATAAAATTCTAGAATGTGTGCAACTGATAAAATCAATTCGGTATGGTCTAGAAAGTTCTAAAAATTTCTGGAATGATCTAGAAAGTTCCAAATATTTGCGATTGTTACAATTGATCTCGAATATTGTAAAGGGTTTATGAATGGTCTAGAAAGTTTACAAAAAAAATTTCGGTATGGTCTAGAATGTTCAAAAATTTTCTGGAATGATCTAGAAACTTTCAAAATGCCTACAACTGTAATAATCAATCCGAAATGTTCTAGAACGTTTAAAAAAATCCGGAGTAGTCTAGAAAGTTCAAATTTTTTCTCGATTGATCTAGAAACTCCCAAAATTCAACAGTAATTAACAATAGAAATTTCCGAAATAATCTGTAAACTTTAGGAAATGGATCTTTAAATATTTTTATACAATTAAACATGCGATGTATTTTAACCCGAGCAATGCCGGGTTTCGCTGCTAGTAACTTTTTAATAAGTGCACATGAAAGTATATGTGAAATTTTTAGCCTGTTTGTATCAGTTTATCTCCAAAGCAGCTACCGGTTTTGACAGGACAGGACAGGACACTGACAGTTAGCTCACGTTTTAAGGACTACTTTTATTTTGGAAAAAAATAGGCGCAAAAAATAACGAAACTTTAAAAAATTAACGGCTTACATATCTATATGTTAACTTTGCAACAGCAGGATTATTTGAGGCTGTAGCAAGTCCCATTTCTTAATGGAATTGTTGGGTCGACGGCAATCTCTCAGTGAGAAGGTTTAAATTTTAATGTATACATATCGCTATCCCTTTTAGAATAGTGTTTTCCTTGTATCTTATCAACGCGTATAAGTTTTACAAGTACTAAAAGAATATAATCAATTTATTAATTACAATTAAATGTGATGTCCCCAGTAGTATAGAGGTCACGGATTCAATCCCCGCTCGGGTCAATTTGTAAATGATCGAGTTGAGGTTTTTGTGATAGATATACCTGTCCGAGATCGAATCCGGAACACTGCGTATAGTCCGGTGACCGTTCCGTTCCATTGCATCATGGATGACGTAGAGCCAGGTTAAATATCAAAATATCATTTCATTTGTCGTTACCAACATGAGTGATGTGTTGATCTCGTATTTCGGACCATTTATAACATCCATTACTATTTGCAGTGCGATCGCATAATGATATTGGCGATGATACATCATCCTGACAGATTTTGTTGTGGTTAATGTCTCATCGGTCTTGCAGCAAACAAGCATATACGACTGTGAAATACATGGTTATGCCTTTGTTATTTAAGGTATGTAAAGTTGTAATTGCCAGTTAAACTTTTTGAATGTTTTAAGGTTTAATTTTGATAAAGAATGTCGACAAGGTACTAAGGCCAGATCTAAGAAGTCATTTTAAACTTTTGGCGGCTTCGAAAGAAATGCATTTTGCGATGGAGAGCCGTTTGAATTGCTAAAACTATTTTATTAATGTTTTTATTTATTTGCTTAAAAAAATGTAATAAAAAATGGCGCCTTAGGTATTTGTTCATTGCTCTTTCATTATAGAGTACGAGCGAAATGTAAATGTTGCCAATTTGAATTACAATACTTATTGGAACAACTTATAATATATCCTTTGTTGTTATCTATGGAGACAATAAAATGTATTTAAGTAGCCGTCTACCGTTCTCTTGCTGTTTTTATGAAGAAAAAATGTACATCATACAAACATAAATACAATACTGGCAAAGAAAAGGTCTACCCTCTTCTCTGTGAGTGTTCTACGGGAGGCTGAGAGGACTTAAGGACTTGGAGTACGCTATGCGAAAACTACTTATCACTTACTGCTACTCCTTACTTCCGTACTCAAAATAAGATTAGTGAAGTTAGTTGTGCATGAAGTGAAGTTTTTCAAAAAGATAAACTTTGTGAATGTTGGTGTTTACTTACTTAAGAAGGTTCGTTAGGAGTTGCATTTTATTGGTATAACATAAAATTAAATTTATTATATTTTAAGAAAAAAAAATATAACACAGTTGGGGCGTACAGCGCTTGAATATGCAATGTATGTGTGAATGTATGTTAACAATTTTCCGCAGCGGTGATAGTTTTGTTATTGTTATGATTAGAAGTCTGAGATTCAAGTCGTAGGCTTGTAACTCAAATTTTCCGAAATTCATTTTCACTTGATTTGGCTGTGTAACAAAATAGCGTACGGAAACATGCCAAAAATAGTTTTCATAGTTAAGTGAAGTCTACCAATCCACATTTGTAAAAGTGATGGAATACAGCTTAAATTTCTTTTTGTAAAAAGCGTAAAGTTCTTCTTCTTCTTCTTCTTGCGTAAAGTTGCTATGATTGAAAGCAATTTAAAGGATACGTATTATGTTTTAAAATACAGATCCATAGTAATATGTTGTGTGAATCGTCAAAAAGATCCCTTATCAAGATAAAGGTGGGTACACTATCACGTACCGTAAGCGGTGCAAAGCACGTTTTGCAGTGCAGACTTATTCACTCAGCGTTTACGTCTACGCTGGCTGTAGCCAAGCTCAGCGGATACAGTTCAAGCCACGTTCTCATCGTGAACCATTTTTATTGCCATTGATATTGCCCCTTTCTGCTAAAGGAATACGTATGGAGTGAGTTAAAGATACGTTCGGTCTATATTTAACAGCGGTGATAGTTTGTTGGTTTGAAATTTGGTAGATTAAGTCTGGGTTTTCGATATTCAAATCCTAGGCATATCTCTGTTTTTTCAAATTAATATTAACATGCTTTAATTGTGTAAGAGAATATCGTGCAGGGACCTAGACACCAGAGGGGTTTAGACAAAAATATTTGGAGCCTAGAACTAAAGAACTAGTCTGTTAGGTTACGACCTAAGCCCTTCTATTTCTGTAAGAAGATACGTGCCTAGTAGTGGGACATTAATAGGTTAATGACGACACATTATATACATCTACCTAAGTGAAAATGCCAGCCAGTAAACATGAAATATGACTTCAAAACTTGAACATTAGTGCGTAGCCGTACCGCAAGTAAATTTAGTGTTTGGGGAACACTTGGTAGCGAATTATCTTATTACACAGGGTTAGCCTAATCTAACTACTACAACATATGTATTTACGCAACCTACTAGGCCCTAGCCTTCCAGTATGTTGCGTGAATTATTGTTACTTAATTATTGTACATATAATTTGTTACTTTTTATTAGCAATTAATTATCACTTGCTTCAACGGTGAAGGAAAACATCGTGAAGAAAGCTTGAAAAAAAGTTTTGAATGGTATGTGAAGTCTACCAATACGCACTTGGCCAGAGCGGTTAACTATGGCCTAATTCTTCTCATTCCGAGAGAGACCCGTGCCCAGCAGTGGGACAATAATGGGTTGATGGCGATGATGATGATGTTACTTTTTGTGTACATTATGGAGTAGGTATATAGCGAATAAATGTATATTTAAAAAAAAATGTGAGCCGTCACGGGACGCCTTGCAGATGTGAAACATCGACATTATTTTGTTAAAGTAATATGCAGAAAAGAACATATTGTGATAGGAACTAAATATGTCATAATGATAAAATAAAATATTACGATTTTTTTCCAGATAACGATGACTATTTATTGAATTCGATTGCGCATGGCGACGCGTCGCCACACTGTACACACTACTGCATATAGACTGTATATATATACCATCGTATAGCGTGCGCCACGGCATGCGTCGCCACGCCAGAAATCGGTTTTACGTGCGGCTATAGATGTTTCACATCAAAAATTAATTAATTTTTTAATGTTCATATTTATAACAAATAAGAAAAAACTTTCGTGCGCTGCACGCCATCAGCTGATTTTGAAATACAATTCTGTCAGTCTTAATAAATTTATTCTCTGAGAAAAATGAAATTAAAATTAATTAATAATTTAAAAACATTGTATGCAATGAAATTTATGTGAATTTTAATCTACCAAGATAGTAGATTTTACATTTGCTGGCGCTCAAAACACACCAAATATACGCGTGCTTAATGCACAGATAAATGCATACTTTAATTATAAAAAAATAATTAACTTACTGATGACTTGATGGTGTGTCATAGTGTGATTTTGCTTTCTTTACAGGAGGCTGATCACTTTCACTCTCTAAATTATCACGGTCAGACATTTTATTATTAGAAAAATAATTTGTTTTCAAGCATTGATCTATAACCTGAAGTTACGCCGCAAGCGGGCAAAACTTGAAACATACAAAATACGTCAAGTGGTGTAAAACGAGTTAAAACGACTCCAGTCGCTCTCGCGCGGCGTAGTAATACACACTAATGTCACTGAACACGTTAAACGTCATTATTTTGAATTTTAAGCCTCAAAATGCCTTCTTGTGCAATGCGTAAATGCAAAAATTATGCTCGAAAAAGAAACAAGCTTCATGGAATCACCTATCACACGTAAATAAAGAGAAATTATTAAATTTTGTTTATTTTTCGTGTTCGATCCGCCATGATTACGTGAGTAACCAGAAAGAGACAAAGTATGTTTTTGTCAATGAAAGTGATAAAGACGCAAAATGACCATGCATAGATCAACAGAACAGAAGTGACATTTTATTGAAGCTCACGATGTTCATATGTCGTATGTTATAGTTTAAGATCCCACTGCTTAATTTTTATATTAGTGTGTTTTTAGTCAAAATATAACTTTTTATAGTTTATTTTAATAAAATAGAAGCGATATATGGGAAATTCTGTATCCTAATCTCTAAATTTTCTTCGATACCTGTGGTAAATAATAAAAAATATTACCATAAAATTTATATAGGATAGTATACGGTATTTTAAAATTTCTTTAATTGAATAAATTAACCTAAACATAATTTAATAAACAATTTTTGTATAGCCAGAAATTAATCCTCAAAAAGACCACGGTAAGATTCGAATCTTATGTATAAAATTCGCATGTCACGATGTTAGTTACTTTACTCCTGCGAAACGGCTTTACTGATTTTCATCAAAATTTATATGCATATTCAGTAAGTCTGAGAATTGGCTACTATCTATTTTTCATATCTCTTAAGTGATAAGGGTTGTTCACCCTTAACATTTTTTTTATTTATATGGCAACACAATGTTTGCTGGGTCAGCTAGTACATAACATTTATAAAATGTACACAACTTTGCAATTAATGGTCGTGTGTAAAATAAAACTGAAAATAATAAACATAAATTAGTAAAGATACTTCGCCGCCTTGAAATTGAATGAAGCCACAAACGGCTTATTAGTAAGTTCTTTTTTTTAATTCTTGACAAATAAAAACATTTTTAGAGAAAATTTACAAATAAATAACTAATACTGCGTAATTTACATAATAAATAAATAATTATTTCAAATATTTTAGGGACATTTTAGCACGGAGACGTGGCAAAACTTTTTTACGCAACTATTTCAATTCTCAAAACTGGGTACATTTTCTTGTTAGGAGTGAGTAATCTTTACTAATCTATGATAATAAATATAAACAATTTTTAAATCGTATATTTTAAACCAGTCGATACATCTGCATAGATACATTCTTTCAAATTATATATTTATATAATAATAATTTATTTAGTTAAACTGTACTATAACATTTCTACGTAAACGATGTACTAAAACTATTATCGACAGTTTTGGACATTTTTTACCTTCTGTTCCATTATTTCATTGTCTTTGACAAGCATGCGTATCAATGGGAAAACCACCATACGTCCCGTTTTTAACGGGACAGTCCCTTTTTTCGATGCTTCGTGCCGTTGTCTCCGAAATGAACCGTTGCCATTGTCAATTAAGTAACACTAAATATTATAATTATGAAAAAAACATGGGGTACTCCATTTATCAGTTTTCATAAAGCGCCCCACATTTTTTGCACAATTATACTATTTACTTTTCCTTAAATGATTCCTAGATTGAAAATTATTTTCTACTTTTTAGTTAATTTTATCATAAAATCGTGTTTTTTATTATTTTTAACTATATTTTTTCAAGTAAAAAGTATTTGACATAAAAAAATCGATGTCCCGTTTTGACTGAAGTAATCATTGGTCACTATATTCCATTGTCAATATTTACGTTTGCGTACACTTGAAACGCAAGGTCAAACACTAGTTGTCTTTTTTTATCACATTGTTCTAATAGCTCTGTCCCTTATAGAACATTTGTCTATGTAGTTAAAGGTAAGCGTCGCCACGCCAGAAATCTTTTTTACGTGCGGCTATAGATGTTTCACATCAAAAATCAAAGGGTAGAAAACTTTCGAATCCTATCCTGAATATTAAAATACATATAATAAATGAAAAATTAAACTGACACTCATTGACATATTTTTTGTATGCTGACACCGGATGACATCTTGACTTTTGCAGTTAGCTTTGCCGTCTTACGAATTTTCGATCAGGTCACGTGTCCTGACGCGATTTTCAAATTTTTACCTATCACAAAAAGTGCACAACGTCACTAATGAAGTTTTACTTCAAAAATCTTGTAATAAAAAGGAAAGTAAAGAATCATATATAGGATTTTGTATGTCTATCTATCTACTAGTTAATGTAATGAATAAGTTAGAAGGTTATTTGTAAAGCAATTTATAGAGGTTACATTAAAACACTTTTCGCAGTATCTGTTAAAGCAACAATTATTTTCATCTGTGTATTTTTCTTACTGTACCTACGAAGATGAAGAAAATACGTTAAACTACGAATTACTACTAAAAGAGAATTCAATATAGATGTTCTTTATTACCGTTAGAATTTCTAATAAACTATGCTTAATATTTCCAAATCACGAACACTAACCCCGTTCAGATTCAAGGTGACGCTTGTGTCGGAATGCATCCGGACCCTTCAGACGTGACGACCTCTTTACATTTATTACGTAGTCTTCAAAGTATAACACGTATTCTGCTGTCAGGAACTTATCTACTTTTAAAGCTATACTTTTAGGTTATGTTTACGCTATATTCAAAATATTAGCTATTTCCGCCTAATAGCAGTGTTTAGCGCTGCTGTGTACTGGTTTGGAGAGTGTGGTAAGGGAGACTTACTTTTTTGAGGCATTCCAACTTAGGCCTCAGTGAACCTGCAGGTTCTATATTATAAAAAAGCTAGACACACTTGAGTCTATAATGGTCTACGAAACTCAGTATGAGCAGTCGGAGGATGTCTTCACATATCTTCGAGAATTTTTTTCAGAGACTACTTGCATGCAGGTTTTCTCGCGATTTTATCATTTTACCATTAGCCTTGTATGATGACCATAATTTTCTGGTAGTTCCACCCTTTAAGGGACACGTTAAACATTACATCGGGGTCATTATGTTAATAAGTAGTTTAATGTTTTCAATATGCTGTTAACTTATTTTAAGTAAATCTCAAAATACTTGATTTTAGTAATATTTATACCACATACTATGGTATGAAAATGAAAATCGTGCAAACAAATAATTAAGGAACTATTGCGATGTCAAGTTTAAAACCTACCTTCGTAATTTCAATGGGCACATTAATATTAACTTTATCTTTATTGTTTTAGATAAAATTATTAAATAAAGCGGGTAACTACCTTCGCATTTACATAATCATTATGTTATATTTAGCTCGACTCGCGGCTTCAAAATGGTTACGTTAATAATAAAAGCTTTTTATAAATAAAAGGTTAATAAAAGCTTTTCTGCCGCATTTAGGCCCAGAGAGGTTATTTTTTTTCTTCGTTTTTTTTTTTATAATATAGCAGAAGCAGACGAGCATACAGTCCACCTTATGGTAAGTGGCTACTGCCGCCCATGGACATCTGTAATCAACCCCAGATAGGATTAGATATTCCCACCTGAGGTCGGCCACAGATGCGCCGCTACTCCTGAGGACTAAGCTGGAACGCCTCGGAAAAGTATGTCTCCTTTACCACACACTTCAAACCAGAACATAGCAGCGCATAACACTGTTGTCATTAGTCGATAGTCGATTACCGGTCAGAAAGATATTTAAATCATCATCATCATCATCAACCCATTATTGTCCCACTATTAGACACAGGTCTTGTCTAAGAGTAAGAGAGCCCACAAAAATTGGTCAAGTGCGAGTTCACACGCTTTTGAAACCTCTTTTTAACTTTTGGGCGTATACATTTATTTGCGATGTTTTCCTTCACCGTTAAAGTGATTAAGAATTTCTAACACCTAGGTACATACCTTTTAAAAATTATAGGTAAGCGCTTTGGATTCGATCCTGCTATATACTGATATACGGAAATTTTGCTTCAAGTTTATGCTTCTAGATTTTCGTAAGTAAACCAATTTCAGTCACAGACGACGCGAACGGATCCCGAATATGTCAACTCTGGCGGTAAAAGTTTTGGGAATTTCCTCATTATGTGGTGTGAAAACTAAGTTGTATAGAATTCGTGAGCTAAGGTTATTATGCGTCCTTGACACAGACATAAATGAATACATAAACAATAAGACCTAGAACAAAAAAATAATTCATCATTTAAATATCAGCAGTGATAGCCTAGTGGTTAAGAAACTCGACGTCTCGATCGTAACATGGCCAAATGTTACAGGCACATCGCATTGATCCATTTATATTGCTGGTTGTTAATACTTTACGTCACTTATTAAATACTTTTCTATATTATATTTTAGAATGTTCAGTCTTGCTTTGAGTCATGAAATGTCAGCTGATTTTGCAATGTCTTTTATAATGGAGATATGATAAAATGATAGTGGATAAAGATGTATTAATGTAAATGTTGATGATTATGGAAGAATATATTGTATTTCTGGAATTCCTTCTGAGCGTTTTCATAGCTCTATAAAATATACTTCACGCAATTATGTTCAAGTTGACGAATCAAGGTTATCAAATAAAATAATAAGGAATGTAAAATAATACTTTATTCGATTATATCCATATTTTTCTATTGACAGTCAACAACTCGGTTGCCTGGAGACTTGATATCCAACATAGGTGTTATTAATTTTCGTTACGGAATTTCTCGATTCGGTCGCCTCGCTCAAAGCCCGCGATAAAAGCTATGCAATAGCTTAAAAAATAATCTCAAAGGTATGTGAAATCTACCAATACGCACTTGGCCAGCGCGGTAGACTATGGCCTAATCCTTCTCATTCTGAGAGGAGACCCGTGCCCAGCAGTGGGGCAATAATGGGTTGATGATGATGATGATGATGATTTAGATATCTTTCTGACCGGTAATCGAACCCGACTCTTTCAGCGCGTCCGATCGGAATGGTGACAGTTCCATCTCGTAGGCGGCGAGTTCACAAAGATGAAAGAAGTACTTGTACGTTTAAGTCATGTCGTAAGCGTAAACATTCCTCTGATTACGTTTTTATTTATGATCGTTGCCTCAAGATATTTTATGTAAATAAAATATATTTTGTTCGTTATTATACCGTTATTACTCATAAGTATTTCATTCACATTAATTTCATTTATTTCATACGAAATTAGATAATTCCTTTCAAGTGCTTCTCACGACGTTCGTGTAATTTAATTTAATTAACTTGTTATTCGGTATTAATTTGTAGGACGAAATGTCCTTACCTAAATTTGTATTGCGAAGTCAATACATTTATTTTAAGAGTATTTATTTCAATGTCAATATCAATAGGTCTCACTGTGAGTACTTACAACACCTATATATATATTTCTAATTAAACCTAGCAATAAGTCAGACGGGATACCTGATGGAAAGCAGTTTCTAGAGTCGTCAATGTATCGCCGGCTTTGAAGAAGAGTTATTTTTGCATAGAGCGTCATTTCATAGCCCTCCGGGAAAGCACATAGCACCTTCATTTCACATCTTACACGTAATAAAAAAAGTTGTATTAACATTTACAAGTAGATTATTGACAAGTAGCCAATTGTCGACAAATATTTTAAATTAGGTAAGTTAAAATTATAATATAAACTTACCTTATCGTCACCTTATTCCTATCTCTCTGCTGTGGCTGAGTTTCCTCTCGGAGTCATTAAGGTCTAGGCCAATGTGTGTTGCTAGACTTCACATACCCTTTTGAAGGTTTAAATAACTTTTAAGCATGCAAGTTTCCCTATGATGTTTATCTACACCGTTAAAGAAGTGATAATTAATTTCGTTTACAACTTTACTCTCCGCCGAGTAAAAAACTTTGATTGCTACGTCTTTCTCATAACAAGAAAGTGAAAAAAGGCAACTCAAATTATTTATTTATATTTTTTCGACGAGAAGAAACAACCACGAGTGTTGACGCTCTTCAGCGCTGCCTTTTAGTCCTGCTCAGTGATGTCAAGACTTCATTGTATCTGTATCTTTGCTGTCTTCAGAATACGGAGCATTCTCTGCCAACACAATATTTCAAAGGCGTCGTTTTTTGCCTTTTGACTTCGCAGTGTCCAAGTTTCACCGTCATGGAAAAGAGAATGCTGCCGTTTTGATAAACCTTACCTTGTTGATACTAGACAAATATTCCTAATTAATAAGTTTTTATTAGTATATAGTTTTAATTATTTTATCTTAATTAGTGTTTAATTTAATGTTTTATTTGTATATTGTAGGTAAATGAAAACTGTTTAATATTTCTATCATGTCTAAGTATAATTACTTATCACGCTGCTTTTGCATTTGAACTCACTTCTTACTTGTTGTCATATGTGGTAAACAAATAGTTTTACCATCTTAAGTTGGATGAGCTGAGAGAGTTTTATGCTAGTTAAATTTAGTTTTGGTTCTGTTAATGTTACGTCTGAAACTCCCTGCATAAGATACTTACAAAAGTTTGTATATTTACAAGACGATGGCACCTATATAGACCTCAACTAAATTTTCGCGAAGACAACAAGCATATCTTCTTGTTATAAAATTCCGGTCCTCGTCCTTTTTTCTATAATGATTAATTGGACTGTAATTATGAAAGAAAGAAAAAACAGTGTCTAGAGAAATCAAATGAAACACGTTTAAAAAGTTTACTGTAACAATATATTTGTATATACAAAGTAGATTTACAATATGGCGGCGAGAAGAAACATAGCCGCGACTGTTGATAGTCGAACTCCGGCGCTACGTTTTAGAGCTTCCAGCTCACTGACATCTGGTGTTTCCTCAAAATCTCCCACCTCGTTGTACTGCATCTCCTCGTACTTCCCGGAAAGTGCTGTAACAAAATACTCCCTAAGAAAGCGTACTTAAAGAGTGTAAACGGAAAGTACTTTGACGGTTTTATTTTTCTTAGCCTTGTTTGTGTAGTATATAAGGCGTAAATTTGATTGTGTTTTGTTACTGTATTAAAAATATCGATGTTAGTTGAAGGTTACACTCAACAAATTAAAAGTATAGTCCACATGTATGTCACTCCAATAATCTGGACGAATCCAATTACACCAAATATACTAAAATTTTACCAATTCATATTCTTCATAATATTTCGCTAAAATCCGAAAATTCGTTAAGCTCTTTCGCTTGCAGGGCATACATAAGTTCCAAAAATGTTACACACCGTAGTGGAATAAAAAGTTTCATTAGCCAAAATTTTACATTTCGATTAATTTTCCTTTGTACAGAAAAATAACAATACTTAAAAAAAGAACGCGATTTAAATTAGTTAATTTATGGAGTGTGCTAAAATATAAATGAGTGTTATAGCCACTTATAAGAAATTAGGTCAGTAAAATGGATTTTAAAACTAGTATTTCACATTCGATATGCTCCGTTTATTAAAATAGTGAGGTAATGTGGTAAAGGTTAAACTAAGCGTATTTTGGTAAATCGGTAGGAAATAATTTTTAATTTTAACAACCTTTAAATTTGAGACTTACTACAGAATTTCAAACGTTACAAATAAAACTTG
Source organism: Epargyreus clarus clarus (assembly GCA_014595695.2). Classification (NCBI taxonomy): domain Eukaryota; kingdom Metazoa; phylum Arthropoda; class Insecta; order Lepidoptera; family Hesperiidae; genus Epargyreus; species Epargyreus clarus. The sequence goes on along the minus strand of JACTTY020000023.1, from coordinate 3,304,521 downwards.
TGTGATTTTTAAGTGCGATGAAACTATAAAAAATAAGAATAAAAAAATATGAAATTGAAAGATTAAGACAGTGATTAAGGCAGACATTAAGATTATTTATGGATTTATTTTGTTTATTTGAGCCCATTACTCAAAAACCGCTGATCCAATACAAATATCGGAATCGTATTTAACGGTTTTTCACAGCTATCGGGTTTATTCAAGTTGCCGTCATTTCAATAGTTGGTTAGACTGCCAGTAAATGGAATTCGAAATATTTTAAAACTATTTTAGACTTTTAAGGATTCCAAAGTAAACACGGTATCGCTTTTAGGCTCAAGCGTTAAATTTAGTCCACACAAAGCGATGAAAAATGATTCGGTGTGCGTAAATGTAAGAGGTCGTTCACTTTCAGGTTCGATAGTAATAACACGACTTATCCATTAAGTTGCTTTTGATTTCTAATACGTGCATTACCAGGAGTTTACCAATTCATTCTATTTATCTAGTTGTTATTGACGTGTGTTTGTACGCCACCTTTCGCTACGTTCGTGACTATTTCCTTTCACTTAGGCAAATTATTCAAAGCATTGAATTAATGTTAGCGGCGGCGCTCGGTTTTCAGTTTCAATCTAATTTACTTCAATCTAATCATACGATGTAAGTACGACGTAAATTACGTAGGTAATTTAAATATTGCATAACCAAATTGTTTCTTCCGAGCGCTCTCGAATACGGTCAAGATGTCCGCAGGGAGTCTCTTAAATCGAAAGTATTGAGTGCCAATATACGGAATTTTACATAGGAACTTCGATAGCGGAGCAACACTTACAGTATAATTTGATAGTCCCGTCCGTGTCCCCGAGGGAGTTCTTCGATATGCAGCTGTACGTGCCGAATGTAGATCGGCCGACTTTCTTTATTTTTAACTTCATGTCCACTTCATAGCCTCTCTCTGTGGCGGTTATTTCAAACCTTTTGTCAGCTGGAAGAATGGTACAAAAGAACATCTAGAACAATAATTCAAAAAGACGAGACGATACAGTGCAACTGCCCTGAAAGAAACATCGTTGATGTCAATAATATTGTTGATTGTTGTTTCCAAGTTGTATTAGGGAAATATTGTTTCGAAAAAGACAGTTGTATAGTATGTCGCGCCTCGTCATAAAATTATAGCAGAGAGTAAACGAGCCTACAGTCTATCTTATCATAGGGGATCGCTATCGTCCATGAAAATCTGTAATCAACTCTAAGTAACATCGGTGCTCTGCCTTAGGTCGCAAATACGATGCTACCCCTGAGGATTAAGTTGGACCGCCTCGTAAGATCGAACCACAAACGGTTCTACGACTATAACACCACTGTAGGGTATCAGAGATTGTTTCTGACTTAAATGTTGAGTTTGAGACTTTCTAAGTCTCAGCTTAACATTGGGAATATTGGTACCACGTGGAACTATAAATGTGAAAGTAGTTATTGCAGTTTGCCTATATACTCGTAAGAAGCAAATATTAGGTACTATTACAAGATATAAATAATACCAATCAATCAGTCTAATATCACGCCTATGGAAGATACATTTAACAGTTTATGCAGTTACCTACTAAAAGTTGACATTTTTTTGTCTTTGGTAGGCATTTTTTTATTTATTTTCTCTCAAAAGGTACATTCACACATATAATAATAGTCTGCCAAAGTGTAAAACAGTTTGTCGGCAGTTGGACAGATTAAAGAGACCAAAACTATGACCAAACTAACACAGTTTGTGTATTTATCTGTAATTTTATAATCTAAACCAATTTGAATTAAGATTGCTAATGTAGAATCCTATGCACTCGTGCGATCTCATATAAATAATAACGGTCCCGCATCTACATCTTTTTTTTTGTTTTCGAGGGGGAAACCTTCGAAAGGTACCCGGTGCCGTGGGAGCGACACAGAGTTATGTGGGATTTTTACCGTACTAAAACCCCCCCGGTGGCCGTCCTCGGTGCTGCGTAGAGGGCTCCGAGATCACCAGAGGAACGCAACCGGAGTCCTTTTATCGCGTACCCTTCGGGCCTTGCCCAGGTGAGCTTGGCGCTCGCCACACCGTCTGATGCGTACGACGGTATGCGACCACACATACCGCCGTCCTACCGGGGTCGCTGACCGGGCGGTTTGAGCTATCCACTCTTGCAGCCCGCAATCCTGGAAGCCCCCTTTTAGTCGCCTCTTACGACAAGCAGGGGATACCGTAGCCCTATTCTGGTCCCGGAACTACAGGGACAACACGCCGAGGCTACCTGCAAACGCTTCTGACAGGAGGCTTCTTTGGACAGATAGATCATACTCTCACCTTACTTAGTTTATGAATTTATGTGTATTCTTATAACCTAAACCAATAAGAATTAAGTTTGCAAATGTAGAATAATGTTATGCCTTCTTAGGATCTCAAATAAATAACTTTGCGTCATCTACATCTAGATAGAAAAGTAATAACTTCAGTCGCGTATAAAGCTATTTACGTATAAAAAGCAAGAAACCGTATAAAACTACATCATATTTATTCAAGTTAATAAATATAAATGGAGGTACTTTTTCATCTCGTAATTAATGTCAGAAATTGAATAAGGAGCGGACTTCCATCACATTAATTAGTCTTCGTATAACAAAAGACATAGAATTACGTCGGCCTGTGTTGCTGCAGAATATATATTTTTGAAGAAATAGTATAAAAAGAGACATAATTAAAGCATAACATTTTAATATATTCATAAATACAGTCCAATAAAATTTATTTTAGTTATGGAATGATACGTCGATATAACTAAGCTTTTTTATATTTTTGAGATGTATACCTAGATTAATAATATACATAGATGGGTCTCACAAAAATAGTTCAAGTCTTATAATCTAGTGATGCCGAAATATAATGCATTGCTTAGTTTATAAATGAAGTTTCTCAATAATCGAAAGGTTTAGTGAGCGATAAAGTTATTAATAAAAATTTATGTATCGAAATATCTGTTATAGTAAATGAGTAAGTCACTTTAGGCGTCGAGAGCGCGGTCACCTAGGTTATAAAACTAATAAGCACTCTCTAACATCAAATGAGCACTAGTGCCAATGCGACCTAATTTCATGGTCTTATGCCCATTTGCCAAAGAGGGTTTTAGTATGGTAAGCGTTTCGTTTCATAATCGAATTCGAAGTTATATAATGTTATGCATTACTTCCTAGTACTATTGGTGTTGAGCAAAAAAATTCAAAATATCTTATGCTCTTATAAACCAATTTAAAATATTTGTTGGGATTTGAACTTAGTTCCATAGTTGTTTGTTGAACCATCTGCCGTTCCATTATTAAAAGTCTGATAAGATGATCTTAAATATTTAATTTCAGGGGTAGCCACTAACATTATTTTTATTTGAAGTTGGGTAATTTCCCAACTTATTTCACATTTTTTTCCAATCTGTCCTTAAATCGTTGCTATATTGTATTACTATATTATCAAGTCAAGTCGTACGTCATCGTCATCATCATTAACCCATTTCTATCCCACTGTTGGGCACGGGTGTCAGTCTGAGTGGGAAAGGCAATAGGACTTGGTCCACCGTGCTGGCTTAGTGCGAATTTGTACACTTCACACATCTTTGTGAACTTTTTTCATTCAGTTACATCATAACCAGCTTGTTAGGGGCAACAACTGTTAGTAGTTACATGATAACAATCTGATGTTGGCACCGCCTGTTAGAAGTATTAATGTATAATCCCTACATTTGTATGCAAATGAATAAACCAGCACAATAAGGTTGAATGAATTCAACGTTCTAATTGTCTAATTTAGTGTAAATCGAAATCTATTCAAATCGTTGTCAATGCGAATAAAATATCAATGGACATCCACAATTTCATGGAATAAATGAGTTTTGGGAGTTTAATTGTTATGTTACCAATTTGTGTTGGCTCATATAAATAGAAAGCATATTAAAATTTTGCTACTCTTTAGGTATATTTGTACATTTAGGCATTATTTACATTACATCCATATAGGTAGGCAGAGCGTGTCAGTCAGGTTTCATGGATGGTAAAAACCTTCGTGTAATAATCTTTTTATTACATACATACATTTTGCCAACCCGCGTGGCGGTCACCATACTGGTCTGGCGCGTACAGTACCCTTAACATGAGTTTTTAAGTTTTGACAAAATATGAATGTTTTGGTATTTGTTTTCGTAATGGCCCATACTATTTCCAAGTTCTGATATAATCCACTAGGGGCGCTGATTGGAAATTGTATGGGCAAATACGTAAACAAATACCAAAACAGTCATATTTGTCAAAACGTAAAAGCTCATGGTAAGGGTACTGTTTACGGGGCTTTATTATATGCTATTAAATCATGAAAAATTAAACTTGCGAAAGTTTTCATAGACGTTCTCCTGTAGGTACAATAATATACTAGTAACTTCTTAGTAAATATTTTTAATATGCGTAAATCGGGGAGGCTTGCTTCGAGCGACCGACTTCGAGGGATGATGGATGGTTGGATGGAAATAATATTTTTTCGTAGTATATCAACATTCATGGGTACCTAAAATTAGTTATAATAAGATTGACTGAGGCTCGTTTCTTTTATATTAAATTATATTTAAATACTTACTTGCTAAGACTACTAATATTTATTTTACAATACAGTACTAGCAGACGATCATGCAGTCCACTTGATGGTAAGTGGCTACTGCTGCCCATAGACATCTGTAATCAACCCTAGATAGGATTAGATATTCCTACTTAAGGTCGACCATAGATGCGCCACTACCCCTAAGGACTAAGTTGAAACGCCTCTGAAAAGTATGTCTCCCTTACCACACCCTCCAAACCAGAACACAGCAGCGCTTAAAACTGCTGTTGTAAGGCAGAAATAGTAGTGTCGGTGGTGCCGCCTGAGTCGAACCACAAAGGGATCTGCCACCTATAACTATATACTACTTAGAAGGTACGAAGTTATTAGAATTTATTAAGTGTTAATAAAATATAATACTTACTTTGTGATATGATTTGATCATTAATCGTCCAATAGTTAATAGATCTAGGGAAGGCTTCTGAATGGCAGTCTAAATGAACCGTGTCACCTTCCTTGGCTCCAACCAGTTGATTTTGTATTGTCATGATTGGTGGAACTGCAAAGAAAGTTTACAATTACGAAAAGTCATGCCTATCGTATTATAGAGTACCTACATTTTTTTGTATAAAAAACAAACAGCTAACGAGGAGTAATTACTGCTTATAAAATTTTGTAATTTACTCAAAATGAGACAGGAGACCTACTTCAGGTCCACAGATTCATTTACGGAATTCTACATATTAGTATTTCTGTACTATACATTATTTCGGCTAGGACTCAGTAGGTTACAGTATTGATAGAACGTATAAATATTCCAGAAATCCGAAACATTTTCGACGGGAAAAGTAATTCCCCTAATAGGGGAGGATCACCTAATGGGTATCGGGCTCCTCCATCTTCTACAAATACGAATTCAAACGGTCAATTTCTATTAAATTAGCTCAATATTTTTCTTGATTAACAAACAAAGAGTGTGTTTGGTTAAAAATACACAACTTTAGGACGTGACAATTGCCATGAAACAGAAAGAACTAGAAGGCTTGGAGCATACTGAATCCGCTGTAATGTGGATACGTGGAAGAAAGTTCAGTTTAGATAAATGTATTGTGGATAGTAGTACCGTGTGAACGCATTGTTTACGCGTTCATATTCTCAATGTATTTATGTGTATGATGGTTTTGACTAACTCAAGCAATGAAGTAAAATGTAAGAAACGTTTCTCATAATATTGGCATTACTTTTTTATCTTTGCTCCATTACATTTACTTTTATATAGTTTTTATTTAGCCATACATTTCTTTGCAAAGATTCTTATAAAATATCATTCTTAAGAATATTCTGTGACAGTTTAATAAGCCGAATATACACATAATACTTTATTTTCTTGTAGAACGGCTCGCTCGGAACGTAATCCCACATTATATTCACTCTATTTCAGGAGCAAATCCTAACACAATAAAGCTGTTGCCACAATATGATATAATGGTTGCGTTTATTATTGTAGGATTTGTTTTAACGGACCTACAATAACAAGAAATGAAATTATTGTGTATTAATTTGCAACGATATTATGAGTAAGCAATATGGTTTTGTAATAATCTTAGCCTTGAAAAACGATGTTATGAACATTACCTGTTATAACTACAATCGAGATCTTTTCACACAATACCTATAAAAATCCTTGTATATCTGTATTCCAAGGATGATTTTGTCTATAAACTAGCTGACCCGGCAAACTTTGTGTTGTCATATAAATAAAAAAAATGTCAAGGGTGAAAAACCCTTATCACTTAGGGGTATGAAAAATAGATAGAAGCCGATTCTCAGACCTACTGAATATGCATATAAAATTTGGTGATAATCAGTAAAGCCGTTTCGGAGCAATACGTTAACTAACATTGTGACACGAGAATTTTATATATAAGATAATCATGACATATTTGGTTTGTAACCTTAATAATGTGTAGGGTTTCTGGTCCTGCAACATGGCTTACAACTAACCAGATGAAAACAAATCGGCAGCGATCTAAAATTTTCGTACATACTCTCGTTCAAAAATACCTTAAACTTAAATCGACAAACAAATGCACATACACAAGAATTAATAAATATTATAATACAAATCATCACTGGAAAAGCTAAAACGCAAGCGGTTCCTTTGTGTGTAGGATTCTTAGCCTAGCTCTAGAAATCTTAACATTTCTATTTGTCTCTTACTTATTCTCCGAATGCGCAGGAAACAAAAGCTGTTTTGTAATACAATAATTACTGCAACATATAAATATAACGTATACTTACAGTGCACGACGAGCATGACTCGTTTGCTGACCGAGGGCGGTACTCCGTTGCTCGCTATGCACAAGTACGCGCCCATGTGGAGTCTTGATACTTTTACTAGATGTAGCACCGCCCCGCTTACCGAAGAATCTGTTGAAACAAGTAAATATTAAATATATAATTGTTAAGCTATGATAGCCTTATGTTGAAACTCGGGCTCAACAAGATGAGTAGAGAACGGGTTCTTGGGCTGAAGATAGATAGATAGATAGCTTTGTACTCTTCCTGACATATAAGCCATATGAACGCGGGACACGGAGAGATTAAAGAGAATATGTCTCTTTCTCTCTCTCTCTATCCGCGTGACAAGAAAACGACCCATATTGGTTTCAGTTTCGTACACTTGTTAGCATGTCAAGTTTGTCATACTGCGTGGTTTCCGTAAAAACTAAGTTAATAGGCCACCGCTATTTGTACATGTCGTTATGTTAAGTTCTATGCATATAAAATAATGAAGTAAAGCTCCACGGTACGTAACACATGGTATGAAATACAAGTATGAGAATTTCTCAAACTTAACTAATTAATGCTGACCGAAGTACAAACCTGATGCTATTATTGCAGCATGGAACGCCTTTATGGTCTAATTAGCGGAATTTTAGTAACCGTACCTTACCTTTACCTTCACATTTGATAGAAAATTCTTCTGCTGTTTATTGTTAATTGATATTGTATGAAATTGTTGAAAAAAAGGACCGATAATTTTGTATATATAAAAGTACAATACAGAAAGTCTCTGCAAATCATAGCCAATATTGTAAGGGCTTTGTCTAAAGACGATAAATTGCCGGAGTAAATTGTCTCTCAAATTTGTTTCATATAGATCCATGTCTTAAAAACAATTATTATTAGAATGAAAATTTTTTTTTATAATACATAGCACTAGTAATATAATGTGTTTTATTTTAACTATATAATTTACAGTATTCAAACGCGAAATAAGCAAATATTACTATAACAATACCGGTAACGAATATACAATAGACTCGGTAACTTTCCGTATTACAATACGACTATTACCAACTGAGTGCGGTTAGATGGGAGTTTCGTAAAACTACCTGCACGTACACTGTATGACTTTAGTTTATTGAATTACGTAAAGTTGTACTGGTTTGTAATAATACAGAAATGCTGGATTAACCGATGAATCGATAATTTTAAAATACGGACTTTTAAATCGATAAATACAAAATCGATTTCAGATTTGAAAATAGAAATTTATTTCTTTTTATTTTTCAAGTAATACGACCATTCAATCCTCATTTTTTTGTCTAGATGATTCAGATTTTGATTCGAATCTATTTCACATTCAAACTTTTTGGCTAAAGCAAGGGAAAAATATGCTGTGTTCGCATATAAATTATTTTATGCCAAACTTTACTTATCATCAGGTTAACAAATGTTTACGCTGTCTTCGACAAACTAGCTGTTTCGCGTTGCTTTGACAATATTAAGTATGGCACATAAAATACGAGTAAATAGCGACGTTAACGTTATGTTATTATGCATATAAGAAATAGAATTTAAAAACTTCTACATAGAGAGATAGCTCTAAGGATATTCCATAACTTGCACTTATATTCTCGTAGCTATGTGTGCCTCTAGGTGTCTTATAACGGATTTCTAATACGCTAATATGTACTTGGGATTTGAATGATCACATTATACGACAAATCTTTCATTGGTTTCTATACGTAATACTTAAACAGATGAATACTTACTATGTGTATCACTAAAATTAGAAGTAGGGAGTAGATCTCCGGCTTCCTTCCTCCACACCACGGTGGGGGTGGGGACGCCGTGTGCAGCACACCGTAGCGTCACATTGGCACCTTCTCTCGCCACTTGGTCGCTGCTCGTCGGATAGTCCAAGATATCTGGAGGAACTGTAAGAGAACGTAAGGGTTATTTACCATAGCTTTAAGTTAGGAAGCCAGTTTGCGCAATTATTCATATACGAATCTAGGAATTAATCTAAAGTATTGATTCGAATATTTTAAATTATCAACATTATTTTAGCTAAAGAGCTTTCGCTGAATTCAAACATTATTATGACATCCTTTTTTTTCACAGACTTAGTTTATTAAATATTGAAAACTTTTATTATTGCGGATTCTGTTAAGATTTTCCCTCGAAAATAGTGAATGGACAAAATCGTAATATAACGAGACTGTGTTTTGTACCATCTTTAAGGTTGTGTCTATCGTTGAGTCATTTATGACGTAAACTTTAAACCAAATGTAAAATAACAAACATTTTATATCTTACTTGTATGCCCCATAGATAAGTGTAGATATCTCACCTTGTAACTGAAGGAAGCCATTAAATAGCTTAAACAGTTGAGAATTCTGTCAGCCATTTAATGGCTGTCATGGTGTAATTTACGCGCAACAATGCCGACATGCGCAGTTAAGTAGAGCGCATGAGCAAAAACACTAAATCGAAGAAAAAGTGCGAAAGGGAGAAATATCGTTTCATTCGTAAATGATCTAAAAACTACATTTTTTTATTTTTCAAACACGAAAATAGATCACAGTGACAATTTCAATTGTCAAAACTTGTTACATTTTCTTGTTAGGAGTGAGTAATCTTTACTAATATATGGTATGCCCATAATCATATATTTCATCGCATAATGAGTCAAGACAAAAAGCGCAAGGACCGACAATTCGCAATTTGAAAATTGTCAGACTCAAACATAATACTGAAACTTTACGAAACTTAAAGTAAATTTGGCATTCGACTTCAGAAAACAGCTTGAGTTAATAAAAACCGGCACAGTTAAGTGTCTTACTAAAATATACTGACAGAACAGATGGGCGTGGTCCAGGCAGTAACTTTAATTTAAATCAGTCGTAAAATGCAGTTTAAATAGGAATGCGGATAAATAAATATGGTGTCCTAAGTAATTATTACAAGCTTTAAGGTAATTTTCGTAACGAACGAACAGATTTTCCTTTTGGTTTTATATGTCTCTTATATTTATATGTCTTACTAATGTAAGGGTATATTTTCATTACAATACTTTTTAGTTAATTTATGTTAATAAGAGTCTATTTAATTGCTGGCGATGTAGCGGGAAACTAAATAAAAAGAAAGAAGGATATTATGTTTTTAGAAAAATAAGATATCATGGAATGAATTGTCAGAGAAAATAAATAATGGAGTTGTAATTGAATCTTTTATTAAATAAAATAGTATTTCAGGAATAATGAGCTTATATTTCAGAAGTGGGATGGTACGTACGCCTTTTATAGAAATAATATACCCTTACACTAAAATATACTGACAGAAGTGACAGAACAGATGGGCGTGGTCCAGGCAGTAACTTTAATTTATATCATTCGTAAAATGCAGTTAAAACGGGAATGCGGATAAATAAATAAGGTGTCCTAAGTAATTAGTGCAAGCCTTAAAATAATTTTCGTAACGAACGAACAGATTTTCCTTTTGGTTTTCCATGTCTCTAATTACCACGTTTAATGAGTTTTGTTTTAGGAGCACGCGCTGGAATAATACCATAATAACAGCCGTTATAATAAGGCATAATGTTATGTAATTGGGATGATTATTTCGAGAGAAATCCAGAGTATTCATTGTCTCGATTCCGGCCAGAAGCTGAATGTTATCTCTAACTTTGAATGTCAATTAGAAGTTGGCTCATTTTCAATAAGAATAGAATGTTATTATAGAATATTGGGTTGAATCCAAGATAAGCGTAAACGAGTTCATCAGAGCTCTCGTGCAACGGGTTGCTGTGCTTATTGCGTTTCTTCGCATGCGGTGCGGAAATTGAAACATGTCTATCACTGCAGGCGCGGGGCGTGGATTGCTCGGAACTTGCATTACTAGATTTAAAAGAATTTGAATGTTGAAAAATAAAGGGAAATCTTTGTGTGTGTTTGTCTATAAGACTAACAGAACTGATTAATGTTCTGATTTGAACACTCTGTTCTAAATTACACAAGGGAGATACATATACTTATATAGATATATATGATGAAAGTGTTCAATCAATGGTAAGCTTAAGTTTGAGTTTATTGATTGTAACTTAAGTATCGTGGTATTAACATTATGATATGTCTAATTGAAGTAACATAAGTCTTTGATTCTAAAACATTAACTATAAGCATAACTTTGTGTATAAATTACATCAACATTGAACAATTTGAACATACCTACTTTGGGTTATACTTTTATTTGAAACGTCCTTGGCCTGTAGCTGACACTTAACTGTTAAGTGGACCTCACACTCGTTTGCCACTTCATTTGCATAAAAAGGCAGACAGTGTGCTTGTCCTCATAAATATTTCATAAAATATAGATGCTAGGTGAAGTTATGATTGTGGAGCGATGTTTAGCGGAATCTGATCATCGAGGTGAGGTCTGGGAAGGCCACGTGAAAGATTTACGATTATTTTTTTGTAATACAGGATTAGCAGACGAACATGTAGTCCGATGGTAAGTGGCTACTGCCGCCCATGAAATCTGTAAACAACCCCAGAGAGGATTAGATATTCCTACCTGAGGTCGGCCACAGATGTGCCGCTACCCCTGAGGGCTAAGCTGGAAACGGAAAAGTATGTCTTACCCTTACTATACCCTTCAAACCAGAACACCGCAGCGCTTAACCCTGCTGTTATGCGGAAGAAATAGGTTTTAAAAATATGGTGTTGTCGGATATATGTGGATTGTATTGTCATCACTGCCGTGAGGTACGTAATCGTAACAAGACTCAAGGGTTTAGTTTTGATTCGGGACGAATTCTGCTTGTTGGAAAATGTTGAAAGATGATCACGCAACAGCTGATACATGGGAGTAACACATTTTAGAGTCAGTATACGTGAATTTAATTTTGTTTTGCCCATTAATATCACAATGGTGTAGGACCTAAATCTTTGTCACAGTATCAGTTTTTTACACTTAACTATGTAACGGAGAATGCCACTAGGCATTAAGTTCGCCCTTTGTAACCACTAGGTTTACAATAAAGTTTATGTTTAACTAAGTCGGCTGAAATTATAACTTAAATGGAATAAGGAACTTTGCGAAAATTAAGCATGGAAATTTATAATGGATAAGTATAATTTGCGACGACATTATTTTAAGGTACTTCCAAAAAAGGAGAATTCCCTGTTTCCTCCGTATCGCATGTTTCATCTTGCATTCTCGGGGGTATAAAGAATAAATGTTTTAAGCGTGGCGCAAGAATTTCTTTCTGAAATGGCTCCAGCATCCTGTTTTAAAGAAGTTTTCTGTTCAACATTAGTTCAAGCATAATTAAGTATTTACAGTGGAAAACTTCAAGTAAAGATAGTAAGAACTACCCAAAGCAAAAGGCTTTGGGTAGATCTCGTTAAAACGCTATAGTCTCTTTTAGTTATAGGAATAGCAAATAGGTTTGCATTATATATAGATGATGAGTACTAGCAAAATTAATTATCACTTGCTAAACGGTGAAGGAAAACATCGTGAGGAGACCTGCATACCTAAATATTTATAGAAAAAAAATCTCAAAGTTATGTGAAGTTCACCAATACGCACTTGGCCCGCGCGCTGGACTATGACCTAATCCTTCTCATTATGAGAGGAGACCCGTGCCCTGCAGTGGGACGTTAATGGGTTGATGATGATGATGAGTACTAAGTATCGTCCACGCAGAACTGAAGATAAGAGATGCCATAGTACCCTAGAGGAGAGCCCAGATAGCCAGAGCAGTTCCCTGATATACATATTGAGGGCTTTTTAAAAATGAATGTTTTTATCAATATCCCCTTCCCTACCCCCATCGTATCATTAAGTAATAAAATTTAGGCTTTCTATATCCATAGATCCACACTTTGATTTTTACCGTGCTGTGGATGCCATATATACACAAAGGCCTAAACTCAGAAAATAAATCTTAATTAATAATTAAGATATCTATCTCCGACCAAAAGGTCGGGGATAGAACTCTAACCTTTTGTGTGTTAGGTCGGTATGGTGACGGTTTGCCACACGGGGCATCTAGTTTAACATGCTTTTAGTATTATAGATAAATACATGGATCCATATGTAGTTACGTCATACATTTTTGATTTTATCGAGATGGTCCTGTGAGGAGTGCACGTAATATCGACTTGTCTTCGCTGATACGTGGCGAGGATATATCAGTCTCGTATCCGTTAGTGAAAAGACGCTATTCTTGCTCCATATATTCCTTGATAGCGGTTATTTTGTGTCCGCGATGGTATATTGTTATCGTGTCGACCGATGAAAAATGATCTAAGGTTTAAGTCGGGACTCCTCAAATAAGTAAATCTGCCTTATTTTCTTCTTTCTTTACTTTCATAGGAAAAATACTACCAAATCATGGATGGTTCTTTATAAAATATTTGGATCGTCATTTCAAATTGTGTCCAAATATAAGCTAAATGCCAATAATTCAATATCACTTTCCCGGGAATATAATTCGAGGAATTTCATTCACGTTGTAAATGGTTAATGTAATTTGAAAGGATTTTATTAGTGACGTTTAATAAGAATTTCTCATAGAAAATATTACTAATGAATTATATCAAGTAGGAGTAACGACGAAATAAGCTTAGTAGACACAACTTCAATTAATTGAAACGTGGATCGTGGAACCTGAATCGAGGATGCTATGGATATATATATGGACACACGGAGACAAATACACAAACACCCAGACCCAGAAACAAAAACCTAAATTTATCATTTAGATTTCTGTATGGCTGGAGATCGAACCCGGGTATCGATGTGGTGACCGCTCCGCCACGCGGGTCACCAAGACCTACGACCAAGATAAACTTAAACTATCCAAGTATAATGTTAGATCAATTGTACACTTGACGCACAATAACCATTTAATGAAGGCGATAAACTCGTTTACAACTATGAAATACTTTTTATCCTTTTTCTGTTTTAGTGCTAGTGAGAAAATGACCTAAGGTTAATACAGTCATCAAAATAAGGTCTAGAACCTACACTTATTCTTTTAAAGCCACGCTGATAGGTTCACTTTATTTAAAATAAGTTTATTGTAGGTAAGTAAACGATGTTATCATTTAAAATTAATAAGTGCATTAAAGTTTTTTTTTTATTTTTATATCACAATTGTGTTTTTATATTATTTGCTCAATCTCTGAATATTATTTCCGCTCTCAACTGTCTCGTCGTTTGGATAAGACAAGTGCCTTAGTAACATCTGCTACTTATCGTTAAGGAAAAATATAGAATAGATACTGGAATAAAGTAATGAAGAAGCTATTTACGGACACAATAGATACACGTAGAGTCGTAGAGTTTGGGTACATACAAAGTTATATCATCATCAACCCATTACTGTCCCACTGCTGGGCACGGGTCTCCTCTCAGAATGAGAAGGATTAGGCCATAGTCCACCGCGCTGGCCAAGTGCGTATTGGTAGACTTCACATACCGTTGAGTATTTTTTTTTTTTTATAAATCTCTCAGGTATGCAGGTTTCCTCACGATGTTTTTCCTTCACCGTTTAAGCAAGTGATAATTAATTTCTAATACGCACATAAATTTAAGTTATATAGTAAAATAAAATGAAAACAAGTTAAAATGATTATAATATTATTATACATAGTAGAGGCTTGTGATAATCTAATTAGCTTTACAGCTACATTTTTATAAATAAGTCGATATCTGACTTACTTATGTAGAGATTATCTTAGTCTTGAAGAGTGGTAATGTATCCGTAATCTACTTAAGGTAAAATCCTTGTTCTGTATGAAGTTGGCTACAAATCTTATCTGAGATTGGTTAGTCGATGTCTATAGGCGGTAGTCATCACTCGACATCAGGTAGACTACATGCAAGCTATGCGACTTAAATTTCATAAAAGGGGTAGATTTTCATTATACCACAATACTCTTCTATTCAATACGCTTCGATGAGGATCAACAAATATAGTTATAATATAATTTAGCACCGCTACCATCCAATAAGAGTTTACAATACTCACCAACAACATCTAAATAAGCAGTTTGACTCTTCATAGGGTCTGTGTTCAGCTGGCACATGTACCAGCCGCGGTCTGACTGGCGCACGTCGTGGATGTGGAGGAACCATACCCGGCGGTCGCTGTGGTTCACTGCTATCCGGTGGTTCTTCGTGATCACGTGTGTGGCGATCGTCAGGATCGTCTGCGTGTCCACGCGTAGCCACGCCACCTGTTGTTGAGTAAGGAATTAAGTCATGGCTTATGGAATCGTCTTTTTTTTATAATGTAGAAGTAGTTAATAGGTGGTAGAACCCTTTGTAGTTCGACTCCGGCGGCACCATTGCCCTTCTGCCGAACAGCCTGTGTCCTGGTTTGAAGTGTGTGTTAAAGGGAGGGATAACAAGGGAGACATACTTTTTAGAGGCGTTCCAGCTTGGTCCTCAGGGGTGGCAGTACATCTGTGGCTGACCTCAGGTAGGAATACCTAATCCTATCTGGGGTTCATTACAGATGTCCATGGGCGGCAGTAGCCACTTACCATCAGGTGGACTGCATGCTCGACTGTTACTCGTATATTATAAAAAAGTCAACATCCAGTTCAACATGGAGTGGAGAATTTGAAGTGTTTTTTACTCACTATCGGACTAATCTATGTTTCAAAACACAAGCTACACACCACAAAGCCTACAAATAAACAAATATTCTCAATGAAACAGTAAGAAAATAAAGTGTGTACCAACCCTATAAGATCCGAGGTCATTGACGACACAAGTGAAGACTGCTTCTCTGCCCAGGGACACAGTCAGGTTGTTTAGGCTATCTTCGAATCTTGGAACCTCTGTAAAGAAAACAATACTTTAGAACGAATGTCGTTAATTCTTTACTATCCCTCTACTGGGTCAGATAGAGCTGAGAAGTTCCTCCAATCACAGTGAGTGGGGTTCAAGCCCAAGGGCTCAATATATCGTTCATAGCCCACTGCGCTTTCCAAGAGTTGATTGGTAGACTTGAAACTTCATTGAGAATTTTTTCACTTCACCGTTGAAGGAAATCATAATCAATTTCTTAAACGTAGATACATAACTTTGGAAAATCAGAAACATAAAATCAGCTTGAGACTCGAACCCTCCGACCCCTAGTTTCAAACCACGCCAAATTGCTTGTACAAATATAATAAAGCTATAAACAAATAATTTGTAAGCTTAAGAAAGTATCAACTCTAATATTTTGTTTACGAGAAATACAAGAGAATGAAGTAAACACATTATTTTGTTTACAATACTTGTCGAGATATCCGAATTTACATTGTAGCTCGCTAAACAGAATTGGGTAACCGAATAATTGACCGGAACAGCGCTTAACGCGCTAAATGTTCGCTAAATAGAATATTAAGCCTGAAATACTAAACCTCAATGCCTAAGTTAAAACGTTATGCCGTCACTTTAAAAGCTATCAATTTAAGTATTTGCTCTACAGATTTATGTCTGTAAATAATTGTATTGAGGTTATACTGATTATTGCTGTGAAATATTTATGTTACAAACTTTTCGCTTATATTGTTATGCGTACTAATGCTTCATTTTTTTAGTCTAGTCGTATAGAACATGGTTATAATATGTATTAGGTCATTACTAGGTCTTCGTCAATCCTTCTCTGTCCCAGTGCTATAGCACTACCATGAGTTTACAAAAGTATTACTCGCTAGCGACTGCGTAAAATAAATGTATGAAAAATTGTACAGCGCCTCTGGTGTTTACTCGTAGAACTAAAATCCGTAGTGTGAGCCACTACGTAACTCGATACGTAAAAAACCTATCGAGATCTAATCGCTAGCGAATGTCATTATGATCTATTGCCATACAAATTCGGTCCCATGAGCCATTAATTTGACAGACGTTGTCAAGAAATACCGTAACGATAGTAGTTATGTTATTCACTAGCAAAATGACAATAGTTTTCTATTTACAATTTCTATAGTGGCGTTTCTATGCCAACTCATGGTAGTGCTACAGAGAGACATAAGGGTAGGTATAAGTGCGGATCAGCAGTCCCCTGAGAACTTATTTCTTCGTGGCGTTTTCTTAAATTTAAGCTAGTGCTAATTACTTTATTATACGCTAATAACGTTGTGATATACGGTTTTTATTTCTAATTGTATTAGTCGAGATTATAAACCATTAATTAATTTTAAACTCTCAATAAACTTAAGTAAATAATTGGATTAATTAAAACGAAATTTTGTGATTATGCCAAACAAATGCATTAAAATTTTCTAAAATATTATTAATATTTGTTGTTAACTACACAATTGTATTGGATTAAGAAACACATTTTTTTCGGAATTGATTTCAGTTAAAGTAGTAACCGATAGCCAATAAATAAAATCGATTCTGTATTGTTTGCAATCTGAACCTAATAACACACCCGGAGCTCTACGACCCATTATAATAACGTAAACTTTTTACACGAAAAGTTTCCTTTCCAGCGGTTTCATAATAAACTAGATACTCACATGCTCAACCGCTCTAGTTTATCCTGAGTGATTTTGGTTTTAAACATAATCCAAGCAATATAAACTTTTCCGTTTTTCACGAGTTTTCCAGCCATAATAAATGATGCATGAAAATTAATGAAACCCCTAATTAAAAACAGGATTTTAATTATCTGGAGCTCACAAAATAAAAGTAAACATTGCCTAACAAATGGGTCCATTCGGGTTCAGTAATAAATTTGGGATGATATCATAGCAAACACCGATGTAACTGCTTGTTTCATAAAATTACAACTTGAAGAAATGTTTTCGTTTAATCTAAGTTTAATCATCATTTTACATATCTGATTCTGGGGTATACATTATTGATGTGAATTCTGAGTTTTGCTAATGATTATACCCAACGTATCAAATAAATTCATTCCACTTTTATAGTATTTTTGGATGCTACAAAGAAAAATATAACGGGAATATACGCACAACAAAGGTTTTTTCCTGTAGATGCCACGTACACACACAAATACACAAACAGACCCAAAATAGAAGTCTATGTTTCGCCAACATTATTATGAATATAGATAAATATCTATATTTGTTTCTTGGTCTGGGTTTTTGTGTATTTGTCAATATATATCCATGCAACCCTCGAAACAGGGAAGGAAGGGAGTGTGGAAGTCGTCTTTCTTTCTTATTTATCTCGCCTGAAATTGTGATATACACTATTCTTATTGCGAATACATCACAATATTATTTACCTAATGCTTATATTAATTAGTGTTGTTAAAATTTACTTCCAGTTCAGTTTTACCTTCTGAAACTCATTATATCAAGTTTAGTTAGTTACAGTTTTCTTCAAATACTACTGTTTGCACTGGGTTTAATAGCTTAGTATTTACACAGTTATATGTATCTACTACTAAGTCTATTCGTGCTCATAATCTAAGTTTAGATTAACGTATGTTCTTAAATCGTTGATAATATAGGTACTCATTTGATTGAATTATGTTATTATTAAAGACTTTGGCTAAAAATCCGCATTACATAATTTGTTTGTGACTAGTTGTATGTCTTTCTGCCTTCTACTGAGATTTTAATAAATGCTGTAGTATAAAAATGTTATCTTGAAAGTATCAACGCGTGTACTGCAATATCAAGATGTACAAATGGAGACAGGAAAAATTATAGTCATGATGCTAATAATTATTTTGGTTATAATGTCTTTTCTACGTTAAAATACTTAACGTTACTATTATGTTAAAATCCCCCAATTAATTGTCTCTTTGATTATTCGCTAGATAAATAAAATGTATATCTGTACAGTAATAAGAGAAAATGTCATATAACAAAGAAGGAAACGTATCACACAGTTTAATCTTGCCTGTGTGGTTGTGTATAATATAAATGTTATCTTGGCCGGAGCAGTGTGTTCCCGCACGTACAGTCCTAAGCATTTATTGTGCCTAGAGCAAATTTGCTTGTGGGTCGCAATAACCAAGAGAACGAGCCCTGGGGAGCCATCTTGTTTTATTTGAGCGCGAAAGCCGATAATGAACGTTTTTTTCCGCACACGCCCTGAAGTCAATACACTATAGGTAATAAAGACTAACGCTTCTGTATACTTTTCCCAGTGGCACTCACATTTAAATAGCAATACGGTCAATGCATACGTAGACGTTTAAAATGGATACGAAAGCGACACGTATAACAACGGAATTAAGACCGAGAATCGCATGATGATCGAGCAAATAAAAACACAGATTAGACAAATAAACAATGGGTAAACGTTATTGATTGTCAATAAAATATTTGGGCAACGTTTATGGCCGTAAATTGTGGTGATTTTGCTCGTACGATCTATCAAAATATTTTATATATCGCTGCCTAACAAAGAAAGAGTAGCGGGAAATTCGTACTGGTATTATTGTGCTTGTGTGGCGATATTTTCCAGTACCTACAATTTCTTAAGCCTTAAAATCCCCGTCTGATGGTAAGTCGATGATTTAGGACGAAACACCAGCATAGCAGAGGCTACAAAATACGATCTTTATCTTTTTATGGGTTCAAGGAGTGGGGTGAGCCTCTTGGGAGAATTTATGACAGAATATTACTTTCCTTAGAGTCTCTAAAAGAAACTTTTAACTGCTTTATGCGAGTGCTTGTGTTCTTGTTATGGTAAGGACATCGTTAAGTTTACTGAAGTATTCCCATTATTTATTACGGCTTGTATAGAATTATACAAATTTATTTTAATGTTCATTTTAGTATATATTTAAAATATTATATCGTTTAAAATTATTAGTATATGTTATTTATTAAAAAATAAGAATATTCAAAATTTTTATTCAAAATACTTGATTGAGAATTGCGATTACTGAAGTTCTGAATGTAAACATAAAACATACAATTATTAATCAAATACCTACCATAAAAAATAGACGTTATAAAAAACTTCAACAGGCACTCCGTTTGAAGTAGTTTAAGCCTTGCTATTTGAAAAAATGAATTGCTCTTTTCAAAATGTTACCTACGCTGACCTAGATATGACTATGAAACGTTTTCACTACGGAAATAATAAAAAGATGTGATAGCGTAGTGGTTGAAACTTAGACACCCAATCGAAGAGTACCAGGTTTGAATCCCGGCACACGAATCCCTCAGATTTCCCAAAGTAATGTGCGCATAAGAATTAAGAAATTTGCTTAAGGGAGGTGAACGAAAATAATTCGAGCAAACCTACACAACTAAATGTTATTTGAAAAGAAAGCTTAAAAATTTGCGTAGTTCGCTAATCCCCAATGGGCCACCGAGGTGGACTATAGCTTGGACCCCCTATAGAGAAGTGACCCATGCCCAGTAGTGGGGTAGTAATACCACAGCCTTCAAACCAGAACACAGCAGCGTTTAACACTGCTGTTATGAGGCAGAAATAGGTGTGGCAGTGGTGCCGCCGGAGTTGAACCACAAAAGGTTCTACTATCTTCAAACGTCAGTCTGAAATAAACGCAGAACTCTTGTGTTCTCTGAACTCTTAACTTAGAGTTCTAGTTTATGTTTCTATTTCAATAAACTTACTTTGCGTTATTCCTCCTATGTGTAATTTGATTTGTCCCGGATTCTATTCCTAACCGAGCTGATAAATATTAAATTGCACTAAGTCTGGGTAATGTGTGTCTAAAACCATCTTCCAAATTGTTTAGGCGTTCATTGTTCCATTTCGGATAAAGTTCTGCAGCAGAATCCCTTTTTCATACTTTATGAGATTTTTATGAACAAGATTTATGTTGCATTAAATTAATCTGGCGGGGAAATATTTATTTATTTATTATTTATTAAGACATACAAAGTGATACAAATGCTAAATAGTAAATATAGTAGGCAACAGAGTTGTTTTGTTGTAATAATAGGTCATAACTGTTCAATATTATTTCTGCCTTATATAGAATATATCGAAGGGTGTGGGAAGGTACTTTCACGAGCCATTCCACCTTAGTCCTCTGGGCTAGCAACACACTTGTGGTCTACTATGCTGACTATGCAGGACAATCCTATCTGGGTTTGATTTCGTTTGTTATCGACGACAGTAGACTCAGGTAGACTGCATGCTTCATTACTCTCATGGAGGATCGGTCACCATATCGGTCTGACGTGCTAAGGGTTCCGGGTTCGATCCCTGGCTAGACAAATATCAGAATGATAAATTTATTTATCTGTTCTGGGTCTGAGTGTTTGTATATTCATCTTTGTGTGTGTTCGTGGTATCCACGTCATAAGGCAAATATAAGTATAGATACCCCACCACCTTATAATTGAAGGAAGCCATTAAATGGCTTAAATGGCTGATAATGTGTCGTTAGTGTGTTACGCGTATCAATGCCGATATGTGTAGTTAAGTGGTGCAAAAACACGAAATCGAAGAAAAAGTGTGGAGAAATATCGTTTCATTCGTAAATGCTCTAAGAACTACATTTTGTTAATATTTTTCAAACACGAAAATAGATGACAGTGACTATTTCAATTGTCAAAACTGGTTACATTTTCTTGTTAGGAGTGAGTAATTTTACTATGTCATAAGGAAACTAGGTAAAAAGCGTTTTTGTTTGTTTGTTACTTATATTCCATAAAGAGGATATATTATTTCAGAACGAAGAAATGTAAACTCCAGTATTGATATTCAATTAATTCATAAATACAGGGAAACAGAAAATGATTTGCATTTGCATTCAATTGTCAATACGTCGGTATGCTAGTCTATTTGATTAGCTTCGGCATGTCATCGATACAAACGCCTGGCTATGTGACGTGACATGACAGTATAATACCGTGGGTTAGTGCAACTAGCATAACATACCAAGACAGTTTAATTACCATCAACCCATTACAGTTCCACTGTACAGAAGACCCGTGTCCTCTCACACTCAAGGGCTGAGTTATGTACACGCTGCCTAAGTGGTTGGTGAATACAAATTTCAGTACACTTCGTATAATTTTCAAATGTTGTATTTATAAGGTGAATCAATGATAGGCTAGTGGTTAAGATACTCAGCATCTTGATAAAAGGGTCCGAGGTTGAATTCCCAGGCACCCATTTTGAATTTTTAAAGTTATATGCGTATTTCAATTTAATGTACACTTGCTTAAACGGTCACAAATGAAGAAAATACGCTAACAATCAGGTTCAAAAATAGAAATCAGTTTGTTCATTTCGTTCTTTTTGATTGAGGATCGACATAAAGCGTTTTCATTTTAAAACGAGTAAAATATATTTTAGGCCGTAAAATAATAGTTTTAAAACTAAGCGGGTGCAATGCTGACTCAGCAAAACTACAAACTGAAAATTATCTTGAGATATGTCAACTGAAGTTCCCGCCACCACCATACCGTACCGTAACAAATATAACTAAAACCACAGTGTATCTTGTACTGTGCTAAAACTAAGGTGACCATATGCCCTGTCTACGGGCGTGCGAACATTCATTTAGCTTTAAGAATGTTTACATTACGGAAAATTCAGATTTCTTCACGATGCTTTTTGATAATTTCGACGTTCTTCTGGTTGGGGAGTGATATAAAGGGCGGTATTCCATAGCGCGCGCGTCCTACACGCATGTGCGACACTTGCATCCTATCGTGTTTGACGCACTCATACACTAGACAAAGTTAATTTATTTGTGAGATACGCGTGCAGATATAGAAACGCGCGACAAGAAAAGCGCATAAAAGTTTTTATTTAACAACTTGTAAAAAGATTTGAAGTATCATAAAATAGTTTGAAAACTAAGCGATTGCAATGCTATGTCAACTGAAGTTCCCGTCTTGTTCTGTCTTGCAGTTCGTTCCGATAAGCGCATTTGATTAGATCTGAACGCCACCGGCATACCGTTCCGTAACAAATATAACTAAAACTAAGGTGTCCGTATGTCCCGTTTTGGGCTAGACCGTCCCGCTTTCGGTTAATCTGTCCTGCTGTTATAAATCAATTTAACCAGATATTTATTTTAACGATATTTTGAAATTAATTTGTTCTGCCAACAAATATAAAACAGCGGCCTAGAATGTACGTCCTGGATGTTATAAAAATAAAGCAATATAAATTAACTGGGGGGTATCCCCGCAACACCTTCGCATTTGGTTCGACTCCGGTGGCACCACCACCACGCCTATTTCTACCTAATAACAGCAGTGTTAGGCGCTGCTGTGTTCCGTTTTGAAGGGTGTGGTAAGGGAGACAGACTTTTCCGAGGCGTTCCAGCTTAGTCCTCAGGGGTAGCGGCGCATCTGTGGCCGACTTCAGGTAAGAATATCTAATCTTATCTGGGGTTGATTACAGATGTCCATGGGCGGCAATAGCCACTTACCATCAAGTGGACTGCATGCTCGTCTACTACTCTTATATTATAAAATAAACCTTTTTTTTTACCGTAAAACAGTTCTTTTTGTGGAAGGATGAAGCTGAACTATATTTGAAGCGACCATCTTAGTCCTCAGAGTGGCAACTCATCTGTGATCGGTTTGAGATAGAAGCCATGTACCCTTACCATGAGTTTTCAAAACATCCCACAATTTTACGTTACGTTTACTCAATCCATTATTCTGTTCCGTTTGCTTCAGTAGACTGAGTAAACGTAACAATAAGTAAGTGTTCAATTGACGATGAACTTTATGTCTATCTCACAGGTTCGCAAAAAAGAAACACAAAACATAAAGCGCCATTTTGTCAATTTAGACATTAAATTCAATGTTACGTTACTGACACTATTTCTGATACAATCCGCTAGGGGCGCTGATTGGAAATTGTTTGGGCAAATACGTAAACAAATACCAAAACAGTTATAATTGTGAAAACGTAAAAACTTATGGTAAGGGTACTGTTGTAAATGAAGTTGGTTGCAAATGTTCATGGATGGTAGTGAGCACGTACCATCACGTGCACTGCACGCACATTTGATACGTTAGCTTATAAAAAAACTTGAGTCATTGTTTCTCAACTACTATACTATGGTGACCCCCGAATAAAAAAATCCTTTTTTGTTTTCACGGGTTGTTTCAGTGACCTGTAGCATTACCATGAGTTGGCATAGAAACGCCACTATAGAAATGGTAAATAGAAAACTATTGTCATTTTGCTAGTGAATAACATAACTACTATCGTTACGGTATTTCTTGACAACGTCTGTCAAATTAATGACTCATGGGACCGAATTTGTATGGCAATAGATCATAATGACATTCGCTAGCGATTTGATTTCGATAGGTTTTTTACGTATCGAGTTACGTCACTACGGATTTTAGTTCTACGAGTAACCACCAGAGGCGCTGTACAATTTTTCATACATTTATTTTACGCAGTCGCTAGCGAGTAATACTTTTGTAAACTCATGGTAGTCCTACTGTTTTTGGGCGTACTCGAACGTTTTGTTTCGCGTATTTGCGAGAATATTTTTGTGTTCTGCTATTATGTTTTTACTGTTTTTTTACTCATGATTTTCTTTATATATCTGACCACATTCGGCATGTTATCCTCTATTTCTGAAGCAATATTTAAAAACAGAAAAATACTAAATTAAATTTGCATTACAGAAAGATTATTTTAGTTTCATATTTAATGAAATGAGCAATTTATTTTTTACTGAACCTGTAGTAGTAGATAATAAATATATTATGGCCGTAATAAATTGTGTCTATTTGTAAATTGCAAATTATATTTAATTGTATAAGTTTAATTATAACTATAATTTAGTAGATTCATAATTTTTAATTAATTTATTGTACTTTAGATATCTTTTTACGAGATATTTTATTGCTAATGATATTAATTATATACTGTAATTATACTCTACAATTCTATATAATAGATATAATATCTGAATTCATAGAAATGAATTAACAAATAAAAACGAACTACATTATATCAATAAAATGAACAGCCAATAAGAAAGCTTAAGACTTATTAAAAGCTCAACTTATAAATAGGAACACATTTTTAATACATAATTAAAGCAATAAAATACTCCAGTAACGTACAATTAGCAGTTTAAACAATAAAAGTCTGCTATAAATTTCCTTACTAACAACCTAAATAATAAAGCTGAATACGTGCTTAACGAAGGCATTTACTTGAGAGGAGCGTCATCTTGGCTCTAGGGCATAATCAAGCCAAGTAATTTAAATACGTTTATATTACTTTTAATGTAGGCGATAACCGTGTATAGGAACTTATCTTTTATAATGTATGAACCTATCGGGGTTTAAGTAGGGTTTTCAACTGCAAAGTGGAATCTAGAATAAGAATAGTTTTAATAGTACGTTTTTATTGTTGAAGGTATTTATTTACAGTAATAAGTAGAGATAATCTAGTGCTATGAAATTCGATCTTACATGCTAGGGGTTTGGGGTCCAAATGCCTCTGAACTTTTGAACTTATATGCACTTGCTCTACCGGCGAAGAAAAACAACACAAGAAAACTTACACACTTAAGAATTATTTCAAGAACGTTCTCATATGTGTGTACAGTTCACCAATCCAAAATTAATATCTACAACGCATAAATAATAATTTTGTGAATTGTTAATATAAAAAAATGAGTTTATGATTATCGTTTTACAGTGTTTTTTTTATTTGTCTAAATGCTAAAGTAACGCTATTAAAATACTAATTTGTATATTCGTGCTAATACGAGTAATATTCTACCAATCTATAAGATAATAGTAGAAATAAGCTACCATTCAATAAGGTATTGGAACTCGATTATAGATTCCTCCAGGGGAATAAGTTGGAGCAACTTGTATTAGTTAGTCTGCTTAATGATTAAGTAATGTTATGTTATTAGTATCTATTATGTTATTGTCTGATGTTAACATTTATTTCGGTTAAATATAATACATATAAATATTTTCATAACATCTTGTGCTCGATATAAATACATTTAAAAAAATATTATTAGGTCCGATTAGCATTTTTAGTCTCTTAATCTTAGTAGTAGTAGCTTAATCTTTTGCATCAATGACATGGTAATGTGACAGTTGTGAAGTTGAAAATCACGTCATAAAAATTAATACCAATAGCGACGTATATAGCGAATGTAATATGTAGAATTTTAAGTAACTTTCATTTCACTTTTCGATCGACGATAAATAGCTTGCGATTTACGATAATTACATTTTTATGAAAATTTTCTTTCTTTTTTTCTTTTGTTTCCTACTAGTATGAGTCGCCAACCCTAGTTACTAGATACGTAGAAACTTAAGTCCAGAAGACTTTTAAAGTACTTACTTTACTATCTAACTGTCAGACTTATCACGGTTCGTACTCCAGACCGTTTTATGCAGATCCGTTTGCATACAAATAGTTAGCGAAGCTAATTTATTCATAATGTACCGATCTACATAAGATTATGAATAATAAAATATATCGGAGAGAATTAAGATTTCCGTTATAAGAGTACCTACTTTAGAAACTTGAATAAATATTTGATAAGCAAAAGTTATAATCGGCGCAGAAGTTTCAAGCCTTTTAAAATTAAATTTAAATAATGTAATGCCGTGCTTATTAGGCAAGTTTAAAAAAAAGTTAAATATCTCGGTTCTTAGTACTATGAGGGCTCTTCTTGTCCCACGAGTATCATAAGGGCCATACTAGCGAGAGCTTAGGATAATCTAGGCAATAAGTAAGCAACTTGACATTAATCGTTCCTTTTAAGGGTTTAAAGGGTGCCAATGGAACTCTTTTATTATGGCTCTGTTCACCGCCCCTCTGCCACAGGGCTGCGTCTCTTGAACTGTAATAAGTAGACACTTGAATTTTTACAGAGTATTTTTCACTATAGCCGTTACTTTATAGCGGCTATATTAAAAAAAATAAAACACTATAAAAAGTTTAAGAAATAATGACACAAGTAACTAGACAAGCAATGGCCACGGATAGAAGGTAGTTTTCAGCGTTTCTTATTTTAAGTCTTAAACCATAATGGATGGAAATTATTGAAATGTTTTCATGTGTTACAATAAATGAAATAAAATTTAAAATTAAGGAGGCCACCCATATTAAGTATATGTTTTTGGACACTTTTCATAGTATAACTGTCGTTATAAAAACTATAACTTTAGTGAAATAGTTGCACAGAACCCTTCGTATGCGAAGCCAACATTACCGGTTTTATTATCATTAAGCAGAAATAATATTATCATCTTCAACCCATTATTGTCCCACTGCTGGGCACGGGTCTCCTCTCAGAATGAGAGGATTACGCCATAGTCCACCGCGTTGGCCAAGTGCGTATTGGTGGACTTCACATACCTTTCAAAACTTTTTTAAAGACTTCTTAGGTAAGCAGGTTTCCTCACGATATTTTCCTTCACCGTTTAAGAAAGGGATAATAAATTTCTAATACGCACATAATTTGGAAAACCTCGGACCCCTCGATCAAAAGTCCGAGATTCTTAATCACGAGGCTATCACTGCTTTCCATATTTTTAGAAATAACATAAATTTTAATACTAAAAACCATAAGCATATATTTATTAGTTAATTATATCTAGTTAATTGTATCAGGCGTTACTTTGCGGAAATCCTTGCTATTAAGTTAAGATTAAAACTACTTCGCAACAATCCGCTACAAATATGTATGATGGTATATATTTTAAACCATGCAGTATGTACATATATTTATTATCTATATATACCATATCTATATATCTACCATAAGCATATATAAATCATACTTAAGGTTAACCTTTAGAACTCGAACTCTTCATAGTACGCAACCAAAACTACATCCTTTAGAACAGCTGTACAAGATTGATTAATGTGTGACAGTACTACTAAACTAGTACAATTGAAACTAACAAGGTGTTGGAACTCCCCGTACCGGGTACAATGTGAGCGGAGTCCTTTGCTAGTAATCTATGTGACTGTAAGTAATTAACTTAATTACTTTTTTACATGACTACTATAATCCAATAAATGTGTGTTTAAGGATTATCCATACTCACAGAAGGATAAGTACTAAATAAATAATCAGTATCAAAGCTCAAGTTCTTGATAACTTAAGACAAAAACATATACAATGGATTCAAAATTTTCATGAATGTATGTGTTTGTGTGTATTTCATCTCATAAAGACGATAAAGCCCTTTGTGGTGCTCTTGCTATACTGTTCTGGTTTAAAGAATCTTCTTGCCATTCTGTCTTATAACAGCAGTATTAAGCGCTTTTGTGTTATGGTATGAAGGGTGTTCTAAGTAAGATAATATAAATACTTATGATATTTATCCAAGACATTCCAATTTAGTGTTCTTGGGTAGTCACGCATATGACCTCAGGACTATTAAATTTTTTTGGGTTGATTACAAATGTTTATGGGCAGCAGTGGTAACTTACCATCAGGTAAACTTAATAGTCAGTTGCTATTGTCTGTATTTTAAAAAAATATTTAAGCAGTTACGTACAAATTGCTCACGCAAACAACATTGCAGATAATCTAAAATACTGAAAAACTACTTAGGCACGAGTTTATATGTTGATGACCGCTCAAAGTCAATTACTCCGTCGTAAGTTTTACTTCGCGCTCGTAAATCGCTAGGGACAAAGAGAAAGTTTTTGTAACGCTGTGAGCTATTGCATGTAAAATGTTTTTATTGCATGTTAAAATTGTAGCGTTCTTTTAGCGTTCAATTTAGCGTTGTGAGATGTTGTGCGGTAAAAGAATGTGTAGTTGTTATAGTTTTAGAGTATGCCCGCTCTTCTCTTTACTTTGATGGTCTAGGAAACGATTATAGAATAAGTTATGAAGATGATGTGCGTTATATTCTTAGAAATACATACTACTTATAAATAAATACTTTAAAATCAAATTTAAAATTTTTTGTCCGTTTGTCTGTCTCTTTGTTTGTTTTGACTAATCTCTGAAACGGCTGGGCCTATTTTGACGGTATTTTCACCGGCAATTAATTGATGTTATAGGTAGTAGATTAGGCTACATTTATTTCAGAAAAATAATTGGAGTTCCGCGTACAAAATAAAAAAAACCGAGGAACACGGTCCGTAACTAATATGTACCATCATTACTTCATTATTGTTTTAGGCTCACTAAATGTTTTTGGCTTCAAACTGGGACCTATGTAGATCGAGAATCAAGATACAATACTACTGAGCTATAACTCTGTTTTCAATTTCTGTTCGTGACGGTTGTAAATTATATTGACGGGCAATATTTTCTCTTTACAACGGCGGCTACAAGACTACGCTTTCAGACGATGATTCGTATCGGGATTCTATGAATGGTGTAGGTTTCTGGCTTTCAGAAAATCAAATAAACATTACAAAGCTAATTAATATTTCTGTTAGATTATATACATCATTTATAGGAGAAAATGTCGAAGATCTTTTTGTGGCGTCTGTTTAGTAACAATTGTGATATGCGTCGTTATGTTCTGGTTTTAAAGATAGGGTACATAAGAAAGAGGTTTACACTATATACTGGAACTTCCTTCTTAGAGATAGCAACGCTTATTTGGCCGATCTCAGGTAGGACTTATATTCTATCTGTGGTCGTTAACAACTATCCATGGCCGGCGGTGGCCACTTCTATAGAGTGGCCCGTACACACCGTTTTTGCTACTTTCATTTCATAAAAATAAATTAAAATCCATACAACTGCAAGCATTCAATTTTCAAAACTCAAATAGTAATGTAATATACGATAACAGTAATACATCAAGATATCATTGGTAATATACCGTGTATTGCAAGCTCGTAAAAATCTAACTTTCTTGCTTGCTTAGTTATAAACAGTAACTCCGAGGTAACGACGCAAATAGACTGCGTATCGCATCGGCGGCCGGCGCCTTTGTTGTCGTCACGCAAACATTTGCCTCATTGAAACAAGTTACTCCACTTTAAAGCTTTGAAATTTTCTTTATTGCAATAAAGAAAATTTCGTAATTGTCTATTATTAATCTTCGAAAAAGGAAGAGTTTAAATGTTTTTATTACAATTTTAGCTTACAACTTGCTTACCTTCGTTTGTAACTCATTCTTGTAAATATTTTTTAGAATAGAAAATTTGCCTTTTTAGAAATTACCAACGTGTCAATAGTAATATACCGTGTATGCAAGCTCGTAAAAATCTAACTTTCTTGCTTGCTTAGTTATAAACAGTAACTCCGAGGTAACGACGCAAATAGACTGCGTATCGCATCGGCGGCCGGCGCCTTTGTTGTCGTCACGCAAACATTTGCCTCATTGAAACAAGTTACTCCACTTTAAAGTTTTGAAATTTACGTTATCGTAATTGTCTATTTTTTTAATTACTTGAAAATTTGATGTTTATTTTTATTCGTATAAGTATTTTCATATAGAATTTAATATGATCGTGGGAATCGTGGGGATCGTGGGAAGTGAGTCAGCTTTATAACGGACGTGAATAACACCGAAATGTTTTAAATTTATAAATACCTTTTACCATCCGAATATAGCAGAACGATAAAATATCTTCAGTTGAAGATATTTACAGGTAACTTTACCATTGAAGTATTATTAAACAGTATATTTATAAGGTTACATATAGTGCAATGCACACAAATAAATGTATTCATACTAATAGGCATTTTAGTTTAAATATGCTTCGTCTAGAATGTCTAGATGATTTCTCCAGACGCAACAATACCCCGCCAAAGTGAGTCCCCGAAGTGAATCCCTAAAGGAACATTAAAATTTCTCAAAATAGCTTTTAAAATGTATCTGTTATTTTTTATTTAGTACAAAAAGTGAAATATTGCTTGTTTCGACAGATCGGGTCATAAATCTTCAATGTTTCTTTAAATAGCAAATTTATCAGTATTAGTAGATAGGTATAGTCCGCGTCAAACTGCTAGTCCGCTGTGAAGTTGTTGCCAGCAAATACAATTTGCTGGCAACAACTTCACAGCGGTGACGCAATTCATTTCTACGTATATACATGTGGTTAATTTTGCGATTCTAAGCACGTCTTGTCATTTGCCTGACTGCTGATTATAAATATTTTATTAACTTGACACTAAAGGGTTTGTGTTATAAAATCGTGTACATATTTACTACTTTTGATACTTTTTAATTTATATTAATTAATTTATTTACAATTACAATTACTGAATACATAAAATTTAACGGGTACTTACTTTATTTAATGCGAGATGCAGGACTTTAAAATAAAAAATACCCCAAAAGTAGAATATCATGTTTGTAGAGTTTGTCAATTTCAACTTTTCGATAATTTAATTACCCCAATCCAAAAAAAATGTGAAGTCACCAAAATATATAGATTCCATGAAGTGCCGCGTTAGGCCATAAAGCTATGAGGCTACGGCATAAATATTCAGCGTATCGTCGACCCCTCGCACACTCAAACGGGGCTCGTCACGCGACCCCTACCTCATTGTAAGAAGTTATTCTACTTTAAATACCCCTCGTATAAGCGATCGATGCGTTTCTGCAGATTAAAGTCTACGACGCCCCGTAAACCGTGTTGAAATGAAAAACGACTTCGGAGCGAGAATGAAACATGCACTGCTTTGGGAACGCCGTTCACTTTAATTTGTTTTACTGGATGTAATTTGTATGGAACGCAATTGATGTCGTTTATTATTGTATTTTATAGCTTGCAGTCATTTATTAAAATGTCGGTTGGAATTTTTATAATAAAAATTAGTACAAAGATCTTTGCACTAAATTATTATGAATCAAACCTCTAAGTATATCCTAGGACAGTTGTGCAGTACAAATAAGGATTGATAACATAACAAGGGTTATTTATAGATCTGAAATAAAATAGCGTATGCATCACATAAACATCTGAAACAAACCTCAAGATGGTTTTCAATAAAGATGCAGATATTCTAATACTTTATACAATAACATTATAAAAGGTATACTTAAACGCAGTTTATTTGTTTGTTGTAACCACTTACAATTGTCGCTTGAACGGAGTCATAATTATATGATAAGGAAAGTTTACAAGAGGCCATTAAAATATGCTATGAGCGTATCGCGGCCTAACAAAGTTATCCTCTAAAGTAACTTGCGAAGATAAGAGACGTAAAGGCTATTTTAAAATATCTTATTAGTACCTAACAAATTTGTGAACGATCGGCGTGATTCGACAACTTTGCGCCAAAGTTGTTTGTAAGTTTTGAGAAGTTTCCAGCCGTGTTTCCAAACCTTATCGCCCGTAGAAGTAACAAGCCGAGATAAATGAAGTTGGGTTGTTCTTAATTTAATGGCTGGTCGGAAGTTTGCGGACGTGATCGGAAGGGCCTCTCGTCGACCAGTTATTGCCAATTATCAGACAGATCCGGTCATAATCGATATAAAATTTTATAAGATCGTTTTCTGCGCTAAAGTAGTAAGTTCTCCTTTCGTTTAAATTGTTCGTTGTTCAAGACTTATACTTTGATTTTTATAACATTGAATTAGCAAACGAGCACTGACGGTAAGCTTCATTACCGCACAATCTATATTTGTAAATAACTTCATCTAGAACAGGTTTTACCTGAAGATTTTTTTATAATATAGGAGTAGCAGCCTCCTAAGGTAAAGTGGCTACTGCCGCTAATGGACATCTGTAATCAACCCTAGATAGGATTAGATATTCCTACTTGAGGTCTGCCACAGATGCGCCGCTATCCCTGAGGACTAAGATGTTATTACAGATACTTTACAGTCCTGTTGACTGAGCTGGTTAGTGATCACCTCATATTATGTTGGTAAGTCCGGCTTATACAGTGGTATTCACACTTTTCAGTGCTTAATAGGAGCTGCTTGGTGGCAGTGGTACCATCCGCGAACCATACACGTCCTATCGTTCTACCTTCCTACACGAATACGAAAAAATCTTGGTTTCTACAGACTTAAAATCCGGAATCTATTCAAACAAAGGGGAATTGAGTCACGTACCGAACGTCAGTTCGTAGTATGACAGCGGAGTCCGTTCAGCTTCGAACTAACTCGAATCGACAGACTTTGGCGAGCGGCCGGACAGCAAAAGTCTGATATATTCTTTTTTGTTACCTTGGCTAACGTGTTAAAATGGGTACGGAAGTATTTAACTACCTTTACAGAATTTTACCTAGATGGAAAGTCCAGGTTTCAATATGATTTTATAAAAATATAAATGATTAAGCACATTAACTCCCCAACCGACCAACCATAACCAAATATACTATCCAATCTGTGAACCCATTACTATCCCACTGGTGGGCACGGGTTTCCTTTCAGTGAGAAAGCTAAACTTCACGCACCTTTGAAAACTTCTTTCACACGTACAAGTTGACTTTAAATCTTTTCTTTCACCATTGCTGCAAGTAATAATTAATTTCTAAAATAATGTCTAATATTCCAAATAAACTCCAAGCAATCTCTAAATGTTTTTGAATAATTAATGGGTAAACAAGTATACATTTTACTACATCACTGTCAACTATAGATCTTAAAATGAAGAATGTAAAACATATGTGAAATAGGCTTATTGAGGAAAAATTATAGGTCAATTGAGATATACTCGTATCAATGAAGCTTAAGTCAGAATTGGAACACTCAAAAGAAAAGCTGTGGTTTACTTCCACGGAGAAGGAAACGGCTTTTATTTCATACTCATAGGTATTTTTGGCCGTATACTGCATTATTTGGTAAATATTGACGTGGGGTAGTAAAGTCAGGAAAACATATTAATAATCCTTCACAAAGCATTCATAATTTGTGAAGCACATTCATGTGAATGAATGAATAAATGTGAGTAGATTTCGCTATTTTTCCTTTCAGGACGAGGAAAAGTATTTTCTATGTAATGTAACTCATTAGTGGTTAGTTGCTGAAGGGTTACTTTTTCGCTTTTGAAAAATACACTGCAGCTTGTAAAGCGTGTACACTGGCTTGTTGATGCAACTAACGAGTGCTAATTAGTCGTGTGGAAGAACTCCGACTAGCTTTTTGTGGAACGGGTATTCCGCTTCCTTTAGTTATTCTCTTAATGCTTCCCACGGGAATCTGGTTGAAAGAGATAAGCTGTATAAGCCCCAAGACCTGTGCTATCTGTGTGCGCTTCCTTTTTGAAATAATTGGCCAAGTGCGTACCGAACTTGTTTACGATGCGTTCAGTATAACCACATTGTCAATTATGATTATAGTATTCTTTAGTATTGGTTCTCATAGCAGCTACAGAAGTACGTTGTGAAAATTTAATACCTATATATCTATTAGAGTTCAATAGATAAATACCTAAATAATATTTGTTTCTTGTATGGGGATCTCCCTGTATTTTTAACTTAATTTTATTTTTATTATTAGAATTTGTTGTTATAGCGACCTCAGCACATGTATTATACGCAAAATCTGTAAATATTTGAAGAGTTTGTGTTACGTTATACCTATTTGTTATTAGTAAACATAGAGTCCTGTGACAGACAGACAAAAAGCGGAGGCTTAGTAATAGGCTTCCGTTTTTACGTTTTCAGTACGGAACCCTAAAAAGACATGCCCGATGGCGTTACTTTCGACGCGAATTGAGGTCTCGAATCCCTAACGGAGCAATATATATTTGTCTCGGGACCGGGTATTAAATGTCTATTGTTAGTTTTATTGCCAGTTCGGGAACAAAATAAATGTTCCTGTGTTTAAAATGTAAGTTTTTGACGTCATGCATTTAAACGTTAATTTGTTAGCTGTATTTTGTAAAAGCTATTATTGCTTGTGATTTAATTTATTGATACAATACAGCAGTGATTGGATTGGATAGGTTATTTATGTTATCAAAACGATTCTAATATTAGTAACCAATTAAGTGTGTATTTAATTTATTTTATTGATATTTTGGAATTCTATGCTTCCAAAAATAACAATATTGCAAATGATTGTTATTAACTAAACTCCCCTGTTGGTACGCGCTTAGTTTAACAAGCGTTAAAGAAAGATTGTAAATTAAGTAAAATTATTATTTATTTCATAGATAAGTATAGATATCTCATCGCCTTGTAATTGAAGGAAGCCATTAAATGGCTTAAATGGTTGATAGTTCTGTCAGCCATTTAATGTCTATCATGGTGTAATTAACGTGGAACAATGCCGACAGTTAAGTGGTGCAAAAACACGAAATCGAAGAAAAAGTGCGGAGAAATATCGTTTCATTCGTAAATGATGAAAAATATTTAAAAAACTACATTTTTTTAATATTTTTCAAATACGAAAATAGATGACAGTGACAATTTCAATTGTCAAAACTGGTTACATTTTCTTATTAGGAGTGAGTAATCTTTACTATTCTATGATTTATTTATTATTACACCGCTGTGTACTGCATTTGTAATATTTGCATAATTTTACAATAAATGTAATAAATAGATATTATTAAAAACGTGATTTAGGAAAATTGACGCAAACATTTTCGCTACGCTCTAATGACAAATATTACTACAAATATTATTAGTAAGACTGATTAATTAACTTCGTGTGTCATGTATAAGCTCTAAACAGTCAGTATAAGTGAGCCGGCTTCACTTGACGCCGCTAAGCCGGCTTAGGCTTCGTGCTACACCGGGACTGTTACCCGCTTACTGTTACAGTAGCGCACTACTGTTATTAAACAGTCATTTGTTATTAATTCTAATTTTAGAAAACATTGATACCAAGTTTAATTCAAGAATTAATTTCATTTATTCAAATAAAATATTACGTTATGACGTTATTTTAAAATAAACGTTAAGACAATTATTTTTTTGCACCATTTATAAGCTCTTAACAATCAGCATAACCCAATGAGTTGACATAGACACTTGTGCAATAATACACGATACATGGCAAGACATTAATTTATGAATAAGCTAATAATTAGTGTAAGTAAGTTAGTCTCGCTTGATACCGCTAATCTAGCTTAGATTTAATTAACTCGATTAAAATAAAATTCACCTGTACCCTTACCAGGAGATTTTACGTTTCGACAAATATGACTGTTTTGGTATTTGTTTATGTATTTGCCCATACAAATTCCAATCAGCGCCCCTAGCGGATTGTGTCAGAACTAGGAAATCGTATTGGCCCATACGTAAACAAATACCAAAACAGTCATATTTGTCGAAACGTAAAAACTCCTGGTAAGGTTACTGGACTGTTACGTGCTTATTGTAATATCGCTGTTATTTTAAAGTAGGTATAGGTAAATGTAACAGATATTTAAAATTATGAGAATAATTAATTATATGACATTAATAATTATCACTTGTGCGAGCCCTTTAAGATTTTATTTTATAAACGAATTTGTGAACTACTTTAAATGGTCACAAGTGGATATTATTTAGCGTGTACGAGTATAGCGAAGTGTGTAGATATACATCGTTTTATCCCTGTAGTTGCGGGACAAGATTAGGGCTATGGTATCCCCTGCATGTAGTAAGAGGCGACTAAAAGGGGGCTTCTGGGGTCATGGGCGGCAAGAGTGGGAGCTCGAACCGCCCGGTAAGCGACCCCGGGAAGGACGGCGGTATGTGTGGTCGCATACCGTCATACGCACCAGACTGTGCGGCGGACGGAGCACGACGGGGCAACACGCTAGGAGGACACCAGTTACGTTCCTTTGGAGATCCCGGAGTCCTCTACGCAGCACCGAGGACGGCCACCGGGGGGGTTTTAGTGCGGTAAGAGTCCCACATAACCCTGTGTGGCTCCTACGGCATCGGGTACCATCGATGGTTCGTGAAAAAAAAAGTGTACAGTGACTTTAACTATAACTGATCTCGTTCATGTAAGATTCTTCGCCTACATTGATTTTCCAAAAGATATTACGTTAGTTTCTGTATAAAGAGAACATAAAAATCATTTTCACTGCAATAATAAATAATTAGCTATACGACTTGTATAACCACTAAGCGGTCAGTTTAAGTGATCTAGCCTCACTTGACGGTACTAAGCCGGCTTGGATCCGGCTTTCGTGTTACGATAATCAACTGGGACTATTATATGTAGAATACAGTAGAACGATTGTAATAAATTCCAGATTTTTTATGTTACTTTTTTCATTATATTAGCAAATAAAACTATTCCAATGGTACGTTGGTCATCTTTAATTATTTTCTAATGGTTAATTGTATGTTTGATAACTAAAATGTTATTGAGAGTGAATTTGATTTTTAGTGCCAAAAAGTTTTCTGATAATCTAATAATTCATATACTAGTGCCTAGGATTTGAATTTCCGACATATGAAGCAAAACTGATAAAACTAAGCTATCACAGCTTAAGGACTAAGTTGTTAAATTATACTTAAATATCTTTTACATTATTTGTCCAATATAAAATCTGTTTGCTTTCTAACTTGCATCAATTTTGGTATCGCTAAAGTTAGTCTATTTTGTAGAAACTTTCACAGCATTAACAGAATTGACATGTGACGCTTTGAGTGGGATTACAAAGCTTCATTCAATTAGCGGATGGCTTTTGTTAGGGGTTTCTAAACTTTCGGTTTACGGATTGGCCACTAATCCGTATAAAAGTAAGCCAATGAATTAAGTTCCGCGTTTTCCAGAGTTACGGATTGAAATACCCATCAATTGTAATTTATTCAATTGTAGTATTTTTTTGTAATATAGGAGTAGCAGACGAGCATGCAGTTCACCTGATGGCGATGTGGCGATGGATGATAAGTGGCTACTGCCGCCCATAGATATCTGTAATCAACCCCAGGTAGGATTAGATATTCCTACCTGAAGATTAAGCTGGAACGCCTCGGAAAAGTATATCTCCCTTACCACACACTTCAAACCAGAACACTGTAGCGTTTAACACTGCTGTTATGAGGCAGCAATAGGTGTGGTGGTGGTGCCGCCGGAGTCGAACCTCAGAGGGTTCTATCACCTTCAAAATATGAAAAAGTTGTATGAACATGCTGTCCACTTCATTCTAACTGATCACCGCCATTGTCAATGTCAATCCTAAATGTGATCAAAATCCTGTATAAGTCGGTTACACATGCATAACTATCCCTAGCTCTTGTGTTTTTCGTTCAAAATAGTATAAAACAACACTTCACACTGTTATAAACCAGGAATAATAGTAGGTTCCAATAAATCAGTTATATCTAAACTTTCTATTGCCTTAAAAACAATAGTAAATTTTAATTATTTTAATTCATTTACCTAACGAATTTCCGCCACTTTCACTGACAATAAAATTATATTATGGCTCATTTGTTGTTGGTTAAACAAAATTCAATCCCGTAGCTAGAACTGTAACTAGCAACAGTTCCGTATCGCTGACAAAGTTTCGCGGCGTAGTTTGTAAAAACTTTCGCAGCGTTAATAGAATTGACGTGTGACGCTTTGAGTGGGATTACAAAGCTTCATTCAATTAGCGGATGCCTTATGTTGAGGTGATTCAAAACTCCCGGTTTACGGATTGGCCACAAATCGACATTAAAATAAATCAATGAATTAAACTATAAACGTATCCTCAGTTAGGGGAACATATGCCGAGAATCGGATCTTTTAATTATGAAAATTAAGAGAAGACAATATTTCATGTCAGTCGAAATCGAAAGTCAAATCTCAAAAGTGTCTAGTACCTCAAAAACTAGAACCTTTAAACATTTTTTTTACCAAATATTTGGAGTTTACTCCTTAAGAAACGATTTGAGTTATAAGGCCCGGTACGGAAATTTTATGAGGAGTAAAATCAAGTGTAACACGAAAAGTTGAGGCGTAACGGAAACCAAAATATGAATCAAGAGTGCTTTTATTAATTTAAAATACAGTAAGTTCAAATCCCATATGAAAGTAATTATTACAATAAAAATAATTAGCAATATATAAAACATTAAAACGTCATTAACTAATTTATTTACATTTTTGCATAAATTAAGTTATAGGTTTGATCATTTATAAACACTGTGAAAAATATGAACATTGGCGCCATAATATGATTAACAATCTTTTATGAACGTTTTTAAAGAAGAGTAACATATAAAATCAGTAAGCAATTGAATAAGATATAATATTAGCAAAATAAGTTTTTAAACATAAAGAGGCTTTTGTAAGTTACTGATATATTAATT
This sequence comes from Epargyreus clarus clarus, assembly GCA_014595695.2. NCBI lineage: Eukaryota > Metazoa > Arthropoda > Insecta > Lepidoptera > Hesperiidae > Epargyreus > Epargyreus clarus. Next base: position 3,265,570 of record JACTTY020000023.1, on the reverse strand, counting down.
TAACTTATAAAAATGGATGCATTATTGATCAGCACCATCTATCAACGATAAACGGGCAAAATCAAAACAGTATTATTTAATATTTATTACACAATTATTGCTAATGAATTATGTTCAAAATAAGTTATATAAAATTAGCAATACGTTTTAAATGAATTCTAGAATTATAAAACATTCAGAAACAATCCAAATTACATATAATAACATGTTTATTGAGTCTCATATAAATTTCATCCGTAAATTGCAACAAGGATATTTTATAGATGGCAAAGAAATTATAATTATTAAGTTTTAAGTTATAAAACGTTTAACATTGTTTTAAATATAAATAATTATATTATATTAAAATTTACTTTAATATAAACAATTATATTAAGTTACCATTATAATATTTGGAACCAAAATACATAGATTGATAAACTTGCAAACTTACAATTTATAAAACTTGCCACTAGATGGCGCTATTTTATATTATTTTGTAACATACTTTATGTAATACGCATTATTGAAGTAATATAAATAATCCGAATAATTACAGATATATGTTTGTTTCTCTTATCATTTTAGCAGATGCGTTCATTTACCTACCCTTTTTTCTATTCGATATATATCATAATTATCATTCGTAAGGAGTAAACTCCAATCGTGCGTCGTAGCTGACACACACACACTTTTTTTTTATATAATATCTAATAAAAATAAAAAGGACTTCCGGCTCGTTTATTTCCAATTACATAATATATTAATGCTTATTTATTGTTGTGTAAATAAAATTCAATCCCGTAGCTAGAACTGCAACAGTTCCGTATCGCTGACAAAGTTTCGCGGCGTAGTTTGTAAAAACTTTCGCAACGTTAATAGAATTGACGTGTGACGCTTTGAGTGGGATTACAAAGCTTCATTCAATTAGCTGATAGCTTTTATACCACACTTGTGTGCAATGTTTTTTAGTTTAACGTGTACAATGTGTCGTAACGGAAAAATAACATAATACAGTTATACCTACCGACCTACCTACTGATGATTGTTAAAAGTGTTTAGAATTTTAGTTCCTTTTGTTTTCACAGTGGTCGGAAATCGACTTTAATCATATTTTTTTATAAATAAAATTAAAAGTCGTCAATAGTTTTGCAAAAAAAGGTAACTGGATAACAAAGGAGAGAAAAGTATGCTGAAATGTTTTGTTCCTTACCTGCAGTAACAACAACTTTTGTGGTGTTTTCCCCAAAACTAGAAACAGCATCACAAATTAAGTATTTAGGCTTATTAGTTGACGAGATAATTTTATCAAAAACTTCAATATGAAAAATTAATTGATTTAATTTGATTGAGATTGAGTAACAATAAATATCAGCAAAGTTAGAAGAACCTAATCGACGTACCGACGTAAAATCCTTATTCCGAATTTAGTTAATAATTCCGAGTGTACAAAATACGGGAGTGAAAGAGAACGTGATACAATCAGGTGTATTCTTTGTTTTATAGCCTTAGACGTAAACAAATAAAACATCGTCAGCTATTCCTAGCATAGGTAGTTGATACATATATTTCACGTATATAAAACGAAGTTCTCCTCTAGTCTAAATCTTAGTTTGATTTCCGCTTCAACAATGTCGATGTGGCGGGCCCAGTTTCGCCAGTTGTTCGTCAACAGTTGCACTGCAAAGTTCCTAGTCGGTTTACATTTCAATGAATACGCCTTTAAATTTCGGATATTTCAAATTGTAGAACTTTCTGGGTTTGGTTTGGAGAAGGCTATGTTTTCGTATATATAACGTTCAACCTTACGCAATAAACATTAGACAGATCGTTTATTAATACCCGATCCTCAGAAGTCAGTCCTCAGAAGCTAACAAAGAGTTAGAGAGGTTCTTCAACATTCTCGTATATTTTGGTATATCTGGTGACAATTCGTAGCAAACATTTACCGCTTCTGCGGCACGGGAAGATAGAATATCAGCAATTATTTTAATATCTTACATCTTCAAGCATTACATAAAAGGAGCTTCCTGCTATTATTTTTGTTAAAGCCGTGCTACAAACGAGGAAAAATAAAAATATCTGCGGCTATTTTAGATGTTCATCAAAGATGGAGTTGGGGTGTTTGTTGGATGTCTGGATGGACCGCAAGTTTGAAAATCGTGTTTGAAAGTTTACGCTGACACCGTACGGGGTTACGCGACTTGTGGCCAGTTTACATTAGGTCAGCCCGACAATTTTACCTTTCGCTGACGGTCGGGTCTTGTATAAATATAATGTATATTTAATGAAGTTTAATACAAAATTTTTGAAAAATTCGGAATTTTGGTGTATTTATTGATACGGCAATATGTGTATAACAACACTTCACTATTCTAAGAAACTCTCTTTTGCCACCCTTTTATTAGCTTGAATTGTATATATGTATGCAACGGAATCTTTGAACTCGATTTTTACCCACTTTGAAAGGTCAAATAGTTCAAAATTTTGAACAATTATCAAGAACCGATGACAATACATAATTTAAATATTTTTATCCCATTTTCCTCATTAGGACCGTCAGGATGCTTTTTAGTTTTTTAAACTATATTATTCACAAATAAGTTAATAATTAACCTGACACTAAATTGATCAATTTTAATTTTTATCAACAATTAATTTTCTAGTAATATTAACGATGGCAATAGTCCATTAAATCAAAAAAAACTTTCAGCTTTCTCAGCAACGAGTCTATTTAAAATAAGGTTAAATCCCATACAAAAACTTGAGTTCATTGTCGTTAACTGAGTTAAAGTTTTGGCTTTCTTACGTTCTGAGAAGTTAGGCTAAAGCGCACTGGGTCAAGCTAATTGGAAATAGGACAAATTAGCCTGCAGTGTTTCATTAAAGTCACGTGACAGTGTCAAGGGAATACGCGAGAACAGTTCCATTTCCAACTTCGTATTCTGGTCTAATATAATTGATATTAGACGTCAAAACAATTACATTCGTCTATAAACTGCTAATTGAAGGCGTCGGGCTAGGAGAACTTGTAGTTAAGGCCCGTTCACATTAAGTTTCTCCGACACATATCGTCGTGAGTGTCCATAAGACGTATATGATATAAATATGTTGATTATCAATATTTTTCATCGTACGATGATATCAACGATTACGATATCATTATCTTCATCGTCATAACTCATTACTGTCCCACTGCTGGGCACGAGTCTCGTCTCTGAATAACATGGATTAGGCCATACTCCACCGCGCTGGTTGAGTGTGTATTGGTAGACTCCACATAACTGAGAGTTTTTTTTATATAAATCTCCTAGGTTTCATCATGATGTTTTCCTTCACCGTTAAAGCAAGTGATAAATCATGCTTGGGATTTAAACTTCGGACATCTCGATCGAGAGGCCGAGTTCCATAACCACTAGGCTATCACAGCTTTATCAATCAATAAATATAATAGAGTTAATATTAATAAATTCTATGTTTAAAAATGAGTCAGTACAAAATTACGATAACAATACCTGTCAATACGATAACGGTTAATGGCAAATCGAATGTAGATCTAAATATAGAAAAACTAGAATAAGGCTGCGGCTTGGCCGGCACTTTTCATTATCACCACATGGTCTACAATTTGTTATCAACGTCGAAAATAAAATAATTGTTTAAGTGCGAGCCGAACTCAAACTCTGGTTCCGTACCACCTAAAATTTATTTTCAGTATTTATTCATTATAGCAGACTATGTACGTATTAGGGTTCGATAGATAAAGCGAAGAACCCCAAAAGATAGCGGTTTTTATATGCGATCCCCATTTACTTTCAAGCTTTTTTATTTTTAGGATTTGTTGTTATAGCGTTACCGTTATACATCATCATCATCACCATCAACCCATTACTGTCCCACTACTGGGCACGGGTCTCCGCACAGAATGAGAAGCCAAGTGCGAATTGGTAGACTTCACATACCTTTAAAAACATTTTTTTATAACTAGCCGTTTTAGCAACTGATAATTAATTTCATTTGTAATATGCACATAACTTTGAAAAACCAGAGGTGAACCTGGAACTCTTCAATTAAGAGGCTGAGTTTCTTAACCACTAGGTTATGACCGTTATACATACTCTGTAAAATTTCAAGTGTCTAACTATTATGATTCAAGAGTTAAAACCCTGTGACAGACGGACAGAGAGCGGAGGCTTAGTAATAGGGCTCCGTTTTTACCCATTAAGTACGGAACCCTTAAAAGGGCGAGGTCGCAATTTCCTATATATAGGCAATGGAATTACACGGCTGAAAAGTTTGTAAACAGTTAATTATCAGCTCCAGGAACTGGTCGATTCAATCGTTAGTATATTTACATTAAAAATATATCGTATATTTTTCTTTTCGGGCTCGAATTGCGTGCCTATTGATTTACGAGATCAAACAACAATTAAGAATAATTATACGCGGTCTCTTTGTACAAAATAAACATCGATTGATACGTATATTTGTCAACGTGTGTAGATAACACACTTCAAAGTGCTACCTAAATGTATTTGCTAACAATCAACCCTGTATAGGGCAGTGTGCATAGATATCAATACTTTATAGAATAATTTAAATAAGTAACCAGTTTCATTAAATAAAGTGATATAATTATGTTACAGTCCTGTATGCAAAAATATATAGGTATATAAAATTGATTTTATGTTTTTTTCAACTTAGGCTTTGCTCAATAAGTCACTGATAGTTACACTGAAAGTCCAAGATTAAATCTCTGTGGAACTTGATGTATAAATTAGAATTAAGTATAAGAATAAGTTTTAAAAAGTCAAAATTTGGAAATTGTTCTGCCTTTCTTCTATTTTGTTATAGGTTCAATAAGTTATTTATTTATTATTACTGGTATGAATTTCAGTTTGTCAAACCAGATATTTCAATTTGGATTCTCAATTAACGTTCTTTCTCTCTTTTCATAGTAACACCTTGGTAAAATCTACATGTTTGATAGTTTTCATAATTTCCCCGGAAACTTACATATGAATAGCTTGGCGGGCAGTGTAACTCTTCCGGCGATGACATTAGAGCTCACTTTTGGTTTATTGACAATAACAGTAATAACAAGTAAAGTATATAATAACAACTAGAATCATGTATAAAACACATTTTGTATACATAAATGAAAAAAAAATGTGAATCGGTTCAGCAAACTCAACTGATATATTTACGAGCAGGTTATGAACAGAAATTTCGAACGTATCTTCGTCGGTTCTATGGTGTAATGGTGAGCACTCTGGACTTTGAATCCAGCGATCTGAGTTCGAATCTCGGTGGAACCTTTAACTGTATAGAGTGTTTCATTTTATGTTTTTTTTTGTTTTGCATTTTAATTGTAATTGTCCAGTATTATCCCATCTTTTTATTTTGATATACAAAACCTATTTTAAACAAAAGTCTTAAAAAAAAACAAACCCTTCATAAATATTTACTGTAAATCTAACAATAAATTAAATAAAAAAATATTTAAAATATATGTTTATTTTAACATTTATGAAATCAATTTCAATCAATTATTATTACACACTTACAATATATTTCATCAAATTAACTAACAATGTCAAAACATATAAATTATAGTCAATTGTATTTTCATACTAACATAACTATATTTAATTATCTTATTGTAACATTAAATTTTACAATAAATTGTTAATTTATTTATTGATTTACTGTAACAAAAATGACATGTAATCTAATATTACATATTGACATGACATATAAATAATTTCCTTTTATGTAATAAAGATCCATTACAATAGTAACATAATAATATATATTGTATTTGTTTGTTATATTGTGAATATGTTACAAAATGGTGATATTACATAAAAATATAAATATGCAGATTTACTTTCAGAAGATTAAATTATGTACCAACTTGTTAGTATAAATGTAAATTGAATATTGGTGTAAATTATTTTTTGAACAACGTTATTATATGTTTACTAGCTGACCCGGCAAACGTTGTGTTGCCATATAAATAGTAATATGTTAAGGGTGAACAACCCTTATCACTTAGGGGTATGAAAAATAAATAGTAGCCGATTCTCAAACCTACTGGATATACATATAAAATTTGCTGAAAATCGGTAAGGCCGTTTCGGAAGAGTACAGTAACTAACATTGTGGCATGAGAATTTTATATATAAGAACCTTTTCCCACGGACTAAATTGTAAATCTAAACCATTCTCAAGTCTCCTTGAACACACACAACAAATTTCATCAAAATCAGTCCAGTCGTTTAGGAGGAGTTCAGTGACATACACACATAAGAAATATATATATAAAAAAATGTATGGTAATTACACATATTATTCATTTTGTATTGATTACGAATATATTTTAATTCACCTTTTTTCCATAATTACTGCATTGGTATACGTTTGACCTTATGAGACATGTTTCGAAGCGTTCCGACACTAGTTGTATTCTAAAAATACGAAAACAAATACAAACAAAAATATATAAAAGATAGAAACAATGGACTCATACATCACAAAGCGTTTCTAATTTTAAAAATCTTTTTGTAGTATTACATGTTAGTTTTTGCTTAGGTTTGAAAAAGGAAAAATACACAATACTTTTCCACAATAGACAGTTTGGACAAAGGTACCGCCTATTCGGTATTAAAATTTTTTGAGCTTTGAATGGTACGATATCAATCTAATTTATTCTTGTTTTTACATACAATAATATAATATGTATTGTTAAGTAAAACGGTGAACCTAATATCGTAATGAAGTTAACGCAGTTTTAATAAGTAATCTTATGGTAGTTATGTTAACTTATCTATTGCTACTGTAATTTTGTTATAGTGATTTTATTTAAGGTCATCAGATTAATTAATTTTATAAGGTAATTTTTCATTAAAATTGTACAGTGTAATAAAATCATACTTTTTAAATTAATTTTGGATGAATTTATTCACACAATGTGTCATCTTGATATACTTACAGAGAATAGACTTATATAACGTGTTTACATTACTTGTGAACCCGTATTAAGATTTTAGGTTACCGGAATAATACTTTCGAGTATCACAAAACTAAAACTTCTTTCGTCTTTTCCCTACAGGGTACTTTATCATAACAAAAACGCCCAAGTGGAGCCGTAAACGTTACTACCGTTTTACAAGAGTTTTTATGCTTACATTTGTTTTGATAAATGTGAGTCAATTACGGATTTAATAGAAGAATTTCCGTTGTAGTCAAGATTTTATAAAAGTTTGGCACCGGAATTAGATTTACATTTCTTTTATAAAATACAATATTCTCCTGTTTTAATATTATTTTGTAAATTGTAAGATAGAGGCATTCATATTTTATTGTTAAAGTTAAGTCACAATTGCTGACGTAAACACCAACAAAAATGTTATTATTTAATACTGATATGTATTTTTAACAAAGCATTGTTTTTCTCCATTCTAAAAACAATTTCCTAATAAAGTAATAATAATTGTACTCACCAACAGTGTCCTTAAAACAAATTACAACGTGGAAGACAAGTCCAAAGTGTATATAGAACAAAAGTTTTCCCAACAACATTATTCAATAATTCACATTGCACCCCACCGGTGTAAATATTCACTGTTTATAACTATATAAATATCATAGTGTAACGGTGTCGGTTATCGTAGCGGCCGAAGTTCGTAGCGCGTAGCACCGTAGCAGCGCTACGTGTTGCCCTCTACGATCCTGTGGCGTGACTAAAGCTCGACGTTCGAAGCTACACGGACTTTACGTTCGCCAATTTTGCCGAGGGTGCACATGCGCTCGATTCCTTTCATAGATTTTAATATTACTTGGTACTTTTAATCTGCAAGGTTTACAATCAGGTCTTTGATATATGTAGAAATAATTCAAAATTATTGACTGCATTTAAAGGATTTTAATTAAATGTCGTCTATTATCTAATATACATGGTATTTATATACCACAGATTCGTAGTTGTTCGAAGAATAATGTAATGTGCTTTTATAAACATAAATTTGGCTTAGCTATACTTAACGGACATAGATAAAGTGACATCATAATTTATTTCATATTTACAATAAATATACTCGTAATATAACAATTTACGCAAATTTGAATTAACAATCAAGTTTGTTACCAAATTATACCAATAGGTAGTACAATACGTAGTTTATAATTTGAACGTTAGTTTGTAGAGCGGTCACGATTGTTGTTTGAAGAGTGCGCTTGGCAGCTGCCGTGTTCCAGAGTTGAGGATGTATCGGTTGACTGCGCTCGCTTTGCTTTGATGATTTTATGTACCTTCCATGTCCAGTTAGTTTTCAGAAGAGTATTTCCTTTATACCGCGAATGTACGAGTTAAAATACAAAGCTGAAGTTCTGTTTGATGAGTATATAAATCATAATAAATTATGAAAATATAATAGGACCGACATAAATAAACTAATGATATATGTAACTTTTTTCGTGTTTTCAATAAAATGATTTAAGCAATATGGGAAAAATGGAAGTATTCAGTAAGTTATACCAATTATAGCAATAGTACAATACGTAGTTTATAATTTGAACGTTAGTTTGTAGAGCGGTCACGATTGTTGTTTGAAGAGTGCGCTTGGCAGCTGCCGTGTTCCAGAGTTGAGGATGTATCGGGCGACTGCGCTCGCTTTTCTTTCATGATTTCATGTGCCTGCCATGTCCATTTAGTTTTCAGAGGAGTATTTCCTTTATACCGCGAATGTTCGAATTATAATACGGACGTGATGTTCTGTTTGATGCGTATATAAATCATAATAAAATATATAATAGGAGTGACATACATTGAATTTCAATTTCGTATTTACAATAAAATTATTTAAGAAATACAGGAAAAATTGAAGTATTCAGCAAGTTTGTTACCAAAATTCCTCCGACAGGGAGTACAATGAGTAGTTTACAATTTGGACGTTAGTTTGTAGAGCGGTCACGATTGTTGTCAGAAGATTGCGCGTGGCAGCTGCCGTGTTCCGGAGTTGAGGATGTATCGGGCGACTGCGCTCGCTTTGCTTTGATGATTTTATGTACCTGCCATATTCAGTTGCTTTTCAGAGGAGTATTTCCTTTTATCATTATTGTGCGTTAAAACAGTGTGATGATAATAGTTATTTATATTTATATAAATAAGGAAAAAAGCAGTACAGTACTTCTTCCTCTTCTGTATCTCAATCGATTTTATTACCTATTTTTTGGTGCTAAACGAGCAGGTGTTATCAATAAAAAATATGATTCGGGTCCGATTTCGACTGATTACCCACTAAATGTCAATTTAAATTTCAAATATGTAGATTTAAATATTTTAAGTTCAAGTTGGTACGGTTACTTTTTTGGCAATGGAAATCTTTCTAATCGTTGCAACAAATTGAAAAAAATCAAAACTTGTGCAAACATTCCTCTTTGTCAAAGAGAAAAAAAGCCTAAAATGTACACTGGAACACACAAAATAATGTTTTAAACAATCTCGTATGCAATATTGGTTTCGAGCTACAAACGGTTAGTGCCGTCACAACAAAAATAGTAGAGATTATTCTAAACTACCTACAGGGATAAAGTGGGATTCGCATGACCGCACGCAAAGTAAAATGTATTGTGACACGTGCCCAGTTTACTGTACTACACGTTTTATTTATCGGTAATAGAAAACGGTTCGTTTAAACTTTTATGGATAGTGTCTGTCAGTATTAATAATGTTAAATTTTCGTCATTATTGTTTTCCAACGAAAAGCTTTCATGAAAAATAATCGTCAGATATTTTGTTAGTTCGCAAATTGTCTTTCCATCTTTACAAAAATGTGTTTGATTTTTATTTTACATGATGGAATAATTTGTGTAAAGTTTTTATAAGCGATTTTATGGTGCACGTGTCATTATATTTTATTTTATAATATTTTTTTCTGATAATATTTGTTTTTCAATACAAAACCTGTTAGAAATATAATGACACATTGAAATCGGTAAATGAAGACTTCGATATACCATTTTTTGAATTTAAATAAATTATCTAGATCAAAGTGATTGATCTTATGGTCAATTTGATACATTAACCCGATCGCGCATAAAACCCGAAAGATGTAGATATGCATATGCATTAGATATTAAAGATTTTACTAATCATAATCTAAACTATGACACGCTATATTTTTTGTTTACTAATACTATTTGTTTCTCTTAACATCTAAAAATACACAGTTATTTTGACAACACGGACCCTTATAAATAATATGCTGTTGTCCGTTAATTTACATTCGTTTTCTTATGGAAATCAAGACGAAGTGCCTTCATAAAAATAATGGGTCACTTTACGATTGCCATTTTGGTAAAGAATACAGTAATGTGGGAGTTTAAAAGCTTTATGGCTTTGTGTATCAGTCTTACGATCCCGTTGGAGATATTGTGCAGACAGGATCCTTTGTTCCATATTAGGAGTTTCATCCAGGTATTTAAAGGTATACCTATTTTTATAAGCGATAGTTAGTTATTACTGACAAAGGAAACATGTTTGGTGTTTAATTTATTTGTAGACAACAAATTTTCTTAAAAAGTTATGGTACTTATTTGGCGAGCTTGGATTTTGGATCTATAGCATTGAAGATAAATTTAAAAGGATTTTTTGTTTTCAAAATTTAATCTGTGGTTCGACATAGATACTTTAACGTTCGAACTTAGTCCACTTGTAGCCTATTTCAGTTATGACTACATCACTAAT